>CAJVRI010000180.1:2537500-3137500 GCA_911649635.1 Poeciliopsis gracilis | reverse complement strand
AGAGCAGCCGAGTGAACGGAGCCTTTATGAAAGGTCAATTCAGTTTCTTATCAACAGCAGTCAGACACAGCCGAGTTGCTGCTGTGACTGACAGCTCATAACAGCCACTGCAGCTCCTCTGTGCTGCAAACCTTTCACATCCTCAGCTTTGTATGTGAGGTTTATGTGCAACAAATGTAGTGAGGAGCGGCGAACAATTCAACAGAACAGAACCTTTATTATGACTGGTTGAAGTTATTGGGAAACTTGTTTTGTGTCTTCTGTCGGTTTTGTCTTCTTGCTCGTTTTCTGAATTTCCACGCATCCGTCTTCACCAACTGGCAGAAACCCGGAGGTGGCTGTGAAATTAGCCCAAAGTCCCAGAAATACTGCAAGTAGAAACAAATCTGAAAGATTTTTTGGGATAAATTAACTACTATATGTTTAAAGATCCATATTTAAATTTGAGCAGAAAGAGCTCAAAGACTTTTGCTCTGTCTTGGAGGACAAAAATGTATGAAGGAAACATTTTTACACAGCATTTCCTTTGCTTTTGTATTAAAATATAACCAATCAATCATATCTGAAAGTAGTTCATATTTTTAGGAGCTGATTCATAAATGTAGGTGTATTTTTTGTCTCAGCTCCTCATCTTCTCCCGCGATTTAAAGCCTGCTGTGGTTAATTAGTAATAACCAGTCCTGTTGGTAATAATCAATAATCAGTATCGGTTTTTCTGTCATGTCTCTAGAACATGTCCACGCACAACACATGCAGCTCTGAAACCCGACCCTTCAGGCCAGTTCACTTTGGTTTCATTCATCTCAGATGGCTCCTGCACTCGGTCCAGGAGCCAGGGAAACTCAGAACTCCGTCTCCATGGTAACGCCTTCCACCTCTTTCTGTTGAATCCCAATGGTGTTCTTAGGCAGGAAAAGGTTCAGTCCCTCCAGTGTGAGCTGGGTCTGTCCCAGGATCTCCTCCCAGTGGGATGTCCCTGGAAAACTTTCAAAGGGAAGCTCCCAGTAGGAATCCAAATCAGATGCACAAACCCTACCAGATGACCCTTCGCTTCACCTCATTTAGAAAACACTAACCAGTCACCCAAGTACTCGTGTATTACTCATATATTCCACATCAAATGTTGTGTTAAACTAAATATGTTGAGCAGCACAGCACAGCTCAGTGCTATCCACCATTATTTTTGTTGTTATCTGCCACTACTGGTTTCTGGAATCTTTTAGTCAAGATCCAAATCTCCTGAATTGGAACAGAGACAGACCAGTTAATCAAGAGCTTTGGGGATTTTTAACAAAAATTTTTGGGCTTATATCCCTTTTTCCTCTTGAATGGTCATGTTATCGTAGATGAAGCTCCGACTTGTTTCTCTATGCCCTGCTCCAAACTTCACCTCTGAACGACACATAAAGAGACTTGATCTTTTTCAGGTTGAGCACATGATGTTTTAATGTCTTTGCACTGATTACCTGATCCTACTGGAATTTATTTAGTTCAAGTTCTTGCTGTAAATACGCTGTAGTAAAAAAAAAAAAAAAGAAAAAAAAAGTTTCTTTTTTGTTATTTTTTCGTTTTTACTGAGCAAAAGGCTGACAATTTCAATCAATCCAAATAGTAATGAAGTTTCTAAAGACACCATAGAGATATCTACAAAATGTTAATGTCAAATTAAATGGCAAAAATTGTGAGAAATAGCAGCACATTCCAGTCCAGGTTGCCAGGCGACGGCTGCTGTGTCAGCTCCGTCCTCCTGGTTGTGTCCAGCATCATCCTCCCGTTGCTCTGGTCTTTCTCTGAACAACATCCTCTCAGTATTCTGACAGCAGCTTGGCTCACTGCGTTTTAATTAATGAGCCAAGCTAAAAAAAAACAAAAAACAAAGAGGCTAAAACCAACCTGATGATGAGAGCTGCCTTTGATTAGCAGTAAGTGGAACATTGATCAACTTGTCTTGATTTCAGTAGCTTTTTGTTAGTTTCATAGTTGGTGACTGTACGATGAAAAGCACTTTGACCCTTTGACCCGCCTTGATGCTGAAATGTTCTGACCTTGAGTCAGACAATAGTTTGAGTTTTTTCTCTCTCTGATTCTAAGATGCCTTCCTGAAGCCCGCACACTGTTTAGATCATTTATTTCTAAATAATCCCATTAAAGTGTAACTTTCACAATTCTGGCAGGTAAATATACTGTTCCCTTTACCTTACATCTTTATGACTTAAATAATGATCAAATCTATTTAGGCAGAGGTTTTAGTATTTAGATATGTTCAACTAATAAGGAAAAAAATTGAAAAGAAGAACGAGCAGAACCTCTGAGGATCAGAGAGAGAGAGAGAGAGAGAGAGAGAGAGAGAGAGCGAGACCGCATGTGGACGAGCTCATTTCCTCAGACGGGGGGGGGGGGGGGAGTGTACCACGTCGCCGCTGTGGTACACTCCGAGCTGGGTTCGTTTGTCTCATTGACGGGCGGACTGTCCTCATCAGTACCAGGCAGACCCCCGAAGCTTCCGCTTGGTCCCCCTCCCGCAGCCCGCAGCCTCTCCGTCCTGATGAAGCAGACTCTGGGCGAGCTGATGAGGATGAGCAGGATATGCCGGATGCTTTTTGCCACTTGTTTGGGATCCTTTATTTTGGTCATCTTTTATTTTCAAAGTATGTTCCATCCAGGTAGGAGCTTCATGTCTTCTTTCTGTTACTCTCCTGTGTGTTTACAGCTGTCTCTGTGTGAGGACGTGTGTGTGTGTGTGTGTCTGTGTGTGAGCGAGAGAGAGAGAGTGTGTGTGTGTGTGTGGCCTCTTGGCACGCTGACACGTCGATGCTCGGGTTGTACAGTAAAGCAAGCGGGTGAGTGATTATCCCGCTTGAAGGCGCAGATCGCGGAGCAGTTTGTTGTGGCGCATCCACAGCGCTCGTTGCGCTGTCTTGTTGCGCTTTCTTTTGCCCTTTTCGTTGCTGAAGTGTTGGGGACGGCGCGCGGACTTGCTGCCTCTCATCAGACCAGTGGCATGGGGGGCATGCCTGCGCCGGGCAGCGGAGGCAGCGGTGAAGGAGGGAGGCTTTGTCCTCGGTATAATGAGAGGGGTGGGGGGAAGAAACGTGTCGTGGCGAAGGGGAGCACTGCGGGGAGCAGCGGCGGAGCTGTGGCACCGCGTGGGCACCGGATGTGACCAAAGGAGCGCAGACTGAGCGCTGATCACCACGGAGAGTCTGTCTGGGCTTTGACTATCCCCGGGGAGCATTTAGGGATCGTCTCTTCATTCTGATGTGAAAAATCATCACAACAAAGGAAATCCTCCCCGCAGCAGTCCGGAGTGGGGGGAGGGGGGGGGGGGGGGCGGTCCTCTCTGGGGTGGATTTGTTAGAATCGGGTTTAAATTGGGAGCTCTGGTTTGCTTCTTCGGTTGAATCCACGCCCCAGTACGGAGGAGGCAGAGCGCGGCGGCGTGGCTGCGCACTGAATGGAGGAAGGCGCTCGGACGCGCAGAGCTCCGGCGCACACGGCCGCACAGTTCCTGAAAACACTTTATTGTGAATTTTTAAAGAAATACAGTTAGAGTCTAAATAATCCAAAAGCTGCGACAGAAAACCAGAAACCACGTCTGGACAGGCAGAGGAAGGCTCTGCTCTCATGAGACAGACAGTCTAGTAGAAAACCATGTCTGAGCATCAGCCTGGAACCCGATGGTGGTGGCAGCATCATGCTGATGAGAGTGATCCTGAAGAAGAACCTGAACACCTTACAGGTCAAACACAGAGCCACAGCTGCAGAGCATTTCCATGTGTCATAATGGCCCAGTCAAAGTCCAAAGACAAATGTGGCTCTTTGGACTCCTCATGTTGGCTCCTGATACATTTTTCCAAAACTCTAAATCTGAATAACGTTAATGAATAGAGAAAATGATTCAATTCAGCGATTTCTCTTGGTGTTTTCGTGACATTTCTTTTTTAAAAAGTCTCTCATGGTTTCTGCAAACATTACATTCATTATCCTTTCTTATTTTCATCAAAACCCAAAATGGGTTTAGTGTCTTTTTTGTTTTAATAAAAAAAAATTTGATCTAAAACCTTTAAATTTACCATAAAAAAACACATTTTTACATTTTGTACATTTGAAAATCTGAAAGTTTTGGATTTTATTATTATTATTATTATTATTATTATTATTATTATTATTATTATTATTATTATTATTATTTCTTTCTTTCTTTCTTTCTTTCTTTCTTTCTTTCTTTCTTTCTTTCTTTCTTTCTTTCTTTCTTCCTATCTTTTTCCTACCTCCTTTCCTCCCTGTTCTTCCTTCCTTATTGCGTCCTGCCATTCCTCCTTGTCATGTCTCCTAGCGTCTCATGTCCTTCCTTCCTTCCTTCCTTCCTTCCTTCCTTCCTTCCTTCCTTCCTTCCTTCCTTCCTTCCTTCCTTCCTTCCTTCCTTCCTTCCTTCCTTCCTTCCTTCCTTCCTTCCTTCCTTCCTTCCTTCCTTCCTTCCTTCCTTCCTTCCTTCCTTCCTTCCTTCCTCCCTTTTGATTGTCTGAATGCATTTTATTGCATTGAGCATGTTTCCCATGTCGTTTTCACCAGCCAAGTGAAACCTTCTCCTCCTGCCTGCAGAGCGACGTTGTGATTCAGTGTGAGATGAAACATGACATGCAGCATAGAACAGAGGGACATTTCAGGCTCCACAATGTGAGACGGAGCAGATTTGCTCCCACATCTCCAGGGAGATCCAGTGTGTGCAGATCTACCAGTTTTTTTGGTTTTCTTTTTTTCTTTTTTCTTTTTTATGACTCAACCGTTCTGCCGCTGGCAGCAACAGACACTTATTATTTCTAATCCCTGAAGGAAAATCACCATGATACTGTACTTTGGGAGAATTGCAGTCACTGGGGATGACTGTTACTGACTGGTAAAACAGATTTTTTTGTGGTTGAGAAGCTCAGTTTCATATTATTACGACATTTAAAACACTATTTCCTTACTTAAACTATAAAAAGGGCTTGCTATAACAGAATAAATTACTGTAGTCATGGTCTGGCCTGTTGACTTTTGGTTTTCTTTTGGCTGGTTTTCATTTTTTTAATGTGGCTATAGAACATAAAGTAGGAAAATGTGCTGTGGGTCTTTGATCAAGGTGATTGGCTGATCACCAATCTCAGCCAATCACACAAAAAATTGACTCATACTATTCAACTCTAATATTAGCTATAGATTTCTAAATCAACTAATCTCAGCCATACTGTTCAGTTTAATTATAATATTGTATAATTCCCCTGTTTTACAAAGGCTGTCAGGAATATTAGGAAGAAAACATTATATTTTTAATTAATTTACTTTCTATTTTTTTATAGAAAAAAATCACTCAAATAAAATATCTGGCCAGAGATTGGATTTGTTTTTGTGTTTTTCTCACGTGTATCCATGTGATACACGTAAGAACTACCAGCGTTTTCCATCTTTTAATCAATGAACCAACATTTACTGATGCACTTTTGAAGTTAGATAAAAATGACATAAAGGTCAGAGACATTGGTTTTGATGGACAAATGAGAAAAGTGTAACTCTTTTCATTTCTCTTGGATTCAAATAGAAAAGAAAAATGCAGAACATTTTGTTCCCTTTTACGTCTGTGGAATAAAAATAATAATAATAATAATAAAAAACCAGATCATCCTCATACTGGCCTGTAGTTTTTACTATCTAGAACAAAATATTTAGATGTAAATAAATTTAACTGAATTGGTTGCTTTCACATGACAAGAGCATTTATTTAGAATTGAAACTGATCCATTTGTAGAAGCACTCTTTTGTTAGCCGCTCATGTCTGCGCATGTGCAGACATGAGCTGGTGGGCGAGTCAGCGATCTCCCTTCAAATATGAAGTCATCTCAATATATGACCTGCTTGTTTTAAGGCAGTTCTTTGTGATTGTGATAGTTCACTCATTAATATTGCTATAACGGTTGAAATTCCTCATAACATGCAGCTCTGGTTGATGGTGCTTATGTGGTGTGTTCACTGACAGGACAAAAAAGTTAAAATTATGGTTTCCTGCTTTGTTCCCATCAATCACTGCTGCCTGTAAAAGATAAAATCCTCTGATTCCGGCCAGCAGCTGGTATCTCTGCTTCTCAGCTGTAAAGAAAATGGCCTGGCTATTTAAAGGCAATGGTCAGTGGATTCTCCATCACCGGGCGACTCACGGCAAAAATGCAAGCAAAGTTTCTCTGCCCGGCCTGTCTGGGCAGAACTGTTGTCGAGTGATGGCCACGCTGTGGTCCAGGTCAGAGGTTAGTGACGGTTCTGTTTTATCTCAATAAAAACGCTCTGAAATCCTTTACAGGTTTCTGACTGAAATAAGCCCAGCACACACACAGGAGCAACTGAAAATAATTTCATAACCGCGCTCCGCAGCAGCGACCTTCAGCAGTGAGACGTTTTCTTTGTTAAACATCTTTAAATTACCCTCCAGGGGAGAATTGATTCTAAAATTGAACTTAGACTCTATTAAGTTGCTCTTGAAGACCCCTGGATCTGGCTCTCTGGACTGTGCCAGTCTTTGCAGACATTGTGTCAGCATCGACACACACAAACACACACTTTGTCCACACAGGACACAGAGCTGATGTCTTGCTCAGCGATGACAGGGTGCCCCTCTCTGACTCAAAAGGAGCCGTCCTCAGCAGGATGTTTGCGCAGGAGTCTGGATTTAAACCCAGCACCATGTGTTTATGCTTTATTATACTGGTGGCACTGAGGCCATTGAAGAGTGTGTGTGTTTAGTGATGTTTACTTCCCCTGAAACACTTGTTCCTGCCTCTGTCATTGCCTATTTGCCTTTTTCGAGAAAAGACTTAATCACCCAGCAATCTGCTCCGTCCTGTCTCCACTCCGTCCTTCACTCTCGCTTTTTGCCTTTGTCTGGGGGACAAACACACAGAAGCACCACTGCTCTCCATCAGGTGAAGTGTCTTGCAGAGTCTCTATGGTCGAGGCATGTTTGGCCGGCCTGGGAATCCTCCTTGGCCCCCCAGTGTAAACTCTAAACCTCTCTCCCAGGACCTCCGGGGTCATGACCTCTTGTAGAAAACACGGGCAGGTTGAGCAGGCGGGGGACAGAAATGCCAGTTGGCTAATTTAAAAGCAATTGTGACTTTTTATGGTCAATGCTGTAGAACAATCTCTTCTTTGTCACTCCTAAATATTTGTTTATGATGAAATCAATGTTAGCTCATATTACTAGCTGGGAATATGAAGGTTTGAAGTTTCGAGCCCGGTTATAGTTTTTATGTTGAGGTTAAAAAGAAAACTGTTTTTTTAGTTGATCTTGCACTCGGTTACAAAAGCACCTTTTATGTGGGAGAATTTTGTATTAAAAAAAGGAAAGAACAAGGCACAGAGTGACAGGAAATGTAAAAAAAAATAACTGATAACAAGGCTAAACCGAGCCTAGCATTTGCTGTGGAACTCATCCTAGCTCAACTTAACTGTTTAGTTTGAATGAATTTTGCCTGCATTTCATCATGTCTTCTAAAATACATTAATCAGATGTTCAAAACAAGCTTCATGAGGTCTTTATTGTTTGTGGAAATATAGAGAAAAGGAACATTTTAACGATGCAATCACCTTATTAGACAAGCATAGAAGAGCCAAAAATGGAGTGGAATATTTCCTTCTAGTTAGATTCTTGAAAACGATTGTGATTTGTTGAACCTTTTACTATGAAAAAACTATAAAGTAAAATCATTATGCATGGCCTACGGCTGGGCAATAAATCAATTTTATTGATTCATTAAATTTGTATATGAAGACATCAGTTTTTTGCAAAATCAAGATTTTTTTTTCACCAATGCACGACCTGGGCTTCTGCAGTTTGGTGTGTTTTCTGTTGCTTCCATAAGCAGAAGGAACTGTTTCTCAGCAACCTGATGCTGTGGGACGATGTGGAGATCTAAAATGGCCAACAACACAATATTTTGACTCATCCGCTTATAGATTTTTCATCATTGAATTTGGACTGCAAAATGGTTGCAAGAAATTGCAAGATTTGTAAAATTAGCCAGAAATCAGTGACAGCAAATACTACAACATAACAATTCTAATAATAACACAGTAGGGAATGGAGAAAAGAGAACGGATTGAAAAAATATGACCCAAAAGAGCATGAAGATGTTTATTCAGCACCAGGAGAAACTAAAACTTTTACAAGAGTCTCCAGGTTCTCCAGGTACACAATTTTGTACAAATCCAAACATTTTCAGAAAACCTCAAATATTCTGCTCCCATTTGCAATCCATTGGAAAGGGAATCTGGAAAGGCATTAATTGGACGATGTGACTGGCAGTGGAGTGAGAAAGCGCACAATAAAAAGCAATGCCACCTGACAACAGTCTTTCTTGCTTTCTTTTAAACACCGGTTAATGAATGTGAAATGCAAAATGCTCGTTAGGCCCAATGAACCGTTTCAGTTTCAGAAGACAATCTGCAGGTGGCTGATGTCTCTCCTCTGGCGTGGCTGATCGGTGGAACAGAAGGGATTCGTGTTAAAAGGAGCTTTTCACGCCTGCTGTTATACTTCGTCTGACTGGGCCCGCTTGTTTAGTTTAGCTGATGCTTGCTGACAGCTGTGAGAGAGGACCTGCGTTCTGTCCTGTGTCTCTGCGCTCCCACTGGGCTTCAGGTCACTTTGTGGCTGTGATGGATCTTTTCTGCCTCATCAGTCGAGTCTCTGGTCCTTTAAGGTATCGTAGCTCCAGAGAGCACCACAGCTAATAAGGCAGTTAGCTCTGCGGGTTGCTTGTTTTGTGTCTTTGTGAAGACCCCCTCGGGTATTTTTGAACCATGGTGTGTGTGTGTGTGTGTGTGTGTGTGTGTGTGTGTGTGTGTGTGTGTGTGTGTGTGTATGTGTGAGAGAAAGAGAGAGAAAGCAATGGCAGCTCAGCTTACCTCGTCTTTTTTCATCTTGTGTCTACAAACCTGCCGCAAAGTTAAAACTCACATTTCCTGTTTCCCGAAAAGCCGCTGCACCTCCAGAGCGGTCAGCTGCAGACCTGACTGACCGCGCTTTGTCTGCGCAAACAAGGAAAGAGACGGAAATACAATAAGGTATTCCGGGTGGAGAAAAGAAATGGGGGGAAGAGGGCGACTTGAAAAACAGAAAAATTCTCCAATCTGGAATTTCTAAAGGAAACTTGAAATTCCTCACCTCCTTTGGTCGGCGGTGGCAGAGTCAGCTGGAGCTGATGCAAGGAAAACGAGCAAAGTTGCAACAATTCAACTCCAGTATAAGAACCTGTAATATCAAGATCCAGGTTCAGTCGTTTCTTAAGCGTCGATTTACAACAAAGATCATATAAACTAAAGACACAGAAAATGGTTCCGACTTGTGTATCGGGTTCTGGTGTTTCCTGACCGACCGATCGGTTTTATCTGAGGCCTGACCTCCAAGGTCTCACTCAGATTCTCACTGTAACCCAACAAAATGAGAGCAATGTGCTCCTTTCTGATTCATTGAGGTGAATCCAACAGAAAATGAAGGAATTAAACTATTGAGAATAATAATTATTAATAACAGGGAAACAAAAAATTGCTGATATTGTAGATTTTGCTGTTTCAACTTTTTCTTTTTTTTTGTGGATGACAATTAGAGCAAATTATAGCACACTGTTTCCCAGAGGAACAGTACTATATGTGACCAGCATAATAATTTATTTTTAGATTTTATTTTTAGAGCAGGTTTTGCTTTGTGAGGCTTTGACTGCATAAAATGTAAGAAATATTACAAAAACAAAATGTTTTTCAAAATGCATGACTCAAAGGTGTATTCTCCACGGAAAGAGTTCATTTGTCTCTGTGAAACTGAAAATCCTTTGCAGTATTTACAGAAGGAGATTTAAGGAAGTTGTTTTGTTTTCGTAACTGCACTGATTCCTGCACACCTCTCACTGAGTCATTGTCCCTGAGCCCAGCTCACTTCCCGGGCTCGTCATGGATCTCTGTGTGTATTGTGAGAATGACTCCCGGACTTCCTGTTCGTGTAAACTGCTGCTATCTTCCTGCCCTGCTGCTGCTGAGCCCTGGATCAAACATCCAAAACATCTGCTTCGTCCTACCGTGACTATAACCCACAAATAAATCAGAATTGTCCAAGAAACCCAGTGCCTACAAATAAGCACTTGGTTGTTAGGTATGAACTGGAGTGACTCATGTGATGTGAAAAAAAAAGTGTCTCCATTGCAGCTTTGCGAAATGCACAAAGTTTGATAATGTTGAAAAGTGGCCTCATCCCAGCCCCAAAGCCTTTTGTCAAGTTTAGTCTAAACTGGTGTGTTTCTATGAAGCAAAGTTATTTTTATAATTTCCATTCGAGTAATTTGAAAATACAAAAATACATTGGCTCAATGGAAAAATGGCAACGTCGAAAACGCTTAAATTTTCCGATAAAACCTTTTTACAATAGGATGAGGTGGTTTTTTTCAGCCGCATCGAAGTTGGTGTATTTTGCGAAACTGAAATGCAAACATCTGGATGATACTACTGACATAAATGAGGAAGAAGATAAAAAAGCAGGAGGATGATGTTTTTTTTGTTGTTGCTTTTCAATGTGCAGCCGGCTCCAGCAGAGCTCTAACAGCATCACAGTTCATGAAAAGTTGCATGTCACATGTCATTATTCCATGGCATTGCTTGTGCAATGCCATTTCCCCAAAACGCAGCTCACGAAGTCTCCCTCAAGTAGGCGAGACTTGTTGCTCCAATGCCTGAGTCAGACTCCAAGGTCTCCTGTGATTGGCTGATGATGAGTGCTTAGCATCATGCCTGAAATATGAATATTACTCTTGTAACTGTTTCCATCCGTCGCTGCCATGCTTTTTAATGACTTATCACATGATAGAGCTTATACATGTGATTCTAATTTCATTTGTTGTTCAATTCAAAACACCGTAATTTCAAAATTGAGCTTTTTAGCACAATATCAACAGAATATCAACAAAGTTTTGCGGACATTTCAAATGGAAACACAACATGTGTTTTTCTGTGCATGAAGTCAGAAAATTTGAAGAGGCCTTCATTACTGGGTCTATTTTTGCTTAAGTAAATAGCATAGCACTTTAAAGCTTTAGCACTTTATTTAGCACATCAATAGATTTGCACATCAATAACAATCTGCACAGCTGCTCCTCTTTGAGAAGTGAGGCGGTCGTCTGCGACAGCAGGATAATTGTTACCTAGAGCAAAGGAAGGCTGCCGGCTAGTAAACCTTAAACAAATATTTTTGTAGAATCTGTTTAGTGTGGAGGTGCTCAGCTGGAGTGACTCACCTGTCTTTTCTGTGTCTTCTCCAGGGTGTTTGGACAAACACTTCCCTGGGGGTCCAGACACCATTTGTAGGTTCTGGAAGAGGCCATGGGAAAGTGGGGAAGGAGGGAAATTGTTTGTGGGGATTATTGTTTCACAATGGTGTAAGGATAAAAGATTAAATATTTGTATTTGGTAAAATGCATTTCATTTCTACAGGTGGTGAATTGGGGAAGTCGCCTGTGAATTGAAGGTTTTTTGGTTTGTCACTACTGAGATCTTTGAGGCTGCAGTTCTACCTTTGGTTTATTCTAGAGATAAATAAACCTTTGCTGCGTCCACCACACTCTGCCTCGACCTTCATCAGTTCTGTGACTGTGTTTATGTAAATCTAATTTAATTTTGCCATATGACTGCAGTAACTAACCCAGTTACTGTAGTAACAGGATCAGTTATTTTTAATGTAAATAACGTTAAAAGGAAATTCATTTCATTGGACGTCAGGTCCTGTCAAGTCTTTGAAGAATGCGTGTTTCCTTTCATGCTTGTCTGTTCTGAATAGAGCACGTCTACTGGAATCAGCGGTGTGGAGTTCAGGGTTCTATTGTGTTTCTTTTCTGTGATATTTCCATCTTGTTTTAATTTTCTTCATATCAAACTATCAACTAACCATCTGCGAGTATGATATTGATCCTCACTGACTAACCCCAAGTGGTTAAAAAATGGGAAAGAACTGTATTCATGGATAATTGCTGCTATGTGTCAATGTCAGCTGCAGTGCTGCACCTGTTTGGTTTGCATAGCATGTGAGAGCAGCAACACTTGCACAATTTTTCCACATGTCCAAAGCAATCAGTGGCAGCCTTGTGTAGCTTGTGTGTGTTACAGTGTTAATGCATCAGGGTGATATCGATATCAAATGCTTGCTCACATGAGGCTAATAACTCATGTTTTGACATTTGTAAATATTGTCAGGAAGCTGGTTTATGGTCACCTAGTCGTAAATGTTCCTTCGCTGTGAACATTTAACAGGCAGTTTGAATCTTTCCTCATCTTCTTTTAGCTGAGTGTCCCTGATTCTGTTTGTTCGTCTCTCAGCGTCGCTCAGACACATCTGGACTTCGGTTCAGGCAGCTGCTAAGGACGGCTCCATTGTTAGGCTGAGCCGGTGACCATCTGTGTGAGCATCTGGACTTCATTACACAGGCGATGAAAGAGCTCGGCATCAAGAACACATACAAACATGCACTGTTTGGCCCTGAGACCCGGAGTGACCTGTGAAAGCAGGTAACTAAGTCCTTCGCAAGGTCGCATGAAGGAGAAATCATTGTCTGGCCTGGTGGAAGACATTCCACCACCAAACACAGAACTCTTTCTTACAACACCAGACACTGTGACACGTTTCCTCAGCTTGGACTAAGTGGGAAAAAGGCAGAGAAGTGAGCAAAGTGGCCCTAAGGTCATGTTGCCCTCTAATTTTGCAATCCTGACAATTTCAAGTCTGCATCATCAGTGAGCCGGTCCTGTCTGGGGGCATTAAGAGACACACTTGCTTTATGTCTCACTGTGGAGTCATAGCAATGGACTTCAGCAAGGGAAATCTGCAGTCAGCCCCACTTTCTTCTCCCGTTTGAGAAACCCACATGTGTCTGGAGAACAGGAGTCTACTGTCTGTGGTTCTCCTTACCTAACGACAACATGTGTGACTGCAACGAGACTCTAAAATTAAACTGCATGCAGATGTGAAACGTGCTGAGACACTGATGGAATAACACTGATGTGTTATTCCATCAGTGGTCTTCCACCAGACAGTCTTCATTTTCTGCTTTTATTTGTTTCAAAAGGTGAAGGAAAATCTGTTCTGGAAATGCCCTGAGTGGACCCCAGACCTTTAATGAATGAGTCGTGTCTAACTGCAAACAAATACATTGAGCATCTTCTTCATTAAAAGTGTTCATGCTGTTCATGGATTTCTACCCAGACTGTTGCATTTACGATAGGAAAAAGTCCTTGTCAGCCGCCCCGCCTGAGCATCTGCCTGCCACGGAAACAGCAACTCAACTCAGTCAGATTGCTAAATGGATGTTTTGACTGCAACCCATCCGACTTGTGTTCAGTCGTTTTCCCCAAGGTAAGGTTTGAATTGTGCCAAGTAGATCTAATTCCGGGCCCTCAAGTGTGCATGTGACTGGATTAATCCCTGTTCAGCAATAAACAGAAACACTGTTAACATGTGTTAGACTTCATGTTCCGTAGTGACATCTGGATCATCTGCAGGAAGAGAAAAAGGTCTTTCTTGATGAAAGAACCGTTGAACAGCAGCAGATTCAAAGGCAACAACACGGTTTTCCAGTTTCACATGTCGGTGCATTGTGCAGAGGCAGGTCATGAACTTAAACACGTAAAGGACAGGCTGAGTTCACACAGAAAGAATCTGGCCGGGATTCAAACTCAGGACTTTCTTGAGCCTGAGGATCAGAGTCTGAGCATCACACTCACACTTCAGCTACTGGAAATGTCTTCAAACGTAGCTGATTTATTTCTTGATGGAAGTAGACAAAACTACATACTAATAGTTTTAGTGAGTGCTGTTTTCACTGCACTTTATGGAATAAATAAGTCAAGTATAAGATGCTGATATTTGGTTAGTTAGTCAATCAGCAGCAGCAGCTATCTGCTCCAGCTCATTAGTGAACATGCTTACAGCTCTTCTGGAAGAGCATCACATGAATGAAATGATGTGTCAAAGTCAGTTTCAAAACTGTAACTTTTTGAAATTTTGGTGCCTATTGATACTGGAAATAGATTCATGGCCAGAGCCTCATTACCAACATCATAGATAGTTAAAGGTGGAAATCTGTGATTGATTTAAAGTCTCTGATATTTATGTAGAATATTAATATTATTATTTTATGTAGAATAAACATAAGGAGTTTCTGCTGGATGCTTTGAAATGAAAATCTTCTATTTGCTTTGCTAATTATATGCATACCAGTAAAAATGCCCTTTATATCTTCAATATAACAATAAATCAACAACCAAACTAAATTTGGTTGTTGATTTTTTTGTTGTTTTTTTTTAAAGGGGGGAGGGGTGGCGTAGTTAAGTGTTTTTGTTTTTTTTTCCTTTCTAGATAGCTGTTTGGCAGTGAGGGGGAGGGCGGGGGGGATATGGCACCTTCTAAAGCATCCATACTTGCAATCTGCTCCTTTTTAAGCTCTAGGGACTTTTATTGTACAGTAAATGTGTAGAAAGTAGGTATTACAGACCGGGAATTGAAACCAGGATGACCACAGTTTGACCAACTGACCAGCTCAGCTGCAGTCTCGTCTTAAGTGTGTTTGGGCTCAATAAGGTAGAGAAAGAATCAGAGGACATTTACCTGAGAACGCTGCAGCCATTCAAAGAAGTTCAATGCTAAATAGTGTAAACTGTATGTGTGAGCAAATGAAGAGGGTGACACAAGTCGGTTCATTGTGTCCCTGTCTGCCAGATGTAGTGCAGACTGTGTGGTGTAAAAGAGTTGAATCATGGCTTTAATTAAGTGACGTTAGGCTGAACTGTGTCTCATTAAAACGCTGGTGCAGGAACATTTAAAAGGCCTGCCACCGGCTCTGGGAGGGGTTTCAACCTCTCCACCTCTTCTTTTGCCCTTCTGTGGAATTTTCATACTTCAGCTGGTGACCAATTCCCTTCACATGAAATGTCTCTTGACGGTCGATTTATTGGTATTTACACTAATAAGTTGACCGACAGATTAATTATCTTCGATTTCCTTAATTGATTGGTTAATGATGGTTGGTTGTTAACCAATCACTGTTGGGATGATTGGGCCTCAACCACTGTCCTCCATTGCTCTGCTGTGTGAGAGGTCTGACTGATGGACTGGTCCACCATGTCATGTTCGCACTTAACAATAGTCACCCCACTGTTACCAACTCAGCAACTTTCCTGCTATATTTAGAAATATTTACAACAAAAATAATCAGCATCTGCCAAAATCGGAATTGGCAGGTCAGCTTTCTTAAAGATCGGTATCCACTGATTGGCCAGAAGACTGAAAATGGTGCATCTCCAGTAGAATATGTTAGTTATTAACAGTTATAAATGATTTATGAACATGAAATGTTTTTTTATTATTATTTTGGTGCTATATTTAAATGATAAACTGTTTGCTAAATTTCGTAGAAGTTATTTTACAATTAAAAGTGGATCTTTTTCAGCTCACATTGGTGGTTGAAAATCTTTTCTCCATGTTGCCCTTAGCTACAGTGTGTGTGACATTGTGCAAGGTGGTTTGTCCTGTGTGTTTCTGGGTTGTCCTGTTATAGATTGTAACCCAACTTATAATAAAACAATGTCAGCATTTTCAAGACTTCACATTTTCTATTTCATTTAACTCACTTTTCCACAGCACGACAATTTTTAGAAGAGCTATTGGAACAATTTTCTTTTGTTCATGGAAGAACTCTAAGACTAAGTCACTATATTGATCGAGGCTGAAAATAAAAAATCTTTTTAGCTTTCTAATACTCTGGAAGATCAATGTCTTCACAAACTGCTGAGGCTGTTTTAATGTGATGGAGACAAACAGATGCTGCTGGTTGGATGATAAGTAATGAAAGACTTACTCTGTCTTCCTTAGAGAGCCTAAAGACATCAGGCTGCTGATGAATGCGTGTTGGTCGGAATCTTGTGACTTCTCCAATATCCGTTAAAAAGGCCTGGCATGACTGAGTTCCATTAACACCAGCAGCGCAATCGCTTCTAAAGACTTGATGCCACCGCATCATTAAACAAATTCAAATGAGTTCGAGTTTACTATGATGGACTATTCTTTATTGAGTCGAGCCGTTCCAGGCAACCTATAATCCATCTGGTATGAATGATTTCCAGACACATTCTCAGTCATTAGAGTCTTGACTTGGATTTCAGCATGTAACACTAAGTAAAAGATACAAATTTGCTACCAAATTCAGAAATGGAAGTGCCTTTTTTTCCCCCATGTTGCCTTTTTCCCCCATATATCCTTTTTTCCACCAGTTTTTCATCTGGCATCAGAGGAGTTTCCCCAGCTTTGGTTGTGTTGCCAGCATGGCTGGTTTGGCTCGCAGGCCCGGTGTTTCTGCTGCAGACTCCATGGTGCAGCATGGCATTACACAGCCTGCTCAGCTGGCCTCACAGATGGATTTCTCAAAGGCTCCTCTCATGGTCCTAAAGCGAGGTCAAAGCGGACGTGTTGGCAGTGCCGAGCAAACCAAACTTTCCATATTTTCCTGACTCAGCAGAAAGCAGTCGTCCCAGTGCTCTCATGCACAGGAATCTCTGCAAACCGTAAAGTCGGAGCTGCTCAGTGATTTGACAAGGCCGTGCAGATGACCTCATCTTCTCACAAAGCGGGCTTATTGCATATGATCAAACTTCATATGTGTTCTGTCATTTTCATTTTTTATGTTCAAGCAAATAAATAAATAGCTGGGTCAGAAGAATTGTGCTGTTGACTTGTAATATTGACACTGCAGTTGCTTTACCAGGACACTAGTTAAGGCCTGGTTCTTAACTAGTTCTATAGAGCTGGTATGGTTTTCCACAGCTGCCCACTTTGTCCCTTTCTGCTTCTTTTTTGCACCTGTCAACAATCCGATTTGTAGCCATCTGTTTAAATTTTTCCCCTTTGTTTCTTTTGGTTTGTATTTGTGATTAATTATGGAGACAAATTATCTCATATAGCATTAAAACCTATTACAATTTCAGTTTGGTTCTTATCCCTATGTGGGTCAGTTGATTCATATTAAATATGATCAAAATGATCTTCCTCCAGTAGATATCATTTATTAAAGTCATATAATACAGTAATGTATGGGACGCCTGTGACCTCTGATCAGTATTTACCAGCAGAGCTACATCAGTGTTTCCAGCAGGTCTTGTGGTATTAAATACTGACTTTGCACATGAACAGAATTAGAAACTATCTTTAGAGACTCAGCTGTAAAAAGTAAGAGTCAGCTCAGACCTATGATATATCCAAACATACCGCTGATGGCATGAGATGAGGTCTCTTTATCCAGAGCCGGTCTGTCTTTTATTAAAACTGAATGATACTTTAAATTGGAGTAAAGATTAAACTAATCAGCCTGGTTTAAACACGGTGCTCACAACATTTTGGCCGGTACTTGGTGAACCTTGTCCTGCTCCTGGCCGAGCTTCTTGATATAGCATCAGTTCGACTGAAGTCAGTTTGGTGAGACATCGCTAGAGCAGAGTATGTGGAGGTAGTTTCCTACTCTGCAGACTCCTGAGCAAGTTCACTAGAGACCAGGGTTCATAAACTGCTAGCATTTGCAGCAAAGTGCAGTTTAGCAATTCTGTCCATGCTATTTGTGCTAATCACTAAAACAGGATGCTAACAAATGTTTATGTCCACCCAGTAATCACTTGACCTTTGCTTTAAAACCCTAAAACTCAGTCACATGGCAGCACGATGCCATTCCTTCTACTCTAAATACTTTAAGACCAGTTATGGCAGAAAGATGAGGAAAAATATTTTGAATGTTGTTTCATTCCATATTTCCTAATTGGCTAAAATTGGTATTGGTAATTTAAAACTTTGCAAAAGCTGGGCATTGGAAGTCGCCAAAACTCTGACAGGAGAAGCCCTGGGTCTGAACCACGAGCGAGTTTCATGCATTCATCGTTATTCATTTGGGGGGGGGAAAGCATTTTGCTGCATTATTCCAAAGCATGCCGCAATAACCAGCTCTGCACCACCCACCTAGTGATGGAGCAGAAAAGCTGCTGCAACCTCTGCTGTAGAGAAGCACTTCATTCCTAATCTGTACTTTGAGTAAATATTCAGCTTTGGCATTCATATTGGATTCAAATTGTATCTGGGAACCACAGTGGGAAAAGGGATTAAGATGTTCATAAAACAGCAATGTACCTCTGCAGCATAATCTCATTCCTGGCTGTCACACTGAAGCCTCTTCAGACTCTGCTGGAAGAATCCAACATTATTCCTCAGTACGGCTTTACAGAGGCCTGTAAAGGCACTTTTCATAGATGGCAACCACAAGCGCCATTTTATGGGGATCTTATGTGATAGATAGATAGATAGATAGATAGATAGATAGATAGATAGATAGATAGATAGATAGATAGATAGATAGATAGATAGATAGATAGATAGATAGATAGATAGATAGATAGATAGATAGATAGATAGATAGATAGATAGATAGATAGATAGATAGATAGATAGATAGATTTCATTCACTCATGTGTCACAACAGAGAAGTAACTACATTGCAAAAAAATGTACAATTACAATCAAAGCACAATTTAAAAGAAACTACAAAACAACTAAGCTACATCACATGCATAAAAATAGTTATTTCAAAAGAAGCTGTGATATAGTGAAATAATGTACAAAAAAATAACCTGAATGATGTGAAATCATTCCTGGCTTGCAACACTGTTTTGGTAATCCACTTGTCTCTACTTTAATCTGGGACTAATTACAGCTGTTCTCTGAAGGCCAGTGAGGTTTGAAATACCTCCCACATTGTAATACACACCGGCTTTTAGTTTTAATAGGGTTGGAAGACATGATGCCATCAGAAAATAATGTTCCCACATCACCTTCCTTCGCAGATGACATTGTAGCATCTGATGACAAACCAGAACCAGAAATTCCTGCACATAAATGGCAAAAGCTCTCACTCATCGCACCTCTGCTTCAGAATCGACATCACTGGCATGGAAATGTTACAAAAACGACACAATAACATCACATAGTAGTTATTAATTCCCGTTTTCTCATGTGGGAAAATGAAATGATTGAAAGTGGAAGTGAAACGTCTTATTTTCACGGGAATGTTAACAGTAAACAGAAGAAAACAAGAATAGTGAACACTATAGTGAAAACACAAAGACCATAGATAGACTGTAGAACCAGAAAAAACATCGTCTCCGTGTGGATGTGGGTCAAAAAATGTTAGAAACTTTTTCATTTTAGAAAAAAAAACGATCCTTAGTGAAGGAGACTTTACTGTTGATGTTTAAGTCCCACATGGTCATTTGATTTTATAGATAAATGATAGTGATGTCACAAAAACAGAAATTAAACCAGGTCATGACGCAATAGAACAATTGATCTACTTTAATATTTCTTGCTTTAAAAGCAGCAGCTTACCTTAAAGAAATGACAGGAATCACAAACTTTGTCTCATCGCTTTTCAAAATGTCATCATGCATGACAAAGATAAGCAGAGACAGCAGCTTTAGAGACCTTTAATAATCAGACAGTGATCTGAAAACAGAGGAACACACCAGAGTTTCAAGTGACCTTTGTCTAATTGGACTAAGATTTTGACAAGACGAATGGACGACAGTTTTACTTTCTGGCCTGTAGAGATGGACACTGAAGACTCGCAGCTGTTTACTGCAGTGAAAGGGGGGATGGAGGTGGAAGTGGCCTGAATACAAATTCAAGCAAATTGCTCTGGAGTTTGTGTTTGTGCATAAAGTTCAGGGTGTGTGCACAACACTGTTCATTCTGGGTCAAATTTGCGCATCTTGTAATTTGTGAACACGGGTTTCTTTTTCTTTGTTTAGCTGAAAAAAAATGTGGGCCGTTTTATGTGGAAAGCAACGCAGCTTGGAAACGGAGAATTTGGATCACAACCAAATGAAGTGGTGGTCCTTTCCTCCTCTGTCTGCCCACCTCTGGCTCCTCCTGTTTCTATTCTCCTTCTGCTCTGCACTTTGATCTCTTTTATTTTCCTTCCATTGCATCCTTGTCCCTCCTCTGCTCCCATCAGTTTGTCACCAAGGTGCTTCCACCGAGTTGCCCAGAAGAAGCTGCAAGTAATCAGTCACTCTGCGCCCGTGGGTGACTATCCGTACCCTCTACATGCGTATGTGGGAGGACTGCATGCACCTGAAGGTTATGTATCCGTGGGCCTCATGAATCATCACTGATGGTGATTAGGGAATATTTATGATGTCTGGCTCAGCACCTGGTGCTGGCTAATAGTACTGGGGGGGAGGAGGTTGTCAGGTACAGAGAATGACAAAGAGTAACGGCAGAGGAAGTGGGGTAACAAATACAGATGCTTTCACACCTTCCTCCTACGACCAGATTGCTTTTTAGGTGGGATAGGGTTGCCATGGCGAAGGGGGAGTCGGGGCTTGGAAGAGAGCAGTGTGATGTCCCTGTTGGTTCTGGGCGAGGGTGTGTGTGTGTGTGTGTGTGTGTGTGTGTGTGTGTGTGTGTGTGTGTGTGTGTGTGTGTGTGTGTGTGTGTTGGTGTGTGTGTTGGGTGGGGGTAGGGGGGTCCTCTGAACAGAGTGCAGCAGACATGTGACTTCTGACAGCGAGTGCGTCTGTAGGAGTCTATTCACGCTCCATGTTTTCTGTGTGGGAGTCGGAACTCATCAGAAATGTGAGCAGATGAAGAAGAGATGATGTCCAGAGTGAGAAACTCTTTCTGTTTCCAGACCTTCTTTTCTTGGTGCAGTCAGGTAAAAACCCGTAGGGTGACTTTTCGGCGACACTAAGTTGGATACTTGTTTATTCCAGACTCAGAGTTCATTTTTTCTTTGCTGTTTCCCAACATGGTTTTTATCTGAGTTTATTGGCTCCAGCATCTATAATTTCCTGCACTCATACAGCCTTTAAAGCTATGTAAATATGAAATGTGGAACAGCACAGCCATGACTCCAGATTAATGATCAGATTTTTTTTTTTTAAATTTTCCTCATGATATGGATTTCTTTAAGGTTTAACCCACTTTGTAAAATCCAGATTTTTTTTTTTCTGGGGACTGAAAAGGTGTGAAAACGTTTTGTAACATGAACCAAATTCCCAAAGTTGCAGATACTCCAGAAGACACGTTGTAAATTAATGTAAATAAATTTCTTTCTACCTGTTCAGGAAAAAACTAAGATGCAATATTTTTCTATAAAAAGTTGTGACATTTTTTTTCAGTAAAATATTTTACTGATCTTTTGAGTAAATTCTTTCTGTTCTGTTGGTCTAGAAAATTATTTAGTCTGTTAGCAGCAACATGAACAAAAGACCAAAACCATTAATAATCATCTCTGTATAAAGAACCTAAAAGTACCTGTGGTTTTGTTTGCAGTCAAAACTGAGTTGGTTCTTAGTTTTAATGTCCTTTATGAAGAGGAACCTGAAAACAACCATCGCTGCAAAATTTCATATTAGGATCTTTGGTTGGTCTCATATACCGCTGCTCAATATTTATTAGAATTTATTATTCTTGTGAGCAACAGTAATATTTTAGACATATCATTATTGCTGTGGACAGCTGGACATAACAACAGAAGGGGCTCTTCTCTGTTATACTCTTAATTACTCCACTCAGATTAATCCCACTAGTCGCTTTCATACGCATAAATAAGTGAAGAAAAGAATGATGAATAAATAAAGTCTCTGGCAACTGTTTTCCTTCCGTGCAATTTTGATGACTTCGCTTTACATTCAGCCTTAAATCATTAAGGCTCTGGTAAATGGATTTTTGACTGCATTCTGCCTTCATAAGCTGCACTCCATCATCAAAGCTGCTCAGTCGTTTATGGGCTTAAATGAACTGTATGAATGTCTTGGACAGAGCTGGTGTCACAGAATGATCCGTCTTCCCAGGAACCATGTTTCCTCCCACGCAGCTCGCCTCTCACTCCACCGTCCAGACGAACATCGATCCAATTTCAGTATCTGTGTCAGTGCTGACATTGAAAAAAAATTCAATTTAAAATAATAACAACAAATTCTACATTGTGACAATGTGTCTGATCCATAAGGGCAGATCTATTCAGTCTAATTCTACGCTCTGAGCGACTTCAGGCTCTATTATTTATTATTTATTTTACTTTATATTTAGAATTCATTTTCTGAAACATTTGAAAGTAGACTTGTTGCTGTTTATTTTTTACCTTTGATCGAGCTTGTGAAGCATTTGTTGTATTTAAGAGTGCTATACTAGTGCAGAGTTAGCAAATTAATATATAATTCAGTATATTTCTGTTTGTGTTTTACAAAGTCAGTTCAGGTGTTTTTCTGTATCAGATTGGAATCGATTGATTCCAGTCCTTAGATATCGGTATTGGAAGTTTAAAATGTTGAATCTGTGCATCCGTACAAACTACATGCAGAAAAAAAATCTCATTCTTAAACAGTCCTATAGAAGATCCCGATGAAGCCACTGAACTCCACGTGTCTGAACGGCTCGTGGCGCAACTGTCATCTCATAACAAAGGTGAAAAACTTCCCTGATCTCAGTCCTTTCAACATGGAGATGCTCATGACGTGCATCTCCATGTAACACTATGTATCTTCTCTCAAATTCTGACATGCTTGAGTTTGACACATGTTCCTGTCTGGCTGTGAAGCTGAATCAATTTCCCCCACACGTCTCCCTGCCAAGTCACCTCAGCTTCAGAGGCGACTTGCAGAAGACAGATGTTTTCTCTAGTCCCTGCTCTGTTCCTCGCAGCTCATTGGATCACGCACCATAACTCACAAACACTCTCACTTTGGGGAAGGGAAAAGGGGCTGTCCTCCTCTCCGCTGTCTATTTTAGGATGAATTTCACACAGACTATAATTTTAAAGTGCAGAACTGAAGCCAGCGTTAAAGGTTCCTCAGTGCACCGAGAAAGAAACGACACACACAGGCTCCAGCAACACATACCTGTTCAGAATGGCTTTCAGCAGCAACAGTCTCTAGAGAGACACAAACAAATCTGCTCTTCACCTTCTTTATCATGTCTCCATGTGGAGCTCTGGCATCTTGCTGTAGACATTAGGCTGCATGGAAATAAACAGAAACGCAATAGGCAGGCCGTTTGAAGCCTCTTAGGGTTTTGGCTGTAAAAGTTTAACAGGGTGTTATTTGCATTGCTGCTGGTGCTTTTATTGAGAATTGATTGGCCTTCAACGTCTCTATCAGGGCTCCAAGTGTCTTAAGAAGTCTGGGAAGCTAGCACAAACTGTACTCAGTTTGATTTGATACGCACAGAGAGAGATGAAACCATGGAAAATGATTCCTGACAAAAAAACTGAAATCGGAATTGATTTTTTTATTCATTTATTTATTTTAATGTAGTGGTTTTTATTTTGATTTTTAGTTTGTAGTTTTTAGTTTTTCCTATCATTTAATAACCTCTACTAAAACCCACTGATCAGTTTTATTCTCCCTCATTTGAAGCTTATGTAAAACTTGCTTCATAGCTTTATGAGCTGTAAAACCATTTTATTATTACACCTCAACAGAATAAATTAAATATCACAAGGTGTCTTTTAATGAACTCATATTTCATGTAAGATAGTCTAATCCTGGGTCTGACAAGTCTAATTGGAAAAAAATGAAATAGCACCTGTGTAAGTTAATAAAAATACCAAATCTAAAACAAAACAAATAAAAATGAATTAGTCCTTAACTTCTTAGTCTGAAGCTGACTTTAGATGATTCAACGTAAAAAGGTCAATTATTTGCACTCAGCTCTCCAGTGGACAGTAGAGTTCTGCTGCCACTGATGCAGTAAGTGCTTAAAAGTGGTTCTGCTCAGGGTCCGAAAGAAGCTGCGTCTGCTCAGACTAGCTTTCTGCTGGAAGGAGAGGGATGAAAAACCAAAAATCTTTTCATTCTTTTCATCTGAGGAAAAGGGCTTCCTTCCAGTTCAGACCAAGATCAGTGGCATGAGTAAAGCTGGTAGTTAATTATGGCTCTCGCATGGTGAGGGCCCAGTGAGCTGTCCAGATGTTTTAGGTCCTCAGTGACGAGCTGAAAACTTCACCATGGAGACGTTAGACTTTAGACGCAAAGATGGTAACTGTACGGCGCTCGGGTAGGAGTCAGAGGAAATCCTCGATGATGTCATGACAGATGTTAAGCTGATGATGATGGTGTTGTTGAGATGAAGAGCTCGGTGTTGTGTAGGCTGAATGATAACTGGAATGTCTGTGTTCGATCATTTCCCTTCATCTTGCAGTAGGACCCAAGTCTGGCCAGTTAAGCACAGAAAAGCCAGAGTCACAAAAGCCCTGCTGGAAAATGAAATCAGCATCTCCATGAAGCTTGTGAGTCGAATAAAGCATGGAGCGCCTGAGAATGTCCTGGTAGAAAACTGCATCGACTGTCATCAGGCAGGACATGGCCCAGAAGGTCAGAGACAATCGAAGAGTTGAGACTTTGATCTACTGCATAAAGTTTTTCAGCCTGTTATAGACACATCTAAAAAAAAAATATACTCTAGCATCTGTCATTCGGTCTGTAAATTTAATGTGAGTTTCTTTGCACTGCTAGACAGAAGAAAGCTGTTTTTAAAGTTGTCATGCAGCCCCTTAATGAGCAGAGCTGTTGTAAGCGAACGATCTCAGAAGCATAATGAGGACGGAATGAAGAGGGAGCCAAGAATGGAAAAGGTTCATTTCATTTGCAGGCGTAATGAGGAATTGATTTCCTTCAATGCAGATGGGATGAAAACCTGTTTATATCTTTCTATCTTCAGAAGGACTTTGCATTGCCTTCCATTCATTCTTCAGTCACTGATATGGACTAATCCTGACCCTTAACCTGACCATGTGTAACCCTAACCCTAACATAACTCAGTTCATACCACAGTTCTAAACCTAACCACTAACCCAAACAGCACTTCTTCTTCTGGAGCCCTGCCTCTGGGCCCCATAAGGAGCAGTGGACCCTCATAGTATAATATTTGTTGGAAGAATGGGCCTTACAAGGTGAGGAATGCTGAAATACACAACATGCATTGGCATGGCTATCGGCTCCTGATCCTATACTTGATGATAAAGGAGTCTTAATGATTGTTAGTCACGCACGCACCGATAGAAATAGAATTCCATCTCAGCAAAGTCCAAGCTCACAAACTGAAACTTATTGAAGCGCTCAGTTCACGCCGCTGTAACCAGAAGCCGCATACCCACTCATTTTGAGGCTATTTTCAACTACACACGCACACAGAGTCACACAAGGCCCTACACATTAATTATCCGACATCACACTGAGTTCAGCGCTGTCTCCTCAGCTGTGCACAGTCATTTAGACATCCATGCACAGAGAAGCGCAACCCGATCCGTTCTTATCTGTTTGCAAACACGTAACAACTTCGCAGTAGTTCATTGGGGTTTTAGCAACTAAAGCAGAAGGAAAGGAAAGGCTTGAGAAGTCCTGGAGCTGACAGCGCACACACACACACACACGCACACACACACGCACACACACACACACACACACACACACACACACACACTCTGCTCTGCTTAGGAGAAACTAGAATCAAAATGTTTGGCCAACGTTAATAAGTCAATTTCCTAAAGTGTATTTGAACATCATTTTTCATTCTGGTTTGTTTGTGTCTTAGAATATATAGAAAAATTCTAAAGAATCTCAAAATAAATCAGATAGGAATATGGAGCTCCATAACTGACTATAAACACTGCAGTCATAAATTGTATCATACTTGCTGAAGTCGTAGTAATATTATAGAAGTAAAATAGAAATAAAACGAAACAAAAATAAATATTTGAGATTGTAAAATGACTAAAATAGTAAAACAGAAATATGGAATAAGTAGTTATGTACTTAAACCAAGAGACAAACTATGTGGTTGCAGCTTTAGCTTCCTTTTTAATTTTTTTTTTCTTTTTTTACAGTGTGGTCTGGAATACTAACAGTTAGTGTTGGGATCTGACTCAGCTTTTATCTGAGTTCATTGCTCAGAACTTTGTTTAATTAGTCACAATTAATAACATTATATATATATATATATATATATATATATATATATATATATATATATATATATATATATATATATATATATATATATATATATATATATATATATTTTTATATATATATATATATTTTTTATATATATATATATATATATATATCAACAAAATAAGCAACATTCTCTACTCAAAAAAAATATTTTAGCAGCTGAATTATTGAATAAATATTATTCAATGACTATTGAATAATAGACATATGAGCTCAACAACAATGACATTTTTGGTTTTTAATTTGTTATTTTGGTTATTCAACCACCTGATTGGTGAAAAGTGCTGTTGTACAACACTGATGCTGTTCAGTGTTTAAATGTAAAAACCCTTGTAAAATAAACTGTGCATGGTTCAACTAACTAGTCACATATCACAACAATTAGCAAATAACACAAGAGTGTAAGGATCCCTGTAAGGGTCATTTTCAGAGTTCAAGAATGAACACAAAGGGTTATTTTTCCCTCCTGAATGAAAAATAGAATCCATATACTGTAGGTTTCAATGCGAGCATCTACACTATGACATTGTTGCTGTTATGATTTATTAAATTCGTTCATCTCCAGGCTATGCAGCACAGATATATAGCTCTGTATGGACTGACCTTAGCTTTCCATCTTAAACCCTCTCCGGATTGTAAAACCTGATGTATTTCGCTCTGTTGCCCATAGGTTTATTTTATCTTCTCTTCCTCTCATGAAACAAGTCTTTTGGGTTTTACCTAAATCCCTCTCCCTCTCCTCGGGCTTAGAGCCCGCCTCTTCCTCTGCCTTCCTCCTGAAGATTTTTCAACCTTATTCTCTCTATATTTAGACCCGGGGGGCCAGCTGTGCATCAGGAGGGAGCTGATCTTGCTCGCAGCAGCTGAGTTTACCCACAAAGTCTTTATTTGGAAAGGCCACACCCCAGAGATGAGAGAGAATCACTGAGATGCTTCATGGTACCAAAGGAGAAAGAGACGGTTGTATGATTGTATGGCAAAAAAAAAAAAAAAAAAAAAAGCTGCAGAAGATCAGCCAAAGAAAAAAAAAGATTGTAATTTCACTACTTCTGCCTAAAAAAAGACTTCTGTGTTTGCTCCCAATGCCTATGTTTAAAATTTCCAAAAGAGTAGTTTCCTTCTCATTAAATAATACTTTCATATAAACCCTGTCCACCAGTCACCATAAACTAGAAGAAGTTATTGAAGGTTATTTCAGATCAGCAAGGATAGGCAGAAAGAGTACATCAAAAGTTGAACTTTTATAGACAATATTTACTTTTCTACAAACAAAAGCAAATATTTTTTATGACATTCAGTCATCAACTCATGTATTACACATGTGTTTTAATGCATTTTGAATTCTTTGTATATAAACGCTGTGGGCTATGAACATACAGCTGCTCAATGGTTTATCGTTATTATTTGCATTATTGCCAGTCAAAATACATTTAAGTTGTCCGACATCTTGGATTTCACAATGCACAGTGGGGCTGTTGGAAGCCCCACTAGAGTCAGGTACATTATATACCTATGTGTGCATGGTTATTGGTCCGGTGTGTCTCTATGTGTCTCTGTGTGTCTCTATGTGTCTCTGTGTGTCTCTATGTGTCTCTGTTATCCTGCCTCTTATCCTGGCCTCTTACCTAATGACCACTGGAGGTCAACTCAACCTCCCACCCAACCTGCCACTACCTATCACTAACAAGCTGGTACAGACAATGGTTGGATGTATGGTCATTACAGAGTACTTACATAAGTGGGAAGTGGCAATGAACAGTTTCAGTTTCAAAGGTGACACTTTTTGGCTCTAATGTTCGAACTTTGCACATGTAGAAAGATTTTGTCAATTCTTCTTTGCAAATTAGCTCAAGCTCAGTCAAAGTTAGATGGAAAACATCAGTGAACATTAAATGTAAGTCATGCATTACATTCCCAAGTGGATCTTGTCTAACGTGTCAGTATTCCTTACATGTCTTCCTATTCGTTAGCCTGCAGGAGACAGAATAGCTTCCCAGGCTTTGAGTCGTTCAGAGCGTTTCAGGGTTTCATCAGGACGTCTCTGCATTTAGCTTCGTTCATCGTTCTGTGAATCCTGGCCTGGTCCTAGCTTAAAAAATCCCACAACATGATGCTGCCACCGCCATTCTGATGATGATGTTTTATAGCCTAAACATCATAATCTTCCTCATGATGCTCTCTACTAGGTAATGTAGCTGACTGATACATTTGTATTCAAGAGTGCTTCTTGAATACAAATGTGTGCCACACCTTTCAGAAGTTTATCTGAAATCCCAACAAAAGCACATTGAATTTTGTGTTTGGAATGTGACAAAACATGAAAAGATTCATAGTTTAGCGATCGTACGTGGCATTGCGCGCGCCTCAGAGCCATCCAGTCATAAACCTGCCATTTATAGCTGCAGACTTGCTGGCATTTTTCAGGGACTTCAGTTTGTCTGAAGTGAAACCGGTTATTTTTTCGTTTCTTCTCTCCCCGCTGCTCCTTCCACCTACATGTTCTCGCCACAGCTGAACAGATCAAATTTCAGAGTATTCAGCCGTGTGTACATACAAGGTCAAAGCTTAGCTGTGACTCTACAAATGCCTCCCGACTCTCAGCTCTGGCCATAAAAAGCGTGTCGACACACCCATGTTTGAACTTGCTGTGGATGAAAACTGTAAATCGTTCTTTTCTAATGTTTGTCTATAAATCTTTTATTGTTGCTTTTTGTTGCAACCAAATGTAAATAAAAGGACTTAGAATAGCACACAATACTGGTGAAATTAGTAATTAAAACTGCTTTAATTCTATATTAAGCACTGGAAGCCATTTTTGTTATTTAATTCTGGATGTGCATGTGTGTCCTCCTTCATCTGATTTCAAGCCCACACTGTGGAGGTTGATAAACAAGCATTGTGGGAAATAGAAAACACGAAAAAAGAAGAAAAAAAAAAAGCAGAACCAAATGAGAAATTTTGAGGAAATGCGTGGACCTCAAAACTAACTAATTACAGGATTTCAGAATGAAAATAACCGTGGTTGTCATCATCAAGGTTTATAAGCAGCACATGTATGACCACTTGAATTTGGGTGGATGTTTCCTTTTTCCCCACTGACCTCAAACTTTGGTTAAATAACAGGCAAGTAGTAAAATTAGGTGCAAACCTTTAACACACGCTGGCAGATGAAACAGTGTTGGAAAACTTCCCAGCAGCACACAGATACTCCCAGCATCCAATCAATCACATATATTTAGGAACCGTACCATTTTGGGAGAATGCGGGACGTTTTAGGAAGACGTGGCTAAAGATGGAAGCCTTCATGACTTGGTTACTCTCGAAAATAGCGGAGCGGTATCAGGAAAGGCAAAGGAGAGGTCTGTTCATATGGGAGGTTCAGGAAAGGTCAAGAAAAGTCAAGAAGGGTAAAACAGGACGATTCCAGGCTGCGTTTGGCTCCAGCTGGGCATTGGACGGAGAGCTTTAATCCAAGACCTCCAAGGTCTCTTTGGAAATGTTCCACCTGCAGGTGACCACAAGGCAGATAACGTTTCTCAATCATTTCTGAACAGCAAAGAGTGTGGACCGTCTGAACGAAACGAAGCACAGAACAAGGAGCTGGTTTTTACCAGATGATGGCACCAGACTTTACAACAGCATGTCCACAGGGGATTCTGTTCCTCAACAGAGGGACACACGTTTTCCAGAGTGATGAAGGTGAATCCAGGGCAATACTGGAAGGAAACTGTAGTTGGTAGCTGACCACGATTTTTCATCCTTTGAACTTCAAAGGTCTGACTCTCACAAGGGTTAAGTCACAAAAGGAAAACACTCTTGTTTTGACTGTTAACCTTTTTTCCGCTCAACCTCATAAAATGTGTTTTTAGACTGGAGGGAAAGAGCATGGCGGCGTGAAGAAGTGATATTTTATCACCTGTAAGCCGTTTCTTCATGTGAAAGGCTGACTCTGGAGAAGTATTAGCTCCTGACAGGTAGAAATACTGCAGCCTCCTCTGTCTTGTACCACACTGACACAAACCTCACACACTTATTTATGCTCTGTTGGTCGATCATCGGCCTGTTCCACCTCTCTCCTCTCTCCTCTCTCCTCTCTCCTCTCCTCTCCTTTCCTCTCCTCTCCTCTCCTCTCTCTTCTCTTTTCCTCGTCGCTCTCCAATTTCAAAGGCTCACTGTATCACTCCGAGTGACGTAGGTCTAGGTGTTGTGTCAACAGCATGGCGATGCTGAGCTGACATTAACTAACAAAGGGTGCTTAGTGAGCTGGAAGCGCTGAATGTAGTGCAAGGATTTGGAATGAAGTCTGAAAATGTATGCATTCCAATGTCATAATCTCTATCGAAAATGAACTTTGTGATCTTTAAAGATTTTTATCCCAAATTATCAGCACTTTTTGAACCTCTTGTTGACTTGTGGTATATTGAAACATCGTTCCCAATCTCTAGTTAATTTCCTTCTTTCTATGATGACTGAATGAATACAGACTGCACAGCAACACATTGTGACGTAACTCATAACTTCAATATTTGGATAAATAATAATAACAAAAAGTTGTGAATTGTATTCATGATGACATGTGCTTAAGATTCTGGCATGTTCAAGACACCGAATGATAATTTCATTCCAACATCTGCAGCTCCGTCATTCTGGTTGGTTGTCTCATTTGTCACTCTACTTTTACAATAAACGCATAAGAATAATGAGCTGATTAGCAGGGCTTTCTGCCAAGGAACACCCTATTGTCAGCTGCATAACACACACACTGGCGTTCCTGTGTGAACCGTGACATCATCCAGCCGGAGAAAAAGCTGGCCAGCTGAACAAAGAACCAATTAACAACATGGCGTCAAAGAACTCACACTGATCTGTTGCGGAAACACAGCAGCTGAATATATTTTGGGTTGACTGGGGCCCAGGAAAGCAGACACGCCGTCTCCATCATCGCCTGGTAAAGTCACAACCTTACGAAGGTGGGCGAGGAAATCCGCCGCCACTTCCAGCATCTACGGCAATAACACACAGCCAGCTGGAGCAGTCTGATCTTGGGACGCATGTCAACAAACCTATATTTCCTGGGAATCTTGTGTGAGGATTGGAATGACGATGTAGCAAGATGAGCCTTGAGAGAAGAGCTCTGAAGGAACAGCGCTCTTCCTTAACGAAGGACACAATGATAGATGGGATGAAACCCCCTGATTGCAGGACAAACTCCTGCCACCGTCGCCCCATCGCACCAATGATGGAGGACATTAATTGGGACATTGTCCACAATAGTGTCAATATCAAAAGTGCCCCGCCCTCATAACAGAACAGCCATGACATCCTGTGAATAATAGTCAGGGAACGTAGCACATGAGGCCATTTCAAGGAAGATGGAAGCATCATACCAAACATGTTTGTCTGGACACAGCAAAGATTCAAACAGATTGATGTGAAGCTGATGGCCTCAGCAGGAAACGCTCCCACTCAGCTGAAACTGGAGGTTGTGGATGTGAACCCAATTATCTTCAACCAGAGGGACATCACGTGTCTGCACACAGCTAAACACCTCATGCCATGTTGCAGTTGGTGTGTCGGTGTGCCACGTGTCAGCGCACCACGGCGGCAGGGCGGAGGGAGGGCCGGTCCTTCCATGAAACAATGCCTTTCACTGCAGGGTGCAGGTCATAAACAGCCTGAGTGTGAGCACTTTTGTTCAGCTTGCAGATGTGAAACCTCACCATTACTTCAATACATCCAAAGGAAGTGGAAGAAGACAACAAAACAACAACAGATTTTATTAAGCGTTCATTGGGTTCAAGTCTGCAGAGTAGGCAACAGGAAGTCAAGTTTTAGAGTTTTTCTCTGTGGCTTTGGCCTTTTCTTTACTGTAACCAATAAACTAATTGGTAAAGTGGCCATCATGTTAACTGATTTTCATTTGACATCACATTGACTGTTGGGCTTGTTGCAGAAGCTCCATGCAGTCGGGGGGCAGCGTTATATCTGTTCTGGCTACGAGGGACTCTGTCAGAGCCAACATTCAACTCCACCCTGTAAATGTTGGATCAGCTGCTATTGACTTTCTAATCATGTTGAGTCTTTGATCCATTGGCCTTAAACGTTATCAAACTAATTTGGTGCATGAAACTATTATCTTAATTCTGCCAACAACTTCAAACACGGCAACACTGAACTAATTAGGCCTTAAGGAAAAACATGTAAAAAAAACATGCAAAACTATTCAGCCACAAACAAATACTGTAAGTCATTATTTGACATCAGCTCCGTTTTTTCTTCATGGTAACAATTCAACTTCCAAAATGTTTTATTATTTCAAAAGAGAAAATATATGTTGCTATCCCTATCAGCCAAGTTTCTTCAAAGAGTTGCTATGGTGATGGCTGTGAGTAGGGAAGAGCTCCTGTAGCAATCAGTATTACAGCATCTTGAAAAGACCTCTGACTGTAGACGTCAGGGTTATTTATAATGTCCTTATTTCACCAAAGAATTCTCTTTTTTTCAGACAGTATAAAAATTAAATAATATGATTCTCTTGTTGTGATATATATTTCCATGGTTACTCATGTCAGATAGTTTAACATTGACCTCGTACCATTTACATGAACTTCACAGGCTCCAGTTTGCATATTTAGACCCCCATCAGGAAGCTACCTTTCTACCTTCACCCTGTATGTTTAAAGAAATCCCTTTGCTTCCATGTACTTGTACCAACAACATATCAGCTCGATTGCCATTCTATGTTGATGAAATATGGAGACAAGTAGTCTCAGAAATGCTTAATTAAATCTTTCACGTTATGTCATATTGAAGTCTTTACAAAAAGTTTTGATCTGCCAAACAGACAGTGTCCTATGCAATACATTTTTGTATTTTGGGGAGTTTCTACTGAGTATTCTGAATACGTATTTGTTGATTTTGTTTGTTTCTTTTAACCAATCAAAATTCTTTAAAGGATCCTCCAGGGGAACAAATCAATAAATGACAATCTTTTATGAATCATTGACAAAAATAAAAGGCCATCCAGACTATCAAACTGTATTCATGTTTCCAAGATATTTTTTAATGACAGTATAAACACAAGGTTGGAAGAGAAGGTCAAAATAACAGACGAGATAACATTAAGACAGGTCTGTAATGTAACTGTTCAGTGTTCACAAACACTGATGTAAATCTAAATGTATTCATATTTCCTGGGAAGAGTGCTATCCTGTATTTCCCATATTCTGATTTATTTCAATTTCATCAACAGTTTGGAGTCATTTATTCAAAATAGAGCAAATTATGCTGACAGATCTTTTTCTTTGCTCTGACTGCATTAACACTGAAGCTAAAAGGAATCAAATGATTTACATTCAGTTTTTTATTTTCACACAAATGCAACATAATTGTAAAAACACAGCAGGGCAGGAATTATGGATTTCCACTACATGATTCTATGAAAACATAACATTCATTCAGGATTTTCATAGCAATGTCAAGGTGATTTGCTCTAAGCCGATTTGTTCATTAAGGATAATTTGGATGTCACCGTGTTCTGTGTGTATGTACGCTTGTGTGTGCATGCGTGTGTGTGTGTGTGTGTGTGTATGTGTGTGTTTTGTATCAGTTTAACCTTTCTCTATCTAGTGTCTCCTCACAGACAAAGCTCTCTAATGAAGCTGCTGTGCTGAAGTCAGAACTCATCGACCCATTTACATAGATGATTATTTAATTATGCTGAAATCAATGTGTCTAATGAGCCACACTGAGATGGAAGAGGTCAGATGTCACCGATCAGTTTGACTCAAGCAGACAGAGACAAATGCCACAGGACACTTGGCTCTTTTGACGCCTGCATTGGGTCTTTGTTCAGAACATGATTATTCTGCTCTGCATTTTTCTTGTTACGTAAATTAAACCAAAAGGGTTAAACAACAGGGAGACAAAAATGTGTTGTTTGCGAAGAAGCAAATGACTCAACAAATGATCACTTTTTCTCGTGGAAGAATTTATCATGGATGATGAATATTTGCTCAGGAAATAATATTCACGTACTAATAATCAATTAGTACGTGATTATTTGTTTTGCATTACCTCTAAACAGAATATAACTTAATTATTGTAAGTTAAGACATTTTTAAAAGAACTGTTTACGGATTAAACTTTCTGCGTTTTACTTGATCATCATACTTTCTGCACCTTATTCTGAAACTGGGAATTTTAATAGAGAGGAGCAGAGAGGCTTAAATTAAAATAATATGTAAATTTTTTACTGCGGTGAAACTGCAGGTGTTCGCTCTGCAGCGTTGGCAAACCATCACCGTTGGCTGAGCCTGTTTCCACCAGTGCGATTCTGTCTTCTGCATGGTACATAAATGTTGTTACACATAGTGACATGCATACCTGTCTGTGAAGAGCTCACACAGCTTCTTATGCTTGCTGACCTCTGAAGGTCTGCTGCACAGCAGAATTAGTTTTACACTTCTCAATAATCAATGTCAACCCAAGAAAAGTCTTAATTTATCCTTACAGCACCCTTGGTTTATAATAATTTAAAAGGCTTTCTGATTAAATCAAATCTGTGACATTTCTGGGATGTGCATGTGTCTGTTGGCAGCAGCTTTGTGTTTCTCACACTGCAGATGTTCATAAGGCTGAGCTTCATAAGGCGAAACGCATCGTGTGACATCACATGGGTTGGCAACAGGAAGCAGCCAGAGGCAAAGACAAACGTCTTCCAGACAATCTGCAGATCTACAAGACAGACAAAAGAAAACTAGCTAACTAGCACCAAGAGGATATTAGTAACTAGTTGGCAGTATGTCTGTGTGTGACTGAAACTTATGCCTGACAGAAAAAAACCCTACATAAATCATATTCAATTCAAACCTTAATGAAATTAAGACATTTTAAGGTCTTAATTTACCCAGCTACATGTGAGCAAGTTGATGCACCGACATCCTGTTTACAGGAGAACAAGGAAACAGAGACAACAAAACTATCAGTACTATCCGGTCATTAAAGGTGGATGTAGGTGAACTCTGCCTGATGTACAGAATGCTTAGGTTTTCATGTCTGATCTCCTTCACATTCAGCATTATTTAAAGTGAACTTCAAGGCACCAATACATGTTTTAATGTATTAAACAAAAGCGACGCCACAAAGGAATCACTGTGTGTGAGGAAATAAGTTTCAGTTAATTTCCTGGAGATCTCTTTGATTCAGGCTGTTGGCAGCAAAAGCTTCCCTCGCTGGCATGCAGCAGCCGCCGCATCACTCCACCTGGGTCTCATTCTTCTTCTGCTTTCTCTGGTGAGCTTTTAGCAGCGCCGGCTCCTTCTGCTCAGCTTGGAGCGATTACTCATCTCCTCAACAATCACTTCACGTCCCTCCTTCCTCTGCTGGAGCCTGGCTCATCTGTCTTTATGTCGCGCTTCTTTGCCTTCACGCAGGACAACACAACACTTCACCTGTTTTCAACAATCATCGCACCCCTGTGGTTTATAATGTATAGTTACCACAATAGATGATTTTCTCTCTCTTTTTTTTTTTATTTTTTTATGAATGATACATTCCTGAGCTCCAAATTTCTGTTGAACCAGGCAGTGTTGGAAGAGTCAAGATCGTTTTTCTAGGTGACCCACAAAACAAATTGCGTCTGTGGATGTTTGCTCTACAGTTAAAGAGCTGCTGCTGCTGCTGGAACAATGTCACCTCTGCTTTGAGGAAATAATTGCAAACATGGAGAAAAAAATGATCATTTATGACAATGACTATCTGATTGTCCTGTGATTCAATGAGAAGGACAGCACACTGGTGCTCTGTGTGTGTGTGTGTGTGTGTGGGGGGTGTGTGTGTGTGTGTGTGGGGGTGTGTGTGTGTGTGTGTGTGCGTGCGTGTGTGGGTGTGTGCGTGTGTGTGTGTGTTTTGTACCATAGCAAAGTTTGGACTTAACATTTTAATAAAATGCGCTGGGTACTTTTGTCATCACCTTTATTAAACACACAAATGCATCCACACAGAAAATGTTGAATTCAAATAATTGTTAGTGCAGCAGCATTTTTTTTAAAGGCGTAGAGAACTTTAGAAAAATGGAAGAAACTAAAATGTGACAATATTTTCGTTCCTCTCTCTGGTTTTGGATACTGTGCAGCTGGAAGGATTTTCACTCTTACTTTTTTACAATTGACAGATATGGTGTGTAACCAGTGGCGGCGTTTGCCCACCAAAATGAAGAGTTTTATTTTGTTTTATTTACAACTGGGGAGCAGCCTATCAACATCTCTAAAGCTCAAATAATATCTGAACTCTGACCCCAGAGGAACTGGGATAGGAGGCTTCCTGGATGCAGAGCAGAGAGACGGACCAAGTTTTATTAGCACATTAACTGACCAAGCAGCTTCACAGCAGACCTTATGGATGTTATTGGTGTTCTGGTCCAGTGGTGGATTAAACTTAATAGCTACCGATTACATCGACTGTCATTTCTTATTGAGCTTATGAAAGAGGCTTTGACTTATGGATTTTAAAGAGAACTTATTTGACATCACGTTTCCATTATTGGCATGTATCCTGTCGTCTGAAGGTATTAAAAAAAAAAAAAACTCATGAATTTGTCAGCAGCTCTTGTTTTTCTGCCATGCATAAAATATCTGAAGCTGGAGAGCTCGTCTCCAGCTTCAGATGTTTTATGCATGTCCCCCTGGAGTCCAGATGAAAGACAGCAGGGCATCAGGCCGTGCTGCGTCCTGTTGAGATGCTCTAATTGTTACGGCCTGTTGTTGTCTGATGACTTTGTCTCCCCGCCCGCCTGCTGGTCAGTGATGTTCTCAGACTGTTTCTCAGCCTGTCAGTTTGCCGTCAGGATCACAAGCCTCCAACATATTCCAGAAGTCCTTTCTTCTTTACTTAGCTCATGTTTTCTTGGATTTTCTTTCAGGTTGGAGGTGTTGGGTGATTCCCGTTGGGCGTTTGTGTGAAAGTTCAGAGAGTTCATCTGCTGTTCTGATCTCTTTTCATCCGTTCGTATCCTGGCGGTTTTGTGTGTTCTGAAGTGTCTGTCGAATGTTCATGTCTGTCAAACAGCCTCGTGCATACAGGGTTCACACACACAAAGCTGTGTGTGTGCATTCAAATGCATCTGTAAACACCAAGCAGATCAGAAACCGCTACAAAAGCAGGAAGTGGACTATAGCTGCAGGGATTTCTGGGTAAATACAACCAAAACAAACACGTGAGCGTACCACACACTTGTCGAACTCAAGGGCCTTGGGTCACCTTGGCCCGCTGCAGCTTTTTATGTGGCCCTCTGGACTCCAAATACGCCCCTCCAGTTCCTCCACAAATCCACTAATTTCACACAAAGTCAACAGATCCCCATATTTTTTCTGATTTTACTGAATTTTTTTCTCAAAATTGGCCAAAAACTATAGTCAAAAATTAACACCACGAAATCTGTGATTTTGATGACAAGAATAATAATCACAAAATCCTGGATGGACGGATAAGTGTGAAAGGATGGTTAATGTTATTTTATTTTAAGAAACACTTGTTGAATGCTGAAGCAGCTACTTATTTTATATTTTAGCAATTCAATGGGTCCTATCAATACATTCTGTCACAACCGGCCCTTTAAGAACATTCAGATTTTTGATATGGCCCAAAATGAAAAGTAAGTGGATTCTTTTCTGGTAATCAGGTGCAACTTTTTCACTCCAGTAAACATCTTGCAGGTGAGAGGAGCCTCCTGCGGGGTTTCCTGAGGGGTTTCTGCAGGGGTTAGACTCCACATGTCTTCAGACTGAACTGAAGGTGCTGAAGCTTTTTTTGTAACACTTTATAAAACCCGCAGTATCATTTCAGCTGTAAGTCTTCAGCGGTATGTTGTTCATACCAGCTGTTCATATTCAGATTGCTCATTCTTCATGGCAAAGTAAATCAGTTTCAAGTTTTGCAGCAGATTCTAATTTAGTGACTGTATATTTGTAACATTAATGGCACACACAACTTTTTATTTATTGCATTGTGTTCTTTACCTTTATGCCCACATCATTACAATTTTAATGTGAGCAGTGCATGAATTCGTTTAAACTAGTTTTTCTCTGTCATCTATGTATTAATGCAGCTAGACAGTGATTCTAAAATCACATCTTCAATAAGGGCCATCTTGGATTAATTAAGTCAGGGGTTTTTTTTCTTACCTGGAGGAAAATAATCTTTTCATCGTTGATCTGATTATCCAGATCAATATGACAAAACTGTCTTTGATAATCTCTGATACTGTCAGGTTTTCTCTCCAGCAGCAGACAGAGTTTAGTTAAAGTCTGCTTTTGATAACTACCTGGTATTTGCTTCCTATATGAGCCCGAGGGTCGGATTTTAATTGCCTGTGTATTTTCCTCTTGTCTGTAATCATCATTAATGTGATTCAATCTGGTGCTTTAATTTGAAAGACCTGCATGGAGCCAATCATCACTCGAGAGTTGATTGGTTTAATAGCCAGCATTCGGGCTGAATAACTTTTCTCACAGAGCTTAGGTTAATGAAGTTGTGCCAACATCGCTAATCACCGCATCTCTCTCTCCTCTGTTTGGCTTCCATTGTTCATTCAGACAATGGAAGCCATGCAGGACGACACGGTAACACACACAATGCAACAAAACCAGAGTGAAAGTCAGAGTTTGGAGCCGCACAGCCCAGTGTGTCGCGTTGCGTTGGGCTCTTCTCCAGCTGAAAAGTAAAGATTAGCAACAAATTAATCCTCCTCCAGCGGCCCGTAATCCTCTGCTGATAGATGGTGGCAGATGTTGTGCATGGCTGCAGGCTTGTTCTGAGAGTTTGTCAGAATAAGTGTTGTATCTGAGACGCCTGGAGCGAAACCACAGCCTGTGAAATGACAATGCGGGTTAATATTCTGACTGAACGTCCTCAGAGGACTGGCTCCCGGATGTTTAGACAAGTTCCTTTATTCCTGGTCAGAGTCCAAACATTAACCCTGACTGAATTGTAAAACTGTCGTGGCATTTTGCTGACCTTCATTACTAATATGCTATATAATAATTAGTTCAAGATCGCTCACTTCATCACTACTACAGTAAATCCTTCTTAGCAATCTGCTGCCTTCTGCAAACGTTTAGAAAACACACGACTCTCGCTGTTCTTAGTTGCAAATCTCTCATAGTCAAAGTCACAATGAATTTGTAATTTAGCTTAGGTAATTAATCTTGTCCATGCTCGTGGGAAGCTTTGATTGCTCGGCTGATGCTGGCAGGTGAGATCAACTGTTAGTTTTCTGAAATGTATGGAGGGTTCCTCGTGTTGATTTTTAGCTGTGTGTGGTATGGTTCTTGTTCCGGTCAGTTTTTCCATTTGGTGTGGAAGTTGTGGACTCTGTTTGTTGTTTGTCGAACTCATGAAATGTCATAGTTTTGCTGAAAAGCGGCTCTGTGTTCACCACACTTCACACCTGCTTTTCAACCACTTCAGCACAAATTCAACCCTCACTTTGAATCAAAGCCATTAAGGCATGAGGAAAAAATCAGCCTGGTTCTACAGGACTTTGAAAAAGTGATTTTTAACCTTTGGAATTCTAACAGTTAGTTTTTACTTTCTTACCTGGAAGTTCCCCCAAATCCATCCAGAGCTGCAACTTAACCAAATGATCTTGTTTTAGCCTCTCGCACTCACAAGTCTGACTTTAAGTCCATTTCTCAGCATTGCTATCGATTAGTAACAATATTCATGGGAGGCACCTGTGCATCCTGAAGATGTTTCAATCATAAACTTGAAGCTCATGAAGTGAGCTGCTCCCACAAGTTCATAAGTCTGGGTGAAAAGCCAAAGGGCGACAGGCTTTTTCAGCCAGAGCTCTGTGGCATATTGCCTCTTAATTGGCTTTATTCCTTAGATTTATTGGCTTGTCTGCACTGGTCCCTTTTATTAGTTGTTGATATTCTGCTAGACTCATTACTGTTTTGCCTTTACCAGCTTTTGGTACAAATGACAAAAAAAATCATCAGATTGGAAATCTTGACGTTCCTCAGGCTTATTGAAGGCCCTTAAGTCTCCCACATGACACTAAATTATTATTTTTAGATTTTATAACTACTGAATGTTTATAGAGAATCGTTCTCACACGCAGCTTCAGCACCCTGCCTTTACTGAAACCATGAGGCTCTGAAATACTCCCTGGACGTAAAAAAGGGCATCACTGTTTATAGTTCACATCTTGTGTTTCTCTTCATAACACTTTTGGGTTCTGCATTATTTAGTTTGCCTTTCTGGCTGCTGTACCAAATCCAAAATGCACAATAACAAGAAAGAGCTCGAGCGTTTCGATCTAAACTGAAAAGTCTCAAAGAAAACAAACCTGTCCTTGTATGTTTTGCAATATTTGAGTGTAATTATCCCGTAATTTATTAGTGCAGGTTTGCCGTGCTGAAACTCGTTCAGGCAGTACCTGTCAGCATGAAAGAAATGAGCAGGGTTCCACTTTCCCATGACCTTAGCTGACTCTGAGCTGAGGAATCCAGTCAGTCTGAGCAGAACCGACTGGAGGACGGCGACGGCCAGCTGTTGCCAGACCGTCCTCATGGAAGAAACCTGGTGTTCCTTTGACTGACTGGCTCTCCACACCCAGCTCCACCGGCTGCTTTTCCGTTTCTTCCTTCAGGTGCCTTCAGAGGGTTTCTAGAACGGACTCACTCTGTTAGTCACAGGCAGCGGACGGACCTCAGACAGGATAAGCAGGAAATATTCAGCTGTCTGCTTCACTGTCTGTGTCTATGATGTGCATAATTGAGGAAATGCCTGGAGGCATCAGAGCGGACCGCCATACGGAGATAAGTCCTATGCAGACAGATAGGATTTGAATCTTACCTCAGAGTGTGTGAGTGTGTTAGGCAGATTATGCGTGATGTGAGGAAAAGGCTGTTGTCTCTTCATTAGAGAAGGTGGACATGTAGAAACATGTCAGGCTTTAGGCGCAGCCCATTTACCCATGTCAGAGTAGACCATCATCCTGCAGAATAAAGCTGCTATAATGAAAGTGAAACAAGTTCTTCTGCATCTGCACTGAGCAAAGAGTAATCTAACACCTCCTCCCCCCACCTGTTGCTGCGCACTGCTGGTCAGACGGCCGCTACGCTTTTCTATGCAGTCCTGGCCTTGAATATATGCTCTTATTTCGATACCGTCCAGATGTTTTGACACGTCCAGGGTTGACCTGGTTGATGTCCTTCTCTAATAAGCTTAGCGCTTCAGTGGAGCGAATTTGTTGCTCGACGAGGGGCTAATACGACGGGAGAATTGCACCTAATGTTCTTCACACTTGTTCAACCTGATGTATTTCGTCATTAGTCGTCCGTTAGCCCAGCAGATCAATGTTAGCACAGCTCGGGGGCCCATCAGTGAATCCGCTGCTACTTAGTATGATGCACAAACGAGTGAGGGACTTGGAAGGCATTCCACAACTGCATTAATTCGTGTGTCAACCATCGATTGGCAGCATAGAGACTGCAGAGCAACGTGCTGAACTGCATCATTGAGGAGCAGTTTGGGCCATGAGGCTATCAATCACAGGCGTTTCTGTACAGGAATGTGTGTTAGCAGGATGTAGAGGCATTGGTTGCTTCTGTCTCTCCCCTCATCTGTTGAAGGTCACAACTGTCTGTTCAGCCTCATTACACTAACAAGCACTCAGCTCAGCTCCACAGCAGGGTCCAGAGTCCTGCCAACAGACAGATCAAGGTTCTCATGCAGGAGGTAGCTAGTAAAATTGTGATCAGCGACAACCTTGGCATAATCAGCTCTTTATTCTCATCTAGTAGTCCTTAGAAATATGCAGTGTCTTTTTTCTCATCTGCACTGATACCTGCTGAGATGCTGCCTGTATTCTTTCCTGATGAGAGGGAAATGAGACGGACAAAGATGCGGATCTTCACTGTGCTAATATTTGGTGCAGAGGCAGATCCAGATTTATGTTTGCGGTAAACAGATTCGTCACATCGTGACGATGCGCAGACAGATGAGCAAACGCGTGTTCCGATATTCTCATTGTTGCTCAGCAGATGTGCAAATCTGCAGACTACCCCAGAACGCACGGTGCAAACCCGAGCTAACATGGTTACAGAATGATCTGTGTCCAGTCAGAGCCAGTAAATCAGCCGTGGATCATTAGCAGAAAATGAGAATATGATCTCCTGAATGACCTGGAGGAAAACCTCCAAACACCCACATGCTCATTTTGCTCTTTGTGGGTAGTTTAGTTTTCTTTTTTTGTGTGTGTGTGATTGTTATGCACGCCTTTGCTCCTGCTTTTTGTCCCATAGAGAGGTGGACTGCCGTGCTTGAACATGCAGTTCAAGCATGTTGGCATCTGGTTCACAGGTACTGGCAGAACAAAGAAGGAGATAGATGAGAACGATAGTCCATTGTGAATATGCTGAAGAACAGAGTAGTGCATCTATATTCATCATCTGTGGTCATGATCTTCATCATTATCTCTGCAGTGCTCTATCTAGGATTTCTCCCATTGAGTTTGATTTTAGTTTAATGTTTATCCTAATGTACGTCATTCCAGATATCTTTGTTCATCACCTTATTTGCCTCTATGAAGGTTTATTGTGTTGGGCTTACTATGTACTGCTTAATGTGTAAATTATGTCATCTGAATTTATTGTGGGACAATAAAGGTTGTTTCTATTCTATTTAAAACATTGTATTGCTGCCAAAGACGTCGATTAGCTCAGCTCTTCTCTTTTCACAGTGGGTTATGATTGTTTATAATGCACAGTAAGCTTCATAGAGAAGCTGCCTTCATGGTCAAGCTTGCATATTTGCATAAGGACTTTAGTGATTGGGTAAAATCAGATCTGAATATTTCACACTTCAGTCCATGCCTTCAGCCAGAAATAGCTCAGTAGAAACTGGATGTATAGCTTTGCTAACATTCAGAACCGGGCCCTGGTAACTCAGAAGTTCTGGTAGGGCTTTGTTAGAAATTTTAAGATCTCATCCTCTTGGGAGGGGGCTGTTTGGGAGACCACCTGCTATTTGCTTGTTAATTTCTTCAATAAAATAACAAATCAAGACATCTGGATGTGAGGATAAAACACTGACTGTAGCTCAAAGGCATCTGAATGGGATGCCTCTCTTGATAGCAAAGAGCCAAAGATTTATGTAAGCTTACCAAAACTGAACATTGACCAATGATCCTCTAATTCAGCTGCTGTGTGTGGATGGCAGGGGCAGAAGTTGGAGGAAATAACATGAAGCTAAGTGTCCATTTAGCCTTGTGTCCCTGGTTCAGACATGTGGTGTTGGTGGATATTTTCTCAGTCCATTTTGTTTCCTTTGGTTCCATCTATGAGCCACATTCTATGAATTTAGAGCCGCAGTTTCCTTATTGGATTTGTCTCTGCATGGTGTTTCTTTCTGTATTTCATCAAATTATTTCTGAAATCACAGATACATAACTTCACTTTTTTTGTCTAAATATTGTCTTTTAAATTACATTTTTATTTGAATTATAATTACAGTTTAAATGTAAAAACTGTATTTATGGTAATAACAACATCAGCCGGCCACTCTATAAATATTAAATAGTAATACAATGTCAACAGGCATAGTAATACTCATCTTTTCCCTCCCAACAAATCACTTTTTTCTGCAGATGAAAAACCAGGACAACTTAAAGCTCTGCAGATGGTCCAGACTTATAAATGTGCATCATTTGTTAAATTCATCATTGGGTTTCCACACTTTAAAAGTCCTATTTATCCACAGCAATAAGCCAGACGAACATCCATCATTATTTAGTATTTCTCTTGCTTGTCAAGTCTGCGCTGTCCTTCATCATCTTTCCACAGAGTCGTTTAAAGAGAGTGTGCTGGAATGGAAGTGTTGCGCTGGTTGATCCTGCTGATCCGCTGCCAGCAGCTGCTCTGCATAGAGTTGAATAAGGAGCTGAAATCCTGCCAAACGCTGAACTGCAGCTTTGCCCTTGGCATATAGTCTGCTTGCTTTCATTATTCATCCCTGTAACTCCAGGCGTCTTACCTGCAGTAAATGGTTATTATTCACGTTGGTATGAAATGTCATAAAACACAAATTTGGGACAGTTTAGGAAATGTACAGCCTACATTTTTCTATTTCTATCATTGCTGCTAACCGAGTTGTGCTCATGATTGATTTACTGATATTCCTCCGTTACTGAAGTCAGCAGAGGCTGCTTGTGCTTGGCCAGCACAGAGTTACCAGTTTAGATCACATCTGCGTCTAAACTGGTAACCAACCTCAGAGAATGGCTGTTAGCTAAAGCCTGAGCTAGAACTGCTGCTTGGCACTGAAGCTGGGTGAGTGGAAAGTTGAATATTGGACCTAGGAAATTTCTCATATCCAAGTTTAGCATGCTTTAATGATTAGTGTTCAAAATAGTAATGAAAAGCTAAAACACATTTGCTCCAAAATTGCAGCTCATTGAAATTGAGAGATGTAACATTCAGGTGATGCACAAAACAAGATTTGATCAATTCTAGGGGGAATGTTGATGCTCTTTTTAATTTATTTTCATAAATAATTTAGTTTGGTAGAAACCAGCCTCCAGTCTGGAGGGCCCGGGGCCCCAGCTGTTCAGAAACAACTGATTGCTGGAGTCCTACAGTACTGGATCTGATTTTACACAGTGGCGCCAACAGTTGGATGCGACATACATAATGTTCCAACTCCGTAAAGCTTACAGTAATTGTGCTGTCAACACTGGGGACGAGGGCCGCAAAATGTTTGTCAGCAATAAAACACATTTCTCTCGCTCTGATTTTATCTGCTCAGTATTTGGAAGCGTAGCCAAACGCAAACTCAGTGGTTTTATCCACTTCTGCTGCCATTGCCAAACTACGGCCATAAGCAGAGCAGACGACAGGCCCAGGCTGATCACTGCAGGGAGATGAGAATGGAGCAGAAATGTGAGGGAAGGCAGAGGCCTGGCTACAAGTAGACCAAAGGTTTTATAAATCGCAATCTGTTTAAAAAAAAAGTCAAATCCAAGTGAAGTGGTGAAGCAGAGGCCAGCTTAGATTCCTTAGTTGCTAATGGTCAAACTATCGGTATATTTTTACAGTACATATCTGGTCAGTTGAAAAGTCTTGCTTCTTTCTGGTTGCAGGACAAAAAGTTTACTTTTTACTTCAAAGTACGATTTAAAGCACCGGTCTACATAAACATTTCTGCGAACGTTTAAATTGATTATTTTCATATTCAAAATGACAAAACAAGGTTTCTGTTTTTTTTATTTTAACCATTGAGACGCCGTTCAGGCAGATGAACTGCTCTCCTCTGACACTCTGCTGGCCACATCATCAGCATGTGATGAAGCATCGTCCTGTAGAGTTCATCTGCTGCCACCAAATAAAGAAAACGTCATCAACTGGCTTTAGGTCTTTAGATTTGTTGGTCCAGGTGGTTCAGGTGGTTCAGGTGGTTCACCTGGACCTTCCTCCTCCCACTGTGTTTCAGTGCAGTCAGGCTTCAGCCCTCCTGACCCTCTTAATGTCCCTCAAAGCTCTGAACACCTGGTGCCTCTAGGCAGGGATATACTGTAGTAGAGAAATGGTACCTGGTTGTTTTATGCATAATTAATCTCAAATAAATTTGTGTCTTTTCTTCTGAACATGTTTTTTACATACTGTATATATTTTGTTGACTCAAAATATTTGAAGGTTCTGTGATTACCATGCAATATCTTTACAATCTAAGCAATAAGCTTATTTCATCTTTAAAAGGAAGCTTCCTATTTTAATATAAGATGTTAGGGTTGACCAGAACCTCCCTCACCATTTCTCCCTGATATAATTTCAGTCCAGTTTGCATTCAGCTTCAGGCAGCTTGAAGTTGGAAAAAAAAAACAAAAAAAAAACGTAATACTCACAATATCATTGAAATTGTAGTGGTCATAAATGCACATGACTGAATATTATGAGATAATAGCAGCAGATAAGTTTTCTGTTTTCTGCTTCAGTCTTTGTTCTAAGTGTTCTCTGTTCTTTCCAGTCATGCAGAGGAATCCCTTTGTGGTGGATGGCTGCTGTCGGAAAGGGTCCCGTAACGCTCTGCAGGAGCTCTACAGCCCCTCACAGGTAGGAAGAACACATATCTTTGTGGGGACTTTCCATTGACTTACATTCATTTCTGCAGCCTAAATCTTACCATCCAAAACTCAATTGACACCTTAGTCTTTTCCTTCCTCCCTTCCTCCCTCCCTTCCTCTTTTCTTTCCTCCTTTCCTTCCTTTCTTTCTTTTTTTGTTTATTTCTTCCTTCCTTCCTATCAGCTGTCAGTCTCTGATCCTCATCCCTGCGCATTCTGGTTTTATCCTCTAGTACTTCCCGTTCTCAGCCTGTGCCGCTCTGTTCCGTGTTGAACTGGCCGTTTATCACCCGGCACACAGAGAGCTTTTAAGTGCTCCTCTAGACAGCTATGATTAGACCAGGTGCACATGGACTCACGGGAAGCTAGTTTTCCGTGGAGGATTTTTCCACACATTCCCCCTCCTGTGAAGTCCCATTGATATGTTTCTGTGTGCACAGCGGGAGTCACTGTAGCTTGTGTAAACTCCTCAGGGTCCTTGAAGTGAGCGGTCAAGAGAGCTGCCTGTCTTCCCTCTGTATGCGTGTGTGTGAGTGTGTGATCTTTGACAAGAACTCAGAGTCAGAAACCTTTTGGAATATTTTGATAAGAAGGTTTTTAAAATACTTCCAGACTTCGTGGTTTCTGCTGGAGCTCAGTTCTGTTTTGGGGTTCAGTTAAAACTTAAGTGAAAAATATGAATGAAAGACATGATAAATAGGTATTGAATCCCTGTAGCTTAGCAAAAATAATGGAAATGGAAATTAGAATATGAGAATATCAATGAAGAATCATGATTATTGTTGAACATAAAGGCTGAAAGTGAGCAGCTGTGGATTTGGACAGTCTGGTATTTAGATTTATTGCCGCTCTTACATCAGTATTATGTCCTGTCGTCTAGCAACCATGACAGGGTGACTCAGGGTGTTTTCCAAATTCAGAGGCTGCATCATTTGAAGAACTCACCCGATCCAGTTGGGTAACTACAGATTACTTTTGAGTTTTGATGACTTTTTCACCACTTGTTGATGGAGTAAAGGTATTACAGTGTTGCTTATCTGACTGCTATTTTTTAAACCATGAACCAAATTATGTTATTAAAAAAAAAAATCCATCACAAAAAATTGGAGGCTCAGCAACTTTAAGCAGCATGTTTGCATGTTTGCTTTTATCTTTTTCTGTCAATATAACAACCTTAAAAATAAAATTCTGAGTCGTTGTTTTTGTCAATCGCATTTTGCTTTTCATAGTTCTAAACATAATTGCTGTAAAGTTGAGCCTTTTTATGCTTTAGCCTGCAGGCATCCAGGTACTTCCATCAGGCTGCAGAGGCAAGTAATTGAAGTGTTTTACAAATAAATGTAATCAGTGAGGAGAGGAATGTGTCTGAGTGCATCTGTGCCAGCAGATCTTACTTGTCTGGATTGTTGCACCCACAGCCAAGCCGACAGTCCCGTCGCTTTGGTTTATATCCTCTCGCGTTTCTTGTACTTCCCTTTCCTGGAACCTCAGTGTCACTGGGCCAGAAGGAGCCGGAGCAGCTGACGGGGTGTCAGTCCAACCGTTAAACCGTCACACCAAACCGCATGATGCTGCCGAGGCTTTGTTTGTGTAGGAAGCTTCTCGAGTCATCAAGGATTTAAAACACTGGGGCATCAAATCAGGAAGATTTATTCGTTTTCGCTCCCTGCATTCGATCAGAGGCTGGGAGGGAAGCAAAGAGAGGAGGGAGGCGGAGAGATTTCAAAGGGACGATGGCTCTGTTTTTCTCTTTGATGGAGGAGGCGTTGCACAACGCCACAGAACACACGGATAAATCCCAGTGTTTCTGTGTGTTTGCAGTAACATACAAAGCTAAATTGCCTCACGATCTGACAAACTTGTTTACTGTGAATTTCAAAAAGACTCTGTTCTCTTTGAACCAAAGATCCCAGTGACCATTTATGATTGTTAAAGCCGGTTTAAGCAGACTTAGGCTTTCTTTCTGAGATAATCAGCAGCAGTTACCAGTTTTGCACGGCTGGATCGGGTCATCGGGTAGAGAACCATCAGGTCCATATACAGCATCTCCCTTTAAAATATGCCAGATAAACTTTGTTCTCCATTTGCTTTTTGATTAGGTTAAAACACGGGAACAGTGATGTGGATGTGAAAGCTGGATAGTCAGAGGAGAATGAATTATGACTGGATGAGTGTGACTGGGTGAGACCCGACCGGCACCGTATCAACGCCTTACAGAAGCTGATGCAACACGCTGGAAAACATGTTTTTGTACTCAGTGTATTGAAACATCAAGCTCAAAGCCTTTAAATGACTCATGAAGTGAATCATCTGATTGTGTTTTCACACTTTTTCATTTTGCCAATGCAATGATCCGCGGTCTGATGAACAGCTTGGAGCTGAAGACTAAACTCGGCTTCGGGGAGATCCAGATGATGTGCTGTTAAAACCTCTGCTGTCACTTTAGGCAGGTCCAAAGTCATTTTTGTCATTTTTATTGTTTTAGTAATTGATTTATCAAGATTGTATCCACTGTAAAAAAATTAAAAATAAATAAATAAAACTCACTTATAAAAATGTATTCATACATTTATAGCTGCAGACATCTGGTACTGTGCCGACGTTTTAAATCATTTCTTTCCATCTGGCTGTCAGATGTAACTTTACGTTCAAAAATCCAAATCTGATGTCCAAGTCAACTCAAAGATTAGCTCACAATAGACCTGCCTGGAGATCTGCATCAACTGTCGAGCAAAATCCAGACATTTGACCTGCAAGCCGACGTAGCTGTGAGTTACATTAGTTGGGCGGTAAAATGTAAAGAGCACTTCATAAGAAATGTAAATTGAAACATTATGTGTTTTTATGCCTCGGCACATAAAAGCGCCTCACTTTACACCCGAGAGTCATAAACTCAATAAATAAAGAGAAGAGAAGCGAGACACAAAAACGACTGAGGAACTACTGAAAGATAACAAGAAAGAAAATAACTGAGAACAACTAAAGCTGAGCATCACCTCTCCAAATGCTCTCAGGATTTCCCAAAGTGCATTTTCATTCTTCAGTTAAATATAAGTTAAATATAACTATTAACTTAAGTGTATAATTATATAATTAATGTAATCAGATTTCAACAGTTCAGTATAAAAACTCAAATGTTTTGGGAATTTGAGGATTTGGTCAAATTTAAAAAAAAAAAAGAAAAAAAAAGTCAGTTCTCTCTTAGCATATTTTTCTGTTAAATTGCCTCTTCCAGTTTAATCAAAGTTGTATTAACTCACTGATTTCTCAACTCTATTAAAAAATGCTTAATTTATCCTAAAGGTAAATTAAAAGTTGGTGTAACTCTCAACATCGAAACATCTTTAAAGAGTCGTGGTGGACGGTAATGCTGTGGGCAGGAAGGATCTCCAGTAGCAGTCTGTCTTCCACCAAATCTGAAGAAGCATCTGACTGTAGACTGTTGCTGTAAGGCAGTCTGACATGCTCAGAGCTCAGAGATGACGTTCCACAGTAACATGTCTTGGATGAGTCCTGATCAGTTATTGGCTAGCTCTGCTAAGTTAGAATGCTTTTCAATTTCTCTGGGGTTTGGGTGGTTAGTTCAGGTATTAATATGCTTATCAGCTCCTGCCTTTTGTGAAATCAATACCCTGTTGCCACGGTTACACATCACAGTGACGACCAGGATATTTTTTGAAGGTAAAAAGGAAGTGTTTTTGCTCCAACCATTTTAACCTGATTTTATAAAGCTGCTGTAGTGTTCAAACAAGACGCGTCGCTTCATCATTTATTTTTAGACGACTTTATGATTCAGATATAAAAACTTATCAAATATTCATCTGACATGGAGCGGAGGATCTCCATGTCAGATGGTTTGAGTTTCTGTTTGATCACATGTAATCATGTTCAGAAAAAAACCCAGCTGTTTTCTGCTTCATAAACGAAGCACTTTGTTCATGAATAATTCCCACCTGAAGGCAGAGCTGTGCTGCAGCTTCACCCAGCAGACAGGATGAGACAGCAGCTCTGTCCCTGTGGACGTCAGGGTCACGTTCACACCCACAATTCAACCTATGGAGGTTTTCTATTCAAAACTCATGGTTGCTATGGACGACAACCTTCTGCAAATTAAGACCCCACTGTATGTTCCATGTTTTATATGTTAATTTCTGTGATTTACTCCGCATTTCCCACAATACGGCTTATGTCAGATGGACGTGCCGTTCAGTCCAGATCGACTCTGGAGTCAGGAGTGAGACAAACTATGCTGGACTTTTTACACAGTTTAGATCAACAATTCTCTCGGCTTTATGACGGGTTTTAACAGTTTTCTTTAATGTTCAGCCGGTTTTTGTCGCCTGCCTCCCGTCATTCTGCTTGGCCAGGCTGTAACATTGGTTAAAGTGAAGGACAACCAACTGAAGCTGGGTCGTCAATGGTGTCATATTAAAACATGAGAGAGATATTATGTCTCACTCAACAGATCATCAGCATCCTGCTATTCGTGAGTTAGAACGGCCATTAAAAGCCTGAATATCCAATCAATATTTCCTTGATCTTCCAGATCAAGCAGCCGTCTGTGTATCAGGGAAGAAGCAGTGTTTTCCCCTCATGGTTAAACCATGAGCGGGTCGACCTCTGTCTCTGTGTCTGCTCGGGTGGAATCACTGTCTCTCCTCAGAGGGTAAAACTCTGGATCCACAGAGAAAATGAGTAAAATACTCACACGAAACACTTTGATGTCTTAGAGGGAAAGTCCAGGCAGTTAGTCATTATCCTGTTTGCTACAGCCTGTTATTATACTGTTCCCTTTGACATACACTAGTGCACATATGCATGCATGCACACCTCCACACACACCTCCACACACACCTCCACACACACCTCTGTTTACTTTCTGTTTCTCTGTTTTGAAAGGGATTTTGCATTGACGTTGACTCCCATTCATTTCTATACCCTGACTCTGACCCTGTCCTAGCAGTAACATCAGCTCCACCATAACCTCTAACAGTCATAAAGTGTCATTCGGTAAATCATAACACTTTTAACACAAAGTTGATGTTATTCAAAATGTCTTGGTTAATGACAACTTGTCATTAATCAAGAAATGATGATCTGTCTTAAATTTGTCATGAAAGTACTACTGATTAAACTTTAGCTTGAATACATAAAGACACATCATTTTTAAAGTTTAATCCCCTCTGGGGAATTAAACTGCACAGTGTAATTCATGAGTGAGTGAAATTTATCGAGCTGTGCTTTTTGTTGCGTCTTCTTGTCGAGGCCTTTATGTGAAACACTTTTGCTCTGCTCAGCCTGGGAAACGCTCCTGCTTCTGCTTCTGCTCCTGCGGAGGCTTTTCCTGCGCTACGGTTTTGTGAAGCTGCATAAATAAGAAGTGGGGTTGTGCCCAAAGAGAACGTGTGTTTTCAGTCATTTCTCTGAACAAATAGACCTAAGCAAACATTTCTTGCGAGGTGCTGTGAGCAGCTAGCCGCCGAGTCTGGAGTTCTGCTCTCTCTCGCGCCCCCCCCCCACCTCTCTCCCTCTAACCCCCTCTCATAAATGCCAGATTGGAAAGTTAATGTTCTGCCTGACTCGGTGGAAAGGATAAATTTGCCTCATAAACTGTTAGCATTGTTAAGGTTTTACAGCAGAGCCTCACCTTGTTGCGTTTTACGCGGTCTCGGGTGAGGTATTGCCCTCGCTGAAGTCCAGGTGCGTGTTTGGAACGGTGGCCGTACACTGGCGGCTTTATCCCAGCCGCTGGATGAATGTCTGCTCAGTATGAGAGGAAGAAAGGCCCTTGATGAACACTATCGATCTTTGTTTAGATAGATAGTGAGCACAGCTAATGCACCAGTGCGAGAGAGACGGAGCACTGTTTTGGGAGAGGAAACTAAATAAAAAGCTCATCTCTAACATGACCAGCCTCCAAACTGAATGGAATACAAATTCAGCTGCAGCATTTTCCCCTCAGCCGCTCCACCCTGACTATGAATGCAAACCCCAGGCGTTTTCAGTATCAGATAGACAGAGGAGTGGACTCCAGCAAGAACAGCAGAACAATCTGAACAATCTGAACAAATCAACAAGAAATATTTAAGGATTAAACCTGACTTCGCTTGGCCATTGCTTTCATACATAGTTCTGCTCAATTCTCATCTCTCTTCAGTGCTCTGTCTCAGATTTCTGCCATTGAGCTCGATTCCTCCACTTGAATTTCAGTTTTAGTACTATATTCCTATTTAAGGTTGATGTTTGACTGCAGAGGAAGGGATTGATGCTGTGCATTCCATGATGGCAACTTTTCCAAATACTGAGCAATTAAAGTTGGAACAAGAGGGATATCTCAGGTGATTTCACTCCCCTGCCATAAAGAGCCCATTAGGTCACAATGTTGAAAAGTCTTCCTTTTGCTTTACTGGTGTAATGTTTCAGGAATAAGAAACTCCGACTTGGTTTATTAGCTTAAAGGTGCATAATTCTGCCTCCCAGAAGAATCAGGTTATAAATGATCTAATTATCTAAAGTAAAGCCGACTGGTTCACAAAAAGCCAAGGGGCCCAACCATTTGTCTGCTTTGATGAAGTTAATCCTACATTAGATTTACCCCAGAGAGTGATCCATCCGTTGGAGTTATTGAAAACTATAGATTCAAACTCGCCCTCCTGGCTTCCATCGTTCTGGAGTCGCTCCTTCCCTCCCCTCTTTAATCTCTCTTCCTTTGCAACCGTCAGTGGATCAGAAGGAAGCTTTTCATTACCACCCTCGCTCAGCGCTGATCCTCAGATCATATTTCTAACTCTGAGCTGCTCTCTCAGAGAATAATGCAGCGGTGGCCGGGAGATGAATGCTTGAGATATGGACGCATACAATTCTGCATATCTCATCACTTTTGCTCACTTTTCGACAGTAAACATGAGGTGAGGAGACGAGGTGGTGGAGGTGAGCGCCGTGACTCCAGGTGACGGAGTGGAAGACGTCCTGTTTGTGTTTTCAGTGACGGTCATGGAGGTGAGATCAGGTTTCCATGTGAACAGACTCATTCTCTGTCCTCCATCAGAGATTCCCCAGGCAGAGTGAACCTGTCCAGGAGTATTCACGCCCCTTCATTCACAAGTTTTCATGCCTTTTACTAGGATTTTTATGTCTGACTCATATTTTTTTATTCAGTGGGATTTAATTTTTGACCCTTTTTGGCAAATTAGCTCAAACTCAGTCAGAGCAGAACTGCACTGGAAGGCAGCAGCCGGCCGCTCCACGCCGCAAATGTGCAATCAAATTGCTGAGGAATGCTTTCCGCTCCTCCGTAGGAAACAGATTGACACGCCAGAGGTCGTGACCTCCATCACAACTGCATCGACACATCTCTCCTCTCATCTTGCTCCCCCGCCAACCCTTCCCCTTCCCCAATCCTTTCATCTGAAGTGACCAGAGAGTCGGAGACGGAGCAGCCGGCGCTGCTAACAGGCAGAGAGCGACGACAGGATCCCACCCCACCCCACTGCTTCCCCCTGGTGTTAATTACAGCCTTGTGCTGCAGGATGGAGGGTTGCGCGCTCGCTGCCACATCTGTGTGAATAATAGCTTTATGCCTCCAAGTGAAAGAAAGGGGAGATTTTCATCACAACAAAGCCACTATTTGCTGTGAGATTTAATGCCATTGTGGGCCTTTGATGTGTTCCCACTGGCGTGAGCAGCGAGGAGTGATGAGCGTCTTGAACAGTGGCGGAGCGACAGAGGCGCGAAGCGAGGCCTTTCTCTCCATCCGTCACACTTTGTCACATTTCTCCTCTCTGTTCCTGAAGCGGGACTAAAGGCAGGAGCGTTGGCGTTGGCACTGGGTGGGAGGTGAAGGAGGGATTCTCCGGCTTTACATGTTTTCATGAAGAAAAGTCTCATGAAGCCGGACATGAAATACAGTTTTACATGCGGGATAAAGAGAAGCCAAAACGCTGCACTCAGGATGCCAGCACCGTTCCACATCCAGGAAATATTATTATTGAACACATCCAGCTTTGGATGTGTATGAAAAAATCTGGAGAGTTGAAAAATTGTTTTCTTTTTAGACTTTATTTCAAACCACATTTTCTGAGCCTTGTGTTTGTTTGTCTTTCTCTCCTACCTTCTTCTCTCTCTTTCTGTCATCTTCTCTTTCTTTTGATCTCTTTTCCTTTCTGTCTTTCTTTCATTGTCTCTCTTTTCTTTCTTTCTATTTTTCTCTCTCTTCCTTCCGTCTGTCTCTCGATAGGCAGCCTGAGCAAAGCAGAACAGTCTCGAGATGTTTCATGAATATTGAGTTGGATCTGCGCATTTCCCGCTTTTTCTCATTAGGGTTCAGTTAGTTATAATATTTTAAATGATGACAGTTTCACCTGTGCGTTTGCCTGGTGAGGTTTTCTCACTGTTTCTCCAGTTGCAGGTTAAATTGATGATTTTCTGCATAGAAATCAGCAGCAGACCTCAGGAGTAAAAAATGTTTATCATCTGTTCCGATTTCAGCCTCTGTTGCTGGGAAAACACACTGATCGCTTCAGAAAACCAGCCGGACATATTTGACCAATTAAAAGTATTTCCTTTTCATATCCTGGTTAACTGGATCAGCGGTACAATTCTGCTTTGAACTTTGGATAGAACATTAATTCCTTTGCTCCGTGTTATTGCACTGCAAAGAAGTATTTCCTCCTGACTTTACTTTTTGTCACAAAAAAGCAACCACACAAACGTGGCCTTGTGAAAAAAAAAAAAAGTAATTTCTCCTGAAGTTAATCTGTGTCACATATTGCATCATAATACAAACGTCTGTTTACCAATCTGACATGAATTATGTTAAATTCCAATTGAGACGATCGATTTACTAAACAATCCTCAGTGCAGCAGTTGAATCTGCAGGTCAGTCTGCCTCAGCTTTAAACAGAGAGAATCATCTGTTATGCAGAGACTATGAGAAGAATTACAACGAGCTGCCAACTGCATCACAGTATAGATTTATTATCAATCAATATGTTACATCTTCTGACCAGAAATATAATGAATAACGTGAAATACTTCATCAGAGCATGATGTGGTTTGGATGGAGGGTTTTTATAGGCTGACAGTGAGAAACCTGGGTGTGAAATGTGTCCAAAAAAATGTAATCAAAACTAATTCGTGATTTAACAAAGGAGGCAACGTTCCGATAGCTTCCCCTCTTTATAAATGATAACAACTATACATTTTATATTCCCTGAGGAATTTATGTTCAGCTTTGTGTCTGGGTATTCCAGCTTCTCGAGCTCTGGATCTGCAAACAGGCTAACAAGTCAATGACCTGAAGCAACCTGCTGGGTTTCCATAGAAACTATCGGAATAGTTAATGGAGCATGCTGTACTGTTTGATAACTATTATTAATTGCATGTATGATTGAGTTTAAATGACTTATTTCCAAAATAAGTCATTTATTTGTTGTGATTTGAACGGAATTCATTTTCCAGCAATAGTTTGGTCAAAATTTGACCTCTGTCCAACACGTCCAGTAGTAAAAGCCACCCATGAAGTGTAACTCATCCTAGTGCTGTTCAGTGACATGTGATTTAGTGTCATGTGTTTCGCTGATTCCTTCACGGTTTCTGAAGCGTAGCTGTTCCACATTTAGAACTGTAAACCATCCAATAAACACACATCAGAAATAGATTTTCCACAAAACTATTCACATCACAAACTTCACAAACTTCCCTCCTAATTATGTATTTATAGCCGTTGTCCACAGTGCCAGGTGATTTATGTCATAAGCTACCGTTTGGCCCTGGTAGGCGTCGCCGCTGAAAGGCCACACTTGTTTGGAGGGGCAGGCAGCAGAAGACATGCAGGTCATAGTATAATCGTTTTAAATTCTGTATGGAAAACAGGACCTGCCCTGGAGGGGAACGGTGACCCGCAGGCAGACAGAGGCAGGAGGAAATGTTGTGGATGCAGAACCCTCAGGCTGGCCTCTCTGCTTATTCCTCTGCATCCGCCAACTCCCACCATCCCACACTCCATTACAGCCTTCACTGTGAATATGAAATGTGTCTCCAGGAGATGACAGGTGGCTGGATCTATGTATACTGAATACTTAATATGGGCTTGATTCACTTATATCAATATTTCCATCATAGGCATGAGTCAATACGGGGGGAATGCAGTCAATAAAGAAATGAGAGGAATAAAAGAAATGATTAATCACGATCATCTGTCTGGTTGCTCAGCCACCTTCCCCTCTTCATCTTCCATTTCCTTTATTCTCTGACTTCATTAACTTTAGAGCTTTAATGGCTCTCTAAGTGACAGTCAATGATCCTCTGTGTGCTTCAGAAGGGTGCTTCATCTTTTGTTTGGTGAAAATCCTCAAAAAGTAGATTTAAACTGGTACACCCATCCAGACAGAGAGGAGCAGGTTCCTGACAGCAACTCAGTTTGACGCCCTTCTGTATGCTGATTGGTCAACTGGAACACAACTATAGTTTTTTATAGTGTCCAATCAGATCGTCTTCTAATTCCTTTAAAAGGTTTTTACCTGCTCTGGACTAAATGCATATCTTTCTCTTGCTCTCCTCTTTTTCTCCATAAATGGTCCAGTTGGACCCATCAGGAGCTGCTGTCCTCCACCAGGCCAGGAGGGACCAGGTGGTGGAGTCCTGCAGAGTTAACAGCGCTTTCAGTCGAAAGCGGCGAGTTCTGACGCCCGGGGACCTTAAACACCTCGTGGTGGACGAAGATCATGAGCTCATCTACTGCTACGTCCCCAAGGTGGCCTGCACCAACTGGAAGCGTGTGATGATGGTCCTCACAGGCCGGGGAAAGTACAGGTGAGTGTCACATTTTTATGGCTCTGGGGTTACGGCCATACTGGAGTTCAGGCATTGTGTTGTACGAATGTAGGATTCACCACATGCAGAATCTAAAGGTCACAATCTAATTTGGTGACGCAGTGATGCGTCTCAAAAGGTTTGCCGCTCCTGTTTTTGGGTCGTGTTGTCATTTGTTCGCAGCTAACAAATTCAAAATTCCAGAGATTTTGAATTAGGCCCAAACACCGATTGAGTCTCTCAAGGACTTTCCCAGAATCCCCCAGAAGCTATTTTGACTGTGTACTTTGGGTCAATGTGGAACTGAAAAATCAATTTTTTCCTTAATCCCAGGTCCCAAGCACTCCTGAGCAGGAGTCTTTCACGAAACACCGCTGTAATCTCACCACAATCTTTTACAGTTAATTATTGTTAGCCAGATGCAAAGCAGTCTGGCTAACAATAATTAATGATTACATTAGTTCAGTTGTCTATTGTTTGTTTAAATGTGGCATGTTCAGTAATTCCCTCTCATTGTCCTTGTGCCTTTCCTGCACAGTGACCCCATGGAAATCCCCTCCAATCAGGCCCACGTCCCTTCCAATCTGAAGACGTTGAATCAGTACAGCATTGCTGAGATCAACCATCGCCTCAAGAACTACTTCAAGTTCCTCTTTGTCCGTGAGCCCTTTGAGAGGCTGGTGTCAGCTTACCGCAACAAGTTCACCCTGAAGTACAACTCGTCCTTCCATAAGCGCTTTGGCACCCGGATCATCAGACGCTACCGCAAGAATGCCACCCAGGACGCCCTGATCAACGGCGCTGATGTCAAATTCAAAGAGTTTATCGAGTACCTGGTGGATCCGGCCACACAGCGCGACGGCCCACTCAACGAGCACTGGCAGACAGTTTACCAGCTTTGTCACCCATGTCACATCCACTATGACATGGTGGGAAAATACGAGACCCTTGAAGAGGATGCGAACTACATACTGCGGCTAGTGGGTGTTGGTGACTCCCTGCGCTTCCCAAGCTACGCCAAGTCCACTCGTACCACAGACACCATGGCTGCTCAGTTCTTCAGCAATATCAGTTCCCAACAGCAGGTCCAACTTTACCAACTTTATAAGATGGACTTCCTCATGTTCAACTACTCCATACCCAGCTACTTGAAGCTGGACTAAATGTCAGCAGAGCTGGTACTCTGACAATGGCTGCCTTGTTTGCAGAAAGGCAAAAAAAAAAAAAGAGTGAAGTGCAAATTTTGGAAGAAAACTTGATTTTTAAAAACTGTCGTTGTGCTTTGATGGTGTTGTGTCTGCAAATGGATATTTAAAGAGTCCCGAAAGGTTGGAGGAAAGCATGCTTGTGTGAGCATAAGCTGAAGGATGTTCAGTCAGCAGAGCCAGAGCGCTGACTGGAGGCGAAAGCGGGCTTAAAGACCTAACACCTACAAAAACTGAAATGTCTGGGTGAAGCGGGTCTTCAAGAAGAACTTATCTTCAGAAGATGAACTTAATCAAGGGATTCTTCTGGTTATGTTCTCTACATCAGCGGCTGCCTCACATTCTGCAGAGCAAACAGCAGCCTAACACACTCCGATGCATTGCAAGAGCTCAGCTCATCCTTTTCCCCTCTTATCTAAGAAACTCCGTCAAATTGTAAAGCAGTTCTTTTCCTGTGCTGCCCTGTCAGCATGGTGAGTTAATACCCCTTATCTATGAACCATTTCATTAGATTCATGTCAAAGGAAAATTGGCTTATCACATCTTCAAGGGTGCCTTATAATATGCGGCTCCTTATTTTACAACCATGAACTCACCGGCAGTAACTACAGCGGTGTAGCCTTCAGTCAAGTGTTTTACCAAAGCCAGTTTCATCTCCAGTTTTGGATGCTGGCAGAACAGATCATCCATGTTTCGACTTGAAGACATCAATGCATCAACGACGTTTGAAAGTTCTTTACAGATTGATCAGACCGGCCAACCGGCCAAAGAACGGGATGCATGAATGTGATTGGGGTACCTGAAAGAAAAGAGACAGCCAATGAGCTTTTCAGGAGTGACAGTCACTGGATCACGCAGCCACCATGCCCCTCATAGGGGCCCAGTGGACGGAAGCAGGCACACACCCAACCAGGCTACCAGCCAAACACGTCTTTAAGTAAATTAAGATTACCCTTTTGTCGTCTTTCTTATGTTTTGTTTCTGTTTATCTTATGAAACATTGCTGCAAGCAGCAATAATAAAAACATATTTAATTGACTTTGTTGTCTGACTTCAGAGTTTTTTAAGGTGCATTTCAATCTGAAACCTTTACTTTGCCCACAGAGCAAGTGGCACAGCATCCTCAGTGTAACAGTTGTTCTTATGTGATAAAAAATATTAGCTCATGAATTTGCATGTTCACCTTGTGCATTTGTGGGTTCATTAGCTTTCTGCCATAGTCCAAATATCACTCTTAAGTAGTGGGTGTGTACGGATGTCTGTTCTATGACGGACTTGCAATCTGTTCAAGGGCCAGTGAAGACTCGACAAACACGAGCAGGTATAGAAAAAAGATGGAAGGACTTTTTCCTTTCACTTTGCGTCAGATTTACCTAATTCTTCTCTACATTTCCTTCTGAATGGTTTGTGACATGTCAGCTCTTGGCTTCGACCTTCGGCACTCAGGACGGTCAGGAATGATTTGGTTGCTGTCATTTGATGCAGCCAAATGACAGCAATAGTAAGGCCAACCTGATTTCAGCAATAAGACAGCACATAAAGCACAGAACAGTAATCAATTATGAAACAAACAACGAATATTACAAATGATCAAATTACATCCTCGGAGACATCAAGAATAATCGTCATGATAGTACAAATAGGCGTGGGTCCACTCTAAGTTGGATTTGACATTTCACATATTTTCAAATGTAAACTTTCCTTCAAGTTCCCAACTTTCAAAAAAAAAACAATTTGAGGATTGTAAACGGTCACAGTTTTGGAGGGAGACGCAAGCTCCTCACTCCCAGCAGACATATCTCACTCCCTCTAGGAGTCTAACATTTTTCCTTGGGTGGATCAATGGCAAAATGAGGTTGCTGTCTTAATGGCATGTCACCAGACTTGTCACTACTGTATGCTTCTGTCAGCAACCAGGATGGTCTGAAAACATTGACAAGGACAAGTGAACACTGTTTAGGGCACGTTATCCACCCTACGGCCTCCAATGGAGGGCTTTGGGCCAACTGGGTCACATACCACCCTGTCTCCCTTCAAGGTCCTCTTGCTCACTGTTAAACAGCAACAGTAAACTGACACCACCCTTCAACTCTTTTATAAATTTGGCATTTTGGTTAAAATAATGCCTAAATACAACAATCAATAATACAGGTGAAGCTCCTCAGAGGTCTTTCTGAAGCTGTGTGAACATATTGGAGGCTGCAGTGCAACGGGAGTGCAGCTCTGTTTCTTTGACGCTTTGCTCCCAGTCAGACATCTGGCTCTGATTGAAGAGACGAGCTACTGCTCTGGCCTGTAGCTGTAGCCTTCATCCTCCACACATAATGACTCTATTCCAAGCATGATTCAGGAAGACAGAAATATAAATGCTCTCCTTGCACATTAGCTCTCCTGCTGATTTTTAATGCCACACTGGATCTTACTCAGCAGTTCAGCAAAGCATCTGAGGCTCCTTTTAAACAGCTTATTTAGCCCCTTAGATGGAAAATGAACAATACACAAAGGACCTCTTAGCTAGCAAACAAGCCATTACAGAAAGCTCTCTTTCCCTTCACTCTGTGTTTTTCCTCTTGTGCCCATCCCAGCATCATCTACTTAAAAAAAAAAAAAAAAGCTAAAAAACTAAAATTGAAGTGTGGTCATGTCCAGTTTGTCTGAATGCTCACAGGAAGTCAACCACACAAAGCCTTTGCTTTGCCTCTAGCAGAGAGAAAAACAAATGGGCAGATTTAGGTATTTTAGTTCATATTCTGAACTGGACAGCCTGCCTGACTCCAGCCCCGTCGTCTCCCGGTGCAGGAGTATTTATATTCAAAACTGCAGCTATATTTTTACTTGTTTTTCAGCCATGTCTACAATTAGCCTGAGCTGCGTGTTTGCTGTTTGCCAAAAGAAGCAGAAAATGTCCAAGCTGGAGTGTTTTTCCCTTGTTAATGTACACAATAAAACTTTTTGTTCGTATTTTGCCATATTTTGTAAGTGATGCCTACATAGTCACATTGTTTGCTTTCCCCAGTGTCTCCAGAGCTTTGCTAACTGACGATTACTTTAATGACACCCTTCAATATTTAAAATGCTTCTTTTATTATCATTTCTACAACTTTTATTTTTGAGTTGTGTTCAGGCCTGTGGCTCATGAGAAGCATTTTTTTTGTCTGAAGTCCAGAAATATGTAGAGGATGTTACAGAAAACTCCTGTTCTTTCTGTAACTCCGCCTTCAGGAATTCATCACAATATGGCTCCTCCATTAACCCTTTGACAATGTTTTCACCAGCTTTGCACTGAGAAGTTGCTCCTGTAATGAGCTCAGCAGATCCTCAGTTCCACCAGGTGTTTGCTGATTGTTTCTGGCTAGTCTGATGGAGCTGAGTGGGGCCGAGGGCCGCTCTGGGAGGCAGACGCATGGAAACCGCAGCTCTGAGGAAGATCTCCACCTCACAGGCAGCGTTTTGCACAGCTGAATGGTTTCCATGGAGATGAAAGGATTTCTAAAACATGCATGAAAGAATCAAGGCGACACTCCAGATATGATTTTAATGAGCGACTAACATTATAACATGCAACAAAGCTGAATAGAGTCGATTTTAGCCAATACTGTACCTTTAATTTTACAGCAATCCCTCCTGAATCATTATGCAGCTGCAGGGGACAAACGATTGCTTTCCGCTAGTAACTGTAGCAATCCTTTAAACTGAATATGCATGTGGTGAGTGTGGAGAAAAATAACTTTGGTTCAAGAGGAGTAAACCTCCAGCAGACCCTGCCTCAGTGTGAGCAGCAGTCTGACTGGAAGGTTTGACACGGGAAAAAAAGTGTTATTGATCCAGGAATACATTCTGTTACAGAACGAGTTTGTGGCAGCAGAAGGCTGAACAGATGAGCCCTGAGTTTTTAGGATAGGTTTTCTAATCAATGAGGAGTTCCCTATTAGCTCTACTGCTTATGCAGACTTACACATTCAATGCTATGTTGCTACTACAGGTTTTTGCTTTGTAATCCTTCCCAACAAAGCTGCAGTCAGAGCTGCAGCCGCTCTGTTTGTTTCACAGCCCACGTCTCCATCTGTGCTTCTCCAGCTCTCAGAGTCCTCATCGCACCAACCATGCTCTGCTGCACGCCACGTTGTCTCCAAAGCGGGCAAAGTTGACAGCGGTGACGCTCGGCGAATGGCATTAAAAACATGAACGGGGGAAAGAGGAATAAACATTCCCATTCATAGATTAGCAACATATGAAAGGTGCTGAAGCTGTGAGCCTCAGAGTGACGTGATGAACAGAAACAAGGGAAACAAAAACACATTTGTGGGCATTTTTTCTACAACGAAAGTCCAACACGAACATCGTTTGAGAGGAAATCCAAGCAAAAATATTTTTACGGGGAGAGTTGAGAAATCACAACACAAAGAAACAAATCAAGAATCTGAAATTGAAGTATTGATTGCAACACGCCTGTATTGATCTGACACTCATCAGCCTGATCAGTCCACTGTGCTGCTCCACAGTCTCATAGAAGGTTCCACATTTTATGACATCATAACAAACTTTGTTTTGTTTTGGGGATTTTTTGCGATTATCAATTATCGCAATGAAGCACAAAAATATGAAGCGGAAGGAAAGTATGATGGTTTGAGGCTGCTTTGGTTCTTGCCGTTTGGGTCCAGCTGCGACCATAACTTTCTCTCTCTGGCTGTGGATCGTGCAGGAGGACGTCCGGCCAGCCTTCTGCTCACGTTGTGTCCTTCACTCAAGGACACTTCGGTTTCACAGCACAACGCTGACTGGCTCAAAAACAAACCAAAGCCTCTGTGAACTTCTCTTTACCTCGTAGTAAAATTTGTTTCGATGATCTGAAGCATTTAGTGTGGGGAATCCGGTTGAGCCTCACAGCACTGACTGGCCACAGTTCACACCCCGGGGATCTCCCCCAGCCTTCGGCTGCAGGTGTCCCTGGAGGAACGCTCTCTCATTATTTGTGCTAACCAAAGAGTTGGCTCAGATCAACAAGAAGGACGGGGGGCAAAGGCCGGGATCATCGTTGCCCAAAGACACTTGAACAGCGTCACGGCGGATGGTGGAATGGAACCGACAGCCTTCTGATAAAGAGATGCTCTACGCCAACACTCACTGTAAGCAAGGCACAATGAAATTACAGGGAACCGTGTTTGCGTGGGCGTGTGAGTGCTGCCACTTGCCTGATGCCTTGTCAGCACACACACACACACGCACACACACACGCGCGCACACACACGCGCGCGTTGACACGCACAATGTGGCAGGATCGCTCCTCCTGTCTAACCTTGTGGTTCAGACTGAAATACACTGTGGCCTTCCACCCTCTCCAGCTATAAACTTTGTCATTATAGGGAGGCTACAGCAACTTCCCTGTGTGTTCGTGTGTTTGTGTGCTTTTCCTTGTGTCTATGTTGAAAAGCTTAATATTTAAACGAAGAAAAGACTGCATAGAACGAACAGAGCGCTGGAAGTTTCTTCATGAACTGCAGGCTCCACAACAAGAGCTGCTTTATCATCTCCTCCTCACATCACTATAATAAGAGTAAAGGAATCCAGTTAATTATAAAGGTTTAGTGTTTGGAAAACAGACAAAGCCACAGCGTTTAGATAAAGCTGCTCATCATGCAGGTTTAGGCACAACGTTCTATGAGAAACAGCTCCTGGTTTTCAATGCTAGATTTTTTCTGGGAACAGATCAGAGTGCCGAGAAAGGAAATCCCGTAAACACAACTCCACCAATGAGAGAAGCAGGGCAGGCCATGGTGGATGATCACAGGCTGCGACGAGAACACAATCTCTGGAAGCATTTGATTAGAGGCTGAAACAAGGCTTCGAAATAACCAGCATGAGTTCTGACATCAGAATGTATTATATGGCTGACATGAATCACCTCTCAAGTGATTACTTTAATCCTGTTTGTATCTGTTCCAAAGTACGTAAAAGTTTGATCACGCGTGTTGGCGCCTTTGTCAATTTACTTCTGACCTCATGACATCATGCCAACCTGAACAACTTGAGTAATTTATCAATTTATGTTTTTCACCACTTGGAGGCGCTCATGCAGCTTGAAAATGCCACTCCTTCATAACCAGTTGATCCTGATATGAACATATACATCCACACTACTCCAAAACGAAAACCCATAAACAACAACACAATTCAATGTTCCACAAACCAGGCTTCATTTCCTCATAACTAACTAATTTATCATGTTAGTTGGTTTTACATATACCAACTAACTCCTGCTATATCTGACTCCTGCTCATCTCACAGCTACAAGCTGCTTTCTGTCCTCCAGTAAAAGAGATGGAATTCAAACATGATCTAAGGCTAGATCAGTCAGACATCATGGGATTTTTTTTTCTGTACAAGAAGTTGATTTTTATTTCTGGACCCTGCAAGCAGAGCTGAGAGCAGGGGTGTGAAATCTCCACTGCGACGTTAAATCTGCGAACATGATGTTCCGTAGCATCACTGATGCCTTCAGCTTTTCCCACGACTGGAATGAGAAGGATCCTGTTGATCTCTTTCATTCAGGTTCTGTACGGCTGCTGCTGAGGTCCGAAACAGACCCGGTGATGAATGTACTTCACTGTCAACAGAAATTTAGAATGTAGAATGCCAGCATGAGTTCTAGTCTGTTACCTGTGCTGTGATCTTTGTATACTTTGTGCATATTTTATTCAAATTTTGTGCTTTATCCATAGGACTTGTTTAGTCCTTCTTCTCAAGAATCTCTGATTTTCATGACTCGTGTTGATGGCTTCTTTCGCTCACCGTCTGCCCTGTCCAAAAGCTGCACATTATTCTTTTCAAACAAGCATCTTTTGTCCTTGAGGCGTCAATGAACTGCTGAGTCTGAACCTGATGAGTTGGATCTTCTAACAGGGTCTGAATCGAAGTTAGGGCCAGAGATTCATGTGACTCTGATGACCTCATTAGTGATCTTTACAGTCCTGTCGGCGCGATTGTTTCTGATCACAACTCACAAATGAGACACTTTGAATCAAAACTCCTGAGATTATCACCTCTTGGATGCCTGAGAATCTACACCAACGTGTCTGCATTTAAGCACTGCTAATCAATTTTGATGCATTGAGAGGAAAAAAAATTACAAATCAGGATGTGGAGTCTGATTGATGCTCCACCAGCATCATAAAGTACCCAGTAATTCATTCCAACGATGACATTTTAAGCTGGGAAGCAAATGAACCCACTTAAACCAAACAGGTGTGCTCATATGAAGGACATTTTACATTTTGAAGGTAATTACTGCAGTGAAAATGTCATCAAGCAGGACTCCACCACAGCGCACCCTGGTGGTTAGAAGGAAAGCAGAAGAACAAGAGTCCAATGATTGAAATGGACTGACCTGTTGCTTAAATTTCCTGGAAAAGCATTCATACCGCTTGGCTCCTTTACAGTTTGTATATGTTTGGTCAACCCCTTTGAGTTTGTACAACCAAGTTTTGCTACAGTTTCAGGCATTGCTCCTTTTGGTATGTGTCCAACAGCTTTTTCCATTTTGGCCCAAACGTCTTTGCAGAACAGCTCATTCAGAATGGATTCTCTATAAACGGTTTTTGACTCTACAGGTGGGATAGCAGGCGGGTCTGATATTAAAGCCTTCATTGATCTAAAACATATGAATTCTTCAATTTTTTAACAATAAATTTCTTCTCCCTGGCCTTCAAAAAAAAAAAAAAAAGATCTAATTTTTATGGAAGGCAAAACTCATGATTCTGTTAAAGGAGCAGTGTTACATAAAGATAAGGGTTTTGTTTTTTTGCTTTTTTTTAGCTTTGCATCATGTTAGATGCTATTCCCTCATCAAAAACATACCTGGAGTGTTGCCTTGATTTGAGAAATCCTTTCATCTCAAATGGCAACCTTTCAGCTGGTTTTGTGTCACAGAGCACCTCCCTCGCCCAAGCTCCCCCCACTCGGCTCCTTCAGACTAGCCATCAGCAATTAGCAAACACCTGGAGGAACTTCACATTAGCTGAGCTCATCATAGGAGCTACTTCACATTAGCTGAGCTCATCATAGGAGCTACTTCTCAGTTCAATGCTCGTAAAGACATTGTTAAAGGGTTAATAGAGCAGCCATGTTGTGACCACTTCCTGAAGGTGGAGTTACAGAAGAACATGGAGTTTTTAAAGAGACAGAGGCCCAATTTCAAGATGTTTTTGCTCAAAGTCATATTATATATATACACAATTTTTAATACAACTTACAACAACAATACTTGTTTGCTCTATAAAATGGCCCTATGTGGCTGGAAAAAATAACACTGCCTCTTTAAAAGAAAACATCATCATAGCACAATGTCACAAGCTAATGGCTGTATGAAATCTGGCAGATTCAGCTGTGCAGTTTATGTATTATAGTGGTTCCCAACAGCTTAAGACCATTTTCCTCTATTTTCTTTTCCAATAACTTTACAAGTCTGAAGTCCTGCGCTTAACTGACAGGAGCCTAAGACCTCTGGAGAAATCTGTTTCTAATTATATTGTAGCTGAAGCATCCATTGTTTCCTGTGGCACCCTGGGGAGACGCCGAGCTGTTTCATCAGGAGGCTGCTGGCTACTGCTGGACCTCCCAGACTCTCACTGTTCCATTAATCATGTGGAGGGTGGTTGCTTCAGCAGCAGCAGACGGATGATTAAGTTTTACTGTCCCTCAGGCCCTGACTTGGTCACCGCAGAACGTAGGCCTAAACCTTCACTTCACCCTAATGAAACTTGTACATGCAGAGCATTTCCGTAATGGGTAAACTGTCTAGAGAGTCCCAGAGCTGCATAGCTTAACTCAGGACATGCTGTCACTTCACAAAAGGCGCTCAAAACAACACCAGAATGAACAAGCTGGTGGTGGGAGCTGTTGCTCTTTCACAGTGATGAGCCAGAGACTTTCCTGCAAAGTTAAAACCTCATCAAGCGCAGATGGCGAAGGCCACAGTGTCAAAGAAGCATCTTGTGCCTCATCTTATTATTTCTTGGACTGATTCAGTCGTTGGAGTGACAAGCCTCTTAAAATTTGGGAGTGGCTTTATAGCTGAGCCACGGAGTCAAAATGTTCTGGTGGATCTGAATGCACTAAAAAACAGAAACAATCCATCATCCTTCTGTTCATAGTCACCTTACTGGGACTATCAACTGCAGCAGCTTTCTTGTTATACTTTGCAACATGTCAGACAAAAAAAAAAAAAAAATCAGGCATTTCTTGGTATGTAAATAATATTAAAGAAAATATGAGTTTTTTTTATTTGATAAATATTTTTTGTTTTGCTCATCCTTTGGAGTTTATTCTCTGAATCTTCCTTTATTTTAAGCAGTCTGTCATTATTTGCTCATATTGTTAGTGTGGTTTGGTCAATACCTCCCCGCTCTGGGGAAACTATATGACTGTTAGAACCCAAACATGTCAAAAAAATGATTTAAGTTTGGGCAGGTTATAGTTGACAGTGGTTTGGATTAGTTACTTTTAATTAGGCTTTTTTTCCTTTCCCTTTGTATAAACCTCCTTTGTCCAGCTTCCATCTTGATGACCTGATTTTTTCACGTTTAGTTGTTGGACACAACACCTAATATATGGAAAGCAGAAAAAAAAAAAAAAATGAAATGAATGTCTGCCTAGTCATGTTGTCATGGAGACCATCAAAGAGCATACAGCATATCTAGAAGCTAATTTAGAAAAAGAAGAGAAAGCATTTCAAACAACTTCTGGCTCATTATTCATGCTCTCAGCTGCTGCTTGTAGAATTCTCAGGATGCTTCTCTCCTCCAGGACACACACACACACAAGTCCAAACCATTTGATCATGGAGATGAGAGGCTGGCTGCTTGATTACTAAATGTTTGAAGTCAAAAACACCCAGAAACGATTCACTTTTCAAATTAGTAACATTTATTTTAAAATATTTAGGTCCATATGAGCTAGAAGAGAGAACAGGATTGCACAGTTGTATTTTTCATTCCAAAATAATTAAAAAAACAGGAAGAAAGAAAGAAAATCATTGTAGCAAATAACTCAACATATTTCACTCCCAGTAGAGGGTGTGTCATCTGAATCAAAGTAAAAGCAGTAGAAAGAAACTTGCATTGACAGCAGTGAGAACACCATGCTAGTGAATCTCTAGAGGCACATGGAGAAGGAGGAGAGGCTCCTATGAACACAGCGGCTCAGACACCTGCTAAGATGGCTGCTTTCTGAGATGACACCCTGATAAATCCTCTAAAACTTTTTCGATATTTTCAAACAACACAAGACTAAAAAAGAAAAAAAAAAAAGAAAAAATCAGTGAAACAAGGCGGTGACAGTGTCCTCCTCTTGGGCTACCTTTCCTCAGATGGAACTGGGTTTTTTTTTTGAAGGCAGCTAAAATTACAAACCGCTCCAAACACCACTTCTGTCTGCGAGACGGCTGAAGATGGGTTTGATTTTTCAGCTTCACAGTGAGACCAAGCGGATGTGCAGGCTGCAGAAATAAATCCAGCAGATTTCGCTCCTCATTCATTCCTACAACATGAAAGTCAAATAATGTCAAAAATGACGTTGCCATTTCCTTTGCATCTTTCCAGCAGTCATTTCAGCAGGCTGTGTAAACTTGAGAGCCGCTCATCGTGTTGTAGAAGCCTCATGTCTGTCACCTAGATTCAGCTCCCTGAAAGAGGTGAGCTCCACTGAAGATGGAACTCACCTGGGAAACGAGAACAGAACACAAAACTGCTGCTAAGTCAGGTTATGCTGAATAATGACGGCTGTTTGCTGGTATGCAAGTCAACACCGTGGAAACAGCAACGTTACCACCATGGGGCACTCATTTTACCCGTTCGCCCTTTTGTTTTGACACAGACGCTATTTATCTTCTATAACCTACTTGAGGTCAACTGGAATGAAACATGGTCATGTCGCTTCAATACATATCTTATGTGACTTTGGTTCCAACAGGGTTCTTAATTTCACAAAAGTGGCTTAGAGCCAATAGCAGGTCAGAACAAAAAAAAATTTTAATTCAAAATTTAATAGAATGGGGAGTGAACTGATCAATTGGACCTGATTTTCTTAATTTTGGGAGATCAGTCGATACATGAGAAACCAATATTATCCACCTTTGCACAGATCTAAACATCAGCTACTGTCCATGTTGCTCTGCTGTGACACAGGGCTGACTGAAGGCCCCACCCACCATGCAGCGGCCGTTGCGACTGTCGCTATATTTAGCGACTTTACAGACAAAAATAATAACTTATAGGCCAAAATCAAAGGCCAGATGTTTTAAAGATTGTAATCGGCCAGGAAAAAATAATCGGTATGTAGAGAATAATATCCAGTTTGAAAATACAGCAAATTTGAGCTTTTTGTACAACTATGTAGCTGCACTATTCAAAAATACCAACTAATCAAGTGAAATGAACTCAGATTGTATTAATAAGGATGTCTAAACTGGCGAAGGGGCGAACTGGCATCCAAACATCCCAACAGAAACTAGAGTATTTCCTCTTCCTGCTTAGACACAAAAACAAGAACACATAATTTAATGACAGGTACTGTAAGGTTTATAAAATGGACAAAAATAAAATATAGAATATAATTAATGGAATTTAAAGCATAAATAGAAATTTACTGACAAACAGCTTTTTATTTCTTCTCTTTCACCAGCTCCTTCTGATTGCTACATAAGCTAATGATTAATAATGTGATAATAAATGAAATATTCATTCTGAGCAGAGGTGTTATTTCACAAGGCATCATGAGAACCTTCAGTAAAAGTACCATGCGTTACCAAAAAGATGTTTGGGGTCACTAACCTTCCTCCTCTCTAAGCAGAAATATTAAACTGCATAATTCTGCTGTTTTCGCAAAAGTGAGAAAAATTTTAATTCAGCCAGCTGACCAGCAGTTGCTCAGCAACAGGTGGAGGAGGGACTCTTTAAAACATTCGTAAACCTTGATGTTAGGAACCTTGTAATGAAGGCAGAATGAACCTGTGGGAACAGAAGGCTGTATGCATGTGTGTGTGTGTGTGTGTGTGTGTTTGTGCTGAAACAGACTGAATGGAGGATGTTAGCCGGCTGTTCCGGTTTCAGTCGCTTCGGTCACAGTCGCTGTTTAAAGTTCTCTCTCTCATTCGGCCATTGCGGTCTTGGCTTTTCACTGGGAGTTCGTTTTGGGTTTACTTGTGCGAAAAAAGTTCCCAAAATTTCCAAAATATTTCCAGCTCCTCGATGAGAAGAAGGCCATGTTTTCGTTCTCCTCTTGACAAAACCAGCAAAATAAAACTCAAACGCTTTGGTACAAAAGATGCAGATCAGAATGGCTGCAAAAAACCCAACAAAAATCCGAGTCTTAGGTTTAAAGTATGAAGCCTTCTTACATGTAAGAAAACAAGGCAGAAGAGGAAGTGAGTCTGTATCCCAACTTGCGGACAAAGTTCCATCCAGAATGTGAAGCGGCCGTGAGAGAACGAACCGGGTTCCATCAGAGCAAGAGGGCGCTGGAGCTGGGTGTTCCAGCTGCGGTGGCCGGGTTCAGTCCCCCACGTCGCTGTCCTGGTCTCCGATGAGCCACAGGAAGTGGAAGCTGAGCGCCAGCAGCGCCGTGCCCAGCAGGTCCCCCAGAGCCGTCAGGTAGGGGATGGAGAAGCTGTCGGGGTCTTTGCCGCTGCGCCACATGGAGTGAACCATCCAGTCTGCTATGCACAGCAGCAGCAGAACCTGCAAGACCAGCATGGACAGACTCACTCATAGGAAACTTCCTGCACATATCAAACTCAACATCTTCAAAACAACACATATTTGGAAGTGAAACAAGAGTTTTAAAAAATAACAGCAGAAATTCTCAAAAAGCTGCTCAGCCAGTATAAGAGTCGCAAAGATTTGTCCAATGATTATTAAGAAAGAGTACAAATGATCTTCAACATGCCATTTTTTTCTGACAACATAATTAAAAACTATTTATTTTCTTTGTTGTATTTTGAGAAATCCATTTTTGGGATGAGCTGTATGCTGCCTCTGGGTTCCTTCATAACCAAACACAAAATTTCTTATTAGTGCTTAGCAGATAATATAAAAATCTAACTCTTTAAGATAAAAAAAAAAAAAAAAAAAAAATCAAAGCTGGCTGAATTGAAACTTTCTTGACTAATCTAACCTGATTTGAATAGGTTTTCATTCACACTCGGCTCAGAGTAACAGATCTTTTGTGATGTGGCGATTGATGAATCTCGATCAGGTCAATTGTAAAATCAAGCTTTTGGATTTCAGGAGGATGGATATTGTTCAAGATGGCTGCCTTTTTTTTTTTTAGCCCTTTGAACTCATTATTACCTTAGCTTCTGTGAATCGTTTTATGTGTTTTGCATTAGCAGGGCTAAGATTCTTGTTTAGTGAACTTAACTTTTTGGTTAGTTGTGGCCACTAATGGCAATTGGCAATTTTATCTTAAAAATCAGCCACCATTTGGAATGTTTCAGTGGATAAGTTATTTTTGTTTTGTTTTGTTTGGGGCGGGGAAGCAAGTCCATGGGAACAAATCTGCCAAGTTAATGTCTTGGATCGGCATACTCAATTATCTGTTACACTGGTAAGCTTAATAATGAGACTCATAAATTAACTGAAGACAATGTGCATTAAAGTGTTCACACTTAAAAATTCAACTCCTGTATTCTCCATTGGTGAGGTTAGGTCAGGGCTTTGGCTCCTGTTACTATGACTGAAAGGAAGAAGTGTTTCAAAATGCAGCCCAGAACAGCACAAACACACAAAACTGAAATAAGAAAGTAAAGCCTGGAAGCAGAGTTATGATAATTGTTATTCATGATTTAGGTTTGCAGACCAGGAGGGATGATGGTGACAGAAAAAAGGGAAGTCTATTAAAAGATAAGGGTATGTCTATAAATTAAAAGAAAATGACCTGTCAAGAGGGTTTGTAGTGGCATAATTATCAAAACAAAACCACATTGCTGTCGGTGATCAACACCGACGCGTAGAAAACATGCAGGGATGATGGTGTCAAACAGCAGGGAGGACCGATCGTAATGATGCATCATCCTCTGTGCGAAAATACAAGAGCTCCGATTGTGCTGACAGCCTTGCATGGCTTAAAAGATGAAGGCATTTCACTGATCTAATATGAAACACTGCATAGAAAAATGCCGTTCTGCTTTGTTTTGCCCGGTGCTCTTGAGAGATGATACGATGAAAGAGATGTAACCTCTGTCAGACTAATAAAGAAGTGTGGGCGAGTTAGAAATTTTCAGCAACGTTCCTTTCTTTCTTTTTACAGTGGCTGGAGGTTCTTTCAAACCACCCGGCTTCAGGAAACCATCTCTGCCTTTGTGGGAGCTTCTATAATTACCTTGGTGGCAAGAAAACATAAATACACAATGAGGGCGGAGATGTAAGAATTGCAGTAATATGTTCCGATTTCTTGGTACCTGTGAGAATCCGGGCAGCTGCATTCAGCAAGCTAGTGAATAGTCTTGTCAACTTGTCACAAATGCAGCGATTTCAATTTCAGAGTTGCTCTTTGATTGGAAACCTTCAAAGTTCAGAATTTTCGAGTGACAAAAAGTTCATTAAGTAACAGCAATTCCTTGTTCCTTTCTAATATCACAAGACACCAAGGACCTCAAACCTCTCCGGCTGAAGCAAACGAACTCCTGACCAAACTGCAGGTGTTCGCCCATATCATATCATATCAATGTTTTGGACTTCCATTTTACTCATCCTTCCGCGAGACACCTTATTTGTTGGCAAATAAGCTAGCTTCAAAGGTAGTGTCGTCGCTCCATGGAGGCACGGCCACTTTAACAGGGCCACACGCGTATGTGAACCGTTTTTCAAAACCTTCACATTGTTACCTAGAGAACTATGAAAGTAATACTATTTGTGTACCCAGTTTTCTAGGTTCCCGTATGGTCGACATAATGATATGCAAAACCCTCTACAGTTTGCCTTCAGAAGCCCCCTGAAACTGCTTCAGTCGTCAACGACGCAAGTTTTTTTTTTTAAACCAATGGTAGTGCCGACTCTGTCAGATCCTGCCAGCCAGCCCACCAGATCACAAGGTTTTTTTTCGCCGAGCTCAGCACACAGAAAGAGTTTGTTTTTTTATGTCTCTAGGCTGAAATAAAGTCTTTCTTTTACGTGTTTAATGCTTCTTTATCAGCACATATGTTGAAAATGTGCTGAGTGGATGTTGTGAGATTCTCAAGGTGATTTGTTGCTGTGTTTGTTTAAAGTTGAGATGTTTGGATTCAGAACAGTTTGAATCTGGCGCTGTGAGAATCCATTGGCTTTCACTTTCTTGTTGCATCAATTGTCCTTTGTTGCTTCCCTTTGTTCACACACACCTCACTGAACACTACGTGTTTTTGGTTTTGTTCTTCGATTGGTAATGGCTTAACAAAACCAGGTGTTCTTTGTCCCTTTATTAGCTGAAAACTAAACAAAACCACAGGTTGCTTTGTTCTCTTCACACACATTGGCCACCGTGGAGAAAATCAGTAGATATATTATGTATGAGGAAGATATTTAAGGCGTCACGTGATTATGGAAAATGTCAAAATTATAGACACTGATGTTGGATGAGAAAACCTTCATCCCAACCATTTCCTCTAGAGCAGGGGTATCAGAATCCAGTCCTCTGGGGCCAGATCCTGCAGTTTTTAGATGTGCTACAGGTACAAAACACTGGAATGAGATGGCTCCTTGCATAGATAAGTTCTCCAGAGTCTTGCTAATGACCTACTTATTCTGTTCAGGTGTGGTGCAGCAGAGGCTGTTGAGCTAAACTGAAGAGCATCTGGAGTTTGGAGGTGTCTGTATGCTACATTGCTTAGCACTGGGAGGCCCTGCACTCTAATCCTTCTTTCTGGAAAAAGATGAAGTTGAGTTGCTGATCTTCTTAACCACATTCACTGACAGTCAGTCAGCAACTTATTGCTCCACTGACTCTAAGAGTGGTGAGAAAATGAGACCTGTGAGATGGGAAAAGTGTTTCTATTGCAGTTTTGCAAAACAAATCCACTTAAAAACATTCCCCCCAAATAAAAAATACATTTGTAGAACTTTAACTGTAATACTGCAGCTTCTTCCATTAGAGCTGGTTTAATAGAAACATGTGGTTAAAGAAGCCAACCTTTCAAAGTAGCTAACAGATGCTGCAAAGTATGAGTCAGTTTTAATGGAGAGGCAAAGTTAGCTCAGTGCTGTTTGTTCTGGAAGGTGAATCAACCAGCGCCTCATTTCTGACTGAACGCTCAGAGTTAACTGAATTAGCAGTCACCCTTTTCCCCTGAACACTTTAATTCTGTAGAGCGTTCAGGCTCCTAATGAGTGTTGTTATTGTGTCTCTGTCTGCACAAACACACTGATGACAAAGCAGATTAAGCTCCAGAAACAAGACGTGATGCATATTTTAACTCCCCCCCCCATTGCTTTTAAGCAATGCAGAGAGATTCAAAGAAGAATTCAGCTTTGGAACTTAATGAGTGAACTGATCAATATTCTGTGTTTAGTTTTTGTAAAGGTTACAATGTCAAACAGGCTGGGTGCAAGCTTCTTTTCAACTTTCACAGCCTCTTCCCTGTCCCCTCCCACTGATGTTCCATCAGTGACAGTGAACCTCAAAGCAGCTCTGCTGGTAATGGAGCCAATTGATTTGTAAAGTCTCCAACTGCTCTGCAGCCTGCATAACATCCTAATGTGCCGTCTTTGCATTAAAGAGACAGGGACACAGCGGGGCAGAGGAAGAGCTGGACACACACACACACACGCAAATACACGCACACATAAAGCAGCTTAACTATTAACACTTCAAACACTACGACAAATCACAGTGAACCTGAATAAGTGAAAGCAGTCATTCATAATTAAATTCTCTTGGCTGGAACTACCCAAAACTCTGAACAGGTCAGACTCCTTCAGCTGTATGTGAAAGCACACAACTTCACAGAACACACAGGGGTTAAATGTTTAAAGAGCAGACACACACTCACAGCTGAAGTTGTTGATAACCTCATGAGAAAACCCATGTTGTGTGTAAAATGACTTTATAATACAATGTGCTGACCTGTTGAAACCCGTCTGTCAGCGAGTAATGGCTGTTGTCAAACTATTTCCTGTTTCTTAATGCTGGTTAGACAGATTTAATGGTCACCTTGAAAATGGACAAGCAGGGAGCAGATAAAGAACTTGGGCGTGTGGTGTGACCCTGTGCTCTCTTCTTGAAAAGAGAAAATAAGAACTGCCTTTGATCATTCAGATTAAAACTGGGATAAGGAAGGTATGAAAAAAAACAGGGAATGAATATTATTTGACAGCTGAAATTATTGGTGAATTTTAAATTGTGCCGTCAATCATTATTCTCCATAAAGATGCAAATTTGCAACTGTACCTTTAAATGACTAGAGAAAAGTCCTGTCATTTAAAGCAGTGGTTCTTAAAGTCTAGATTATAATCCAGATCAGAACAGTGATCTAGTCCATCAGGACCCAATTAAGACCTTATTCTTAGAGCGCGTGCAGGCAGCCATGGTTTGAGAACTTCTTGAATCTCCTTAGCAACCATATGTAAACGTTTCAGAAAGAGCAGGAGAGACAAGAGAACCAATCTCAAGACGTTAAATATCGACATCAAGTTTCTTTTACATCATTTGAGAAATTTATACATACATACATATATATATACCGATACACTGAAGATAACATGGTTCATTGTGTGTGACATGGCTTGGGAAAAAAAACAACAAAAAAAACCAAAACATGCTGCCTCTTTACAGCACTACATCTGTGATTATTTCACATTTAGCAACAACAGAATCACAGGGGTCTGTTGTTTCAATGTGGAGATGCTCACCTGTAGCAGAGCAGCAGCCAGGTAGACTGACATGAAGATGGGGGTGAGAGTGGTGTGGCCGCTCTTCATCAGGTGGATGGTGTAGAGGAAGATCAGGTGGCCAGGGATCACCAGAAGCAGCAGAACCTGAGCTGAGCGATGATTTGCTCCTAAGAAATGACAGGTTGAAGAAAAGGAAGGTTAAGGTTCTACATCTGGGGAAGGACAGCTGAATTGTATTGGGAGTCCTGAAGCAAACAGCCATCAGTTACTAGAGAAAACTTCTGCTCTGCACACAGTAACCTCAAGAAGTCACAGAGGATTGGTCTCTTTAATAAGGTACAAATGTACAAACACTGCAGGAGTTTTCAGCCACCAGTGACACAAATAAACTTCTGAGCCCTGGAGAAAATCAGATTCATGCTCACTCAGAAGAACTTCATTTCAGAATGTGGGAGGATGCTGGAACGTCCAGAGAAAGCCCACACAGTTTCTTTTAACATTTGGACTCTTGTCAGTACAAAAAATTAGAATAAAAGCACAGAGCTTTCTGTTTGGTTCTTTTCATGTTCCTATATCTAAACTGAAATCTCTGCAGAAGCTGACATTATTTGATACAGACCAAAATTGTTGCGGTCAGTCCTTCATAAACTTGTGTGATTGACTTAATGTATTATAAACAATGCATCACTTTAGCTTGTTCAGCATGGTCTTAATTTGAAATATCTGTCAAAATCTGAACTGGTGATACAATAACAGGTGAAGATATCAAAAATCTGGACAAAAATCAAAACAAATATTGTGCAACGTCATGAGATTAAAACTCAATAAGCAACTAATGAATGGCATCGCCAGCTTGCTGAAGTTGACACTGAAGCTACAGCTATTAGCTAAAAAGCTCAATAAAACACACCAATATATTTAAAATAAAATATTGTATAAGTTATGTGCAAACCCATAACACAAATTAGAAGACCATTGAAAAGGACATTTATTTTAGGAACTTAATAGTTATACTCCTATTATATAGATTAATTACACAGATGGATATTTGAAAGCTGTTACTTCAGTTAATTATGATTTTCCCCTTACAGCTATAAAAACTGTGGCATTTAAACTTACTGATTAAAGTAATTGCTATGTACTTAAATTAGTTTAGATGCAACAACTTTTGAATAAAAAAAAACCCTTGAGGAAAAAAAAATTGAGACGCAAATGATGTTTAGGTCATTTGTTCACTATATAAATATTGAGTGTCATACTCCCACAAACATTATTCATACAGATGAGCCCCATTCTGTAGAAAGATTTAATCAACTGTAAGATAGTTACAAAAAGCACTAAACTGCTTATTTTATTTGGATTTCTTTTATTATAAAGTTCTACATTTGAATAAATAATTTGTTTTATTTTTAAAGACGACTGAATGAGGCGATATCAGGAAAAAGTTCATGCTGAAGGCAAGTCGATAAAGTATTTAAATGTACTTTTTTCACCAAATGATCCAATTTCAATTATTCAAAAATGTTAATATTGACCAAAGTCATTTTGATTATAGTTTATTCCTTCTCTAACCATCTGCCTTTGCTTCACATGAAGATTAAATATGTCCCTGTAAATCTGGATCAAAGCTGCATACTAGGACTGTGTGGATGAAAGCTGAAGTTCATTTAGTGCATTTTGCCTCAGTCTGTCTTGGACATAATTACTTTTTCTGAGAGTTGGAGTTAGTCTGACATCTTATGAGCAGAATATTAAAGTTTTGTCAGACTTTGTCCTCATCTGTCCTGTGACCTTCCATCTGCAGCTACATCCAGATTTGGCTTTATAAACACCCTAGCTGTGTTTCTACTACAAACGTGCACAAAACTTTGTCAATATTCCTCTAATGTCAAAAAAGCACAAATTTGCAATTACAGTGTTTCCATTACATACGAAGGCACAATAAAAATCACACATGAGTAAGATTGCTCAAGTGATGAGTCATTAAAATAAACATGCAGCGCCATCATCCTCCAACTACTTCCTGTCACCTCCTTCATGGTTTTGGCCAGTGGCAACATCTATCTGTTGATCATGTGACATGTGAGATGAGAAAAAAAAGTTTCAATTCCAGTATTGCTAAATAAATCAATTTTGATACGGCCAAAAAAATAAAAAATAAAAAATCACCTCATCCTCATGGCATTGTTTTTGAAATTGGTATGTTTCCATAAATGTGTTTTCAAAATGTAAATAAAGCACAGTTAATGATTGATTTTTCAATTTTGGGTAAACAACTACAAGACATACCAGTTTAATTAAATGGTAAATTCTTTGATTGGGACAACATGTTGATAAAATGTCTGAAAGGCTTAGAAACAACAACTCTAAGTCCCTTTCTACTGCCAACTGCAGTGACAGCATCATTCTCCTGCTCCGGCTCACTTCTGGTATTACTAGTATTTCGCAATATTTTGTAGGCCAAACAACATAACATAGTAGGTTCTATCAGAGCTCTTAGTTGATTAATAGATCAATTAATGACTTCATCCTGATGTTAACCTGAAAAAATATATATTATATTGTCAGCTGGTAGAACTAGTTTAAATCTGTGCCAGTTCTAAAGTATAATCTGCATGTTTGTTACCACATCAACAAACATTCTCTCTCTTTCATGAGAGAATGAAGTGACGTCGGTGCAGTTGGCGGCTGAACCGACCTGTGCCACAGAATGTGCGGCAGGGGTAGTAGCAGCCCTTGGCCTCGTCAGGAACTTCTCCCGGAGCACAGTGGAAATGCAGGTGTGTAGAAATCCTGCTGGACTGGATGGCCACCAAGTTTCCTCCAATACCTGCACAAGACAGACAGATGAGTCATCAATGGCTGAGGCAAAACAGAATAGAGTAAATGATCTAGAATTCCTTAAAATGACTACTTTCTATAAAAAATAAAAAATAAAAAAAAAGAACATCTCTAAAAAGGTAGCTAATAAAACAGTTGGGCTTTTATGCAAGTTTTTATGCGATATCTGCATAGCATTTCTGCAGCAGAATGTTTCACGTTCCATAAATGTTCAAATTTACACCCTGCAGTTGAAGAACATGTAGAAATGAGCTTTTTATATTTTTATTGAAAAAAAAAAAAGATTTCCAAATTCTTTAAAAAGGGAATATAGTAGACCTATAAATCTACTACAAGTATAAGCCTACTATACTTGTAGTAGATTTATAATAGTATATCTAACAGATGTATAAATCTACTGCATATAAAAATTGACGTCAGTGGTTCTTGAACAGTCATACGGCTTTTGCAGCTCTAATCAATAGAAATATACCCTATGTCTTGAAATTTGAGAATAGTTGGAGATAGTAAAAATATTCTGATTTTCCTTATCACAAGTAAAAGTGTCCCAAAAGATGCCTGTTTAAGAATTTGGAAATAATGCAGGATAATGAACAGTTAAAGCTTGAATAGTCTTATCTATTGCAGCTCGCCTGCTTGTCCAGAAATACACCAAAAACACATTCGTTTATGTTTATTATGAACAAACATAAACGAGTTAAAGGTTTCATAAACTTATAATGGCTTTTGGAACTCTGCATCCAGACGTTTTAGATCTCTCATTTTTAAAGGATCGACTTTAAGTCAAGTAACCTTTACAGTTAAATCCCTATCAGTGATATCAACTGGCTGCAAAATGAGGAATGAACTTTGTGATGGCATTCCACTTCTAATATTTCAACTTTACAGCTTTATTCAGTCTATATTGACCTAAAGACAGGTTCATTCACAGACAAATGACCTGTCTATTCCTTTAACAATACCAGTTAATAGGAAAGAACATATTAATATTGGAGAAACATTGCAATTATAGTTCAATTTAAGATTTTGAAGGTGGGTTGCTTCATCATGAATACATCACCCCAAATGTTTATCTGTATTAATCTTAAAGTTTTAACAGATCAAATAAGTGATCTTTAATACCTGATGCTTTATTACCAAATGTGAATGTATAAAATAATGGAAATGCATGTCAGCCTCTTATCATTTTCAATCTGAACACAAAGCACAAAGAAACACTGTAAAACCTTTGAAAAACACCTGAGGAGGAGGAATAAAGTGACTTTCATGAGAGAAAGTGATACAGAACACAAAAAGAGCTTCACCTAAAAAAAATAAAAAAAGCAAAACAAAACAAAGCAGAGGAGAAGAGAGCAAGTAAAAAAAAAGACAAAGATGACAAGCAAAGATTAAAGCCTGAGCCGTGTCTGGGAGCAGTCAGGAGGCCACATACGCTGCATGACTGAGCAGGATTACTGCAGGTTTCACAAAGTCACATCAAAGGCTTTCTAACACCTGAAACTCAATGCATTTATTTGACTAAAAAAATAAATGGAACAACAAGAAATGTATCCAGCCATAAAATCATTGAAGCCTCCAGCCTGTCAACAACCAACAGCCTTATGAATGTTTCATGAGCAGCTAGTTCTTCCTGGTAACTGAGGAAGAAATGCACTGATCTGCTTTTTTCCACTTCTCATACCAGTAACTGAGGCTTAGTATCAGCTAATATGATTCTACTAATACGATTCGATCCAGAAAAACAGCTGAATTGACCTAAAACATTCATATTTTTTAAACAGACATAAATGTACTGAATTACAGATTTATTTGATAACTCTACACCAGTACAGAACACTTAAATACACCAACAGCTTCACAAGCTTGGTCCAACATGTAAAAACTATTTGCTCATTCAGTGCAGTTAGGATTAGAACAGACAATGTAAAATAAATAATAAAGAAACTAAAACAATAGTTTGACTAACTTGGAATAAAAATAAACTCCAGCACATTTACAGAAGTCCCTGATTGTTCAGCTGGGTAAACTGTTACCATGTCTTGTTTCTTCTAACTTTATTAATCATCCAATCAGATTCATCTGCAGATGAAGCAGAGCGGAGTTGGTCTAGCTGCTCAACCCACAACTATGTTCTCCTTACAAATGTGGCTTCACTGAAAATTTCCTGCCAAAAAGTAATGTTACAATAAAGAAGTAACCAGCTACACAGACTCCCTTCCTTTTTCTGCTGCCTTTGCCCCGATGACTCTTTCTGAAAAGCTTTTATTTAGAAAAATTTTCATTTCTAAAATGATGATGACATTTTTTTCCCAACCATATCAGATAAGACTCAGACATTCATTTATTTGCTGTGTGTGTTTCTTTTCTTTAGGCCACAGAGTGTTTTAATCAGCAGAAACAAGACTAAACAGCCTCGGGGGTTTTCCTCCGTTTGTCATCAGAATTTTGAAAATGATGGAGATTTAAAAATTTGCTACAACACAAAAACTGATTACATTCACAAGCAGGCCCCTCCCTGGAGACCTCAGTTGTTTGGCGCAGATGCTGTCTGAAAGGACAGCAGGACAGAAGAAGAATCCTCTTTTTAACTCTCTCTCATTAATGCTACTTAATTAAAAGCTTATCTCTTGTTGTTAAGGTGCCAAATGAACAGAGAAGCTCAGCTCCGGCTGCTAGCAACAAGACGTGGAAAAGGCCCAGTTTAAACTAAACACATACACAGAAAGCAGCCAACTGCCAGCTCCAGTCTCATTAGGTAAAGTTTCTACAGTTTTTTTAAGCAGAGGTTCACTAAGCAGGGCTGCTTCCCCCGTTTTCACATCCACCATCACTCACTGTTCGCTGCACTGCACAAGATAAATGGACTCTGTGTCCCTGGTATCCATCTTGTCTAGAAACTATTTGTCTCCATCTCTGTTCTCGGGGTCAAAGACTGCACTAATTAAAACAAAGGAGGGAGATAAAGGAGACAAACAACAACAGTGCAACTTTCCTCAACTCCTTCACTTTGATATTAGCTTGTAGGAACGCCGTGTATGACATGGAATATAAGAACAGCTCAAAGAATGGTTTCGTTAAGGCAGCACCTAAAGAGGAAAACCTATAAAACAGCAGCATAATTCTGGGTTATCATCACAAAAAACAGGTTCCAGTAACTAATAAAGTCTCAACCAGATGATGATCCAAAACACAGCTCCAAATCTACTCCAGCATTCACATTGAGGAACAAGTGTTCTGCAATGGACACCAGACCTGAACATCATGGAACATCTGTGGGATGATTTGAATCCAACTGAACTCTGAAAGTGTTTGAAAGGAAGAATGGTCCAAAGTTCCTTCATCCAGGATGCAGATGCTACAGGAAGAGTCTTGAGGTTGTTATTTTTGCAAAAAGATTAAATATTAATGTGATTTTTCTGTTGAGGTGCCCAAATTTTTGCACCTTTCAAATTTTTTTCTCCATGTATTTTGCACATTTTCTATTTAATCCAGTAAACCTCATTTGTACAACTGAAATATTACAGAGTCCATCAGTTATTTGATACATCAAACTGAAATCTCTGATCCAAACACCCACATATTTGGAAATGAAAATGTATATTGTCAGGGGTGTCCAAACTTTTTCATATGATAACCCAAAAGGGCAGTCAGTACTCACCGTTGATAACTGGGGTGTATACTACAATGCCGGCTAGGTTAGGGTCAGACACCGTTTTGTCCAGAATGAGTCCTCCGATACTGCAACACACAACATACACAGATTAAGCGATGGTGTTATTTTTAACATTGAAGGGGCAAAAAGAAAAATATAAAACAAAAATAGAGTTTTATCATTTGTTGACTAGGAGGTGAATGTGGAACAAATAAAGGATCTGGCCTTCAAAAGAGTCTAAAAAGAACTCAACCTTACATGATCTTACAGACACCGATATATAATTCAAGTATATCTGTTCAGTTTTTATGCTTACTGCTCATATGTACTGTTACCTGCAACAGATTTTCAGTTTAAAGTATATATTTATAATCACCTGTGGTGTCTGTGTGTGGTTATCTCTCAATCATTAATTAAATCTAAACTTCCCCCAAACTGGAAGAAATTAGAAATCAGTTTAAATGCTGAGAGAAGTTCAAGTTGGAACACCAGGTTGCTCTGTAAGCAGGAGAGCAACATTGTGCTTGGAGAGCATGCAGTGGCCAGCGAGAGGCTGGGATGGGTGCAGAGGAACACTCCCATTGATCCCATGGAATGATAGACAATTTCAAAGTCCAAACCAAAAGTTCTGAGGACGACTCTTCATTTATCTGAGATGTGTGATCCATAACCTTTATTTGACCAGGTATGTCTCAGTGACATTAAAAATCTATTTCAAAAGAGACTTGGGCAAACATGCTACGAACAACCTCTACTTCCTCCCTATTACAGCCATGTGTAGCATCAACATCTGATGGAATTCCACTTTCCGTGGCCCAGTTGATTTGCTCCAAATGAGTGGATGGAAACAGGCCTAATTCTTCCTTTTTTTTTTCTTTTTAGCAACGTCAGCTGACCTTTTACATTGTTTCACATTCAAAACACGTTTCTCATGGTGAAAAATTACATTCCAATGTCTTGTAGTCAAAACGTACCTGATTATGGATGGCACAGTTGATGTTCAAGCAGTCTACTAGCATAGGTGGCTCTATATGTACAGTTTGGGAGCCAACAAAAGAAAAGCTGAGATTACAGCAAAGTCGCTTTGGTTTATCTCTTTCCATTTCAACGTGTCACAGACCATACTGACTGGGAAATGTTTATCTGCTTCGGACCCAGCTATCCCCTGCTTTAGTCTTGGCTGGCCACTGTATTCTGCATCAATGCCTGAGCTCTGTACTCCACACCTAAGGTCATAAATCTTCAGTAACTTCCAGCTACTTTATTTTCCATTTCTCCCTTCCCCATTTTTCTCAACTCAGCCATAAAAATAGATGCAACCATCGCTAACTGCAAGTCAGAAAACATCTGACTAGAAAAGGAGGTAGGAATGATGATAAATATTGTGTAATAAAAATTACAGCACGGTTTTTATTCTTCTCACTCCCTAACACACAGGTTTTGGATCTGCTCCTAACATCTATAATTAATGAGTGTTTGTGGCAAGAGGGCTTCTTGCATTACAATGCATTGTTACCACACAATAAAATATTTAACAAGTTAAAATGGTAAATGAGGGCTCGTTTCTTTACACATACCTTTTATTTTAAGTAGATCTGGTAGAAAAACATATTTCCTGCAAGAAGTTCCACTTTTATTTGTTGTGCCCATATCTCCAGTCACTAACCCTGAAGGTAATAGCTGACACAGTGAGACAGCTCTAACCTGGAACCATTTCAGAGAAATGAACATTTATTTTAATGTTAAGACTTAATTATAAACCACAGTAATGTCTTTTAACAGTACAAGGAAAAAATATGTTGTATGATAAGAGGTAGGAACTGGAAAAAGTTGGTATCAATAGCTGCTGTTATTCATTAGCTATTATTATTATCTGTTCCTTTTATTCATTCTGAATAAACCAACAGATTATTGTTGATATTTCAATAACCAACCTAGGTGGTGATATGCACTGCTAGTATTCGTGGTTTCTACATCTGCCTTGCTAATAAAGCATGAAAGGCCGAGTTGAATTACATGCGCCGAGTGAGAAGAAGAAAGTGCTGCAGAGGAAGAGAGATGCTTCCCTCCTACGGGCTTTATTTGTAAGGAGCCAGGCTCAAGGGGAACAGAGGGTGTGAGCGCTCACTGCTGCAATTTGTTTAAGGGAATGCGTCATCCAACAAAGCAGACCCTGGGAGTAGCATAAACAGGATACAGTGACTAGCAAAAGAATTCATAACAACAAACCAAAGTGTGTTCCAGTAGACTTGGGTGTGTAACATCACCCTGAAGTAGCAGAAGGAAATTCAGTTTTTTTTAGAGCTATAGCAGCTTCACGTACCTAGGAGCTAATATTTTCACTCTCTCTTTACAAAACAACTCAAGCTCAGTCAGACAGGATGGAGAACATCTATGAACATCAGTCTTCCAAGAGTTGCAAGATTCTCACACCAGATGAGTCAAGGCTGCAGTATAGGTGTAGGAAAGATGAAACCCTACATCGCATGAAATCCAAACAAGATCACATAAACAACACTTTGGGTTTTTCTTCTCCTGACAAGTATCAACATAACACACACCTGCTGATGACCATGGCGGTGATGACTGGCTCCCATCCGGAGTACAGCAGCGTGCGGCTGGCCGGGTGCTTGGAGGAAATGACGATCCACAGAGGAGTCAGACACATGAAGAAGGCGCAAACCAACGATGATACGTAAGGATAGGAGTCTGGGGAGGGAGCAGGAGAAAGATGTTGAGAATACATTTCTTTGGCTCCCATGGACAGAATTTATTCTTAGAAATGCTGTGCATTACTTAGTTTAATTATGAAATACTTTGTTTTCACTGAGTGGTACGGCACAGGTCGGTGAAGTTCATTTCCTTTATAAAAGTGACCAATACTGATCCGTATCATTGTACGGTTATGGTAGAGCTACTGCTGTCAAACAAAGTCCACAAAAAAACGTCACTGCTTGCAACAAGCACAAGATAGTTAGGTGTTTGGGGTTGACTCAGCCTGCCCAGTGAGAGTCCAACTGGTGGTGGAATCGCACTACTGAATACGTCGGACAATACCATATATCATACCGAACCACTCCTACCAATGTCCTAAGTGATCCTGCTCATTCTACCTTACACAAAGATAACAAATAAATTACCAATGAGGATGAATGATCCATGTGAAAAACATAAAATGGAAAGAGTAAAGAGACAGTAACAAAGTTAATACTTTATTTCAACCATGGATGATGCCTTCTATCTGCAGTTCCTCCTTCCCCAAAAAGACCAAAAAGAAATCCATTTAAATTCTGGGATAAAATAGTAACATAGTATCCCTAGTCTCAGCATTAGGTAGGTAGGGGGTGCAAACACTACATTGCTATGCAGAGAACCAATGGAAAACTAGCTCCAGGTCTAAACGATAGGTCATATTTGTTCTTTATCTGGTGCACTCTAATGTTGCTGGGTCATCAAAATCACCACTGAATGTCAGACTGTACTTTAACTGCTTTCATTAGGACCAGCAAGCGTGTATATATAGATAAAGTCAAATATTTTTTCTGAAGTGACTCAGACCAAATTTATATTGGAGCTTGGAAACCCGTGGCGTTGCACCCTAATCGGGGAATTAACTCCAAGCACCTGCAAAGGTTTCCTGAGTCTCTAACAGTCTGGGTCATAACTCTTACAAACAAGATTTAATCATGAAAACGTCATTGTATATTATTAACACTTTATGTAGCAGGCTAAAAAAGCAGTAATAATTATGATATGAAGAAAATTATGCATCTCTAAACTGAATCTAATAAGTTCAGTTTTGAACAGTATTTGTAAATGAACTAAACGCACTGCCTGACAGACCACATTCGAATACACTGGAAAATAGGAAACCGAGCTCTTTAGTTCATCACGATTTAACAATATGACTTTAAACTTCATGTTTAATGCTCCTCTATTTAGACTAAGCTTGAGCAAAGATGGGTAAAGCTGGTAGAGATATGATCCAAACAATCCCCCAAAAACACGTGCATCATTTTTGCTTCACCATACATTTGCAAGGCATTCCATACACACAGTGTATCACAATATTTTGTAGAACTATACAGTTTTCTGCATGTGCAGAATTTCAACTTCCATGTGTTGTGGTAGCCTCCACAACAGCAACTACCATAAATAAACCTATCAGGAGTCGTCTAAGTCCCTGTAGCTGTCATGGTCGTCGCCGTGGCGACATTTGGTACTGGGCTGACTGCATCCAAAGTTAGAAATTCTGCAGACATATTTTGATGTGAATTTAACAGAAAGTATCTGTGTGACTGGGGTGAAGAACAACAGGGCTCCTGTTTGCAGTCTCACTGCACAGCTCTGTCCCAGAACGATTTAAATTTAGCTCCAAATGTTTAATCGTTTCTTTTATTAATAATTTCACACATTTCTATGACTGGCTGAAGCTTGACAGAGGTTCTAATGTGTCGGGTAAACAGCTTTATTTGAGCCTAAAACGGAACGGTGAATCAGAATGCATCTATCTGGATTGGGTCTGTTGGGAGCAGAGACATCAAAAAAGTGTCTCGGGGGCCATCCAGAATGAGCCAGGAGGGCCCCCTACTGGCTGACTGAGGGAAGTGTCTAATTACGCATCGAGAGAGAGGGGACTCGTGGTCTAGCAGAGTTAAGCAACTTTTTAAGATATGAATGATTTTATTCCAGGGTGTTTTAGTACTACAAAATATTCAAGCTTATCACACTTCTAAGTTCACAAGTATAAGTATTATTAGTATCGACATCTACTAATGCATTAGATGTTTGAAAAAAGTGTTTTTCAAACCTCAGAGTTCAAACATGTATAATCAGAAATGATTTTTATTCACCATTTTAAAGCTTCAGTGTCCAAAACCTTTGTTTGGTTTGCTGGGTTGCAGAGGGTTGGTCTGGTTTCAGGTCTTTTTTTTTTTTTGCATGTCTTTCCCTTCTCTCTCTACCTTATTTCCTGTCAGACTTATCATTTCAATGTTAATTAGTATTTAACTTTATGATGCAATAGCAGAGGCATCCTTATGGCATCTGCATCTTAAATAAATGGATGATATAGATCCCTGAGCTTTGCATATTTTCAACAGATGTTTGTTTATATCAGTGATAACTTCTTAAGACCATTTTATTTTTCACTAAGCCGTTCAGTTTCTTCTGTCTTGATTCTATAAGAAAATGACATGGTGGAATCTGTAGTGTTTGTTTTTGTACATTCTGGGTTTGATTAAAATCACCCTCCCACCTGCTAACAAACAAGATGTCGACTTTAATGAGGGTGCTGTGTTGAATTATTTCAAACCTGTGAAAACGTTTACTGGAATTATCCTGGACAATATGAAATGGGCCTGCCTGTTTGATTTTATTTATAAAACTTTAATTCATTATGTGGAATCATTTGGGAGCCTTTGAAATGCTTTTTTTGGAATTAGCACTCCCTCAGAATGAGGAAAACATAAAACCCAAAAAATAAACACATAAAGAAAGACACAGCTGCTAATAGTCATCTAATTTTGACTGTGGCTGTGAAAGCTTCATAAACACAGTAATTAGCTGCAGACCCAGACATTTGTAGCAGTGCTGGCTGATCCAGGCCAGAGTTATGAGGTCACCAAAACTGGCTGCAGTGGGTGTGGCTACATTGTCCGGATATATGCCAGTCTTTTCTGCATCTATAATTTGTTTAACTAATTGCAGATTTTTTTTTTAAACAGATTCTAAAGTTTGAATCGTTGAGGGCAAAACTGGGTCTCCAAGTTTTCCAAAAAATATTGATAAATGCTCTGAAATGTCTCATCTGATTGTTTTGTGAGCTGCATGCATCATTACACTCCTTGGTGTTAGAGTAATTGGTGTTTATACTATCCCACACAAATTTACATGAATAAAAATGTTGATCCTAATGAGGACGAGTGGAGTATTTAACTATTCTCTGAAATCACTTGGAATTGTTTTATTTTGATCTCCTACGTTGTTTAATTTTTATATGACTGTCCTCTCTAAGCAGCTAAACCTGCGAAGGACTGGCTGCATGGTTGGTGATACTATTATTAATCATTTAATATATGCTGGTTGTTTTGAGTCCAAGTTCAGCTGTTCTTCAGAAGCTACTTAATGTCTGCTCAGCATATGGTGAATTTCACGATGTTAAATTCAATCCATCAAAAAGTATCATCTTGATCTGTCGCACTAAGGAGGAAAATAATAGGGCATTTCCAAATTTCAAGCTATCTGGGTCTTTACTGAATGTCTCAAACGTTGGTCATGTGCAAAGGTATTTACTCATGGTAAATGAGAACAATTACCATGAGGTTCGCAGATCATATGTTCAGGCAAATATCCTTGTCCGTAAGTTTAGATTCTGTTGTGATGAAGTGAAACTGAACTTGTTCAGATCACATTGTGCATCACTGTATACTGCACACTAGCGGTGCAACTTTAAAAAAGCCAGTCTTCAAAGACTGAAGGCGGCTTATAATGATGCATTGAAACTTTTGTTAAATAAGCCCAGATGGACCAGTGCCAGTGAACTGTTTGTATCCGCTCGGATCAGCACTTTGATGGCTGTTTTAAGAAAGCTTATGTATAAATTTATTTGCCGTTTAAATGAGTCTAATAATAGAATTATCCTACTGTCGACTAATGTTAAATATAGTGCAATAAAATACTCATCTGTACTCTGGAGACATTGGTATGATTGTCTCCCGAATGACTAGGAGCCTTTTTTATTGTACTTTTTATTCTTTTATCGCATAGGAGCCTTTTTTATTGTACTTTTTATTCTTTTATCGCATTTGGTTTTCTTTTTATGTAATTTGGACTTTGAGTCTGTCATAATTCTATCTATTTAACAGCTTGTCAAAGACTTCTGAAGCCTGCATGGACCAGTGGGAAAGCTGCATATTATCACATTTAAAAGCTGACTAAAATAGAGACGGGACTCATAAACAAACTAAACTGACAGATTAAATAATTAGTTTCCAACTATTAGACCTTTAAAGGGAGGACATCTGCTCCCTGCTAATAGTCATCTAATTTTAACTGTGGTTGTGAAAGCTTCATAAACACAGTAGTTAGCTACAGACCCAGACATTTGTAGAGGCCTTGGCTTATCCCGGCCAGGATGGCCAGAGTTATGAGGTCACCAAAACTGGCAGCGATGGGTGTGGCTACGTTGTCCGGGTTGATGCCGGTCTTTTTCGACCCCACAATTACTCCGACCATGAGGATACCTAAACACAATGAGAAAATAGCAGGGAACTTTAGCAGTGGTCATTACTAACATGACTTTAAGCTGATAATTATGGAGAAAAAAAAATATAGGGAGTCACTGGAGAGGTGTCAAATAGGTTGGAAATGTTTGCTGCAGCCATACAGAATAAGAGGAGAAATTAAGTCAAATTAAGAAATTATGTTAAATTAACAGTGGAAAAAAAACTTGTTTCCACTTCCAGAGGGGTTTGGAAGAGGAAACTTGGTCTTTGGGAAGGGAGATTTTTTTAACAAGTTAACATTTCAGTTTCCCAATGGATAAAGATGGAACCCCAAAACATTTAAAAGAAAAAAAAAGGAAATAAAGGAAAAGGGGAATGAAAAGAATAACAAAATAGGGAAAAAATGTGGAGAGAAAAATAGGAGGAAAAAAGGAAAAAAATTTAAAGTAAAAAAAAAAAGTATAAGGAAAAAAAAGAGTAAGAAAAAGAAAGACAAGTGGGGAAAAAAGAACAAAGGAACAAAAGAAAAAAACAAAACAAAGGTTCTTCTCCTGAGTAAAGAAAACTAACCCTGACATGTCGGTAACAAACTATATCCACAGAGAGGAGAGTGTTTTATAAGTGGTGCTGAGCTCCAGTTGTGACAGTTTATGATAGGAGTGTTTACCCTGCAGCAGGGAGGCTATGAAGGCCGTGGCCACACTGCTTGAGCAGAGCAAAACAGCATGGCTCATCTGAAACTTCCCCTCTGGGATCCAACCGAGCACGACGGCTGCGACAGCTGCCAGGAACCCCACCACCGTGGCCTGGACCTGCAAACACACACAGGGGTTTCACTTGATTGTTTAAAAAAAAAAAAAAAGAAAAAGGAAAAAGGAAAAAAGTCAAATCGACATGTTGAAGAAGCACAGCATTACATCCGAGTATAATCTGACACAGTCATTTCTGATGTTATTGCACAACGAGGCACACAAACAGCCCGTCATCCTGCGCTGCGTGTGGCAGTCACATGAAAACTCATCACCTACTGACAGATGCAGCTCATGAGAAGGTAAATAAGCCTTAAAACAGCCCTGGCCTCATTCCTCTACAATAAATAACATCACAGTAAAGAGCAATGTTTTTCTTCCAACCTGAGGTACAGCCTTCTCTGTTAAAATATCCATAAATGCAAATTTGAAGAAAGCTAAATTAATAATTTGATTGACTGAGAATAATAAAACCTGAAATCATAGAAGCAGAGCAAAATACCTCTTCAATTGTTTTACACCGTTTCTCACGTTGCAGCAACAAACGTCAGAGTATTTTATTGGGGTTTTATACTTTATTGTAGGACCAACAAAGTAGCTTATCGTTTTTAAATAATTCATGTTTTTGTGAAGGCTTATGGGTTTGATGGAGAACAAACAGCATCACAGAACAAACTCCCTAGATGCCCCCCAAAAAAACAACTCACAAAGCAGTTTCCTTCCAATTTAAAACCATTAGCCTTTTTGTGTTTGCTTAACCCATAAAATCCCAAAGTTAAACTATGAACATGTATTGGGGCATTAATACTTTGCAGGGTGCTGGATGGGAGCCGGCTGGGTAATTACCTGCTTCAGTGCCAGGTTGCCGATGATTAGGTTCCACTTCTCTATGGGAGAGTCCATCTTCCCAACATTTACCTACATTCAGAGTGACAGAGAGACAGTAAAAAATAAACAGTAGTGCAGTGCTGAAACTCTCCTTATCAGCATGACGAGAAGGGGTTAAAAGTGCTTTTAGAGGAGATGGAGAGGGTATTTGATCTGACTGAACTCTACTTGTTGTTGACACAGAGTTGTGAAGGTGGAGCTCCTCCATGCTCCAGAGAGCAGGGGGGCCAAAGAGGGAGGGGCCCACCAACTGGAACCCCAACAAAGACCCAGTTCTGCTCTGTCTTTTCTTTATTCAGCTTCCAGCTTTGTTCAGATTGAGAAGTGGAAAAAAACAACGGTTTAAAATACCTCTCTACCTCCCTGTGAACAGAACATGAAGTGTGTTTAGATGCCAACTGCTGCAGATCGGTTCTCCTCCAGGTTTTCCAGCAGCTTGACTCACACATGAACTAATCTTAACCAAAGCGGTGAAAAATGGCACTCTTCATGTGCAAACTGATCACAGAACTAGAGAGCAGGATCTTCCACAGCAGCAAGCTGATTGCACATGTTGCTGTTAGGCACAGGTGACCTTTAAAGACAGGCTGAAATTGAACTTTAACCATGACATTTTGTGATATTATTGCAAAAATGCTAAAAGTGAAGATAAATTATTTAAAATGACTTTGCATCCATTTTTTGGTACATGTGTCTGCAGGTCACAGTACCTTCTTGTGTGCAGGTGACATCGTTCAAGAGTTTAGCACTGACATGAAGCTGTATTGCGCTTTCAAAATAAAAGCTTGTGAATTAAAAGATTTCCAAGACATTTTTTATCCCTCTACGGTGTAACGTTTGGACACCTGATTCCTGCATTGGGTGGGACGTGTCTCTGCCCCTGACGTCCACAGGTTCCTACTCCTATCAATCAGTGTGGAATGATAAATGAGACGATAAATACTCGCACGCAGTCATACAAAGTATTAAATTGCTCAAAAATTGCACACTGTGGTCAGCTGACTCAGACTCAGCTGACTCAGCTAGCAGAACCCTTTTGTGATTCTGCTAGCTGACAACAGCTAGCCACACCTGGTTCCTCTCAGCACCATGATTTTGTGGTATTTTTTTCTGAAGGTTATCCAACCAAGACATTCTGACAGCAGCATTTGCATCGTTGAGACAGAAATAAAAAAAAAAGAGCTTATGGAGGACTCACAGCTGTGGACAGCCTGGAGGCCAGAGTCATCTCCAGGTTCCCCTTCAGGCCCAGCAGAGCAGGAACCAGGATGAAGATCTCTGTGATGAACCGGAAGGCCTCCCAGTGCTGCGGACACATTAGAAACATCTGACCTCTTATCACGCAGCCTAATTTGACATTTAAAGATAAAAGCCCTGGTGTCATTCAGATAAAGACTCCACAACTCTGTCCCTGTTGAGTCAACAAAGAGACCAGCTATACTGACCTGGAGAACTTAGAAAACAGAGAACTCAGAGTAGAAGAGAGAAAGTTTAGTTATTGCTCAAACAATCTCTTGGACAGATTTTTTTTGTTTGTTTGTTTCTGTATTTCTTTATCAGCTGTAGTGACCGTGATCGATCCGGTCCGCTCAATTAAACCCATCGAGGTAAAGAACGGCTCAACATGATGATCCAGGTTACATCGAAGCATTCTCATGTCACCGCCAATAAATACTCTGCCAATTAAAACAGTTCTGTTTCACAATTGTGCTTTAAATTAAATTTCAAAGAGGATCAGAAAACTACAAGGAAGCAGAACTAACTAACACGGACATGGTAAACTAAATCTACCAGAACCTGCTCTGTGCCGACCAGAAAGCTGCTCGACTTGTTCCTCAAGTTATAGTCCATGATAGAATAATAATGATGCTGGAGTGTTCTTTTTTCTAACTTATCATTTTCTTCTGCATCGAGGTATTTGGAACATGGAAAAGCTCAATAAAGGCTAAAAGCTGTGTGACAAAAACACAAACTGATTATTTGCATTAATACTGAGATTAAATCACCTACAGACAGAATTTTTACTATTTAGGAGATTTATGATTTCCTTTTTTGCACTTTGGGGATTATCAAAATGAAGAGTCATGAATATAAAAGCATGCCACACTATTCAGAACCTCTTTTTAAAATAATGTATCCTTTCTGCTCAAAGCAGAGTTTATTCCAGTGATGACTGCATGGCCTTCACAGTGGAGAGTTAATGCAGCTGAACATCAGCTCCACAGCCAGACGTTATTTAATAACCAGATGAGCCTTTAATCCCAGTCTGTTCAGATAGGATCTTTACTGGTTTCACAGCAGCTTACCTGAACAATATCCAGCACCATTCCAGCTGACACCGTTCCAAAGCCAGCCAGGAGAAAAGGCACCAGTATCTGCAAAGCCATGGCCAGTGGCGACTCTTTGGGCATATTGGACCCCTCTGACCCCAGCGCCTCCACCGTATCCTCCTCCTCTTCCTCCTCCTCGTTGCTGGCATCGTCCCCAGAGAGCCTCCATTCTGCCAGCATGGGCTCTGTCTCAGCGCAGCCCCCTTCTCCACAGTCTGACATAGTTATGGAGGAGCGGGAGGCCCGCTCCACGATCCGCCGGCCCTCCATGTGAGGCGCCTCCTGTCTGTAGCCATTTTGTAGCGAGCTGGCCTCAGGTTTCCCCCCCAGGTCCACCATGGCTAATCGATCATCCTGCAGCTTGGTGTAGCCAGTGGGAACCATGGTCTGGAAAATGGAGCCGATGTGCACCGGGGCCACGGGTTTCAAGGAGAGAGCGCTCCATCCGCCGGCTGCCCCTGTCATCCGCACCGCCAGGCTAGAGCCCAGGGAGTCCCCCAAGGCTCCGCCCAGGTTCTTCATGCTCATGGTGACGGCTTCTAGGATCGCAGAGGCTCATCTCTTCTCATCCAGACTGACGGCGGACTCAGCACAACGACGACAGAGAGGTTCACGCAGGCTAAAGGGCAGCGGACTTGTTAATTTTGGCTTCTGGAAGGCATCACTGGAGGGAAACAGGAGAACAGGCAAATGTCAAACAAATAACCAGAATATAATAAAAACCTCCAGCACACACTTCCTGTTGGTGACTGAATAACACAGTTAATACTGCTGCTGCTTGATTCCTGTAGAATAACAGGTAATGGAAGGATGTAAGTTCACTTAGTTTTCTTCAATGACTGATGACATAGCTTATTGTTGTTCTTCCAAAACTCCTTTTACATTCATCTCCTTTTACAATGTCTCTTGCATTATTATGTTAAGATATGTTAACAGAAATGTTACTGTTTAAAAAAACAGTTAACATTTCACTGTTTTATTAAAGTGAAATCTTTCTGTAAATAAAAACTACATATTTATTATTGTAAGCAACACAACATCAAGGCCGCAGCAATAATATAGTGAATTATTAAGGAATCGTCAGTCTGAGGAACTTTTAATGACTTTTAAAACTACAGTAGATGCTGGACTATGCAGAGCCTGCAAAAGTGTTGAACATTTACATTCGGTATTAAATTAGAACTACAAGCATCAATTTTTTATTTGAATTTTTAAGTAAGAAATCAACAAAAAGTAGCAAATAATCATGAAGGGAATGAAACATTATATAGTTTCAAGCTAACTTTTTAGCAAAATAATAATCTGAAATGTGTGGTATGTGTATTAATTTCATAACCTTAAATAACAATTCAGTATAACCAACTCCCGTTAAAGGTTACTCACGAAAATGGTAAGGAAAAAATGCACAACTTTAAATCTACGGAGAACTGGCTGGAAGGCTGATCTACACAGATGTCCTAAAATCAGTCTGAGCTGGAAAACCATGAATCCGTATGCTTCCACCTCACAGGTTAGAGTTCAAGGGATATAACTATGAGCAGGAAATGCTGTTTTATCAGATGAATAGCAGACAGTTGTATCTTATTTAAAACTTCCTCTTTCGTATTTTCGTGGGCTGACAACTTCTACATATGGGGTTTTCAGAGCACAGGAAACACCAAAAACTAACACTTAGTTAGTAACCTTTAGTTACACTGTGTCCTTATGGGTTTGTTGTTGTTGATGTTGTTTTGACAATTTGCTTATCAATAATGTCAAAGGAAATCACCAGTTATGGGCGTCGGAAGTCCCTCTAAATAATTAATTAGCTGACCACGTTAGTAGCAACTTTCTTTTCAAAAGGGGGGAAAAAAGCTGCCAGCTGTGGTCTATGTTAGCCAAACATTTTCGGAAGCTGTAAGCTAGCTGTGCAGGAATGAAAACAGTTGGGAAGCTCCTCGCGACACCTTCCGCGTGAACCACTAAGCTGCTTCACAAGACTCGTCCCGACAAAATATCAGTAAAATATTCCAATAGCTACAGTTTTATTAGTTTTTATTTTTCTCCAAGGAATTACCTGTTCGTCAAAAAGGATTTTCGACCCGGAGGAGAGATGCCAGTTTTACGTGACAGCCAACCAGCCAGCCGCGTCAGAGGAAAAGAAGCCAACAAAGATCGTCAATGAAAAATGATGGAAACTCCATTTGAAAATGACGGAACTGGTCGCAGAAGCTATGTTGAGCGTGTTTACAAGGTACATAAACTTCAGAAAGACAGCAGTGAGGTAGGGAGCAGGTGACGTCAAGGATCAGCTCTATCTGTCCTGTTTGCAGTACTGATCGATGTGTAGATAGATGAGGTGACAATAGGGTACTAAACAAGTTTTTAAGAAATGCAAAAAAAAAAACAACAACTTATTAGGATAGTCACATTAACATAAATATGCTCAGCTACACTGTTTCTTTGTAGAAACTTTTTTATTTTAGCTGTCAGTTATGCTAAATATGAAAAAATATTGCTCGTTTTTTGAGTGAAATTTCCGGGCCTTTAAAATTTTTTTTCCCAAATTTAAGTAACATTCTGTTTTTATTATTATTATTATTATTATTATTATTATTATTATTATTATTATTATTATTATTATTATTATTATTATTATTTTATTTATTTATTTCTTTTTTTCTTTGTTGTTTTTTTTTTTTTTCAATTTCAAAATGCCTGGCCGGTCAAAGCGAAACAAGTCAATGCTACACTGCACAGAGATTATTTAAAACATCAGATTTCTCAAACTTTGACAATAGAAGAATCTTAAACTTGCCATTTAAGATACAGAACTACAATTTGTGAAGTAAAAAAAGATCAGAGTCAGACCTCTTACCACACAATCTCTCTTAGTCAGACCAAACAAAAAGTGCCACACAGCTATTTGGATTGTAGAACGGCAGGGGGAAAGGACGGAATGCACATTGTTGAGAGAAAATCAAGCAAACCCACAAATATTACAGTTGATCTAAATGTGAAGAAGCTTAATAAGGTCTTTCTTTGATTTTTTTTTCAAGCAGACTCTGAAATCAATTTTTGAATATAGATTTGTTTTAACTTCACTGGTCTTCCTAAACACTAGGTGGTGCTAAACAACTATACGTGCGGTTGATGTCCGGAAATCGTAGCCAGATGTTAGCTGCATGTGTTGCACATGCCGAGTTAAACTCTTCTTCCAACATGGACCTAAACACGAAGAAAACTATTTCCCAGTCTTTACTGTCTTGTGAAAACGGCGGAGGTTTGAATGTTTTCTTCACTATTAATGAATTAGTGGATGTTGGATGATAACAATGACGGATATTTTTATTCTTCATGTACCGTTTACTGCGAGAAGCTAATCTAACGGTGTGCTGGACTTTTCAGGTTCTAAAAACATATTTTAAGAAATGTTTCTCAGCGTTATCTAGTGCCTATGAGTAAACAGCAGGTGATGTTTTCTCATGCTTTGGTGGGCGCTAACTGTGAAAGCAATAGTTTCGATGACGTCCTGATTATAATAGAAAGAAACGGTGTTTCCATGTTTTTCGTGCGTGAAAAAACTGCACACAAACATAAGTACAGTTATCTTGTCGTGTAATCCCTTAAAACCTCCAGAACGTTGGCTAGAAATAAACTTTTGTAGCTCTTCAACTTATTGGTGTTTTCCAAAAAGACTTGTGAGAAATGGTAACAGTTGTGACAGAGCCTCCTGCAGCAGTCTGTGTTGCAGTGTATTTGAAGAAGCCTCTGACTAAAGACAGCGTAAAATGACTGACTTGTGTAGAAAGCGATGCCTTTCTGTTTGGGTTGCGTCTGTCCAAGCCGCAGTTGAGCAATGAGCTCATAACTCTTCCCACTTTGAGGAGCTGCCAGCATCGGTTCTCTAAGTTCACTGCTGATGTCTCTCCATCTTCACATTCTGCATTCGTCAGACCAGCAAGCAGCCAAATCACCTGTATTTGTTACAGTGTTCACATTATTTTGACCAATGTATCAGCGTCTGCCTTCCACTGTAGGGGCACCAATCAGGCTTTTACCAGCTGCTGATTTTATGGAGCGCAAACAGTCGGAGTTCTTTGTTTTTGTTTCAAGTTATGAAAAGGAAGAACTGTGCTCTCACAGTAATTGATCATCTAATCTCTGATCAGACTTTATTAATTAATTGCTGCACCTTATGTTTATTTTATTTTTATTTTTTAGCTCATTTAGAACCTAATGCTTCCTCCAAAGACCTCCAAAGAAGATCTGTTCATATAATTATCGCTTTTGGACATTTGGGATGAGGGGATATTTTCTGCAACAGGCTTCCAATTTTCCTACAAATATTAAACTACCTAAAAACATCAGCATTTCCACCGAAACATAAAAAAAAAAAAAAAAGATTAAACGATGTTTAAAGTTTCCTCTTCTTCCTTCTGTCTCTGTTTGACCTGCTGCTGTTTTTCCTCCAGGCCTCAGTGAGAAGCTCCTCCTGAAGCCCGGAGCGGGCCGATCCCTGCAGACGGAGCGGGTCCCAAGGAGCAGCGGTGAGACCTCGTCCTGTAATATCTGGCCTTAGGTTTGCCCGTAACATTTACATCCAAACCTTTTCTGGCCTTCAGTTCTGGAGCGCCTGCAGAGCTTCCTGCCTCGGATGGCTGAGGCCAACGAGAAGCTGAGGCAGCAGATGGAGGAGGCGCCTGAAGGATATTTCGACATCCAGAACGTGGACGAGGCAGAACGGGTCATAGAGATGGTGAGTGTCGCTCAGTCTGATCATTATTTGTGTGTGTGCGTGCGTGCGTGCGTGTGCGTGCGTGCGTGTGTGTGCATGCGTGCATGCCTGTGCGCTGCAGCCTTCAGCTGAAGTGTGTTCAAGGTTAAGAGTAACACTTTATTTGACAGGGTGTGCATAAGACTCACATGACACATAACAGAGATGACATAACATGTGTTATGAATATGAAGAGGTCTTCATAAATATTTGACTGTTGTCATCTTGTGTCATTGGGTAAATAAGGCCAATTTCTATGGACTTTTAATGCAACTTTGCATTAAAGGTGTTGTTATTTTCCTAATGACAGTTCATGACTCCTTCATGTTCATAACGGGTGTTATGTCATGTTTGTGATGGTGTCACGTCAGTCTTATGCACGTCCCTTCACATACAGTGTTATCAAGCTTGGATGTAAAACATCAAATACTGTCCTCCTGCAGAGGGTTATCAGCTAGTAAAACGATCAGAAACTCCTGGAAACATTGACATTAGATTTACAAATTCCCCCATAATGTTTGACAAAGACAAAGCACTCGTGAGATTCTGCAGGCATTAGTTGACGTTCTGTTGTTTTAGTGTTTAAATAAAGACCATGTGCTCCTGTCTGTCCAGGATGTAGCTCTGGTGGAGCTGAACGAGTCGGGCAGCGAATCAGAAGAAGAGGAGGAGACGTCTGGGTCAGAGTCTGAGGAAGACGTCGCTGAGATCACAGAGAGGAACCTCAAGCTGCCCGGAGACAAAGGGAACAAAAAGGCCAGCATCCAGGTCCTGGAGCAGGGAGGCGAGTAGGAAGTGGGCTGCAGAGTTCTGTTGGACGGTTAGAAGAACGCTCCAGAGTACAGAGTGGCAGCTTTTCATCATCTCTACTGGAGTTTTGATAAACAGAGTCAGATGATGGGACTACCTCACCCAGCCTGGCCTTTCACTGATGGTCAGTGAGTCCTTCCACGAGTTTAGGCCCAAACCCGCAAGTTTCTAACTTTGTACACTTTCTGCAGTTATTTAATGCAGCAGTCTACTTTTGCATTTCCTGTCAGTTAAAAAATGAATGAGAAAAGCATACATTGTGGATGCTTCCTCTCAAGAAACTTGACAATATCATATAGGGACAACAATCAATGGTACGCAACAACTCAGGCCCACAGATGAGCACGGTGGAGGAGCTGTCATGCTGTGGGCCTGTTTCCTTTCTAGAAGCCCAGGGAGTCAACCTTGTGCAGTTTTATGTCATGTAGTGTGTGGCAGACGAGAGATCTGTGATGGGTCTTCATCGAGTTGTTCAAGAGGACTGTCACCAAATCAAAACAAAATCAAGCTTCTTCCATGACTATATCCGTTCAGAGAACAGGGTCCAGTAGAGCCTCTGAGCTGACAGACAGCGTCAGAGGAAATCCTGGACTATGGAGGATATGCAGAGGTCGTGTAACAGCCAGTCACTGGTAAACCTTATGGACGACTGGTTGCGCAAGGTTTACTTCTACTTTGTGCAATCATCTTATGTAAACAATGTTCTGCTTAAAGTGTATTTTCCCCCCTCACTTGGTAAATATTTTCTAATTAAAAGTTAGATTTTTCTAATTGTTTCAGTTTGACATTTTACTGGCTGCTGTCTTAAATCTGGGGGATACTGTAACAAGGTCAGGTTGAGATGTATGAGAAAATGATTTATCTATTTCAACCCAAGAGTCACATTGTGGAGGAAAAACAATTGTTGGTTTGGATCAGGCTGAATGGCTGCATGTTGCCGTTGGATACCGTCGTAGCCACCCTCCTTCAACAACATCCATACACATCGGTTCCAGCAGTGGTCCACATGGTGGTTCTGAAAACCACTAAATCTCCAAGCGTCACTGGATTCTCTTGAGTTGTACATCACCACAAAAATCACACAGGGATACTCCAACTCTGAGAGTTACTGTTTATTCAATGGACAGCGTCACATTTTCCTTAGAGTAGGAAAACACTCCCTTCCTGCCTTTCTTTCACAGTAGAAAATGTTCTTCACTTTGTGAAATTAGTAAAGGATAAAACATCTGCGTGGCATTACTGTGATGAATACAGTGAAGTGTTTGGACAATTTTATACAACAAAAAACATGAAACATATTTAGAAGTGTATTTTGTAAAAATAGTCAAAAACAATTTTGAAAAAGGGCAGGAAAAGAGGATTGTTTTTACATCTGGATGGTGTTTGATGGTAAGAATATAACACGAGATTCATGTGGCACCACATTAAATAAAATTTCTTGTTTGCTGTGGTGGATAGTTGACAGGAACAGGGAGTGTCAGGACAAGCTCTGGTTTGATCCTGCCTGGACTGTTTTTGAGAGGGTCTACTAGAGGAATCCACACATTAACCCAATCTGTAACAGTTGCCCCTTTCCACTCCGTCCTGGCTGGACTCAGAGTTGCAGTAGATAAAGGTTCCTGTCATTGGGCTGCAGGACTGGGATCCTGAGTAGGTCATTTATCCCCACACCACCAGAATACACAACACCAACAGTCGGTTAGGCTAACAGCCTGGCTGAGTGTACTGTCCTGCTTGTCGCATGTTGCCCATCTGATACTTTGGGCAACTGCATACTATAGTTTATTTGACTTTATATTTTTACTGTATTTTGTGTTAATTGGACAAAATAATTTTTCTGGAGGGGTCAATAAAATAATGTTGACATTTGAAAATAACTAAACTGTGACAGCAGTTAGAGATAAACTAGCCACTTCCTTTCTACTTGTTACTTCTAACGCCATCAACACAAGAACAACACAAGTAGCTCGTGTATCAGTGTATTCACAATTTGGTCTTTACCAGGTTTTAAATGTCATTACTCTAGTTATTAACTGATGAAGCCAAAATGAAAGCTTGAATATAAAACTCTGGGTTCACCCTCTGAGCCCTAGAATTTAAAGAGGGTGGTGTTTGAGTTGGGAGACGGCTCACTGCCCTGGGCGGCATTCTGTCAAGGGACAACACAAGCCATAAAGAAAACATAAATAACCACAGTTGTTATTCTGTTGAATAATGACTGTGAAATCTAGAAATTTCACGCTTTACAATGACATTCACAGTGAAATAGAGACTGTACCGGCTGCTGTGTCTTCCTAAATGCTAAGCTGAGTCTGTGGATGGTGTGGAAGAGAGCTGCACACAGAGCAGCTCAAATGGTAGTCCTTCAATTTTACAATTCTTAGTCACTGAATTTAATTTCTTTTTGGACTATATAGATGTCGTCAAGAAAAACTGAAGGCATCAGGAACAACATTGGAGAGTGAGTTCACTGGGACACAATCATGATACTCATCTGAACCATTTCTACTGTGAAGACAGAGTTTATTCCACAGAACTATGGACAAATGCTTATTGTTAAATAACTTGGAACTTCCCAAACTAGCAAGTTTGCTTAGTTCAACCCAATGTAGAATTGGCTGTATTTGACTAAAAATGCATATAAATACACTGGATCATAAAAACATTCACTTTGTCCAAGAGTGAAGAATTGTTGTTCAGTTTCTGCTATAACATACAACAGCTCAAAGGCTTCCTTTGACACTTTGCCCCATTACTGGGACCAAAATTAAGACTATTCCAAACCCAGTAGTGTCTACTTCCTTGTCGCAGGTAGAGCAGGTTTGGTTGTAATACGGTGTGGCGTCGAGCCACAGGGCAGGAGTAACTCACCACACATGAACTGATTTCACTTAATATGTCGGTCGCAAAACCTTTTGAGACCAAACATGAGTTCAGAGTAAACAAACATGTCTGACTGGGAGGAATCAAAAGTCATTTCTGACATCCACTGGTTTTTCTTGTTTTGTCTACTTTATTTAGAATCCCATGTTTTTCTGTAGCTTTGCATTCTAAGTGGTTCTATGTCACATTCAACGGGCTGCGTTCTGGTTTCAAATTCACAAATATTTTACTAATCCCAAAGGGAAATTAAATGTTGTTGTAACTCTTTAATTTCGATTCTTCAGCGTTATTTAAGACAGTGTTGGCTGTTGTTTGTCCTCAGGGGACACGACACACAGCTTTGCGACATCGGGCCAAGACAATCCAACATGTTGAATATTCCTGATTTTAGCTGGGAATATCCTTCTGAATGGACGACATTCACTCTTAGCACATCACACATGGTAGGAATACCTCTTATTAATCAGGTAGTACTTAAGACTGTCAGAAGGGGGAAATTGGGCCAAAAATCAGCATAAAAATCTTCCAGTGAACTTCGCATAAGTGAGAGGTTGTTCGGCAACTGTTTTTCTTAATAAAGTTTTGCTGTAAAAAGAAAGAAAGGTAGGTTTCTGAACCAGAGGGTGGCATTAGCTTTTCAAATGTTACCAGCCTATGGCAGCAGAGGGACTATTCCTTCCTGTGTCAAGGAATAGTCTCCATTTTGGCTCTTTATACCGTAAAATAGGACAAAGAAACAATGGGTACAATGGGAAAACTGGAGGCAGCTGGACAAGTTCACGATGCTGAGAAAGCCCAAACATTGTAAGGAGTGATGTCTTTAAGCTCACAGTATTTTCTTCTTTCTCCATTGCTTAACCCTGAAGAAGCTCAATTTTGCAAACAGTGTCAACCAGAGCTTTGCTTCCCACAGGAGCCGAGGCATCAATGTAAGACCTTGAATGCAAGTTCACAACAATAACAAAAAGACCTTCCCTTTGTTCAAGATATGTGTAATACTTCCCAAAAAAGCTCAGGTGGCTCAGAAGAACGACAGAGTTCTCTGTAGCTGCTGGTACAGCTCCAGGTGAAAATGCGCATGAGTTCCTTTTCTTTCAGAAAGTGAGTTGGAGCTCATTGTGAAATCTAGAGGCTCAGTACTCAACAGTCACTGCTTTGGTTTTGAGGTATTCCAAGAGGGCGTCCTCTCCTGTGGACAAGACAGAAATACTTCAGGACTTTTTCAACTCGAGGTTTATGAATAGATTCAGCAACTCTACCATTGTCTCTGTGAGAGTACGTGGGACTTATTTAAGTATAAAAGCTAATGACTGCTACATGTTATTGTTTCGCCAAGTGACACGTTTTTCACTGACCAAGGTCTTTGCCGAAGCCAGACTGCTTGAAGCCTCCGAAAGGCGAGGCAACATCGGTCTTGTTGTAGGTGTTTACGAACACGGTTCCAGCCTCCAGTCGCTCGCTGACATACATGGCTTTGCTGATGTCCCGTGTGAACACGCCCGAGGCCAGGCCGTACTCTGTGTCATTGGCTCTCTGAAGCACACCGTCCACATCGCTGTGTTGGGTGGAGCGGACGAAAGGAGTCAAACGACGGTTAACTCAAATCGCACAGTAATTGCGAAGATTAATCCTCCTCCCATTAACTTACCCATCTTTGAATTTGGACACGACCATGACAGGACCAAAGGACTCTTCTTTAGCAATGAACATGTGGTCCTCTACACCAGTGAACACAGTGGGTTCCATGAAGAAACCTAGAGGACAAGGAAAAACAGACTTCAGCTAAGCTATTACCTCTGGTTTGATCGCGCCTCATCAATCCAGGATGAGGAGTTTTAACTCTGAAACAGAAGCCAAATCATATCTCAACACTATGTATGAGTTACAAAAACAGTTGCCACCAAAAGTCTCATTTGTCCAACTGTTCTGGTATCAGATCCATCAGGAAAGCCAGTGAAATGTGTGTTGTACCTGGCCTGTCGACTTGTTTGCCTCCATACACCAGGGTGGCTCCCTCCTTCACTCCTGTTTCGCAGTACTCCAGCAGTTTGTCCAGGTGAGCTTTGTGGTTTTGGGGGCCGTGGTCTGTGGAGCGGTCCAGAGGGTCTCCGATCTTCATCTTCTTGATCTCCTCTACCTAACAGAGTTTAAAGACACGAAAAGACCAGCTTTAATATAAACAAATTAATTACACAAGTTCTGTTTATTTCATACATAATAGACACTATGGTGAATCAGTATTAGAAAGCCACTTTCTTGTACTGACACAGCTACAGACAAGCTGCTGCAGTGGATTCTGGAGTAGCGCTTCATACACTGACCTCTACTGGCAGAGAAGTGTAAGTCATAGTAAATGTTTTCGAATGTACAGTACATGACTACTGCCAACAAACATGTATGTGACCCTAACAGGTAAAAGTTATTGGTAACATCTAAAATCTATTAACTAATATAATAGTTGGATGCGTCAGAGAACGGATCTGATGTTCGGAGGAAATCATTCGTTTGTTAGGGTGGCCATCATATGTCATTGGATGTACTTGAAGTGACTTTGTACTAATTCTGGTAATATCATGTTCTTGAAAATACTTCACCAATAACAGTTTCTATTGCGCGGTTTGGTTTGGCCAAATCAACTGACCCGTACCGCTTCACTTGTACGTCCACTGGACCCGGCGACAGCACTGGCGTCACACGCCATTGATTGGTGGTTAGGTGTTTGTGTTTAACCCCGCCTTCCCAGTGAGATTTCAACTGACAGTGAAAACGCTGTTGGACCATGAAATGACGTACTGAACCGCACCGATCCATAACACACTGCTCAGTCAAAAAGAGGCAGTAAAGCCCTGCATTAGGGGTGGGCAACTCTAGACCTTCAGGGCCCCTGTCCTGTGACTTTTAGATGTGTCTCTCCTGCAAGACCCTCAAATAACGAGGTCATTAGCAGGACTCTGGAGAACATGACTGCACTTAGAAGGGGATTCAGTTATTTGAGTGAAGTGTGTTGGACCAGGGAAACATCTAAGAGTTGCAGGACACTCGAAGACTGGGATTGCCCACCCTTAGCCTACAGTTACTGGGGGTTAAGTCAGTTCTCAGGAGTCCCACTGCTGTCTTAAGTCCAACACACCAGAATCAAATGACTAAATTTCCTCCTTTGAATGTAGGAAATTTATCATAAGCATTCATAATTATGCTTATGATAAATTTCATAAGAAGTTCATAAGCAGAAGTTCATAAGCAGAAGTTCATAAGCAGAACTTCTGCAAAGTTCTGCTTATGACATGTTATCTGATTTAGGTTGAAGAAGCAGAATCATCTGGAAGTTGCAGGACAGCAGCCTTCGACGGAAGCTTGACCTGATCAAACTAAAGAGAACGTGACACTAATGGTCTTGTCTATGAATGCCTCTCAGCAAATGAAGGATTGTGGTTCCCGGTCTCTGTCCTCAAAGGCTAGTCTCCAATCTGTCTCAAACCAGGAAGTGATTGGTTTATCAACCGGCCTCTGCAGAACTTGGCGACAGTGATGAGTGTGAAAGGAAGCATTCCTTTACTGCACAGCATCTCAGTGCTGAAGTATACTCACCACTCGACTGATGTACTCATCATGGATGGACTCCTCCACAAACAGGCGTCCAGCAGCAATGCAGTTCTCCCCTTTGTTGAAAAACACTGAGCTCATGCCCTGCAGAGAGCACACGAGTTATGTAACTGAAACCATTGATGATTTTTCTCATTTCTGTTGGGAATTAGTTAGCAAAAGACGCTTTGTAATTTCTACTTTACTAGTAGCTGAGACATTCGGATTAGAAATGTTTCCCTGGGTTATACTTGAGGAAGAGAACAGGCTACTTTATATCATATTTTACCTCATTGAAACAAAAATATTCAGAAAGAGGTTGAGTTTTTCTATCTATTTTTTTCTTGGATGGGCCTTATATACAGAAAAGTGCCTTCATCTTCCATCACCGTTTCACCAGGGTTCCTCCAACTCATTTCACTTCTTCTTAAAATAGAAAATACTGAAGTTTGTGATTTCTGAACAGTAGAAAGGAAAGGAACTAATGACAAATGGGAAGGGAGGAAGAACTCAAGAAAGAAATGGAGGTAGAAAAACAAAAATGGAAGGACACATAGAAGAAACGATTCTGGGCTGCACTGGGACCCACTGGTGTTAAAAAAAAACAACAACTACCAAACCAAAAAGCCTCTTTTCCAGATGGATGTTCTCTCACCATGCGAACCGCCTTGTCCATGTCGCAGTCGCTGAAGATGATGAGGGGAGATTTCCCCCCCAGCTCCAGAGAAACCTTCTTCAGGTTACTGAGCGCACAGCTGCAGGGAGGAACCGCGGAGAGAAACCGTGAGGAAGGCAACACGCTCATGAAATCAGCGAGCCAGCCTGCCCTCTTACCTCTTCATGATCTGTTTGCCGATTGGAGTGGAGCCGGTGAAGCCCAGCTTGCGGATGTCCGGGTGGTCAGAGAGTCTCTGACCCACCATGCCGCCTAGAGAAGAAGATAACCATTCAGAGTGACACTCCACTGTATAATTCATTCTGATTTGTTGTTTATGCATCAATGCTGATTTTACCTGAGCCTGGCAAAATATTGATGACTCCTTTTGGGATTCCGGCTTTCACAGAAAGCTCAGCAAACTTCAAAGCGGTCAGAGGAGTTACCTGCAAACATGGCAGAGGTTCAGTTAATGGAGTCTGTAAACCTGCAAACTTTATTTGGCTTCTTCTCATTCAGAGGTCCTCATATGTCGAAGGTTACCATTGCATATGCAGCTTAATGACCCACAGGTGACCATTTAATGTTGTATTCATTCTGAAACTGAAGCAGAGGACGAAATGTCGGCACCTGAGCAGGTTTTAGGACCAGTGTGTTTCCAGCCGCCAGACAGGCTGCGCTCTTCCACGCCAGCATCATCAGAGGGTAGTTCCATGGAATGACTATGGCACAAACTCTAGCATAGAGAAAAGAGTTCAACACAGTGAAATACATCTGCACAACAGAAACCGAGTCAGCATTGGTCAGCATTGGTCAGGCTCTACCCCAGAGGTTCTTTCTTGGTGAAGGTCAGGTTCCGGTTGGGTCTGGCCTGGTTGATGGGGATCGTCTTGCCCTGCAGCAAACAGAAGCGCATCAAAGTGTCTCTCCTAGTCCGAGACCAGAGGAGCGTGTCTGTAACAGTTGTTAGCTTGCCTGGATTTTGTCGCACCAGCCTGCGAAGTAGCGGAAGGTCTGGATAGACATGCCCACGTGAGTCTTCAGGGCGAGTGTGTAAACCGCTCCTGAGTCAATGGACTCGATAGTGGCCAGCTCCTCCTGGTGTTCCTCCATCAGGTCAGCAAGCCTGAAGGGAGAAAAGGAAGTAACGGTCAAAGGTTAGCTACCATCATAATATGTGGGTGGGTGATGATGAATAACTATAAGAAGAACCACAGAAGGACATTTTAAAATTTGGAGCTGAGACGCAACAAAAGCTATTTAAATAATGCTGTTTATTCTGCTTAAAAAGAAATCTGAATCAGCAGGTTGGAGATTTAAGCCTTAGGTCACCACTTATTAAAACAGAAGGTGCACATAAACAGGTAAAATTGATGGGACTAAAACTGAAAAATAATGTACTTTTGCATTCCACAAAATGTTGGTAAATGGCCTGGTAAGACAAAAACGCAGGAGAAAAATGCATGGAGATTGTTCCGGCCAAACATGTCCTCTGGCTTCCACTAGGAGGAGCTACTTACTTATAGAGCAGACTTCCTCTGTCTCTGGGGTTCATCCTGCCCCATGGCCCAGAATCAAAAGCTTCCTTAGCAGCAGCCACGGCCCGGTCCACATCTGCCACTGACGCATACGACACCTTACAGATCACCTGCAGGGGAAACGGTTGGATGATACGGATGGATGAACGGATGGACGGATGGAGGGATGGATAGACGGATGGACTTACAGAGCCATCGGTTGGATTAATGGTGTCATAGCTCTTGCCATTTTCTGCATCCTCAAACTTTCCGTTGATGAAGCACTGGTACGGCATGTTCACCGTCATGCTGTTCACTTCTCTGGTCGCCTACAAAGACGAAGAGGAAGCAGAAAGATGAAGGTTTCACCTGACTGCCAGATCGTCGCTCTGTTTCCGACGGAACGTCAGACTCACGTAGTCGACGACCAGCTCCTCCTCCTGGTCCTCCCCTCGGAGCTTGCGGACGAACATCTGGATGAAGTCGTGGAAGGTGGTGGCCATGTACACGTCCTCGTTTTGCAGCTGGACACCTGCACACTTCTGCTTGACCTCCTCGACTAACCTGCAGACGGAAAGGGCACCTTGTCATTGGTCAAAACCGCAGCTCCAGAAAACACTGACAGATCTCCAGCATGTTGGGCCCCCTGCTGCTGGTTTATTGAGAAACGGAGGCTTAGAATGTATTCAGAGGGTTCTAATGATTTCTTTAAAAAAAAAGCCCACATCTGCGTCAATATTGTAATTGTTTCCTGAAACTAAATATCACTTTGAATCAGTTCAGAAAACGTGGCTTAGCCTCAGTCAGAGAACAACTGGATGACAAGTCAGAGTGGTTGGATGTTTCAGCATTAAAGGACCAGCTGCATGGATTTTATTTTTTTATCTCTTTATCGTATCAGATGTTATAGATTCCTACCCAACACTGGACCCGCTGTCTCACCTGACAACGTCCATGGAAGCAGCTCCGGACTTGAAGAAGTCTGTCGTTTCCTCGATGGCACCCACGTTGCTGAGGATTCCCTTCCAGATGTTCTTTGAGTAAACAACAAAACCTGTTTAATTTTATTTCTATTATGCAACAAAAGGTCACAGTGGCAATCTAATGGTGTGTTGCGCTTGCCCTGATTTCCTCGGCCATCTTCTTCTCGTCGTCGGTCAGCTCCACGCTGGAGCTTTCCCCCGAGGAGAAGTACTTGGAAGCAGGAATCATCTTTCCGTCTTCAAACTGCAGATTCTTCACCAGGAGCTGCCGGTCAAACCACAGACAGGTTAAAAACACGCTGACACGTCAGAGTTTGTTTGAACAAGAGGCCGTATCTGCTGCTGTTTGCTCTGGACGCTTGTTTAGTCGTGGTGAAGGAGAACTCACGGCGTTCCCGTCGGTTCCGTACAGAACCAGCCCGGACTTGGTGACGAGGCCGGGTTGGGAAGCCCCCTCGATCTCCAAGGCCTGACCGGCAGGCACCGACCCCTCCAACAGAGACGAGCCATAAAGGGTCACAGGCTGCAGAAAGGCACAGATAAGCAGTTTGAACAGAAATGCTGCTTTGTAAAAATATTCTTTTTCAACTAGCCTCAGCATTGGGTTTTATGTGGCAGACCAACATGTTGATGCACAACTTTGTGTTGTTTTTTTGTTGAATTCTTTTAACAAATAAAAATCCGGAATGTGTATTGTGATCTGACACTGCTAAATAAAACAACCAGGAGAAAGCAGTCCATCTGCATGTCTGCTAATCTCAGCAGATTTGTGTGTTTTTTGGAGAAATTCTCTAGAGACGGCAATAACGGTAAATATAGCAATATATTTAACCCCTGACCCTCTACTCTTCCATCACTTTCTTACTTTTACCATTTTGGAAATGTGCAAACTCATGACACTTTGAATATATTAGCCAATAATTACAGGTCTCCAAACAGACCCATGTGATATGAACATTTCACACACTGATATAGCGATGATGATATACTGGCAGTATAATGTGCAAGGGATAAAGGTTCACCTTTCAGCAGGACAGAAACCCTAAGAATACAGTCACAGCTACAATAAAATTGCTAAAATCAAAGCACAATCATGTGTTAGAATGGACCAAAGTTCAAACCCAAACTTACATCAATCTCCTGTAGTCTTACACCAACAGAGTTGTTGCTGTGTTGTCAGTGAAAATTGGTTCAACAGATGATTGAGTTCGCCTTCAGGGGTGTCTAAACTTTTTGAAACATGAGCCAGAGACCCAAAGTTGAAAGTACTCAGGGGCCATATTGTTTCTCCAACAAATCATTTTATCATGAACTTTTTTATCTGATTGTCTTAATTAAAGTCAGACAGTTTCCCACTGTTTAAAGACTTTTTTCAGTGTATTTGGTCTAGAGTGTAGTTTACCATTCTTTAAATTGCAGCAGGAGCTGCATGAAACGGTGCCTAAGCCCACACTTTGAACACCCTTAATCTATCCAATAAAGGACCAGTAAAACAGAACAACTGCTGTGATTGTAATGTGAGAAAATGTGGATAAACTCCAAAGGGTGTGTATACTAGTGTGAGACACACTGACCAAACAACAGAATGTCCCTCAGGGTTTATTTACCATCTACTCTGGGTTTTTTTGTTGTTGTAAACTCACCTGACCATCGATGACGGTCCAAGCCCCGGGGACTTTGTCATGGCCGCGGATCCAGTTGTGGATGGCCTCAGCTGGCTGGGCCCAGTCCACCTGGGAGACACGGGGAGAGGCTGGAGTCAGAACTGCTGAGAGCTCACTTTATTTTCAGAAGGGGGGACCTGCCTGAGGAAAGGAGCCAAAACTTCCCAGTGCTGCCCCCTGGGGACCGCTCGGAGGAACGACAGGTGAAGGCCAACCGCTGGGCCGAGAATAGAACGGAAGGACAAACAGCCAGCAGAGCAGGCAGAAAGCGGTTAAGATCAGCTCCACCAATAGAGAAAACTAGCGTGAACCAGTCAGGAGCTGCTCTCACTGTGAGCCGTGTTTCTGCCCACAGGACTCTGAATCAGGCTGTTTTACTCTGAGCAGCCGGCCAACAGCTTGAACCTGATAAGTGCTGATCACTCTGGGAGTTAAAGCTGGAATGCAGGATGTAAAACTTGAGCTGGCTTAGTGTTTGATGGAAAACGACAACCACTAATTTGTCTTTGGAGTGCTGGATCTTCTTTAGGCTGTGGCAGCATGTCATGGATAACTAACTCTACAGTTTGCTCTCACCCTGGAGTTGGATTTCTTCTGGATGCCTTCATAACTCGCTCCTTCCTCTGTCTGGGGGATTCGAGAGGCTTTTCCATCAGCGATGAGCTGCACCGCCTCCACCTGACACAAGGGACAGTTGGTGGTATAAGTCTAGGTAAAAGGGGTTGTGCTGACATTCCGGCTGGTTACCATGGCTTTGATGCCCTCTGGGAAGAGGAAGCGGTTGTACAGAGTGTCCACCGTGTCATTGGGCTCCACACTGCATTCCCTCTGCAGCAGGATGGGGCCCGTGTCCAGGCCGTCGTCGGCCCAGAACACGCTGAAGCCAGCTTTTTTGTCACCGTGAATAAGAGTCCTGGAGACATGCAGAGATTTATGAGGGATTTGAAAAGCCAACATGTCATTTAGACAATTTCAACTGGCAGGAGACTCACAGACCCAAAAACCTTAAAGGGACAGTATCATGTGTTTTCCAGGCATTTAGAGATATTTCAGAGCACAACCAAGTGACGAAGCCTTCAGTTGTTGTAAACATACTATAACACTGGCTTGGATTCTGCAGCTCTGAGGAAGAGCTGCGCCTCGAAGGCGGAGCTAAGTCCACCCAAGCATTTTGCACCAGAGATAATAACATTATAACATGTTGTAAGGTTTGCATAATACTGCCCTTTTAATGCTGTATATAAATTCATGCTGAAAATAGTTTTTGCTGTGGTTGTTGTATTACATACAATCCCAATAAGATATATTGAAAATGTGAAATGGTTCAATGAGGGTGAATATTTTTGAATGGTTCTTTATGAACCAGTGGTCATGAAACAAATGTTACACGTAGGTTCGTTAAAAAAAAAAAAAACAAAAAAAAAAAAAAACACACACACACATATGAAAACACAAAGCTAATTTGATGTATGTTTGTTCTGAAATAACTGTAAAACTGGAGAAAAAGCTCAATGAAGCTCTAGGAGGGAAAAAAGGTGAGCATCATAAAACCATTGTGCTTCATGCTTGATGGCACTACTAGTCCTTTAATTGACAGTAATAATGTAAAGTACGACAGGCCGTCTTTATCTTCATGATGGATTCTCTTTCTCACCAGTTGATGGCAGAAGCTCCTCTGTGCAGCGGTAAGATGGACGGGTGGTAGATGATGGAGCCGTGCTGCGGATGGTCGATTACGTTCATGGGGATGAACTGGGAGCAGAAGGGCATGACGTTGAGCTCTGCGCCCACCGACTTGTACGCGTCCACCACGTCTGGGATGGGCTTCCCTTTGACGCGCCACCTCGGAAATTTAAACACGGGCGTCCCGTCCTTCTCCGCTGCCACAGCTGACAGTGAGGAGGAGATGTGAGAACTGCAGGTTAGACAGGAATAGCACTGAGGGAATCACACTCAGAACATTCACTCATTCATTTTACATTTTAATGAGATTTGTTGTTACTTTAAAGGGTTCTTTCAGATTAACACATAAAAGATACTATGCTTTTCATACTATTTTTCATAAAAATTGCAGAGAATGTAGTTTGGTTATTTTAATACAAATTGCCAGTGGCTTTACTCCACTTCTCTACAATGTCTCTTGCATGATGGAGGTTCTGGATCTGACCACACAATGGAGGACGGCCATTTTGACTGCTTGTATCTGCATTATGTCTAAGTTATGATTAATAGAGCAGAGCCGGAGAAGAAGCTCCAAGAAGTCACCAAGATCCTTGAAATTCTTTACTGGAGGCAAAGACAAACAAAACCTTTCCTGTTTGGGGCGATGGCCTTAGAGTCGCTGGATCTGTATCTGACCCAGGTCACTTCATGATGATGATGAGCTAAAGAGCTCAACAGCAGCACATCATCTGCATAAAGTCAAACATAAAATCACGAGGTTCCCAAACCAGACGCCATCCTCTCTGAAAGTACGCTTTGAGATTCTGTCCAGGAACAACTTAACTTTGTTCCAAGAAAATGGACACAAATATTTCTTTGGTTGCAAGGACTTGGTAGATCTTGGTGCCCTCTGCTCCCTCAGTGACCTGTTGACACAATCTGCTCCTGAGTTTTACAGCCAGAACAGAAAAAACAATGTTTTGACATTCAATGGATGTTAAAGCCCTCAATAAAACTTTTGTTGATGAGATCTTTATCTATGCCAGAATATTCTTAGACATTTTTTTTTAAACCTTCCTGGTTAGACACCATTGGTGTGTTTGGAAAGGTTTCAAAAGATTCCAGCAAGAGGAAAGAGATGTGATTTATTGCTCTTCATAAAGAATAATCAACAGTTTCAGCCAGTTCAGCAAAATTTAGATAAGCTTTAATACCACTTAGAACCAGATCTGCCTACTCTATCCAGGTTCATACAAGTACAATAAACTGTGACAAACCTGGCAGGAAGCAGCACCTCAGCCACCATAAACAAGTTTGTTATACTTTACACTGTGTCCCAAATTATTATTCAAGTGATATTTTCTCAGATTTTCTTAAATGGTCAATGCTAATGATGGTCAATATCATTTTCAAGTCATGAACTATTACAGCATAAATCAAATTTTACTGAACAAAGCTCCCCATAAGAACAGTATTTTTTTCAAAAATAAAAAACTTAAAATGCACTGTTCCAAATTATTATGCACAGCAGATTTTCTAAACATTTTATGGGTTATAAAGAAGTGCAAACGGTCATTCTTTGAATGTGCGGCATTGAGTGGTCACATGTACTAAAATTAAAAGCTATTTCAATCAAAAACATCTTAACAGTTACAAGTTAACATAAGAACTTTTTTTTGGTATCACCTGCACAATTCTTGCATTCATTGAACTTGTGAGTTTGTGGGAAGTTTCTGCTTGAGTTTCTTAGCAGGATGTCAGAAAACCTTCCCAGTGCTGCTGTTTTGATATGAACTGCATTCCACCCTCAGATCTTCTTGGATATATTTTAACCTGAATCAAATGTAAGATCTGGAAGTCTACAGCTCCCTGGAAACGATTCATTGGTTTTTCATCTCTGTGCCTCTTCCAGCACGGACAATGGAGTCACTCTGCCTCAGCTAACACGGGATAAAGACATGTCTTTGTCCCAGAGCACAGTGCAGTCAACACACATCTACCTCGGCCACAGCGCCAGCCTCTGCTGACCCACAGCCTGAGATCCACAACCAACTCTCTTGATATCAAAGTTTTCACAGGAAGTCCAAAAATCTACCAAATGTTGTTTTTCATGGCTCCTGTTTTTGGAATCATAATATGTTTCTAAAATCATATTTTTACGGATAAACAGAGCAATACTGTCCCCCACTTGTCTAAAGTGTTTCATCCAATAAGGGCACAGCATATATGAGGACAAAGACAAAATGAGGTTTCAAAAAAATTATTTCATTTTTCAACTGCTTTGATTTTCTGTGGAGAAAAAAAAAGTGAGAGCGTTAAATACCCTCAGTTCCCTGTGTCCCCAAAAAAGAGAGGCAAAAACCAAACCCCGAAAGTATGAACAGAAAGTTGGACCTGGTGAGCCGATCAAAAAGAACGAAACGGTACAGCAGAGGGCCAAACCCATACAGGGCCGTCGAAGCCCCGACTAGCACCGAACTAAAGCAAGACAAGAATCTACTGCAAAGAAAGAATCGAAAACAGGACAACCGGACCACCAGGCCAAAATCACAACGAAAACAGCAAACAAACAAAGGCTAACAGAAACACTGCATGGCAGCCTGGAGACGCAACCGCGTCAGGACGCATCCTGGGTGCTGATGGAGCAAAGCGAACGGAAGGACGGATCTCTCTTTACACCAGTCCAAACCCAGCCTGTTTATAAACTAATGAAGTCAAGTTAATTACAATAAAGGAATTATCCAAACTCCAAAATATATTAAACTAAAAGTCATGCAGCTAAAGTCAATACACAAAACAATCTGGAAAAATAAATAAAATTATAATGTGCCCAAAGCATAACATAAAGTCAAGCAATAATTAGCAACTTATTTTCAAAACGTTTCAGCTTTTGGAGCTTTATTGGTTATTGTGATTATTCAGTCAATTTATAATTTACCATGATGGAAAATATTTTTTTCACAAAGGCTCAGCTTGGCTTGGAGAGCTGCTTTTACATAACGAATAGAAATGTCACTTGAAAACTGCATTTTGTGTTGTTTTTTTGATTATTTTTGTCCAGTAAAAAAGTTGTTCTGATGATCTAAAAACCACTTTAATGAGACTCAAAAGTCAAAAAAAGAAAAATATGTGAGGAGGCAAATACTGATGCCTGAAATGAGCACATCCACAACACAGTTATTTTTTTTCCCACATTGTGAAACACAATATTTACAACATTCACGTTGACTTTAAATTGCGTCAACGTCAAACAGCAACGACGTGCATAAAAAAGAGCAGCAGTTAAACGGTTAACTCACCTAGGGGGTCGGCTTTGCCATCTTTGTCAGGAACTGTGAACACACCCACAACCTTGTGACCCTGTTTCCTCAGGTTACTGTAAACCTCTTGGCCAAACAGACTCTGACCAATAATGGCCAGTTTTAACTTATTCTGGTAGTAATGCTGGAAAGAGAACAAAACAGTCTGTTAGATTTAGTGAGCCTCCAAATCTTTAAAAGACCTTTTCTTATACTCTCAGCATTTACATGCAGTGTTTACACTCTTACGCGGCACTTCTTGCTCATTGCTTATTAATTATTAATTTCTGAACCTGGGTGGGTGTGTTCCAACTAAGTGGGAACAGTTCCTAATTCATGCACAGCCTTTAGGAGCCTCATATGACGAACAATTGGTTGAACTGTCCTCACATGTTCTATTCAAGTCATTTGTGATTTGAAAAGTCACAAACATTTCTCCAAGTTTGCGTGTGTGTGTGGTTCACACACCTGTTTGCAAAAATATGGGTGTAGTTCACACATTTGTGTGAAGTTTATAAATGTTTGGGAAAAGTCCCAACACATGAAAAAGTTTGTGAATATGTGGGAACTGTCCCCACACTTATGTATGTATAGCTGTGGGAACTACCAGCTGTGGGAACTATCAGCCCATCTGTCTAAAGTTTAGTGCAGTGGTTACAGTCTGTGTGTGTAAACCTACAGACTGCAAAGAGATTTCTGAAGACAATTTACACACACAGTTTACAAATCTGTGAGAACTTCACAAGATCTGGCCACCGAAACTTTACACAACAAAGCACACACTCCATGCACTTGTGTAAAGCTTTCAAAGACGTGCGGATAGTTTCCACATCCACAAATTGACAAAGATGATGCAGTATTTTAATTCCACAATAGAGAAATCCATATAGTTTCAATAAGTAGGTATAAGAAAAGAATATTGATAATGGCATTGATTATTGGCCAAATGAGTTTTAGTATATCGGCATTATCGAATATGACCAAAAATCCAATATCATGCATCTGGAAGGTAAGAGTAAAGAGTAAGAGTTTACAAACTTGTGGGAACTAACAACACATCTGTGTCAAGTTGAGGATCTTGCAGGTGCCTGTTTTTATGTTCTGCAGCAACTTCTCCCTCTGGGTGAACTACTGTCTCAGTAATCAGTAAAAGGCCTGGAAATGATGCCATGATTCAGGAACATCCAACCGAAGCGCCGCTGATGACGCTGTCAGATCCGCTCTGTGGCTGAGGGGTCCAGAGAGTTCAAGTGCGCGCCTGGGGGCCCCATGCGCCTGACAGGAGCTGCACATGCGGGGACAGTGTCAGGTTTCTAAGCTCCCTGTCATGCGTGGACTTATCAAACGCGCTCTGCTGTTACATGACGTTTCTGCACCGCTTCATAACGCATTCAAAGCAACTACGTACAGCAGCGAGGCGGCTTCTGACGAGCTGCTTAAAGAAGCAAACTGTTTGGCTGCAGCAGAGGCGACAGACCCGCCAGTCCCGCCTGCAGCCGCGTTACTAATCCGTTAATCGCGTGTGACGCCGCGGAGCGCGTTTCATCCAACTCCCGCCGTCTGGCGCAGGTGAAGATCGGCGACGTGACACGTAAGGAAACAACGTGGCAAAGTGTCAGAGCCGTAATGAGCTGCTCACATCGCCGAAACGCAGCAGAGTGACAGCCAGCCGGGATCCGAGCCGGAAGGTCGCTGTTACTCACGGAGGAGGTGGAGAATTTCCTTAAGACTCGAGTCGCTGTCCACAGCATGATGGCGGAGTGAGTGCATATAAAAATAGATGGAAGTATGAAGGGAATATAAGGGATCCGTTCCAGCCCGCTCTGGAGTTCTGAGCGCCGCCGCTACCTCTTTATGCGTGTGTGTGTGTGTGTGTGTGTGTGTGTGTGGGTGTGTGTGTGTGTGTGTGTGTGCGTGAGCGTGAGCGTGCGCGTGCGCGTGCGCGCGCATGTCTATGTGTGATGAGAGCGCAGAGCGGGTTGGTTGGTTGGAGGCAGTTACTGTCTGTCGTCGTGGTGCGGGCTTGACGCAGGCGGTTCATACCCGCCACGGCCGCGGAGCGACGCGACACGCCGCGTACTGTACGTGCGCGATCACGCTGCGCGTTCAATACCGGGGACGCGGCTCAGCTCTGCTCTGCTCTTTATCTGAGTAACTACAACAGTCAGATTGAATCAGAGCTTTAACTAGGCCACTCCTTCGTCTGGATTCTCTGCCAGAGATCAGAGGCAGTTCTTCCCTGTGGTTTTGGATGCTGTCCATCCTCCGCTGTGACATTTTTACTTTTGGACAGTTTTTATTTTATTTTATAAATATTTGTTTATACAACTTGCTGACTCGCATCACTAAAGCTCAAACAATATGTGAACTGTGACCCCAGGGGAGAGGAGTTGGAACCAATTCTGACTCCAGCGTTGCTCTGCCTGGATTTCTTATTATGGGATGTGCAGCATCTGGCCACAGATTCAAAGAGGAGTAGCAAAAGCAAAGGAGGTGGATGAGTTCTTATCAACAACTGGAAAACTGTTTTCTTTTAAAACTGCTGCTTGTATTCACTCAGGTTATCCTTGAAGTCAACATTTTGTTTTATGATCTGAGACAAAAAAAAAAAAAAGAAAATAATCATAAGAAGTAAAAACAGAAGAAGTGTTTGCCCTTTCCGTTTTGTACTGTACAGACTGGCTCTCTGGCTTTTCGACCGGTCACCTGCCATAACTCCCACACAGAACAAACGAAACTGAATCCCATCCGGCACCATCCGAACTCGACTGCCCTGCACAGGTTCCTGAGGAGCAAAGGTCAGTGATCAGCTGGAACCCTGCAGAGGCAGAACTCCACCTGCATCATCATCCACCGCTTCTACTGAAGGAGTTTCTCAAAGACACAAATTTCAAGATCATGTTCATATCAGGTGATGGCAAGACAGTTGATTGTGTTATTAAAATAACTCATACTGCCCCTTTAAAGGAAGCAGAGAAGCAATGTCAGGTGTTGATCAAATATCAGTAAATATTGGTTATTGGTTATAAACCTCAGTGGATGGATATTGTTGCCTTTACATCAGAATTTGACCGTCTTGCAAAGCTCCTCACTCTGATTGAAGTAAGTCAAGCTTTTTTTTTTAAAAAAAAAACTGAAACAAAAATAATTTTAGGCTCAGAGGGAAAGTTGACAAGTTTTTTCAGATATGGCAACCTTTAATCTACTGCTTTAATGCCTTGCAGACAAATTACACCACAGTAAATGAAAAGCTTTTTTTTGTCGTGTTTTTTTTGTTAAATTTCTGTTGACATAAGAATTGGTTATAAGCTGTTGTTTTTAAATCGATGGCTTGAATTTTGCTGATATGGTTGTTAAATGATATGGATTTTGCATGTCAAAATCCATAAATAAAGATGGAAAAAATGTGTAGATTATAATCCATGACAGCATTTGGAATATTGGGTTCAAATTGTTAGCTTCAGTGCCTCCGTGGTTCTGGTTCACTAACAGGGAAGATCTGGTTGTTGTATATCTAGATGTTCGCCCCGCATTCAGACTCTTCTACCAGCAAACTGAAGACAGCAGAAATCATTCAAGGGAAGATGCTAGGATTTATTGATTAACATTTTAACATCAAAAAGAGAAGTGGGGGAAAAAAAAAACACTGCTGGTGAATGTTGCTATGGTGATATTGCAATTCTCATCTTCAGTGTCTGACCTACATTGTTGTGAAGAAATCAGAGCTGATTTTCTCCAGGTTCTCCACAAACTGTAGTCCTGAGCGAGAAACCAACTAGGCAACCTGCCAACAGTCTATTTAATATTTGCCAGAAACTTTTACCTCATCAAACGGAACAAAAAATAAAAGAGGTGCAAATTACCAAGCAAAACACAACATGATTTATGTCCCCCGTTTTACTTTTCACTGAGTTGAGGTTGCATGGTGCTGGTAGTTTCCAGCAGCCGCTTGTGGACGCAGGAAACCATGGCACAGAAGGGGGCGTGGCTTATTTTCCACAGTATGTGAGCCCATGCTACTGTTTTTTACACTCCCAAACAAGTTACAGGTGCAACATGACAAAGGCGCTCTCTCTATTCACATCAAACTCTGCAAGACAGGCGGGGGTGGGGGTGGGGGTGGAGGTGGAGGCGAGGGGCGATTGCAGCGAGAAATCACAGGAAGCGAATTCCTGCACCGAACTGGACGCCGTCACATATCCTAGGAGAGAGAGAGGAAAAATGTTCTGTGATGTTTCATCAGAAACAGGACAACAGGAGCAGCTACTGCTCGGGTCATTCGCTCACCTGTCTCCACTCTGAACTCCCATGGGTACGCAGTAGTTCAGCTCCAGCCGGGCGATGTTCCCGAGCCGCAGCACGATGCCGGCCCCGTACGACCAGCGGATGCACTCGGCCAGCCTCTGGAGGTGAGCCTGGGGGCCTTCGCCTGCAGGGGACACAGAAACCATGTCACTGCACAGCACAGGCAAAGCTTCCTCACACATGTACTCTAGAGAGAGACCAGCCTCACCGCCTTGCACTCAGGTTCAGAATTGTGAAGTGGAAGAAAAATAATTTATACTCTGCTCTAGCGGTGCACCGATCAAGTTTCTGGCTGACAATTCAGATTTTTTTTTTTTTAGTCGTTGCAAAGTTGGCAACAGTGAGGTGACTACTGGTGTCTGTACATGTGCAGATGTGACCTAGTGTGATTGTTCAGCAGTGTTCAGATGGTTGTTCCTAACTGAGACATGGATGATTGACGGTGAAGTGACAGCTCTGCTGGAGCTTAGATATATTGACAAAGCTGCAAACTGTGTTGATCAATAGAGTAGTACAGCAGTAACAGACGGAAACAAAATGTGAAAGGTTTCATGGTAACAAAGTGAGTCTCTCTCATCAGACGAAGCTCATTGCTGAGGATAGAACCCAGGAAACATGAGAGATAAGAAACGGACGCAAAAGACTTGGAACAAATTCATTATCTGAGCAAAGCAGAAGCTGAGCCCGTCATCTGTCCACCCACCGTAGTTAAGGTTGCACAGGTTGCCTGCGTTGAGAAAAAAGTGCGTTCTGAAAAGGTCGCCGAAGCCTCCCTTGCCAGGCCTGAATGGTAGAGGGGTGTAGAGGTGCAAACCGCCTGCCCAGTACGCCTCTCCGCCCAGATAGTCACCTGAAACCCAAAGCACACAAACGCATCAGAATTCTGCTTAAACCTAAATTCCACCAGTCATATCAGGCCCTGTGCGGTTTACCTTCACTCTGTGGCCCTATGCTGTACATCCCAAAGCCCCGGACACTGGTGGGACCGCCAAGGTAGAACCTGGACAAAAGCCGGCAGGCCACAATGTTTTCATAAAATATGTCAGCTTGAACAGCTGCATATATTCAGCACCCAAAACAAAAAAGTCTGATTACTAACTGAATAATCTGAAAACAAAAATAATTCAAACTGCTCTCAAATTTCGGTTTGATTCGATTTTAACAACTGGCATACCTGTCAGCGATGCAGGTCGGCTGTCCTCTGATGGGATAAAGCATTCCTCCCCACAGAGAGGCAGACAAAACCTGACAGGACACAAATTGTAGTTATTTTTAATTCTGCTGAAAAACACATTCAGGAATAAAGAACAAAGCTTTGTTGCCCTCTAGTGGTTAGCTTGACAAAGCAAAACATCAAATTATACCAATAAGCCACAGTTATAATGTAAAGTTGCAAAATTGGTAATTTCCGTCGTACAGAATCCCAGAAAAGCTTTTGGTTTAGCTGAAGCTCAAAGTCCTCTTTCAAAAAGCTGGCGTCTCCCCCGGTGAATCCAGCCAGCTCCTGCCGGGCGAAAACACCAACACACAGAGAATCAGAACCATGCAGGTCATGTTAGCGAGACAAACCAAAGGAACATTAAAGACAACATTTCTAATACAGGGAGTATTTTCCATCTACCTTTAAGAAACTCTAAAGATAACAGTGGCTAGCAAAAACCTAGCTAGCTTAATTTTCTGGATGTCGCCATTTCCTTGATTTTATGAGTGGTTTCGTTTCACAAATTAAAACCAACAGCTCTGAGAATTCCCTTTGCAAGAACACAAATCCATCTATGAGCTGAAAAGGCAAAGCTTAAATGAAAAGCAGGTGTGAGCTAGCTGCTAAGAAAAATCTGAATAGCAACTGGAACGGAAGCTAGCTTAAAATTGGAGGTGTGAAAATGGAAAAGGAGGGAAATACGCCACAATTTGTTGATTGATGCTAAAGCTCTGCCATGCTGTGTGAAGCGACAAAGACTCACTCACCTCCGCACGACAGATGCTGGAAATTAAAGCTTACAGCCTAACCTACTTTTTGATCAAGTCAGCTTATAATTACTTGATCACATGAAAAGAACTCAAGAGCACTGATATTTGGTCAAGTCACATCAAACGTTGTGTATTGACGGAATACACCCCTGATGCCAATACACACTCACTGTTCAAAACAGGAGTGCATCAAAGACAATAAATATGACTCGTTTAAAAAGACATGATGTTCCTCAAAATCTCTTCTAACTCATGTTTACATCCAAATAACATGATTTTTAATATACCAACATACATGGGAACACACATTTTACATACAGACCTGGTTGATGCGAAGCAAGGCACCTCTGTTTGGAAAGATAGCAGAATTCCTCGAGTCGATGGACATAGAGTGCTGCAATAAAACCAATAGGGATTTAACTGAACATAAAACTGTTTAAAACTTAAGATTTCCCTTCACTTTTGTAAATTATTGGTTAAAAGAAACATAGATTTCTGGAGTTACCGAAAGGGCAGATTTCAGCGAGTGGCCACTTTCCTCTCGTACTGCGAAGGAGGCGCTACGTGCCAGGCAGCCCAGCTCCCTCCACACTCCCTCCCACTTCAGTGTGTGGCTGGTCACGCCGAGAGGAAACTGCAAAGACGACACAAACAGGCGCATCAGAGCTTAAATCTACAGGGTTCAGACTTAAAACCCCCCAAAACGTCTTACATTTAATTCTGCAGACAGGCCTCTGTCGGTCTCTTTTAAGGAGCTCCACGGAAACTGACCCGTGACTTTATATAAGTTCAGAGTGAAGCTGGAATAAAAGACACTCAATATGAGAAAAACTGAAAAGATCAGAAACCCAAATAAAAGGAGTATCAACTTTTAAAACCACATAACATTCTGGGAACCCAGCAGGTATAAACGCCTAATGAAACCTAAAGGAGAACAATGATCCCACTTACTTGCGTTCAAAGTATCCAGGTTGCGGTTTGAAGAACGACAGGCCGTAGGAAGTCTCCTTTGTACCGTAGGAGAACTGGAAGGTGACTTTCTCAGCTCGGCCGAATACATTGGGCAGCTTCAGCCCCAGAACCTGAAGGACACGGTAGGGGATACATGACCTGTACTTGCATAGCAATTTTTCCAGTCCAAAGGACCTCAAACCGCTTCAGTCGCCCATCCATTCACACTAATGCAGCCACATCACATTCAGTTGTCATGCCAGTATATACCTTAACAGCTGTGTGAAGTAAGTGGTGTGTGTCTCACCATGCTTCCTTCGTTGTTGCCAACCATAGTGTTGTAGCTTCCTGTCAGCCTCTTGATCTCCGTCACTTCAAAGGTGACGTCCAAACCGTTGGGCAGAGCGTCTTTACCTGAGGGAGAGCCAATCGCAAAGACGTTTCAGCTAAGCTGCGCGGCCATGTCGAACCAGCGTGCACCTTTAAATATGAACAGTTACCGTCTGACGTGTCGATGAGAACCTCCACCTCTTTGAACACTCCGAGGCGGAGAAGCCTCAGTCTGGCAACGTGAGCTCTCTTCATCACCTGAAAAAGACCAGCACACTTACGGAACGCCACACACTTCACATTGGTGTTAGAATACCTTAATATGCAGCACAGTCAGGCAACGAATGCATACGTCAATGAGGTTCTTGGCATGGAATACATCGGAGATCTCATAGCCAAGCAGATCCTCCTTGGTTCTCCCCAACCCCTGGATGTTGACGTGCTGGACGACCACCTGTGTGAGCAAACAGGATTTATCTACTGGACATGTTTTCTGACCGTGTCATATAGAGTCTCTAGACACTTTCAGAGAGGTAGCCACAGAGCTGAGATGGTCTAAAAAGTGCTTTATCTTGTACTCTGGATTCTTCTTCCGGATATTCCAACAGATCCAATCACAACATAATAAAGGCACAATTTGGAAACAAAGTATTTTGGCTTGAGTGCAATTACATTTTCAACAGAACTTGAATTCTTTACAAATAAACTGGAAAACAGTTTGAATCAATGTTCTGATGTCTGCAGCAGCAAAGCCATGGTATGAAAAATACATTTTAAGAAGTCAGCGTCTGGAGAATTCTGACTGTGGGAAAGCATTGGCCACTCTGAAAGTTGGAAAAACTATTTCCCAGGTAAATTCTTGAATGATTTCCAGCTATCGAACAGTTATTCAATTTAAAAGAAACCTAGCTGAAAAAAACAAACCACTGTTGGAACTACGATTCAACGCAATTTACATCCAGCAGAACTAAACACCACTACTCACATCTTTGTTTTCCAGGATCTCCTGCTTGGAATCCTGCTCCTGCTCTGGAGGCTCCATCAGGTCATCGGGGTTGACGCCCAAATCGCGGCCATGCATCGGGAGCGGATCCAGACTCTGCACCGAGACCGAGTGACTTAAAACACAGTGTGTTTTCGTAAAGATGACTAGTATACCAGTTCTGCACAGTAGAGTCTGATGGCTAGTGTTAGGGCTGGGTTTCGACTGTATGGGCGTATATATCAACTGATCTCAAAGAACTAGAAGATGATTGAGATGTTAATAGTAATTTTACACATATACGTTAAGCACAATGCTATTTTATGTCTATATTTCTGCTAATTTAGATGATTATGGCTTGCAATAACAGGTAACATGGCCGACTTGACTGTTGTTAAATAGTCATGATCCACAAAAGACCACTGCTAAGAAACTAGTTGTTCATAGGGCTTAATGGAAAGTTTACTAAAAGGAAAACTATTGTAGGAAGCAGGGCAAAGAGCAGCGATAATTGTGGGAACAAGTTACAATTGTCAAATTTCTTGTTTTAAGAAACAACATAAGAAATTTGCAACAACTCTTTTGGAGTTTTTATTGGCTGTAAGGCAATTTTACTACCTTACAGCCAAGTGCTTTGCATTTTATTTCAAAATGACATTGACGTTTTGAAATAAATTGATCTGTGATGCTCATTTATGGAGCAGCAGATGAAGAAGACAGAATTGGGCGGGGCGCCGAGAGGGGCGTTTAATGTCCAATGATCACTGAAGGTTACAGAATATACTGTGGCAATATGAGACGTTCGGGTGAGTAAAAAGAAATTATGTTAACTCTGATATATTAGATATTTTATAATAAAACAAGACTATAAATTTTAAATTTAGTTTGCTTCGTTAGTAAAAAGAAAAGCTATGATTGTTTTTCTCAGTAAATGAACAATAGCTATAAGAAGGACGGAAAGGGCTCTGCATTTTTAATGTCTTACAGTCCGTGAATGCATCACTATAAACACGTTACAGCAATGAACGCGGCTTCGGACAGATTAAGCGACATAAACTGACTTCTTTGTTGGTTTTCTTAAACTCGATAGTTTAGCTAAAGGTGTGGTGCCACGGTGCAGCCTTCAGCTCTCTGGCCACAGCAGAGCAGAGAGGTCAAGTCACTATACGTACGTCCACTCTCACTCACAGAGCTATAGCGGTTTACCTTCGCATGGACGGTCCCCATGGTAACCAGCCGCTCCAATAAACCTCCTCAGACAGGCTTTACTTCACAGTACGAGAGCGAAAAGTAAGCGCTGACAGAGGCTACTGTCTCTGGTACCAAGCCCCCTTCAAGGGAGACGCCATGACAGTTGCTGAGATATCGTGCTGAGTTCAAATATACTTCGTAATGTAGAGTGTCGACTTGAACTCCGACGTTTTGAAGACCGCACATTTTTACAAATGACATTGATTTACATTTTCTCTAACTTTAACTTGTTTCACGATCTTTCTTTAATTATTATTTTTTGTCTGTTTGTCACTGTCATCTGGTTTTATTGTTGCAATTGTAATAAACATGTGTGGTGCTGTTTTAGCAGTAGTAGTTGTAGTTTTTAATGTACACAATGCCTGACAATACATTTTCTATTTTTGTTTTAAGGTGATGCTTGTGGTGTTTTTCCTCTTACTAAATTCAGAACAGGTAAGTCCAGGCATGATCAGTCAGCGTGCCGTGTTCCTAAATCAAAGGCTGTCGTAAATCCTCAAAAAGCACAAAATTATGTTTCAAAGAATCCAGTCAACACATAAACTGTAATCAGTCAAGTTATTTTGGGTTTTTAAATTAGACACGATGAAAGAGTCCTGGTTTACTGGAAAACTGTGCAATAGCCCTTTAGTATATTGGTAAGCTTCGGCATTCAGAGCTTAGAGTGAAAATACAAAGAAATAACAATCTTAATTCAATTGTCTCTACTAATAGTAGATAATTTCATAATTTTCTTTTAGGTATGTAGTACTTGATGAGAATTCTGATGAGGAAAAAAAATAACTATCTTTTTCCTCCGATGGTTTGCTAGAACAGGCTTGTTTTGGTGCCCATAAATTTGAAATACAGAATCTTTGACCTATTTGATCCTCACTTGAAATCGGGGCAAGAGGTACAAGAGGCTTAGAAAGAATGACCACCTAAGATAATAAAATATAACGAAATGAATAAGTAGTACCATTGCTTTGATGTCCGTCCAAAGGCTTATAAAGTGTTAACAAGTCAAAAATGACCAAGTTTTCTCCATTTTTGAACGCATCACTTTGAAACCTCTCTTTGATTGGACAGGACCCGGAATGCATTTCCAGAAACAATCCAGTAGATGGCAGTGTTTTCTTTCTCATTCATGATTCGAATCATATTCATTTCCAGTGTTTTTTCATTTCAGGTGGGCTAAAACTGAAGGAACCATTTAGTGTTGGGATGAGGGGGGCCATGAAACTGTCGTGTTTTTTCTTCGAGCCTCGTACCACACATCAAAACAACTAGACACACCATAAACACGTTAAACTTCATCACCGGAGCCCGGCAGAGTAGAGTACAGGTGACATTCCAGGTCAGACCTAATTAATTTGTGTTATCCTGTTAATTTCTTATGCAGCATAATCTGCAATAACAATGGTTTCTTTCCACAAATAAAATCCTGAAAAGTAGAGTTTGCATTTGTATGGAGCCCCATCATAGTCTGATAACTTCAAATAAACTGCAACCAATCGCCATAAGAGGTTACCTAATGAGTATACAGGGCTCTCTAATTCTTAGCATAAATCAAGTTGATCTGAAACTGGTTTCAGAGGTTTGCTAGAGAATATTAATAAACAGAGACTAGGGAACACAGCAGAACCAGCAATTTGTGCCTTATTAATGAATCTACAGTCATATTCAGCGATTTACAACATATATAACCCGATGGGTCTCTGAGAGTATCTTTTGAAAATTAACCAGGTATGAAAATTAAACTTCATTAACCCCACATTTCTGTTTTAAAAATGTATTTTTTTTCATTGGTCTGATGTGACATCCTAATTTTAAATGTCATGTTTTTATTAGCTGTAAGTGAAAATGATTATAAGTAATAGAAATGGATGCTTTTAGCCATCCGTCTGTGTGCAATTACTCCAAATAATGTGTTTCCCTTAGTGATAAATCATATATGCAGACATAATTTACTTTCTGAGGTTGTATAAAACCAGAAACCAAACAAAATGACAGCGCAGTTCTACGTCTTTCCAGAAGGGGGCGCCAAGTTTCACAAAGTTGACCAGCAGTTTTCTGACCTTTGTTGGTGAGGTCACCGGTTCCTCGGGAACAGCCATGACAGAGACAAAAAAAAAAGGCTAAAAATATCATGTTTTCAGGAGGAGTGGGTGTTTAAATAAAGGTTGATGGTTCAAACCCAAATCTGCATGTAAACCTTAGGCATGGAGCGTTTCACCATGCATGTTTCTCCTGTGTAATATAATAAAGTCACTTTTAAGATGCTTTTTGAAGTGAGAGCTGACTTCCAGTACATTTTAGGCCGTATTGAAGAATCACATTAGGAAGGAAGTTTTGATAATGGAACATGTTGAATTCACCAGTGAAACAGGAAACGAGCAGAACCACAGAGGAGAAAGAAATCCTGCCGGGATGCTGAGGTAGAGTCGCAGAAATGCCTCCAAAATCTGAAGTCTGAGTCTTGATCAATCATAATCAGAAGCGAGAAACCAGTATTTCCTATAACTCATAAATTCAAGCCTTTTTCTTATTTTTTTTGGCTTTTTTGTGCACGGCTAAATGAGATTTCGGGAAAGAGACGACGCAGCAGTGCATACCTGACACTGAGGCTTGTTGTCAGTGTGGAAAGATTTCTTCAAACCCCGTTAAACCTTTGATATTTTTTTTGAAAAGGTTCATAACTGGGAGGAAATAGTAAATAACATTCCACTGTTGTTTTAGGAAAATGCTCAGAGTCAGAATGTTCTGCTCTGGATTTTACTGAGCTTCTGATGCTCGAGCTGTTATTGCCTGTGAACTGTCATGCAGACATCCTGGTTCTTCTCTGGTCACGATGCGTTTTTTTTTAAAGAGCGAAAAATACTACTTAATAAAAATATACAGAGTAGTTAAGACCTGAAATACGTTCTGACACAAGTCTCATATCTTTTGTAAAATAAAAAATAAAAAAGGCACCTCTAGGCACATTTTAGCAAAAATACTTTTGTCGTTGGCAATATGGCTCTCTGCCCAGGGCAGCAGGTTCTTGGGGACGTCACAACAATTTAGAGCAAAGCAAGTTGGAACTTGACAATATTTTCTACTGCATATAAGTATATTGATATATATGTATACCACAGCTTGTTGATTATTTGAAAACCTTTTGCTGTTGTTGTTGTTTTTTTTTTATTGGCTACACTTGGTCGTTTTTAGGGGCTGCACAGTGGCGCATTTGGTTACACTATTGCCTTGCAGCGAGAAGGTCCTGAGTTGGATTCCCGGGGTCTTTCTGCATTGACTTTGTGCATGGTGGGTTCTCTGTGCAGTCCAAAAATATGACTGTTAGGTTAATTGCTCTTTCTGAATTCTATCTAGGTGCGAGTGCGAGTGTGTGTGTGTGTGTGTGTGTGTGTGTGTGTGTGTGTGTGTGTGTGTGTGTGTGTGTGTGTGTGTATGGCTGTTTGCCTTGTCTGTCTCTGTGTTGCCCTGCGACAGACTGGCGTCCTGTCCAGGGTGAATCGTCACCTCCCAGATGGTCGTCATTAGAAATGTTTTAGACAACCACCTTTTTTGATACTCTTGGAGATTTTTGGTGCTGTTTTCTGGGTTTTATATATTCAGGGTGAAAAGTTGCATTTCAGTGTCACTCTGAAAGGCTTGCAGCTGCATTTGTAGCAAAAAGGTGATTGCACAAGCAATAATAATAATCATAATAATTAATAATAATGAATAATAATGAATAATTTTACTTACACATGTTTTAGATTTGACTTTATTCTATCCATCTATTTTTTTTTTTTATATCCCCCACCTCCTTGTCATGACTCTGCGCTCCTCACCGCGCAGCCATCCTCTCTCTCCTACCGGCACGAACAAGCCAATCAAAGAGCTTCTCTCTCTCTCTCTCTCTCTCTCTCTCTCTCTCTCTTCCCTCCGACCCCATCCCCACCTCGCTCCCACCCCCATCTGCTGCCAGTCCACTTAAAAAAAACAAACAAAAAAAAAAACGGTCCTCCTCCTCTATCACAGACACACGCACGCTCGCTCGTTCTCACGCGCAATTCACACCACATCCTCACACACGCATGCACGTGCAAACTTCCTCCGTCGCGCCCACATCAGCGGCCAGTCCAGGGCTGAAACCCGTCAAAAAGCCCCGCTGGATCCTCACATCGCCTGTCAGCATGCGGAGCGCTTGTTTTCCCCGGGACGTTTGTTTGTTTGTCCTCCTCATGAATACTTGCAGGGTGATGGGGAATGTCGGACTCGCAGGTAAGAAGCTCCCCTTTCTCCTCTCCGTATCCCGTCTCGTTCCCCCCCCCCCCAAGACTTTCTGCTCTTCGGCGGATTCTTCCCTTTTTTACCGGTTTCTTTTTTTTCCTTTCCTTTAAAGGAAGAAACGATGGAATATGAGTGTCAAACAGGCGAGACATGTTCCACTAGGATAAACTTCTAAAAAATAAAAAAATAAACCAACAACAACAAAAAAAAAACAATCCCAAAGTCCTGATAGATCTGGAGAAACTTTCCGTTATTACGTGTTGGAATATCATGTTGAGGTTCTGTGTTGGCTGCAAGGTTCAGGATGGATGCAGAAACGTTCGCCAGCGGTAAAACTGAGCGGTGACATATTGAGTCAATAATTTGGCCGCGTGACACAAAAAAGGGCCACTAAATGCTGACGGTTTGATCAAATTTCACCTCTGACTCTACGACTTTTGTGAAGTTGCTTGCTGCGCCCCTGCAGGGCCCGATCCAATGGGAAACCGCAGCTTGATCCCCGGGTTAAGCGCTGCTCTGCTTTCGTTCCTGTTTTTCTATATTACCACTTCCAGAGCCGCGCCAAGCCTCTCTGGGTCTGGGGCCCTGGGCAGGACTGCATTTAATAAGAACCCAGCAGATATGAGCCTTTTTTTTTTCTTTTTTTTTTTTTTTGGTTGTTTGTTATTTGCCTAACCTAACTGCAATATGCTTTGATCTATATGAGAAGCCTCAAGTAGCTGGGGACCGTTTGAGGCCCTCAGAATGACTTAAGAATAACAAATTAAGAATAGTATTGAAATGTATTTTTACATATTAGATCCTGCATAAATTACAAAATATTCCTTCTACAAAATTCAGGCTGAAAATATTCCATCTTTAGTTTATTGTTTAACATGTAAAAAGTAAAATAGATAAGTATATATATGTATATATATATATATATATATATATATATATATATATATATATATATATATATATATATATATATATATATATATATATATATATATATATATATGAAAAAGGGGAGTGGGTGAGGTTTATGGTTTATGATAAAAGCAGCGCTGCACAGTGGCGCAGCAAGAAGGTCCTGGGTTCGATTCCCGGCCCAGGGTCTTTCTGCACGGAGTTTGCATGTTCTCCCTGTGCATGTGTGGGTTCTCTCCGGGTACTCCGGCTTCCTCCCACAGTCCAAAAACATGACTGTCAGGTTAATTGGCCTTCCCAGATTCTCCCTAGGTGTGAGTGTGTGTGTGCATGGTTGTTTGTCCTGTTTGTCTCTCTGTGTTGCCCTGCGACAGACTGGCGACCTGTCCAGGGTGTACCCCGCCTCTCGCCCGGAACGCAGCTGGAGATAGGCACCAGCAACTCCCGACCCCGTTAGGGAGAAGGGTGATGGAAAATGGATGGATGGATAAAAGCAGCAAAAAAAAATAGAGGTGACCATTTCATAGCATGTTTTGTACTTTGTCACTTTCCATCAATTTATTTTAATAAATTGTATATTAATTGCGGCAGCAGATTTGTTTCTCTGATTATGATTTTTTTGCTGAGGGGCAGTGAGGTTGAGATGTGAAGCTTTTCAGTGTAGATCAGGTAGAGCTGGGAAGGAAAGAGTCATTTTAACTCTTTATTGTTGATGTGTTCAAAATTACAGTTGGCATAAAATGTGATTCCAGACACAATCAGGAGAAATGACTAAAGTGGTAACTTCACGAGTTCAAACCAATCAAAACATGAACATATTTCTCTGTTAACTAACAGCAAGAAGGTTCTGGGTTTACATGCCAGCGCCTTCTGACGCTCTTCCACTTGATTCTCATCGCCCTTCCGTATGTTGTCTGGGATTTCTCCCATTGAGCTTGATTTCTCCAGCCGATTTTTCCAACAGGCCAATCAGCAAAGAGAAGGATCCATCCATCCATCCATCCATCCATCCATCCATCCATCCATCCATCCATCCATCCATCCATCCATCCATCCATCCATCCATCCATCCATCCATCCATCCATCCATCCATCCATCCATCCATCCATCCATCCATCCATCCATCCATTTTCTAACACTCTTGTCCCTACGGGGGTCAGAGATGCTGATTCCTGTCTCCAGCTAACGCTCCGGGCAGAGTCACCCTGGACGGGTCACCAGTCTGTCGCAGATTTTCTGCTCTGCTTTAGAATTGTAGTCCGTCTGTAGTTTTAGTGACAGCAGTGGAGGAAGTGAACAAAGTCATTCAGTCTGAGTTGGTCACAGTTTCAAATATTGAATTAACATCAACAGTCACCTGGTTTGGCTTAGTCTTTGTCTCTGGTGTGTAACGTAAGTCACAGCTAAATGTTAGAGATTGGCTAAAATGAAAACTTAAACTGAGCTAGCGCCTCCACGAAGCAATCGTTGCTCAAAAACTAAGAGTCCAGGCCTTCTGGGTGAAGCAAGAAACATAGTTCAAGCTGTTTTTTTTTTGTTTTTTTTACCAGGATATGGCTAAAGTGTGAGTTAAACAGCTTTCAAGGGAAGTGTTGTGTTCATGTTTAGGGTTAGACACAAACTGGGTTACAAAAAGTGAACCGGAGTCAAGCCAGTGTCAATAATAATTGATATACAAATGTGCGCGTGTGTGTATATGTGTGTGTGAATGTTGGTTTTGGAGGTGGTAGGAAGCAGTGGGTTGGACCTGGTGCCGTCATAAGTCCCAGGAGAAGCAGGCAGCAGGGGCCCAATATCGATCCTGCAGCAGGAGCACCACATTGTTCCGGCTGGAGAGTCATTATGGAGACAATCTGCCACCACAGCAGGCTGGGAGGTGGAGGGGGGTGAGGGGGGCGCATGGATGTCCACAACCCCAAAACACACAGGAGACTTGTTGCTGCTTGGTTCTTTCATTTCACGCTTCCCTTTTCTCACTCACTTATTGTTTTTCTATGATTATTACATACTTGTGAGGGTGGGACGTTTGGGGGAAAAGGTCTACAGACTGACTCCCTGGACAGCACGGACCGAAACGTCTATATGTGATTTGCGTTTGTAATGAAGCGTCCTTCCATCGTTGGATGTAAGACCAGATGAGACCAGCTCCTCTATCAATAACCTGATCAATGGAGGAGCCCTAAAGCCGCCTGCTTGCCGTGTCCTCAGCTGCCAGATCTTTTCTTGAGAGCTTTCCTCATGCAGAATAGTCTGGGCCTCAGTGACTCATGGGAAGGAAGACAGAGAATAAGAATCAGTCAAGAGTTGCAAATCAGTTCACATTGAGGCTGGAAGAGCCAGCTGTTAACGGTTTTTAAAGTGCTATCATATTTTTTTCCCCCCAAGAAGTCGTCCAATGCTCAGCAGGCTCTTCTGTTTTTATTTCATAACCTTAGGAAAATGGAATTTCTATTTTGCCACTGATGTTAGTTTGAGTTTTTCTAGTTAGTGCTGAATCTGTTGATCAGTTTGTTTGAGGGCTGTTCTAAATGACTGTTTAATAATCTATCATTCATTCTAACGATTAAGCAGTTAATAAAATAAAAAACTGAGCCGTCCTGCAGTACCTAGTGAAAGAGAAAGTGCTAGTAAAATTGGTTCAGTTTGTTTATTCAATAAGAAAAAATGATTGCTAAAAATGTCGGGCTGAAACAATTCATTTGATTAATCTTGATGAATCAATTCTTGAGATAGTTCTCAACTTATTTAATCGATTGATCATTAACTGTACAATACAGATAAAAAAAAGGCCATTTGCTGAAAAAACAACATATGCAATCCAAAACCGTCCAAAAAATATATCCATTTTGCATTTCCGATAAAAACACATTTATCTGTAAAAATGTTTACGCAAAACTCCTCAAGAGTTACAGTTTTAGCGTCACTGGGTTCAAATTCACTAGAGGAATGCAAAATTATTGCATTTTAGGCAAAAGGGAATTGAGTTGTTGGTTTATTTGTATCTTTTTCAGTGTTGTACATAAAAACACTGAAGTGATTAAATGAAATATCTGCAGAATGTGCCAAATGTTTTATCTGAATATCTGATGACAAAAATAGCTGTTAGTTGCTTGCAGACCACCGTACTTACAACTCACTACCATTCAGATCACTTTCCGTCCCACATTTGAAGTGTGAAAAAGTTTTTTTTGTTGCTTTTTTTTTTTTTTTCAGAAAGAGGTAAGAAATAAAACATTTCACAATGACTTTTAAAAAAAATAAACCTCTCAAACTTATATTGACACTTCACTTTCAGTTCCAAGTTTGAAGCAAGAATAAGGTTTTTTTATAACCTATTTTCTTTTCACATCATTTCTCTTTTTTGTCATCGGTAGCCTCGGTGTAATGTTAGCCAGATTCTGCACTAAGATCACAGATTAAAAGTTGGAGTCTTACGGAAAAGGAAAAAAAAAAGGTTACCTGTTGTCAGACATGAACAGGTTGATGTTTCCTGCTAAAGTGTTTCAGGTCGTTTTATTATGATACTCCAATTCTGTTTTGCAGCACATCCCTGAGCTGGTTTGTCATTTCTATTTAATTTAAAATGCTTTTCAAATTTAAAGTGATCTCTCAGGTCAGACACTCTGTGTCTCTTTCTTTGCGTCGCTTCGCTCTGTCCACAGCTGCTGACAGCACTTAGTTCTCATCACCAGCTGATTGGTGGAAGTGAGAGCATTGCGCAACACATACAATCATCTGGCCGGAACACAGTTTGTTAAATAGTAACATCATTTATTGAAATCTCAATCCAGATCATTTTCCTTGAGGAAAAAGAGGTTCTTGGATGAGTCAGTGAATTGTTGTTAATCTGTCAGACCTTCTGTTGTTAATGCACTTTGCCATTTATGAAATATCACAAAACACAGGAGTTCCCTGGCCTGACAAAAAAATTCAGTGGGGAGATCATTCTGATGCTGGCAGCAGATCTGACGAACTGCACCAAAAACACCAACATGTGCAGGTCAGCAGAGAATTTGAAAGAAGAGGGCCACACTGACCTTTTGCCAAGTTGGAAACTGGTGTCGGCCTCATGGAGCTGGCGGCTTCAGGCAGAGCGTCGGCTTTTCATGACCCTCAGGTCAAGACACATAGAGCCACGATCAGACGACGTGTGCTGGGAATCACTGAGGAACGGTTCAGAGCTGAGAGGACACCAATAATGGCTGACTGGACAATATATTTACTGTAAATATTGTGAAATATTTACTTTCACAAAGCAAACATTGCTGAATAAAATCATTTTCATCTTGACTTGCCTCCAAATTCATTTATGAAGCTTCACCAATATTGTATGAAATTCTCAACGGTTCAGGTTCCATGATGAATAAAGTAAAATACAAAACGGTTTCAGTGATTTCTTTTTTTTTAATAGAAGGAAACTCATCATCGCTGATTCAATGCATCAACGGAGATAGAAGGTCAAAATAAATGAACGTTTTTCTTTTCTTTACTTGAGAATTTAGCGGCACAGGAAACCAAAAGACTGTTGGAGACCTGAGAACCAAATAAACTAATATACAGACCCATTCAATAAATTAGAATATTTAAAAAAAACAATTGAATTTAGGAACTTTATCAATAACTGCACCACATTATATAGATGAATAACTTCCAGATGGATGTGTGGAATCCTTTATTTGTGTTCATTGTAAATGTTGCCTGTTACAGCTCATGCAAACATTTAAGTAACAATAATATTCACAATAGCTAACTAAATAGTAATGGATAATATTACATCAGATAAATCAATAATAAAAAAAAAACTATTTTGGAAAACAGAAATGTGGGCTTAATGAAAACACTGGTTTACAGACCTGAGCATTTTTTGTTTTGTTTTTTTCCACTTTAATACGCAATTAAATAAATCTGCAGAACCAGCAGGGTTCTGTCCTGTAAGCCGTCAGGTAAAAACTTCTGCAAGTTTCCGCAAGAAATATTTCATATGACCACACCGCTGCCCTTTGGAGCTTCTCATTTCGGAGCAGATGCCGATCAGGGCCGACGCAGCAGAGTGCCATCAGTCATAGTGAAACATTGAATTCTCAGTGGCTCTAATGAGGTATTGATGTTTGCTGCTTGTGCAGATGCAGACGAGTGTGCAGAAGGTTCAGACGACTGCCACATCGACGCCCTCTGCCAGAACACGCCCAACTCTTACAACTGCATCTGCAAGCCGGGCTACACTGGAGACGGGAAGCAGTGTGAGGGTAAGTTCCTGTTGCCCGGCGCTTCCTGGGGCTCACTGACCAACAGGCCGATGTCATTTCTGCTCAAACATTTTTCATCAATTTTTTTTTTAATTCAGATGTAATGTCAGCCTAATGTCTAGCATTGTTCTGGTCAAACAGATTGTTACTGGAACTGCTGGCTGGAAAGTTGAGACAAAAGCTTCTTTCACCAGACCAGTGAAGGATGGAGCTTCAGTTCCCTTCTGTGTCACCGTTGCATTAGGGCTGAAAAACTTAACATTGATAATTGTTGATTAGTTGTTTTTTTTTTTTTCATTTTAAATAGTGGAAATACTTCCAAAGTAGCAGAATGCCCCTTTCATGTTGTAGCCACAACTTTCTCTTTTTTATTTCTAAGCAGTTAGGAGGCAAAACATGGAACTGCTCCACATGCTAGTCAACAACTCGTTGCTGGGTAACTAAAGAATGAATGGATTGGCTGATGCTGCCCACCTTGCTTTGTGGGGTGTGACAGGTTTCTCTGGCGACATCTCCCACAATGCTGTGCAGTTCTGGATCAAAGTTCACTCAATATTCTACATACTGAATATTGCATAATAACATGTACTGTCTGTTGATATTGATTGCGATATATATTGTTATTGGTTCACTATCCAGCTGTATTGTGCGCTTAAACTGGTCATTCAGTCACAGAGCCTATTTGACCAATAACTATAAACAGTAGAAGAAGAACAATAGGACATGATGTGACATGATGCATGCATCATTCACCTGCATTTTACTTCCTGTAAGTTTCAGTGAAAGCGTGTTGCTTTTCTGAGCCGCAGCGTTCTTATTGTGTGTGTTTGGGGGTGTGCGTATGCGTGTCTTGGGGTATGTTTCTACCTGCTTCGCACATGCAGAAGCTGCATTACTTGTCCATATTTCTTGAAAAATGTCTGAAGCTCGGTCAGACTGGAGAGAGAGTGTCTGTGAACGACAGTTTTCAAGTATTGCCGCTCACTTTCAGGTGAATTAGGCACATTAGCACACGCTGATCCATGTCTTCCAGCTTTTAGATGCATGTCTGCTTCAAGAACATGATAAAAACAGACGACTTGCCTCCTCAGCATCTTATCAAGTACTGCAGTTTTGTGGTAAGAAGTCATTTAATTCTGGTGCGTCATCTTTCAGACAAGTAGTGTACAGACAGAGATGTTACAAAAGCTTAGGTATGAATGTATTGTTCAGAAGGAAAAGAAAGTTCAAATCAGATTAATTTGGGACAGCAAAGTCCTGTGAATCATTTCTGAATCATTTCTCCATATCTGATGAAAACATGAGACTAACTGGCCATTGAGGCTTTATTGACATCAATAATGGATTTTTGAGTTTGAATCCAGATAAATTGCAGTGAATCAAGAGGCTGACAGCAACACTGAAACAACAGAAATTTCCCACACTGGTCGTGTCCTGAATGTGTCAAAAATCTCCCACCAAGCAGTTGAGCTTCTTTCAAAGGAAACATTCAGGTTTGGCTAGAATTTCCCTCAACCCTCAAGGAAAATCTATTTGGGTATTTTCTAACTGAATTTGAACTTCCGGGCCAAAAGGCAGAAAAACAACAGAGCACTTCACCAAATGAACTCCAAACCCAGAGTAAAACTGTCTGCTTGAAAACTAGAGAGAGATTTTTATTTTTCAACATAAGTCAGATATCTGAATAATCAAACGAATGACTTCATCTGAGGAAAACGAATGTTTTGGAAACGATGATCCGTGAGGTCAGCTGACAGTTTTCCTCACAGTCTTTACAGATTGCCTATTTAATTCTATTAAGTGAATTTATTTTCGCAACGTCCATCCATCCATTTCTCACCCTTCTCCCTAACGGGGTCGGGAGGTGCTGGTGCCTATCTCCAGCTGTGTTCCGGGCGAGAGGCGGGGGACATCCTGGAAAGCCCAATCAACCCAACAGTCATGTTTTTGGACTGTGGGAGGAAGCTGCAGTACCCGGAGAGAACCCACGCATGCACAGGGAGAACATGCAAACTCCATGCAGAAAGACCCCGGGCCGGGAATCGAACCCAGGACCTTCTTGCTGCACTGTGCAGCCCATTTTCGCAACGTCAATTTGCGAAATTTATACAGTCAGGGGAAACGCAGCAACTGCTCACATCGTATGTAGCTCCATATGTGTGTTTGCATTTTTGTGTCTGAGGGGGAGAGGATGAGTCTGAGCGTCTAATTAAATCCCGGTCCACATCCACTGGCTGGACAATCAGTGTGTGTGTGTGGGGGGGGGCAGGCTTCACCACATACCTGATCCCGTTGGTCTCTTTACGACACACTGACATCAATCAGAACTCACCACTCCCCCATCCCCGTAATGAAGCAACAGCTCCTGACAGAGGCTCCAAATTGAGACAGATGGTGGACAGGAGGACCCCTCCCCTCACCCCCGTTGATTAGATATGAAGGTTGTAATTGGCTGACTGTGTTTTCCATCAACAGGCATTATTGGCCATTTCACTAGCCGGTGCCATTATCGGCTCTGCTATTCCTGGAAGCACCTGAAAGCAGCCGAGCCGCTGCACTCCCACTCTGCATCCCTCAGGTCGTCTCTGGTTCTGTGTTATCAGCGTTGGCCCATATCGGCAAACAGTCACTCAGCGCTCTAGGAAAATATGCGCAAGAAACTGGATCAAACCAAGAACGCCTCTCCCGTCTTTATTTTTCACTTCGCAGAAATGAGATCACCCTTTTTATGTGAAATATTAACAGAACTGCAAGAATATGAGAGTCTGACTGTGTGATAATGTATTGTACAGTGGTGCATGTGATGTGCTCAATAATCTGATTTCTACTGCTTGTGATCACAATCAGAAATGTAATGACTATCAATCACTTTTAATGCTGATTTATATATTATTTCATTAGTCGAGAATAAAATAATCAATAAACACCCCATTACATTTTTACATCCTCATATTAAATGTCACAGATTGTTGTTTGTTAACATTCAAATGTTAACAAAAGAACCATTTATTTCAGTAGCTCATTTCACTAAGTGAAACATTACAGCAGGTAAAAGAAATGTTGAGCGTATCATTTCATCACATATGACACAAAATTTAAGATTATAATATTATATCAGACCAATAAAAAACATTTCTGACAGAAATATGTGCTTCATAAAAACTGTGCTTAATTCCCTCTAAAAGAGAATGCATATCATAATATACTACATATTCCTATATGTCTTTCTCTATGAGTGTTAAAATCACCCAACATTATGACCTTATGTGTACTTGGAGCCTGACTCAGATAAGAAATCTGAGAATTGATCATCTGGCAGATGACTTTGTACGCAATTTAAGTGGCAAGAACTGAGAGTTGCAGTGCATCCAGAAAGCTTTCACACTGTTTCACTTTTTCCACATTTTGTTACGCTATACTGTCTTATTCCAAATAAGCCTGTGGACTGAAATAATTTCTTTCGTCATACTTCTACACACAAACACCCCGATGTGACATTGTGGAAAATTTATCAAAAGGAGAAACCAAAAAAAAAAAAAAAAATCATCACATTTAGATAGGGATTTAAAGGCTTTGCTTAATGCTTTGCTGATGCAATTTTGGCAGCAATCGCAGACTCAAATCTGAAAAATTTGGAAGGATGGCTGTTATTTCTCCGCCACAGCTAGTATTTCAATTCAATTGTGAACTATTGTGCACCGAATGTAGTTTAGATTTCATTAAAAACCAGTGAAATACACATTTATTTTATGTAGACTGGAAACAACGAACCTGATGCCAACTTTAAGGCTGCAAATTCAGATAGATCATTTTTTTATACAAAGACAAAACGGATAATTCTCTGTGGTCCAAAAAGCATCGATGTTTCTTAATTTAGAGTGAAAATTCTTAGAACCAGATGGTGATATGGACCAGAACTGAACAGAAAGTCTGTTTTAGGGTTGATCACACTTTAATTCAGGGCAACTCAACTGACTGCTATGAAGGATAATAACTAAGCCAATGGTCAGCTCTCAGTCAGGTTGGTCTCTAGATGCTGTAGGCATTAGTCGTCTAATCATAGAAAGAAGAATGAACCGGGACCTGGTAGTTACTATCACCTCTTCACTAGACGAGCTGCAAAATCTGCTCACTACATCTTGAGCGAATAATATCTAAGTACAGTACTGTGTGTGCCCGTCACTGTTTTACAGTCTGTAATACATCTTATTGTGTTTTTTGACAAATAGAACTCTGGTCTTCATCTTCAAGAAGACATTCTGTCAGTTTTATGCTTTAATCTGTGTTTCTCTGTTATGAGCAGCTTGGCAGCTTGAGAGTGGAACTCTGGCTGGAAATGAGGATTCATGCTCAACGGCTGACGTTGCTCTATTATGATAACAACAGAAACTTCGTATCTGGTGACGTGGAGAAAGTGTCACGTTGTCGATGCACAGCATCGCCCGTAATTTGACTGTCGAACAACATTTTCAATGAGAACGTGTCGTTTCCATGCTCCAATGAAGTACAAGTATATAAATAGCGCAACCAATACCTGCAACTATTCTCTCTATTTTTAGAACAACTGCCTCTAAACCTGCAGAAAGTGAAGCCACAACAACAAACAACATATGCAAATATAATAATAATAAATATCATCATTGGGTAGTACATGGTACACTGTAGTACAAGATGTATCTAGTGGTAACCGTAGCCCAACTGAGAGTGTGTCTGACAAACGCTTCAACCTGTGTGTGTGTGTGAGTGTGCTTGGGTCTACTCCATAGGAGTGTTCAATAGTGGGTATGTGGACCCATACATCCAATAGACCAACCTGAGGACAACACCATGAAGACTGGAGCCCCAAACACCAAGTGGGACCCAACCACGGATTCCTGGGAGCGCCCCCGCAAGGACAACCGCAGACCAGCCCCCAGGTGGCCCCTTCACTCCAGCTGCCGCAATACTGGAACCCCAGACTCCTCCTCAACACTGGAGGAGATAATTCATTTTATTTATGAAGCCCTTTATATCTCAAATTGAAATCTCAAAGGAATCATTCACACGATGATGACGGCAAGGTACTTGATTGTAGCTGCAGGCTGACTGAAGTGAGGCTGCAACTTTGTGCCACTGACCCTTCTGACCAACACCAGCAGTGAGGTCACTGAAGTGTTCTGCCCGAGGACGCAAATGACAAGGGCGGGCGGACTGGGAATCAAACCAGCGACCCACCCATTGCAAAGCAAACTCCTACCCCCCAGATGAGGACATTGACAGAGATACCCAAGAACACTCCACCCCTCAGAAGTGGCCCGGCAGAGCCAGAGTACCCGGGCGAAGCCGGCATTGACCCAATCACCTCGCCCCAGACATCGAGAGGCACCAGCCACCAGAAGGGAGTGTGAGGGGGGAAACTGGACTGCTATGTGGGATGATAACTGAGCCAATGGTCAGCTCTCAGTCAGGTTGGTCTCTAGATGCTGTAGGCATTAGTCGTCTAATCACAGAAAGAAGAATGAACCGGGACCTGGTAGTTACTATCACCTCTTCACTAGACGAGCTGCAAAATCTGCTCACTACATCTTGAGCGAATAATATCTAAGTACAGTACTGTGTGTGCCCGTCACTGTTTTACAGTCTGTAATACATCTTATTGTGTTTTTTGACAAATAGAACTCTGGTCTTCATCTTCAAGAAGACATTCTGTCAGTTTTATGCTTTAATCTGTGTTTTTCTGTTATGAGCAGCTTGGCAGCTTGAGAGTGGAACTCTGGCTGGAAATGAGGATTCATGCTCAACGGCTGACGTTGCTCTATTATGATAACAGAAACCTCATATCTGGTGACGTGGAGAAAGTGTCACGTTGTCAATGCACAGCATCGCCCGTAATGTGACTGTCGAACACCATTTTCAATAAAAATGTGTCGTTTCCATGCACAAATTTAAATATTTGAGAATTTTATTTTAGTTCTCAAATAAAGAAGAATTCTTTTTCTAATAACTGGTACCATTACTGCAAGTTTTTAACACCAAACAACAGTGAGTGTCAGGTGGCAACAGCAGGGAGAGTCTTGGAGTGTGGGACGATGGACCTGCAAAAGAAATCAAACATTTGAATTTCTCTCAGACTGCAACCCAACTTCCTCCATTATTATCATCATTATTATTATTATTATTATTATTATTATTATTATTATTATGGTCACAGTTCTGATGACAGACACTCTCAGTGAGTGCCAACTGGAGACATCCTCAAAGGAAGGATGTCTCCAGTCGAAGTGGAAAAGCTTTTGGACCAACCTGTCGTTATAATCTACCCGAGGCTCCTCTGATGCTTCAGATGTTCCAAGCAGTATTCCTCTGCTTTAGTTGGACTTTCCTGCTGTGGATACACTCTGTGATGGGAAACCTTTTCTCTTGGCCTTCTTGGTGTTCACTCACCAACAGCTCTGTGCCTTCCCTCCCTCGATGTGCCAGTGGGCTTCAAGGAGGTCACTCTGGGATAGGTAGGAATCTTTCTTGCGGGTGTCTTGCTCGATCCTGGGTGGTCTTGCAGGGGTCACCATGTTTAAGGTTTGAACTGTGGGGAAGTAGCAGCAGCTACAGACTGTAGAGTTTGGTACCCAGAGTCTGTGTCCTTGTGTCTCTTCAGCCAGTGGTCTGCTGCATGTGTGCTTTACTGCGACCTACCTCTCTACCGGCAATGTCCCTGCTCTGAGGGGACGCCTGGTGTCTGCATGTCTGAGGTGAAGTCGGTATTCATGCCTCATTGGGTTTTGCTGCTCTTGCGGGCGGAACGTTGCAAGCTTTTTACCCTTCTCACAATTCTACCAACATGGAAATCTCCAGCTGACAAGTTCTTGGAAAGCAACCATCAATCCAGTTCAAAGCAGCACTTGTTGCTGAAGATTTGCCATATAAGTAAAATGACCTTTACCTCTCCACACACACGTCTCAAACACACACCCATGCAAAGAATCCAAATAGTTGACGATCATTCAAGCACACATTCCTATTCTGTTAATGTGATCTGTCTGCTTTGAGGACAAATGGTCAAGGTCACAATTAGGATCTTAAAAATGTATTTTTGTAGAGCAAAACTGCTTGGGTTCATGTAGGGCACCAACGTCTCCACACGGTGTGCCCGCAGTTCTGAGGAAAACCAAGTACGATCTTCTAAGACAATAAAGGATGAAAGCTGCCTTTGCTGGTCGGTTTAGGCTTTCATTTGTTTGCATGATTTACTGTCTTTTTGTGCTCATGGCAAATTTTTATTTGTAGATGTGAGATATTTAATCTAGGCAGTTCTGCATCATCTAAAGCACTGTCTAAACATGTAACACTGACTCATGCCTAAATGAGGGCTGTGTGTCTCCTGAACAGCGAAATCAGATCTGGAATGAAAACAGGAATAAAACATTAATTGCAGATCGTGATACATGTGGTTGTCAGGTATGGGCCTCCATAGATGCTGCGGCCTCATCTTCCAGAGCTCTTGCTGATGATGTTCAGCTTTTTGTCAAGTGGAGTCGGTGTAGCTGGGGAAACAGCAGAATATGTTTTGACAGAACCAAATGAAGATGTGGGAAGACTTCGTAGCCGCCAGGAATGTTTGTGTAAACATCGTCTGCGGTGATCATTCCACTGGTGGATGTTTGCTAAGGTTCTACATGTTTTGTTGATTAAAATTCACATTATTCAGACATTGAGTCAAGAATGCTTTGCAAAATAAACACATGAAAAAAATGGAACAGGTAACGAAATTGTTAAAAAATATAGAAATATAACCACATTAGGGCTGCAAGGTGTTGGTAGCACTGCTGCCTTGGAGCAGGAAGGTCCTGGGTTTGAATACCAGCTGGGAATATTTTCCGCATGGAGTTTGCGTGATTCTCTCAGAGCGTCAGTGGGCCCTCTCCTGGTACTCCAGCTTCCTCCCACAGTTAACTGGTCTCTGTAATTTGTCCTGAGGTCACCTCTCCTTCCAGGGAAACTTGAAAAACTCAGTTTTTGACAAAAGGTTTTTGTGCAAGGTTAGGTGCATGAAACTGCAATTGAAAGGTTTTTGTTGACATCATATGAGTCACATGATCAACAGCTGGATAGTACGACCAGCGAAAACGATGAAGAAGACGACAGGAAGCGGTAGGAGGACGATGGATTGGTTTTGCTGTCTCCACTGGAGCTCTCACAGCATCGCACCGTTCACAAAATTTATGCATCATTCGAATGTGTTTAATTCTGTAATTTGCAGACGACACTGAGCTTTTGGAGTACGTCCAGTGTTCACATGTGCAGACCACACTGTCTGCCTTATGAGGATGTCTGATTCAGTTAAAAGCTGCTGGAAGATGTTAGCTTGTGTCAGCTTTCCCTAAATCATCGTCACGACAATCTGACATATTTTAACTGAAACCCTGGTGTCAGGTGCTGTGAAAAAATATTTTGCCTCATTGAAGTTTTGGAATGTGTCCAATTGCGAGCAGGTTCAATGAGTGTTAACATTTTTGTGAAGGCCAACATGCTCTGTTCTGTCTGGAGTCAGTGGAGATGCAGGGCCAGATTCTGCTGCGAAGTCCAACAGACGCAGGTGACTCCCACCTGACCCGCTTACCAGAGACCGCTTTACAAAAATCATCTCAGATTGATGATGAGGGACACAGTATAGGTGAGAGAGGGGGAGGGAGACGTCTCAGACTTAGTAGGCCATGGTCTGCCTGGCGTCTGGAGCTCCGTCATCAGCCAGCCACTCTTCTTACTGGTTGCTTACTGGCACACTTACATAACTCAGCACAGACACCCAGAAATGGATCCGACTAGACTCAGATTGTCTCTGAACTCATCTCTGCCTGACTTTTGTCTACCTGACTTCTCTTTACTGACACCCACTGAGGGTTGGTAAAAATCCACCAGGTGCAAAGTTTTTGTTATCTCTTAAGTACACTTCAAACTATTTAACTAAAAATGAGAAAGCCCTATCTGGAAAAACCAGACATAAAAATACATAACAAAAACAAGTGCCACATGTAATATGTGGTGTGGGGGGATTATAAGGTTTTATGAAAATGTTGAAATATTAAATATAATCAGTGGCATGCCATGATTATATGGCATGCCCCCCCCCAAATACAAAAAAAAAGCATCTTGTCCAGCCAATGGAAATACCAACAGTGCCCCCACTTGCATAATATTTTAAATCTCTACTTGGCATGAAGTCACACATGAAAATAGATACCTTTGTCTCTGATGAAACAGATGAGAACAACTGGATGAATTTGAAAAAGAATATCAGAAACGTACCTTATAACTGCTGATGGCAAAGATGGACATGTATGTATTAGGAAATGTCTTTGTTGGTTGCATTATAGGCACTGGCATGTACAACATTTTGGGGAAATAGTGCAGATTTGACAGAAGTGCTATGGATTCAACATGCTCAGCTGCACATTGTCCCATAAAACAAAAACAATCCATCATCCTAGTACTTCCTGTCGTCTTTACTGGAAATATGGAAACCTAATGGAAATATAGCTGCCATTCCTGTCATGTTACGTGTTTTTCTGTGTATTTATTTTGAGTTTTGCGTCCCTGAGTCTGCTCGTTGTCCTGTCTTTGTGATTACCTTCTGTGTATTTAATCCCTCCGGTGTCCTCTGTTCCTCGTCTCATTTTGGCTTTGGTGTATGTGGCGTCAGTCCCTCCATTTGTAGTTCCTGTTGCTACCAGTGTTGAGCCTTAGCTTCCAGGTTATTGGACTTCTGTGCTACTTACTGCTACATTAAATTGTCGTTTTCTTCTCCTCAGCTGGGTTCTGCCGTTTCCCTCACCACCTCACATCCACCAATCTGTGACAATTCCTTCCAACCCGTAACGAGTTCAGGAGGTCACTCTATGTTTTCTATTGCTGTCTTTGACAGCCTTTTTTATTTTTCATTGCTCAATTGAAGAAATAGCTTTATTTGAGCTATTTTAGACTTCCATACATATAAGAAGCACATGTGCAGTTCTTTTCACTGCCTCCGTTTAACTCTGGTAGATTCTTACATTTGGGTATTATTACTGTTAACTTGCATGTGTTAGTCAGATTGCATTTGAATGTTATGAAGTCCATTTGCATGATTATTATTGTATTATTTTGACATTTCCAGGCATGAATGGGTTTTATCTTTCATATGACCAGTTTTCAAGGCTCGGCTGCCATTTTGCAGACATGTTGTCTTCTCCACGGCTCTGTGAAGTCACTGACAGTAAACTCATTTCTCCAGATCCTTCTTACCCTTTAAAGCCATGAAGGCTAAAGTTACACTCTGGTCCTGGTCCTCTTATGTGCATCTGAGACTTGGAGCCAGAGAATTGTGATGTACAATTAGTTGCCTGCAATCGTTTTAGAATTGACTGAAAACTATTAGGCGATGGAGCAGCTAGCAGGAATCTGTTTTAACTCCATTCCTCTTCTGGCGATTAGAATATATATATATATATATATATATATATATATATATATATATATATATATATATATATATATATATATATATATATATATATATATATATGCTGACTTGTTCTCCTTTAATGTACATAATGTAAAAACTATTTCTCTATAGTTGTTCGGTTGTACTATTTTTTACAACCTCCAAAACCATTAAAGTTTGAGATGCACCAGTCAATGTTTTGTCATTTTTTATTTCATTTTTCTTTTCATAGAATAATAATAAAAAAAGTGCTGATAGTTTTTAATAAACATCAATGTTGATTTCATGCTTTATAATTTATTTCACATTATATCTAAAATTCATATTTAAAATATTGAAGTTTGTGACATTTCAAGCACAAACATCAATGTATTTTGTTTGAATTTTGTTGAACCTAACAAGTAATGAATAATTGGGAAACAAAGAGGAAAAGATGCATGTTCAATAAAAAAAAAAAACCCTGAAATGTCCCTGAATTGTCCCTGAGCTGAATTCACTTCCTTCTGAATTCAGCTCCATTAACGCAAATTAAAAAAGAAAGAAAAATGACACACACAAACAGCACATCTCCTGAACACATCGTTCCCACAGCATTCAGCTGTGGGATCTTTTTATTCTTCAGGACAACTGGTTGTTGCCGATGGAAACGTGGACAGAGCTAAATACAGAAAATCCTTGAGGGGGGGGGGGGAACCTGTAAAAAAAAAACAAAAAAAAAAAGCAAAAAGAATCACCCTATATACACAGCCACACCTACAATGGAATGGTTAGAATGACCTAGTCAAAGTTCAGATCGCACTTTTTAGGTTTTTGTTTAGACATTTAAAGACTGTATCTTATTTTTCATCCACTTCACAGTTATGCACCACTTTGTATTAATACATTCAAGTTTGTGGGAAATGTTCACAATTAAAAGGAAAAAAAAAATCTAAACATCACAGCGGATTCAAATTCCAAAGATCCATGAAACTTGATTGAAATAAAACCTTGAATGATCAAAAACAATAACTGAACACATTCGGGACATAAAGTCACATCACAAACATAGTTTGGGTAACATGAATTGCTTTCTCTTTCAGACGTGGATGAATGTACGAATGACTACAATGGGGGCTGTGTCCATGAATGCATCAACATACCTGGGAACTACAGGTGCACCTGCTACGATGGATTCATGCTGGCCCACGATGGACACAACTGTTTAGGTATGAATGGCCTTTGTTGGAACTTCTGGCCTTTTGCCTGGCTTATCGCTTGATGCTGCCAGGATGAACCTCTTCATGAAAATGATGTTTCGCTTCCTGGGCTGAGCTCCTCCTCACTGCGTTGTCAGGTGTTAACTTATAGAAAGCTCCTCCGAGCTCTCACCATAGCATATCAGCCAACTTTAGGTCTCAGCTTTGACTAGGACATTGCATTATCTCGATTCTCTTCTTTTTCAGACATTTTGTGGTGAATTTATGTTTGATTATATTGTTCTGTCTCACTGGAGGGATTTCTTTACAGTGATTGTGTCCATACTTTTTTGCCATGAGGGCCACAATTGTCAAGTTTCCAGCATTCAAGGGTCTTTTATCAAATTAAAACTCAAAAAGATTTTGACAGTATTTTAATGGTGCAAAGCAGTTCAATTTTTTTTGTAGAAAAGAAATCTGTAAATTATTGTTGATCCAACATTTCAACATTTGAACAGCTGTCACTTAATACAGCTGCTGTATTAAATGACAAACAATAAACCCCCCCAAAAAAGCTTTTTTGGGGGGGTTATTTATTTTTTCTTTTTCTCTTTTCCTCTTTCTTTTCTTGTTTACATTCATGCAATAAAGGTTGGGCAGCGCTCACTCATTTAGCAAAGTGTGGCTACTATCGATTGTAGCAATTTGCGCCACCCACTGGAAGTAGGGAGAAACAACGACCTCTATCTATCTGTCAGTCTATTGATCTATAGTTAGATAGCTAGATGTTGTCTTTGGTTGGGTGAAGAAAATGCTGCCTAAGTTCAGTAGCAGTTAGCGATCAGTAGCACACTGCTGGCGGATGTTTAACGTACTACGGAGCAGAAAGCTGACATTGTTGTTTCTCCCTACATCACATGTGTCAAACTCAAGGCCCGGGGGCCAAATCCGGCCCGCTGAAGCTTTTTATGTGGCCCTCCACAGACTAGACTAAGCACTAAGTGTGATTAAATATTATATTATCAATCATATCAATGCAGTTTTTATCTGTTTACTGCCAATTTATATCAATCAATCCCTCCAGTTTCTTGAGAATTTAGTTGATGTATGATTATAGTCCATGATTTATACAGCAAGTAAATAAACAGTCGCATTTATTATTAGTTCCTGAAGGGACTGAAAAGATCTTCAATAATATTACATAATTTTAAGAATTAATTGACATATTAACAGTTTGTGAACAGGTTTTATCAACACATTCTGGCACAACCGGCCCTTTAAGCGCCTTCATGATCTTGATTTGGCCCAAAACGAAAATGAGTTTGACACACCTGCCCTACATCCAGTGGGTGGCGCATGTTGCTACATTCGATAGTAGCCTCACAGGGAAACCCGCTAGAAGGAAACAAACGCATCCAGTACAACACTTTAATTCTATTGGCTGAGAGGTTGCCAGGCGACTGTGCCAAAAGGCGGTTCCAAAAACAAGCAGAGAATGTTTCGTAAGCGAGCGGAGAGTCCGAGCAGAGACTAAGTTTGAGCGCCTGGAGAAGACGCTCAAACTTTGAGTAGGCATTACAAGCTTTGAGAAGAAAGGTAAGAAGTGCTGCTGTCAAAGTAAAAATGTAAGCAAACATATTAAAGGTTTTGAGTACAAAAGACATCAAATCCTGCTTTCAGACTGAAAATATGGGCTCTTGGATTATGGCAGAAAAATTCCCCCATGTAGCTTTAGTTGGTTGCCAGTTTGGTTTGGAAGGTGCAAAAGAAGAGAACGTTGGACGGCAGACATGTTTGTTTTTTGGAGTGTTGATTAAGAGCCTTTAACCTGCTGGTTTTGGAGGATGTTATGGAGTAGAAGCTGTAACTTGAATAAAACAGGAAGCAACTGACTGAAAGCTAGCTACCTGAGCAGCTAGCATTAGCTTGTTTTCTTGGTGTTTTTCTATATGTTTCCTGAACATTTCAGGATTTGTTCAATATAGATAGTTTAGGAGGAGGCATTTTGTATGTTTGGTCATGATATGTAAAAAAACCCCTGTAAAAACATATCATTTCTGCTGTATATACTTTATGCAGTGTAGTTGGCACATTAAAGCCCACGCAAGACAACCATTCTAAACAAAAGCAGGATAACTGCTTGTATTGCTGGAAATTGGCTTCTTTATTTCATTCTGTTAGCCATCTGAGTGTTGTCTTTCACTCTTTATGTTGTGTTTAAATTCAGGATTGTGGATTAAGCAGAAGGTATTCAGATTGCTAATTCCAACAGTCACTGGTATTTACTGCCTGGCGAGAGGAAACCAGCTGTGTCTGTCCCTAAACCTCAAGACTGGCTTTACTAGATGTTGACTGGATGCAGCCTTAATGAGCTGCTGCTGATTAAATCAGACTTCAAACGAGGCAGTAAAGTGTGAAATCACAGGCAGAATATCTGTGATCACAGAGCCAGTAGCGGCTTTGTGCTCATTTCGCAAACTGACATTACAAATTCAGCCAAACTTTTTTTTATTAAAACTTGTAGTAAAGTTTTCAGTTTTAAGCTTTTCTTGTGTTTGTATCCTTGTTTCTGTGTGTCTTGTACTGGCAGCTCAGACAAACAGGAAGTTGGGTCTGGTTGCCCTACTGTGTCAGGGCAGATTTACCAGTTGCATCACGATGTCGAAAGGGATGTATTCTGATAGTGATTACAAATTGTAATGTTCATATCCTGCCTAATGAGAGCCAAAGTATTTCCTTACAAACTATTTTAGAAGTTATAGATGTTTGTTTTTAATATTTTTGTGACCAAATGTCATGAGTCAGTTAATTTCTTACTTCCAAATATCAGTTTCAGTCATAAATCCAAACATTCAGTTGAAATGATTTTTTTCCCCATAAAATTTAGATTTAAAAACAACATTTTTAGTTTTGTTTATTTTTTTAGATTTTTTTTTTTTTTTTTTTTTTACGACTATTGCATTTGCAAGAATTGAAGGCGTTGTGTATGGGTGTTTTATTGCTGGTATGATTATTGCATTTAACACAGGAAATATGTAGAAATATTAAAGCAACCTCTCAAAACATCAGCCAGGAAATATAATTTGAACACAAATGGATGAAACAATTACAATACAGTGCAATTATTTTTTAATCTCTCTCAACTGTATTATTCATCAGGAGATAAACTTTTAAACATGCAGTCGTGTTCTTCCATTTCCTTTCACGTACCTGTTGATTCTTGCTTCCGCTGACAAAAACGTCCTTCGTTATTCCCATATGAGTTGTCATAACAGTGTTTTCCAGCTTTGCAGAGTTCAAAGGCGATGGAAAGTAAAATCATACGCCTTCCTGTGCAGGAGCCAGACTTGTCAGATTGCTTCCTCACAAATGAATCTTATCCGAAAAATGAAGTCAGACCCTGAGGAGGTCAGCATTGGGTTCAGGTTTATGAGTCATGAAACCCAGCAGAGCTGATGCAGATCAGCCGCTGCTTTTGTCACTTTAGGTCCTCAATGTGCTACGGTTTCATTTGAAAACTATTTTCCCAGCGTGCTTGTCAGAGTCCAGACTCCTTTCATTTCACATTCTGCTCACATCCTCCAGGCCTGCTTGCAAAAACATCATAAAGGCTCTGCGGCTTTTAATGGACCTGGAGCCATGATGCTGAGAAACCTCACGGCCTTGTAGTTTAAATGACAAACCCAACGTTGGAAAATTTGCGGACATTGGTTTCGTGTGAGCGTGCAGGAAGTCGCTCCATCATCTCAGCAGATGCACCGTGTCAGTAACTGAGGACATTAACTGATTTAAGGTCAGCTAATTAATTAAAAAGTCGTCCTGTTTGGTTTCTTCTCTTCCTTTTGATTTCGACTCTGTTTATCAAACCCGATGACACATTGAAAGAAAATGAGGACATTATGAAATCAAAGCCATCTGCCTTACCAATCCACAGACTGGCCTGGAGAGTCAAGCTAATCCAGATTCTTTAACAATCCTTTAAAGAAGCTAGACAGTTCAAGTTATTATAATGTTTAATCTCAACTTAGAATTAATGAAGTATTTTTGAAAAAAAAAAAAAAAATCACAGTTAGAATTAATAAAGTTTATCACAGTTTATTTTAATTTTATTTTTTTATCTAGGCTGATACTTTGTCCCAACAGAAGAAGTAAACCTGCCAGTGTTCTGACAATGTGTCACCTAAAACATGGACATCGCCATCATGGATTAACAAACAATGCATTTTAGGTAACGGTGCAATGTTCCAAACATATCCAGTACAGTCCTCTCTGTCTGTCCTACCCAATCAAATAGTTTTATACCTGAACACACGGAGGACGTCCATGAAGTGCGACAATCTGTATTGCAGCTTCAGAAGAAACACCGTTATGCATTTTCTAGGCACATAGTGCCATTTTACAGCACGACCATGTTACCTTTAGCTGTCATGAAAATGCTGTGTATATCAAACATGACTTAAAAGAAATTTGACTTTGCATTTTAAGACCATTTATAATTGGGCCTCTGTCTCTTTAAACATTCCAGCTCTTTCAGAATCTCTGCCTTCAAGAAGTCATCACATCATGGCTCCTCTATTAACCCTTTAATGATTTTACTAGCGTTGCAGTGAGACGTAGTTTCTTGAATGAGCTCGGCAGATGTGCAGTTCCACCAGGTGTTTGCTAATTACTGCTGGCTAGTCTGAAGGAGCTGAGTGGAGAGGGGCTGCTCTGTGAGCCTGGACACTGGAGCTCCCAGGCCTTCAATAGCACCACTCTGTCAGAGCTACAGCTTTTCTCTGTGGAGAGAGGAGAACCTTCCAGAAGGACGACCATCTCTGCAGTAATCCACCAATCTGGGATGGAGATGGACAAAAGGAACCTGAACGACCTCAGACCAGCAGACACAAGATGAGGCTCAGGTGTGAATGACAGGCATCGTGTTTGGAAGAAACCAGGCGCGGCTCATCACCTTCGCTACAGGAGATGTTTTGCAGCAGCAGGAACTGACTGACTAGTCAGGACAGAGAGAAAGACGAATGGAGTGATGAACAGAGTCGATGAAAACCTGCTGCAGAGCATCCTGACCTCAGACTGAGGTGGATCAACAAGCAAAGGCTGTGAATACTTCTGTAAACATGATTTTCTTTGTTTTCTATTTTTAGTGGGTTTGTGAAACTCTCAAAGGTTTTTTTTTGTTTTTTTTTACCATTTTGTCCTAGTGGAATACTTCTGTCTATTATTTGGAAAGAGATTAATTTAATACAGTTTGGATCAAGACAAGAGCAAGAAAATGTGGAAAAAGTGAAACATTGTGAATGCTTTCCGGATGAACTGCATGTGAAGCAACATCCTCACTGTGTTTAGATGGAGCTTCACCTCATTTGAGCCCAACGTGAAAAGAGGGTGGCGGCAGCTGAAACTGGAACTGGAAAAAAAAAAAAAAAGAAAACACCTCTGGCCATGTTTGTGTAGAAACTGGAATGGCATTTCTTTCCTCTTAACTTTCTCCTCGAGCGGCGGGAAGATTAAAGTCATCAGTCATATTAATGGCATCCATTACGGCTCAGGATTTACCTAAAATAGTGTTAGGAAGTGCTGTGAAAACAAAGCAGAAGTTCACCAAGGACACGATTTATGCTCACAACGTAGAACCTCTGCTGCTATATTTACACTCGGAGCTGGAACTTTATGGGCCTGCAGCAGAAGAACTCGGTGAAGTCATCGTCGAGGTCCGTTAGACCGTCACAGAACCTTCTGAATATTCACCATCATTCATTCAGGGGAAGCTTTATGGCGCTCTGCTTTTTTTTTTTTTTTTTATCATTAATTGATGACATGACCTGTAATCTCTGTCCACTTCCAGCTGAACTTGTTAAAAACTGTTGAGTACATTTTAAAAAGTGATCTGAGTTACACATTCCTTTCTATTTGTTAGAACTGAACAGTACTTTTATGTGATAATGTTTTACAGCATATTATAATTATTATTGTTAATCTTATTTCTTTATACATAGTTTAAACATTTTTTGATCTTTTGTGTGAGCCTATTGCTGCCTGAATTTCCCCTGTGTGAGACAGTACATGCTATTCTATTCTATTCTATTCTATTCTATTCTACCACAAAACATAACCCAGTAAGCCAAGTCTGTTAGCCAGAGAGAATATTCTAATTCATAACATATTTCTCAAAATATTTATGTGGCTAAAAAACAACCTGATACTGTCGAAGAGCTTTTATGTAATACAGAAAAGGAACGATTGCTGAACTGGTGTTGAAATTTTGAACTTTAAACTCAGAAAAGTCCAGGCTCCTTTTCAGAAAGTAACGAGATAAATCTCAAAATTTCTGAGGTTTTTTTTTTCTTTCGGCAGAAATTCACTCCTTTTATTTTCCTTACAGTGGCCCTAACAGGCTGCTGTAGTTTTACTTTCTAAAAGGAGCGATGGAAACACATTTGTAGCGACTTTGAAAGCTTATAGTAGCTGGTCCGGTCCGGTCCGGTCCGGTCCGGTTGCGACCTCTTGCCATCTGCCTTTTCTTCCTCCTCTCTGGTTTCGTGTCCTGCCTGAGGCTGGCGGCTCGTCTCAGCACCTCAGACTAAACACGGCACGCAGCCACCATGTCAGGCCCGGGTTTATACACACGCCCACGTACAGAAGCTGTCAGGTCCGATTATTGTACAAGACAGTGGGCCACTTCACGGAAAACTTTATAAGCCTTTCAGCAGCACAGTGCAGGATAAACAATGCTTCCCGGCAGTATGGAACGACGCCTGCTAACGCTTAGCGCCAGGCTTTTCATCCAGTCACAGAATCCACCTGTTAGAGTGATGGGACAGCATGGCTGTTCCTCATGGGTCCCTGTAACATTCCTGACTCTGGTGTCAACATCACTGAGCACACGAACTCTGACTCATCTGCTGTTATTAATGCAGCTCAGTAAGCGATGAGCGTTTGTTGCACTGCTGCCTCTCATCCCTTACCTCCATGCTGTCTCTGTGTGTGTCCAGATGTGGACGAGTGTCTGGACAACAACGGAGGATGCCAGCAGGTGTGTGTGAACACAATGGGGAGCTACGAGTGTCAGTGTACAGACGGCTTCTTCCTGAGCGACAACCAGCACACCTGCATCCACCGCTCTGATGGTAAGACTGGGACAAAGACACCAGAGACATAACACCTGATGACAAGAAATCTTTTTTGGAAGTTGTCTATTTTTTTTTTTGTTTTGTTTTTTGTTTTAATCTGGATTAGGACTATTTTCAACTGCTGAATCCAAAAGTGACATCCATTTTTTCTCAATCAGGTTTTTATTCTAATTTGATGTAGAGGAATCTGATCTTCTGAATCGATGACATGTTTGTGACGTTATCAGTTCATTTCCGTTCTTATTTCTCATCCAAAAAAAGTTTTAGGAGACAAAAAAATGTATTCTAACAGAGTGTATTGATTAAATGTTACAAAGTCGGATGTCTATAAATTAAGTAATTTACAGAAGCCAATAAGGGTAAGAACATGTGAACTGAACGTTACGTCTTTGTCTCTTTCCTGTCCTGGTGGAATCTCTCCTCCTGCTCATCACTCATTGATCAGATTCTCCAGATGTGAGAACAAGTCATGCATTTTGATGCTCATGTAGCTCCATAGTTCAGGAAGTTGACTTGATTGAGAAAAACCAATGTGATTTTTGGATTCAACTCATCAACTCACCCCTGTGTGTGTGTGTGTGTGTGTGTGTGTGTGTGTGTGTGTGTGTGTGTGTGTGTGTGTGTGTGTGTGTGTGTGTGTGTGTGTGTGTGTGTGTGTGTGTGTGTGTGTGTGTGTTCTAGACATGAATACGAGCCACACTTTCCACTTTTTAGAACATTTTATTTTTTATACATCTTGTGTCTTTTTGGACTCAGGTCACTAGAACAGCAGGATAAAACTTACTTATTCACTCAGACTCGGTTTCAAAGCCGACCCGTTTTAAACAGACATAAAAAAAAATGGTGTGTAAAACAGGCCACTGCTAACGATATTCATTCCACATGTTGACGGATATGAAACAAAACAGCAGCAGTAACAGCGTAACATCAGAAACAGGAAGAAGCGTCCAGCGATGCTCTCTTCGTCGTCCTCGAATCGTGTCTCACATGACAGTTCAGTTGTTGCAAAATGCAAAAGTAAAACCAGAGCGCAGGAAATCAATGTAATGGAAAACCCTGATTGTCTGATGTTATCACCCATTACGGAATTGATTCATCGGAAAATCGATTACTGAAATAATCGCCGGCTAATTTCAATGAATCGTTAACTGGAGTAAACACACTCAAAGAAAAAAGACAACAGAGTTTGAGCTGGAATTCAACCAAAACTATGCAAAAAATATTAACATTTTGCATTTAAGACAATAAAAAAAAGAGAAAAAAATGTGGTCTGCCTAGAAGTGCTCCAGTGACAGTTTTAGCTTCACCTGGTTTAAATTCTGAAAAGAAGTCACAGACTCAGTCTCCACCTTTGGGCTGCGTTTACGCTGCTGCCTGCAGTGACACAAATCTGATTGTTTTGTGTTTATGTATCTGATCTTTTCATGACAGTCTGAACAACGCAGAGCAGATTTTTAGAAAAGCAAAGCAGGTCATGTTGCTTTTCTAAAAGCAAAGTGACCTGAGCTCAGCTCAGATGTTTTTGTGAAATTTGATTTCGATCATTCACATTTCCAAATGTATGTGACTTGTGTCCGATCTGCTGCCTGAACTGGCAGCGTCCTGCATGCACAGCAGAGGAAGCAATGATGTCACACACAGTGAGTGCGCTCGGTGTCTGTGGATGTAAACATGGGTGCAAACACTGGAGCGTCTCTTGTGACATTAAAGCATCTGTCCAACCAGATCCAGCACATTAACAGCTTAATGCTCATCATCGTGCGTCACGGTCGTGGTTTGTCTTCTAATTTCCGCGTGTCAGGAAGTGTGAACAACCACACGCACAGAAACAAAGAAAATCTGATTTCACAAAATATCTGAACTGAGCATTAAAGGCTGGCAGTGTGAACGTCGCCTCAGTGATCAACAAGGCATGAAGGTGGAATGAAGCCTGAAGAAAAGAGCACAGGTGCTGTTTGTTCCTCCAACTGTTTCATGAGGAGAGATTTCCATTCCAGAGCGAGTTCATGAAGTTCACCATGATGTAACTGCCATGGGATCAGTTAATTAGCAGGACTTTATCCATGGAACAATAAAATGGCTTAATTAAACAATTTCATGGGGTAACGGAAATTTCAATTACACGTCATTGGGCTTATTTTCTTTTCTTTTTGCTCCTCCCTTTAAGATATTAAAGACCATGCGGTATTCTCTTTAGGGCAAGATTAAAAAACAAATCTAAAATAAAAAGAATAATATTAAGTCAAATATTATTGTAATATATTTGTAAGTTTATGGCAACAGGAAGAAAACTGCTTTAATACCACTTAGTTTCACAGCTTAGCATCGTCTCACTTGTCTGTAGGTTTCACTCAGCAGCAGCAGTGAGGAAGCTCTGAGCTCTGCTTCCCTTTCATCCACTCACACTTCTCTGCTGCCTGAACAATAGACACATGCATTGCAGCTGTGAATGGGGACAGTGTGCCGGAGGACATCCAAGACGTGAAGCGACGACAGTCGTTTGTCACTCCTTAATGGGAACAGGCAGGAGGAATGGGCTTGTGGGCAGAGACGGAGGGCGAGGACGGAGAGGTCGAGTGAAGGAGGAGGCTGTGACCTCTGCCTTTGTCCGCTCCCTCTTCGCTCGGAGCCCTCGCCGGCTGTGGTCGCCGCGGAGGTATGTCAGGAGGCTCTCAGGACGTTAGAGGATCCTTTGTGGAGGAGCGAAGCGAAATAGGTGCACAAACAGATAAATGTTTGCTCACTGGGAACTCCGCTGGCCAGCGAGCTCCTGCCGTCGTTTCCTGTCACTCCAAGCTCTTTTTAAAGCTCCAGGTTTGCGTCAGGGGAACCCTGCCTCTGTTGTCTCTTAGTTTTCACAGCAATCGACCAGATGTAGCTGGACTCTTCAGTCCCATTTCTTTGGGAGAATCATTTTAAAATGATTATGAGACATTATGACTGAAGCTGTTCTATAGCCATGTTCCAACTGTAAACGTGTGTGCAACCTGGGATGCTCACAGTAAACAAGCAGTTAAAATTTCTAGGTGTGTAAAGGCCTCACTCTGGCTGGCTATCCTGAGCCTTTTACCTTCACCACACACACACACACACACACACACACACACACACACACACACACACACACACACACACACACACACCTCTCTCACCCCCCTCATACACACTCTGTCCTGCTTCCACAATCAGACGTTTGTCCGCTGTCCCCCTCCAGGCCAGGAATAGCCGTAGAATCGCAGTGTTCCACAGGAATCTTCTCGCTCGCTCTCTTTCCGTCTCAAACATCACAGTCCCAGTGACACTCCGACCTCAGCAGGATGTGCTTGAAAACCACACCTGTTCACTGTGTAGCTTCTCTCACTGCAACGTCTCCAGCAGCACGGAGAGACCAAAGAGCCGTCGGAAGACATCAGAGCCTGAGTCGATGCAGACGTTGCAGACGTTGCAGACGGGGGAGCTCATCCTCTCTGTCTCTTGCCTCAGCTTTTGCTTTCTGAAAGTTATTTTATAAACCCGGCTTTAAAAGCTACTTTTTTACTCTCTGCCCTCACAACCAGATTACTTCAAATTTAAGGATTGTGGTATTTTTTACTTTGCATGAGATTCCGTTATTAATAACCGAATCCCAGATTGAGTTATTACAGATACAAACTAGAGGTCAGGCCTGAAATCTTGCCTTAGTGATGAACTCTGACCTGAACCTTCAGCATTCAGAGTCACATAAAGATGGTTACAGAGTCGGCCTTCTGTCACCTGAAGTACATCTTTGGGATTAGAGGACTGATGTCTCAGTGAGATCTAGAGAAACTCATCCAGGCGTTTGATCACTGCAACAGCGTCTTACAGGTCTGTCTAAAAAAACCGTCCTCCAGCTGAAAGCTGATCCAAATGCTGCTGCTGGTGTCAGTGACTCTCTGTCACTCAGAGAATAGGCTTTAAAATACTGTTGATAGTTTATTAAAAAAAACTCAGCAACAAGATACATTAAATACCTGTTATGTTTTATCAGCCATCCAGACCTCTCAAGACTTCTGGTTCTGGTTGTAGTCCAGAACCAGAAATCAGATTTATTGAGAAGTTTATGTTTACCAATTGGTTTATTTCAAACTGTATTTACAGCAAACTGTATGTACACAGCAGTTGTTTTACCACACCGAGATGCTTCATATGTTCATACAGCAGCTAGTGCTGCCTGCATGAACGCATGGAGGAGGAGCTAAAGCTGAGATTGCAATAATAAACTCTCCTGTTTGTGGATGTTTCTCTCCCCGATATAATTATGTGTGAGCCATTAATTCTGTGGCAACATGTTTCTAAATGGTAAAACAAACCGAAGGAAGCCATCTCATTGAAAATGACGTCCTCAAGTTCCCAAACAATATGCATATTCAGAGTGCCATGTTCTGAGCGAGAGGAAGCCGAGGAGAGAGAAGGGGATTGTGGAAACAGGGCATGGGGGAGGTGTGAGCGCTCGGGCAGAAAAACAGAAAAAATAAACACAGAGACAAACATGGTGGATTTGACAAAAGTTGTTTATTTGGAGCTGTGGAAGGAGAGGAGGCAGGCCGAGGGCTGAGGCCGCCGCGCTCAAACACAAACAGACGCGCGCAGAAAGTCGCGGCGGCGCAGACATTTACTGGACGACACGCAGATTCACACACTCACGCACACGCCCACATCGCAATGTTCTTCATGATGAAGGAATTCTCACTTTAAACAAACCGAAGCAGGAAACTGGAGGTACAGAGAGCTTTACAATGACAGGCCTGGGACACGTGGGAAGCCTAAGTGCAGGGAGCTCTGTCTGCCTGGCTGTCAGCCGTTACTACAACATCAGACCCCTTTCATTTGAAAAACAACTTACCTGTCACACATCCACAAAAGACATCGAAAAATCTAGATTCTGTACTATAGGTCCAAGCCTCTCATTGGCTGAAGCAGAATATCTTCTTGATGACTTTTTCAAAGTAAAGACTTCATATGGCGGTTATGAAAATAACTTTATTGTTTGTATATTTGACAATAGAGATACAGAAAGTCTTGGAAGTCTGGTACATTTGGAGAGGTGTGAATACGAAACTCGGATGCGGACCAAAAAACCAACTCTGGTCTGCCTAAATATCTACGTCTCAGTTCGATTAAAGTGGGCATTCTGGGTAAATGGAACCAAAGCAAACATGGGAGTCTGCTGCCAGCGGGAGAAAAGAATGAGAATTTTTCCAAAGACGAAAGAGAAATCCTACAACTGCTAAAATATGACAGCATTTTTGCTTTACATTTTGTGAAGAAGGAAGTTGCACTCGGTGTCTCCATCAGAAGCTTTTGTTGTTTCCTTCAGTTGTTTTTGGTGCAGCGCCCCCACAGGTGAGGGGATGAACAGGTGTTTCAAGGGGTTTGGCTCGTTTGACTCAGTTCATTGTGAAAGAGAACCACACCAGCTGAAAATGTAACACATGTTGCAGGTTTGGTCCCCAACTAAACCGAGTCCACTGGACTGTCTGGTGTGAAAACATTCTGAAAATGGCAGGACACCGATCCCCAAGGACCAGATCTGGACACGCATGGACTAGGGCGTCCTATCGGCCTCGTTTCTCTATCTGAACCGATAATGTTCTTTGTGTTTGGGATAAAAAAACCCATCCTTACTTCAATTTCAGATCTTTACCAGGATGACTCTGAGCAGTTTTTGGCTCCTGAACGCTTCCTCTTCTTGTGAGTCCTCTATCTAAACTCTTATGAGGAACACCTGCTTGTTCCTGGTTTATGGTGAAATTATGTTTATTTCACTTCACACTGAGTGTGGCCCCGGCAGTATTCACTGGAACATTCAGCACTTTGGTAATAAACCAACATCAGGGTCTTGAACAAGTTCTTTAACCCATCTTGAGATGCTTATTGAGTAATGACTTGGTAATTAGAACTTTTAAAAAAAGAGAAACTAACGTACAATTGAGAAATATCTCTGTTCGCCCGTCTTAGGCAGAGACTGTCTCTTATTCAGATAGGAGCAAAAAGATACTTTTACTTTTCTTCCTAACGGATATATTATTTGATCAAAGTTTCTCTGTAGTTTATGCTGATGTGAAATATAAGGGCGCAGACACCATCTGGTGTTTACCTGGGACCTGGTCTCCCTCCCAGGAGATATGAGGAACCGGCTTGTATGATTTGAAGCTCACAAAGCAAAGTCCACCAGTTCCACTCAAGTTTAAAACCTTAACCTCTGGCAAACGCCACCAGACACCAGGGGGGTTTTACTAACAAACACAGCCTGCTAAGGTTTCTCATATCGCTGGTATTAAAAGCCTTAAATCTGGTTGTAAAAGATGCTTAAAATCAAGAGGGTCATGTGTTTTTTCTTCTTCTTTGCAATCACCTCCGAGCTGCTCTATCTCCAAATGCTCTTAAGACATATGATGGTCTAGCCAACGCTAAAGTCTAAATCTCTGGTCTTGTCAATTTGATGTGTGTTAGGTTAAGGCCAGATTGCAGGAAGTGAAAGAAAGAAAGAATGAGTTAGAAAAATGTGTGTGTGTGTGTGTGTGTGTGTGTGTGTGTGTGTGTGTGTGTGTGTGTGTGTGTGTGTGTGTGTGTGTGTGTGTGTGTGAGCGTGGGTGTGCGCATGTGTGTGTGTGCGTGGAGTCCCTATTTGACAAAGAGATTGGGGAGGGTTATTAGAAAGGCACAGTCCTTATTTAAAGAAGTTCAATGCACTCAGCTGAAGAAAAGCTCTCATTGAAATTCATGGCTTAGCACCTATAGCTCTGTGGTTTAAACAGACCAGTGAGAGAGACACACAGTCAGCGTCTGACAGATTTCAATTAAAATGGCATTTACAAGGGATGGCGAGAAAAGTGGAGAGAGGAGGAAGACGTGAGTTTAGGAGATTTTTCTTTCCCAGTTGGTTAACGTTTCTTCTGCCACAGTTTTCAATAACTGAAATTCCCCAATCGGAGTCACTTTTATTGATGCCAGCTGCTCGACATTTACTAACAAACGGCAAAAATATCATAAACGGCAACTATCTGAGTCAGCCTCACACAGAAGACATATTTTTTATACAGCTAAATATTTGATCTTTACATTAGACCAATGGCCTTACCAGTTATTAAATACATGTTGGCTTGCCATAGAATCAGACTGTGACTTTAAACAGTAACAGTTGGATTGGACCTACTTGTGGAGTCGGGCTGAAAATGCGACGTCAGAAGATCACCAGCCTCTGATTGGTTACGAATGGAGTCACTGGTTGCGCCACATTACCGACTTCCTGACTAGAATCCGAATGCCAGTTGTGAAATGTTCTCCAACAAATGGATCTAATTTATATACCTAAATAAATAGTCAGCATTTTCCAATTTGATCCTCATAAAAACTTTTCAGCCAAGTTCAGTTTATTATGTCAATTGATAAATATTTTTCTAAGAAACCCCAAATGGTTGTATCAAGTCATTAACTTTTTAAGAACAAATAAATCTACATTTGTTCTTCAATTTTTTATTCTGGCATAGGGAAGCTACAGAGAACCCCCAGTAATAGTTATTTGTTGGAGTTACAGACCACAACTGCCCACAAATAGCTGAGAACTAATATAGTACTTCAGACTCCCTCTAAAAATGTATCGCTTCCTATTTTAGCAGTTCCAACACCAGGTATACCTTAATATGCACAATGGAAACAGCTTGACACTACCACAGAATGATATCCATGGTCTTCTTCATCATCACCCTTGGGTGTACAGCCAATCAGCAGGATGAAAAACTGACAATGCTCCTAGATTGGCTGTTTTTGCAAGTGTCAGCCAATAGCATGCTAAATAGCGTAGTGCTTTCGTATTTAAGCATCCCAAGTTGGATTTTCTTTGGGATACGTTCGATCTGCTCTGGGACACAAAAAGAATCAGTAAATAGGTGAATTTCCACCAATTATTTATGCTCAGAACATATTTTGTGTACCGCTCTATATCGCTCCACTCCATGCCTCCTTCGATTGAGGGATGCCAGCGTGATGTTTGTCAGCTCACATCAGATATCACTGGGTTGGTTGGTGATATGTAAACGCTTGCCTTTGCTGGTTTATGAAGGAACCATTTTGGAAAAAGAGGTTGCAGATCCCCCTGCAAGTCTTGTTTTCCTCCTATAGCTTTACATAACACAAATCCTGTTGACATAAGTTAGATTTGGAAAGAAAAAGGCATGAGGTGAAAATCCTTTATCTAGAGCTATAGATTAGTTCTTTTTATGGGGATGCTTGTTTTTCCTTGCAGACTGGTTCTTATTTTTATATTCATAAGTGGGTCTTATTATGTCCAATGCTCTTTTGAGACATTCTGTCTGTTTTTTTGTAGCTCGTCTAAGTTGGGATATCATGTTATCACAGTAAATTCTTCAGCTTATGCCTCTTGACATGTCCCAATACTGATTTTGAAATGTGTTTTGGATCATTATCATGATCCAGTAAGAGGTTTTTACATGAAACGAAATGTTTTCTTCCAAACGTCAACAGTATTTAACAGAAGTTTTTCTTGGCTGCCCAACAGAAGCACAAAATAGAAGCAATCCAACCCTGAGCTTAACAGTTGGCGAGGCACACGGCTGTTTTTCAAGACATTTTTGCACGCCACCGGCCAAAACCTTCTTTTTAACCTCATAAGTCTACAAAAGCAGTTTCCAAAAACCCATTGGGCTGATCTAGACTTTCATTTGGAAATCTATGATGTAGACAAGCGCAGACAAAGCTGATATACATGCCGTTGTAAAATTGAGCCTGATTATATGACCTCGCAAAGGTATTCCAATTTCCTCAAACCTGGTCAGGTTCCCACCACAGCTTTGATGCCTTTTGTTGGGATTTGATGTGCAATACGTCCCATTGACTCCCAGTTAGATTTCGGTGTGGACTTTGACTGGGCCGTTCTTACACTTAGATCCAAACTACTTGTCTTTGCCTCGAGTCTTTTGCAGCCTCTGACAGACGTCTCCTCAGTTCAGCTCGTCATCATGGCTGATGACCCCACGACCTCGAACACAGACAGAGACAAAAACACACTCCACATTAACACAGAAATATAACAAACTGAAAAACAGCTCGTCATCATGGCTGATGACGAGCTGAAGCAGTAGGAAGAGTTTCACAAGATCCTGAATCTTCCGGATGAAGCTATAACAGTTTAATCAGAGAAAGCTACTGTGGATATCATATCATGTGTGAAATTAACAAATTTCTAAGAAAACATTCAAAAGTTGTTTTTTGTTTGTTTTTCGGGGCCGATGAGACAATATTGTCTTTGCCTGATTTCCGTTTTTACAATCTTGCGGCCTTGAGTCAGTATGTGATATTTTTGCAGGTGTTCCACTTGTGAGGTTCTCATTTACTTCAAAAGTTCTCATTACATCTGCTCTACGGTTAAGCGAAGCTGTGAAATCTCTCCTGGTCCCCGGTGAGGCGATCGGGCCGCGAGACTGGCGTTCCGCTTCGAATCATTCCTCACCAGCCGCAGAGGAACCGGGAGGAGGCTCTAAATTATTCTGCTCCATCTCCATCTCTCTCCATTTCTGTCAGTCCTCCTCTTCTACATTCCTGTCCTTCTCCGTCTTTGTCTTTCACCTCATTTCTCTTTCCCCCCCAAACTCTCCCTCCCACTGCATGCTGCCAGCCAGAATTACTGGGCTTTGGGGTGGAACACTCCAAGAGTCAGGTTGTAATAACACGGCTGTGATATGCTTGGATTTCATCTCCAGTCTTTGCTCCTGAGAGAGTGAGAGGGATGCAAGTTGAGTTAGATAATGAGAGGCAGAAGTATTGAAAGAGAAAGACAGAGGATTGTAAAAGAGTCTGTGGAGAGACTGGGTGAGAGACAAATTCTGTCCTGTGGGCTCTTATTGGGCCATGAAGTCTCTGTTTTATCTGGACCTGTTGGGGCTCCCAGTGAGGAACTTCAGTCGTTATAAACTTGCTGACCTCCCAGTTTAAACAAAACTGCTCACTGGCGCTGGAGGGAAGAAGCCTTTCCTTACAATTTCCCTGCTAACTGCCGGCAAAAATCATTTAGTCTCACCCTGTGTTGGCAAGAGTATTTGCTTTCCTGCCTTCATACACATATAAACTTAAGTCAGGCTGTCAGTTTGTCCTTTGCTACTGCGCTAGATTCATCTCCTCCTGGAAGGCTTTCCAGAAGTTGTGACAATGTTGATGACATGGTTTTGAAAAGAACTAAGCATTTAAGGTTTTCATGTTTTAAATGACAGCATGCATTCACACATGCCTCATTTGGCCTGCTTTAATCCAGCTACAGTCCGTCTGACCAGAAAGTCCGGTTCGTTTGGGGAGGTGTGAACGCCTAATCGAACTCTGATGCAGACCGAGAAACACTAATTCTGGTTTTCCTTCAAACTTCGTTGGAAGTGAACTCTGATGCAATTCGAATGCATATTTGAACACCAATCAAACGGGAGACTGCTCTGCAAGCAGCAAGCGCACGACAGCAGAAGTTAGCAGCAGAAATGATAGGACGAAAGAGAAATCCTACCACCACTAAAATCTGACACCACTCCAAGAAGGAAGTTGTGGTCAGTCTCATCTGCAGAGGTTTTTTCTTTGTTTCCTTCAGTGGTATTGGTACAGCGCCACCACAGGTGAGGAAAGGAACAGGATGCTCAAAGGCCCTGGGTTGTTTGGCACAGTGCCGTGTGAAAGAGAACCATAGCAGCTGAAAAAAAATTATATATATATATATATATATATATATATATATATATATATATATATATATATATATATATATATATATATAACATATTTTAGTCCCTAACTGAAACTAGTCTGACTGTCAGGTGTGAAAACACCCTAAGTTCACATTTTCCCATTTATGAATAATTTTAAGACCTCTATTTGAATCAACTTCTGCTCATTGCTGAGTGGATAAAAGAACAGTCATCAGATATTTTTTTTTGTACGTGTTGAGATGATGACCTTTTTTGAAAAAATTCAGTTGTTCGGTTGTTGTCTTTATCAATTCTCATCATCGTTCTAGTTCTTCTTCCTAATTTGTGTGTTCATGTTGCATCACCTGGTTTCAAACTGCGTCACATTCTGTTCAATCAAAGTACTAAATCAGAGCAGCTGAAGTTTTGAGGTGATTATTATGGTATTCAATGTATTTGATCCTCACGATACCTGACAGTATTGTACTGTATTGGGATAGATGCCATGCCGGCTGCAGAGCAGAGATTGAGTGTTCAGAATTGTTTTGTCGTTTTGCGTCTCCAGAAACTGCTGGATTAAAAAAAAGAAAGAACAAAAACCATTCAAACATGAACATGGACACCGTTCAAATGTGGAGTTACCGTGACAACAGCATCTTGTGAAATCTTGGACTCAGTTGGTCAAGCTGTACATCATACAGAGCCTCAGTTTAAAATAACAGAATTAACACTTTGCCACAACCTCCTACAGAGGAGGATTAGGGCCAACAAAAAACCCCCCAGACTTTTCTTTGTTGGGTGTTAAAGTTGTGGAGAATATTGGTTCTCGAGCATCACCCAGAGCTTTGTTCAATCCATTATCTGGACATGGACAGAGGACGGACATGCTACGAAGACATGGCCGTCCACGTCAGTCTGTTGACAGAAAAATGTTCTCCATGCTTTCCCTTAAGATGTAGTGGTGAGAAGAAAACCAATGTTGAAAGAAACCCACTGAAAGCCTGTGTGTGTTTGGAGACTTCTGTACTAACTTTGCTATAGTTTCATGTCTATTTTCACTGAATGGATCTTTTCTTCCTTCTTCAGGGCTTTGATAGCAGGACGAATGCAGGAAGCCATTATTCCTCAGAAACGTTTAGGACTCTTCTGTTGACTGTCAATGCTACAGTATTGACTGCAAATTGATTCTTCCATGTGTAAAGTTAGTACAAAGTAGATGAAACTACAACAACATTTGTTTCATGTGATGCGTTTACTCAGCTTCAGCTTGAACTGAATGTTTCTCAGTCGAAGCCTGGAAGCCTGGGAATCGTCACTGTTTGGAACCATGGAAAAAGAAACTGTGAACTTGTAAAGAAGTCTGAAGAATCCAGTTTTCTGGCTTAGATGTGAAAAGCTGTGTGTCTAAGAAAACACTGGACATTATCCAGCTTGTGTTATATACTGTAAAACATGATGATGTCACAGTGGTGTGAGTTGGCTCTGAAGGATCACATCATATGGTAGCTCAATAAATCTACAAATGCAAACAGAATCGCCTAAAGTAAGCATGTAGTTTAACTACATATTGATCAGCTACAAAAAGTCAATTATTCTCTTGTGTTTTTCTCCAATCTCACAGTTTTGTCATTTCTGTCACTTCCTAGACATTTGACTTGCTGGTCGTGATTGGTTCTTTTTCATCCAAGGAATATAGGGTTAGGGTTAGGATTTCACAAATGCCATTGGCTGGTGGTCAGGGTTTTTATTATTATGTCACAGGAAAGTGGGTTTATGAAAAGTATGCTAATTCTAGCATAAAGGTTATTTTCAAAAGATACTTTTAATCTGACAAATGAGCCTCAACAGAAAACATTATTTATTGAATATGACTAGTAAATGTTTACATTTGGTATGTTTTACTCATGTCAAAAAGCTCAGTTTCATTTGCTTAGGAAAGAAAATAAGAGTTTTGGTCATTGCTAAATCGAATGTTTTTTCATTTAAAAAAAAGTAATCAATACAGTTTTCCACCAGAACCACAGAAATGTCTCACCTGTCGGCACATATGAGTCAGCAGATCAGATTCTGGTTCTCAGTGACGGAGCAGAGGATGTGTCAGTGGGATCTGGACTCTCGCTTCCTGGGTCTCGGCCTCACCTCATCGATGTGCACCCACTGCTCTGTTTGCTGTTTTAGGCTTAACTGTGCTGAGTGACCGGTCTATGTCCCACTTCTCCTTCTGCCTCGGTTTATTTGACTTCTCCCAGGTCTTAATAGATTGTAGAAACACTGCTTACTTATGAGTTTACTTTTAAAACATGGCCGGTGCTTGTCTTGGCCGCTCTTCAAACCTGTTTCCACCGACTGCTTTTATTGTTTTGCATCTTTGCCTTTTTGGAATTAAAACTAAGTGAACTTTTCCTTCAAAGTATATGAAGCCTCTTTTGTCTTGAATTTTGATGTAATAGACAACTTCATTAGCAGTTACTAAGAAAACACTTTTCGCTTGTGAAGGGGACTAGTGAGGGAAAATGGTGCTATGCTGAAGTCCTTGAAACCATTTTGGGTCAGATAAAGAGGCTTAACTCACCATGGAAACTGAGGACACTGTGTGTTTAGACTGTGGGTAGACAACCCTCATTGTGCATGTTTTGAATGTTTATCAAAAGTTCTATTAATGTCTATTTCTCAACGAGTTTTAAGCACAAAAGACTTGAGCATTATTTGAACCATACCTGGATTCACAGGAAAGGTTTGGAAAGATTAGCCAGTCTGGCCACAATACAACTAATGAAATCAGACTGTTTGATTAAATATCATCTCTCTGAGGGGGATTCTACAGTATCTAGTACCTCATCTTGTTCCCTCCTAATTCGATTTGACTGAGAACTGAGTCAGACAAAGAGATCTGTGCATAGATGTGCAGGTCACAATGACTTGGCTACATTCTTATGATTGCTGTAATCATCGCAACTGATCAGGAGCTATCTCTTTAAAATGGGATATTACTGAAAACATAATTAGTTGTCTAAAATTCTGAGTGGTATTTTTGTGCTTTTTCGTTTTTTGTATATTGACTTTCAAAAATTGCATGGTTCTCCTGCCCCAATCGATTTAGAACTTCAGCGTAAAGAACTAAATCTGATGACAAAACATTATTCACCTGAAGTGAAACTCCAGTGTGTGACCTTTAAAGAAAATATTCTCTGTTTTGATATTGTCACATATAAACATGTTGGGCAACATGTGACCTTTGCTGTAGCATCTGATCTGCACACCAGTTCTTTGCTGCTAGAACCATAAGTAGAAATGAACATCATCATCATCAACATTGAATATCATGTTGTCCACTTAGAGAAGATAATCATTATAGAGCTACCTATTGTTAGCTTGCATTGATGTGATTGAATCTCATTGGTAATGCAACTCTACTGTGACTTTTTTTCTGTGCTTTTATCAAGTTTTATCCAAGCAAGTTAGAATTTTAGCTCTGGTTTTCGATGCGACTCAGAAATGCCTCTGATTAAACCTCGTTTCTTTCCTCTTCCTTTGAACAGATGGAATGAACTGCATGAACAAAGACCATGGCTGTGCTCACATCTGCAGGGAAGCTCCCTTCAAAAGCGGGGTGTCATGCGAGTGCCGGCCTGGTTTTGAGTTGGCCAAAAACCAGAAAGACTGCACATGTATGTATCACATCTGATCCTCATGCTGTGACAAAAAAAAAAAAAAATTGAATTACTTTTGGGAATAAATAACAGACAAGAAACCAAAATGTACAAGCACAACATTAAATGCTTGTACAACATACATAAATAATTTCATTCAATTCTCTGGGAATTATCGCCACACTTTGTCAGATGTGAAGAAGACAAAGATACAATAACTCTGTTACTTGCATTTCTAATAATAATAATATTTAATCATTTAATTCTCACGTGCAGATGAGTCTGCAGGTAAAAAAGACATAATGAGATGTTTCACATGATGACTTAGCAGAAAGCAATCAGTTAAGATGACTTTCAATAAGACTGGATGTTGGATAGTTAATTAGTTTCCTCTATAGCCTTTTATAATTCTAGGCAAAACTCATTTGTAGGAGATAAACATCCAGGTTGACCAAGGAAGATATGAAAGTGTCAGGATTAGTGATGCATCCAGTCATTTTTACCCATCAACGTTTAAAGGGGCATCCATCCATCCATCCATCTTCTGCCGCTTATCCGGGGTCGTGTCACAGGGTCAGCAGCTTAAGAAGGGAGGCCCAGACTTCCCTCTCCCCAGCCACTTCCTCCAGCCCTCCGGGGGAATCCCGAGGTTCCCAACCCTTCCGGCCTCCTCCCGGTGGGACGTGCCCGAAACACCTCACCAGGGAGGCGTCCAGGAGGCATCCTGACCAGATGCCCGAGCCACCTCAACTGGCTCCTCTCGATGTGGAGGAGCAGCGGCTCTACTCTGAGTCCCTCCCGGATGACCGAGCTTCTCACCCTATCTCTAAGGGAGAGCCCAGCCACCCTACGGAGAAAACTCATTTCGGCCGCTTGTATTCGCGATCTCGTTCTTTCGGTCATTACCCAAAGCTCATGACCATAGATGAGGGTAGGAACGTAGATCGACCGGTAAATTGAGAGCTTCGCTTTTTGACTCAGCTCTCTGTTCACCACGACGGACCAGTAGAGCACCCGTTTCACGGCGGACGCTGCACCAATCCGCCTGTCGATCTCACGCTCCCTTCTTCCCTCATTCGTGAACAAGATCCCGAGATACTTGAACTCCTCCACTTGGGGCAGGACATCTCCCTCGACCCGGAGAAGGCACTCTACCCTTTTCCAACTCAAGACCATGGTCTCAGACTTGGAGGCACTGATCCTCATCCCGGCCGCTTCACACTCGGCTGCGAACCGCTCCAGTGAGAGCTGAAGATCACATCCCAATGAAGCCAATAGGACCACATCATCCGCAAAAAGCAGAGATGCAATCCTAAGGCCACCAAAACGGATCCCCTCAACACTCTGGCTGCGCCTAGAAATTCTGTCCATAAAAGTAATGAACAGAATCGGTGACAAAGGGCAGCCCTGGCGGAGTCCAACCCTCACTGGGAACGAGCCCGACTTATTGCCGGCAATGCGGACCAGACTCTGACACCGGTCATACAGGGACCTGACAGCCCGTATCAAAGGGCCCGGTACCCCATACTCCCGGAGAACCCCCCACAGGGCACCCCGAGGGACACGATCGAACGCCTTCTCCAAGTCCACAAAGCACATGTAGACCGGTTGGGCGAACTCCCATGCACACTCCAAGACCCTGCTGAGGGTGTAGAGCTGGTCCAGTGTTCCACGACCAGGACGAAAACCACACTGCTCTTCCAAAATCCGAGGTTCAACTATCCGACGGACCCTCCTCTCCAGTACCCCTGAATAGACCTTTCCAGGGAGGCTTAAGAGTGTGATCCCTCTATAGTTGGAGCACACTCTCCGATCCCCCTTTTTAAACAGGGGGACCACCACCCCAGTCTGCCAATCCAGGGGAACTGCCCCTCGATGTCCATGCGATACTGCAGAGTCGCGTAACCAACACAACCCTACAACATCCAGAGCCTTGAGATACTCAGGGCGAATCTCATCCACCCCCGGGGCCCGGCCACCGAGGAGCTTTTTAACTACCTCGGCGACCTCGTCCCCAGAGATTGGAGAGCCCAACCCAAAGTCCTCAGGCTCAGCTTCCTCAATGGAAGGCATGTTGGTGGGATTGAGGAGGTCTTCGAAGTACTCCTCCCACCGACCCACAACGTCCCGAGTCGAAGTCAGCAGCACACCACCCCCACTGTAAACAGTGTTGGTGCTACACTGCTTCCCCCTCCTGAGACGCCGGATAGTGGACCAGAATCGCCTCGAAGCCATACGGAAGTCTTCCTCCATGGTCTCTCCGAACTCCTCCCACGCCCGAGTTTTTGCCTCAGCAACCACCTTAGCCGCACGCCGCTTCGCCCGCCGGTACCCATCAGCCGCTTCCGGAGTCCCACAGGCCAAAAAGGCCCGATAGGACTTCTTCTTCAGCCTGACAGCATCCCTCACCGAAGGTGTCCACCAACGGGTTCGAGGGTTGCCACCACGACAGGCACTGACAACCTTGCGACCACAGCTCCGATGAGCCGCCTCGACAATGGAGGCACGGAACATGGTCCACTCGGACTCAATGTCCCCCGCCTCCCCCGGGACGTGTTTGAAGCTCTGCCGGAGATGGGAGTTAAAGCTCCGTCTCACAGGGGACTCCGCCAGACGTTCCCAGCAGACCCTCACAACACGTTTGGGCCTGCCAGGTCTGACCGGCATCCTCCCCCACCACAGGAGCCAACTCACCACCAGGTAGTGGTCAGTGGACAACTCCGCACCTCTCTTCACCCGAGTGTCCAGGACATACGGCCGCAGATCCGACAAAACGATGACAAAATCAATCATCGAACTGCGGCCTAGGGTGTCCTGGTGCCAAGTGCACAAATGGACTTTTTTGAGCTTTCCATCATATTCTAATATTACTGCCTCATCAAAAACATATGTGGAGTGTTGCCTTTATTCTTTTCATGCATGTTTGAGAAATCCTTTAATCTCCATGGCAACCATTCAGCTGTGCAAAATGCCTAGGTGGAGCTAGCTTTGCCTTTGAGACTCAGCTCCTCCTCAGAGCTGCAGCTTGTAAGGTTCTAAGCTCGTCTCATAGAACTTTCCTCCCCCATGACTACAATACTCAGCTCCTTCAGACTAGTAGCAGCAACTAACAAACACTTGGTGGAATTGTGCATCAGCTCAACATAGCAGCTACTTCTCAGTTAAAAGCTGGAAAAAACATTGTTGATAAAATTTTAAATGTGCTTTAAAATGATAATAAAGACGATATTCAATTGTAATTCATTTTGTTTAATATTCAATCCAAACATGCTGTGCAGAAAATTCTCATTGTGTCATCACACATCAAGCAGATGATTGCATAACTTCGTAACTTCTTCAGGCTACTTCCAGCAGGACTCAACATGGCATAAAAAAAATCTCAAATCATCTCAAAATTGTTTCCTGGACACAACAATGAGTTCACCGTGCTCCAGTGGTCTCCGCAGTGACCAGATCTCTGATGTGCTCGGATCGCTGATTTTGCATCATGGGTGTGCAGCGGTGAAATCTGCAACAGCAGAGTGATGTAAAGATGAACATTTCTAAGAAATGTTTCTGTTAAATTCATGCTAGAAAGAGTTACAGTAGATCTGAGGGGCAAAAAGGAGCCGGCAGGGAGCTAGCATCATGCACCTAGCAACATGGCTAATGAGCAGTTTTTTTTTTCTAATTTTTGACACGTACATAATTAATTATATTTAGAAAGGAAAACCAAACATCGCGCAAAGTGCATAGATTTACAATCAGTTGACTCTCCATTTTGTTTCCAGTTCCACGGAGCAGTAAATCTAACCGCCTTCTTTATTAGCCTGTTTTTCTTGCGTTTACGTAGTGGTAGAAAAGATTGAGCCGTTCTGGTGATAAACATCAGTAACAGGCACGATTAACAGCTTCCAGTAGGGCTTCAGTGGTAAAATATGAGGGTGGACATTTAATTCCAAAACCATTTGAGCATATCAACCCAAACTGAAGGTGCTGAAGGATTCAGTAGTGGGAATTCATAACTCTTTACAGCTCAGTTGCTTTTTCTCACTTCTCATTCAGTGTGTGCAGCCATGGAATGCAGGGCTGCTGTTTTTGACAGGGGGAAAGTAAGCTTTTAATTGCACTTTATTTGGCATCATATCTCTTTCTCCTCTCGCAGACAGAGTGTGAGCGCTGCAGAAGTCTCTGTAAAGCCATAATGTGTTCTCCGCTGTGGTAATATTTCACCACCAGTAAAAGTTGCAGTGCAGTGTAGGTCTGGTGAGCATGACGGAACATAACAGCAGTAAACAAGTTAAAAAAGACACCGAGGGTGTTTTCCCACCTGGTAGACTGGGTTTGGTTGGGGAACCAAAATTGCAGCATTTGTCACATGTTCAGATGCAGCGGTTCTCTTTCGCACTTCGCTGTGTCAAATGATGCAGTTCTTTTGAGCAACCTGTTCCCTCGCTCGCCTGTGGGGGTGCTGCGCCAGGCATGAAAATGTCTGAAGAAGACGCTGAGCAACTTCCTTTTTCACCTCCTTCTTAACAGAACTTTAGTGGTGTCAAATTTTAATGGTTGTTAGATTTCTCTTGTGACTTTGGGATAAGAGTACAAGCCATTTCTCCCACTAGTGCTAGACTCACGTGTTTGTTTTGGTTGTCTTTACCCAGAATGCCCTGTGCTGTAGTTCGCTTCCTGCTTTTGGAGCGGTCTCCAGTCCGCTTAACGTTCACATTCACGCTTGACCCACATCAGAGTGGTTCTGCTCTGCCTGTTTTTATGGAGAGCTGAGGTAGTTGTTTTGGTCAGCATCAGAGTTTGATGCTGACTTTCTGACTTTCTTGGCAAACGAACTGAAGTTTGAATAAACCGGACTGAGCAGGACTGGTGTGAACGCACCAACATCAACATCTCCTTCTGCGTTCTCTCAGCTCAACTTTATCTTTGAGTTACAGTTGATCTTTCTATCTTCCTGTTTGCTGCTGGAGAACGGCATGCCCACAGCTTGATGTTGCCACCACCGTGTTTGAGTGTGGGGATGGTTGGTTCAGGGTGATGTGGAGTTCAGGTTTTCTGAGTCCCTTACATTGTTTGTAGCAAACTTCAAAATGAGACTTTACCCTCTATCTTCCTGACTTTATTCACAGTTACAGAAAGAGAAGTCAGAATTAAGCTGAACATCACGTTTATGATAGAGACCTTTTGGTATTTAGTCTGCAAATTGGCAAAGGTAGGTAAAACTGGACATAATTCTGACTAAGAAATGGCAGCAAAGAGCTTCCAATACAGTCATTTCTTGGTATATGTAGAATATGCTTCCACCGACTCTAGTAGTTCACACACACCACCTTGGCCAGAACCTTTGGATTTGCTTGTTTCTGGTACACCCATAAAGTGACAAACAACAGCAATGGATGACAGAGACGTTTCTGGCTTGGCCCATCAGTGAAGCTGTTCCAGCCTAAAATAGCATCTTAATGCTAACATGTAGCAGCAGCACAGACACTCCCAATGTAATGTCAACGGCTACACTCGATATTTATGAAGAAGTTCCCTGAATGATCAGGAGTTCCTGAAACTCTGGAAAGATGAATGGGTAGAATAACACTTTGCCCCAATCTGATGACTGAAGAACCTGAATAACAGACTTAAAATCTGTTATTTTGTTATTGAGCTCAGGATTCTGTTTATTCACTAATTTAGCTGCTAAAAGGCCTTTTGAATTGAACATGTTTCTAATTTGGTCAATAAATGGATTTTGAATAAAAACCCATTTATTTTCATTAATTAATTAAATAATTGTGATTAATTAACTACAGACCCTGAGATTAACGGGTCCATTAACGATTAAAAAATGTTAATGGACTCCCACCACTGGCATAACTATTACCTAAATCTGACTGGGTGACATAATATGTTTCTCTCAGTTCAGCTGTTGCTGCACACTTAGAACGTCTTTAAGTATGGACAGAAACAGTGATGAGGGAGAGATGCATGAGGAGCTTAACCAACCAAGAAATGCACAATTCACTTAATTACCCTCCGATGTCCTCCAGCTGCTCTTGGCTGATTCCACTTTATTTAATATGTTTGTATTTAAATGTTGATGCAAAAGAACAGAAAAATCACTGAACCCTTTGGTTCTTGCTTGACTTTTCTTTTATATATATATATATATATATATATATATATATATATATATATATACAAAAGTCTCTCATTCAGACAGAAATCTTGTATGTCCAAAACTGAAACATTTCCTGTACCTTTCTGAAAATAAATTCTCACTGTTTGGTCAAAGTTAGAGTTTTTTGTTTGCTAATTTATCAGTGAAACGCTGCACAGGTGTGATCCGTGGTATTGATTTTCACAAGAAAACAAAAATGAAGCACAATGTCATTTCCCAGACTCAGAGCAAAATGTAACGTTGAAATTTACATTTTAGTGACTTGTAACTATGGAAACGGAGGATGCCAGCACACATGTGAAGACACGGACACAGGGCCTGTTTGTGGCTGCCACCAAAAGTACGCCCTGCATTCAGACAGCAAGACCTGCATCGGTGAGTGACAGCCATCATGGCCTCCCAAATTATGTGAACTCATGACGTTAAATGAGCAGATCAGCTTCCAAGCTTATGAAAGTTCTCACATTAGCCTGGAATCGTAGCATTTCAATTGCGAACTCAATTTCCACAGTGAAAACAAAGAGAATCAGCAAATAAGTATAACATTTTGAACATTTATCAAGTGAATGTTGCCAATCAACACAGTAAAAGCAGCACAGATGGAACGCAGTGCTGCACAGTGCTGCTGCTTGTTAAGCTCCAGTTCCTGACTTATGCTATTTTTATATCTCACCCTGAAACCTGAGCTGCTTTGGTTTTTCAAGCTGATTTCATGTTTATTGGTGTGACTTTTCATCCAAACAGATTGCTCTATAAATGTTGGGATGATTTTCACTGCGGTTGTCTTACTTAAGCTTTTAGCTGGAACTTTAATCAACTCTGAGTTTGTTTTTAGCTAACCGCTAGCTTGGATACTCCTGAGCCGGTTGGATAGCTAGCTTGCTGTGCACACATTTCCTCAGTGAAACTGACCACTCAGGTGGAGTTGTCTTAAAGCTGCACTAGTTAACTTTTAGAAAAAACATTTTTTACACATTTGTTAAAACTGTGACTACATCCTGACAGAGTAATATGAGACAGAAAATCTCTGAAAAAAATCTAGCTCCTCTGTCTCCTCCTTGCGGTCCTAGTGCTATGTGTAGAAATGCATCAAACAACCAATCAGAGCCAGGAGGCTCTGATTGGTTGATTGGTTGATTGATCCACCTCTCGTAACTCCAACATATTAGCGCTGCCAATAATTCTGGCGTAGCGCTGAGGAGCCAATAGAAGACAACAATTTGTCTTCCAAAGGGATAGTTCCGATATTTGAATATATTTGTTATATTTGTGCCAGAATAAACTTTTCATTTTGCCTTTAAAACTGGTTGAAGATGAATGAAATGTTCCAGGTAAGTGAGGATGTTCTTCCTTACCTCTTTCTTCACCTCCTTGCTCATACAGGCTTGTGAAGCCTGAAGGGGTCTGCAGTGCCAGTAACGGGTTGTCATGTGTGTCTCATCAAATGCTTAAAAAATGTGGAGGATTAATGGCACCACCATTTATTTCGTAATTTTATACTTTGTAACCTCAAGGAACAAACACATACTCTGAATGAAATCGCTGCTTTGCTTGTCACACTAGAACGTTCTCTCTCTTCAGCGATAGAAATTATTTGCTCTATGCAATATTTTTTTTTGTAGCATTGGGTGTACAAAACCACAGAACCAACATTATATTAAACACAGTCATCAAACAAAGACGAACCCAAAATGGAAACGTTGAGTGTAAAAAAAAAAAAAGATAAGTATAGCTAAAGATTCAAGAGATGATTGATCCACCTCTCGTAACTCCAACATAATTTCTCACATCATTATGAAGGTATTCATGTCCTCTGTTCACTCCTATAGTTCTTTGTTCATTGAAGTTTAAATACTTCTCTTCATGCCTCCATTCTTTTGCCTTCAGTCTTCAGACATTCTGTTGCAGATTTGCTGTGCTTTCAGTCATTGTCCCTTTTCATAATCTTTGCAGTTTGGGTGATACCATGCAGATGACTTCACTTTTAACTGTAGAGTATTTGAATTTATGATGCAAAATGACCACAAGCTTCCAGTCGTCCAAAACAACCCTAATCATTTCCTTTTGCCATCTTGTTGTAATTTTAGCCACGTATTAGGCATAGGTTTATGGTGAAGCAACTCTTCTTCAGTCTCGCCTGTCCAAACAATATTGCTCCAAAAGTCCTGCGATCTATTCAGATGGAACTTTGCAAACTTAAGTCTTGCTGTCAATATTTTTTTTTCAAATGAAGAGCTTTGCAATCCTTCCAAACAAGCAATACTAATTTCGTCTTGTTTTTACTGTACCAACATCATGTTGAACATTTAAAATGCTAACAGACAACTGTAAAGACAGACATCACACTCTTGGCATTGTTTGCTCTTTCTTTAAGTCTGACCTGAGAGTGAATCCTGGAAGGATTGTGTCAGCTTCCTTAAATGTTTTCCACTTGTGAATAAAATTTCTTCCAGTCAAAGCTGTAGACAAGAAATTGCTCCTCCCCCCTTCCCAGAATGTTGAGCAGTAATGATTGCTTCTCTTATTTTCTTTCCTTTCTGGCATCGTGTTAAAATATTTCTGTATGATCCAGACCACCAAACTGCCAAAACTCCTCTTGTTTTTTGGGTAAAAGTTACTGATGTTAGAAAATCTACTGGAGCAAAGGATCCTTGATGACCAGGCCAATCAGTGAACAGAGAAGCAGTGAACGATGGCGTTAGTTTTCTGCTCTGTTTTAGAATTGTAATCATCCTGTAGTTTTAGCAATGGCAGCAGAGGAAGTGAATGAAACCGCTCAGTCCGTGTTGATCGCGCTTGCAAATATTAAATTGACATCGTCAGCCGCCTGGCTCTGATCGGCTCCTCTCTCATCGCAGTGGTGGTTGGTTGTTTACAGCACACCTAATTTTTTCTCACACACAGCATTTCCATTTTGGGTTTGTTTTTATTCAATAATTAGAGTGTGGGAACTGTTGTGATTTTTTTTACTTGCATTTTTATGCTAAAAAATACATTTCTTGAAAGTCATTTATGACATTTTTGTCAACCGCAATTTACTCTTATTTATGGACAGACAGAATTGTCAGATGGAATTCTGCAGTCATGCGTTCCCCCATCTTCCGCACTTCTGTGGGCTAGAAGTCAAATCACGTTTCTACCTGTTCAAGTCATGTGCAATTTTTGAAATTGTATGGAGTTCCCAAGATGTATAACCATAGCGATGGCTTAAGAGAGGGACGATGTGTCAAGGCAGCTGGTAATGACAATGTTCCAACAGCAGAAACAGTTGATCAGTCACATGAAGTAAATGTTTGCTTCAGAACTTATTTGGCAAATGTGTTTCCATATCCCTTTATTGTATTAACCATTTCTCAGAAAAGCCCATATCTGGCAAACTTTTTAGCAAAACTGGGGAAGCCATTCTGAATTTGGCATCAATGTTTTCAGATGTGATATTTCAAAAATACCCATCAAAATTGTTGATGGAAACACAGCTAACAATAGAGAGCATACTCCCAACAAGGTTTTACAACAAAATGTATGCATCAGAATTGGCCCTTCACAGACCAGACTTAAGTCTGTTAGTGATTGTGGCAAAACTTGACGTTGCACCGATGTTTGCCATGAAATTGGCCTCAGCGTCTGCTACTTTGCAAAGAATGGGCAAGAATTTCCCAAAGCTGATAGAAACATATCCAGAAAGACTACTTTATGCTGGACCATCACATAAAATTGAAATAAATTCATCAAAGTTTGTGCTTATACCATGGCAAAACATGAATAAGTGCAAGGATCATAAATACTTCTGTTAGTATGTCTGTAAGTTGACTCATTAAAGCAATGTTTGTTAAGCTAATGCTGAACAAAAGAAAACATCTGCGGTACTGTGTTGTACAGATGACAAAAAATATCAAATACGTTTTGCATTATAAGAATTCAACATTTTTGTAATACAAATGAAGTTTAGCCATACACAGGAAAACACAAGGACATCCCTTTGTCTTTATGTCTTCTGTCTCTCACAGTTTGTCTCAGGCCCTCACCTCTGCAGCCTCTGGCTGAGAGGCAGTGGGATATGACTGCTGCTAACCCTTTTTCTTTTCAGCTCGTTAAGGAAGTGGAAGCAACACATCAGCGGAAGTCTGCGTTACGGAAGAAGGGCGCAGGAAACCTTGCTCTGACTCCCAGTGTTTGATGTCTGTCGTTCCTCACCGTGTCTCTCTCTCCCTATCTCTTTCTTTATATTTTAATGAAAGAAGAGCCTCTTGGTAGTCCCAGGGACCCTTTAGCTCTTTGGACCCACCTAAACCCCCAACCCTGTATTACACTCTCTACAAAGATTCTGTCCCTCTGCTCCCTCTTTTGCTTCCTGCTTCCTGGTGATAGTACCTGATTGCCTGTCTTGTCTGAACATTCATGTGACAACCAATTCAGGGGTAGAAGGACTGTTTCTCAGGACATAAACCTGGGTTGGGGGGGTCAGGGGACTCATCTTAGAATCTGTGGCCAAACAGACATCTCAATTGCAGCCTGATCTTAGATTTAGCAAGCCTTGCCTGACATCCCATTGACCCCATCATTTGCCATCTCCACGCAAATCCCGTGCAAGAACTGTAGCAACCAGCTGATAAGCAACTGCCAACTCAAAGATGGCGTCCATGCCTCCTTCCCTTCCGCCGGCAATGTACAGCTGAACAGAGAGGCAGGGGCTTGCACTGTCCACCCATGTCATAATTTGCCATTCCTACTGCATGTGTCCACTGCCATTTGTGACACCATTCATTTGGTTCTCTCTTTTACTAATCCATCCATTTGTTGCTTGCCTTGTTAACCAGCTGCACTGGAGTCCCTGCACTGCATTTGTGTTGATACCCTTGTTTCTTTCTCTCTTTTTTTTTTTTCTTTTTTTTTACAATTTGCCTTTTTAAATGCATATTTAAAGTAGAATTTTATTGTTGGTGTTTTGTTTAATGCATTGGTTTTACCATTTTTCTCACTAGCTGTAGTAGTAGAGTGGTTTAACTCTTCGTTCCAACTCATCCTGCATCCAGCAGGGAAAATAAGTATTAAACACAACTACAATTGTTTTCGGGGGTTTTTTTTTGGGCTATTGATGTAAAATTCACATCATTTCTTAACTCAGGTACTCCATGCGTTTAACCCCTCAACCCACTGAGGAACGCCCACGTTTTTCCATTCTATTTTCCAGGGGTGAGATTTACAGATTTAAACTCTGCTGGTGTCCATTATGATGCTTTTATTGGGCAGCATATAACCCCCCCTTTTGATTGACACTGCATTTGACCAATAATTTTATGAAATGGCTTTTTCTGAGCCAATAATATCCAGAGAGCAATTTGAGCTCGCTTTGACATGCCCGTATTCTTTCTGGAATATTTCTGACTGGTCAACGCGGAAACTAAATCTTAAGCCACTGATGTGTAGCCAACATGCGTTAAGGGGTTAATAGATCCACACAAATGAGTCTAGAAAATGTAATTATGTCAAGTAGAATAAAGAGGGGATGAATACTTGACACTCTCCCTGATGCAGCCTGGGAGAAGTGATGTATATATGTATTTTTATGTGAACATAAAAATACATATATAGTCTCCTGCATTAAAAAAAAAAGTGATATGTTACCTACTGTTGGCTGCTGTAGTCATCAATATTAACTCTGCAAACTATCAGTGCAGAGTTTCTGAGAGCGACAGATAGGAACGCTCGATTGCCAGTAAAGTCTTACTTCAGACACCAAAAACACTTAGATTTTTATATCTATCTATTCTATTCTGCCATAGAATAGATGGCAGGTATCTGCCATCTATTCTATGGCAGATACCTGCAGTAAGGGATGCCAGACCTTTTCGGCCTGTGAGACTCTGGAAGCAGCTGCTAGAGGATTGCAGCTCCGGTGGTTGCCAAGGCCAAAATGTGGGTTTGGGAGGAGCTTGGTGAGGTGATGGAGAACAACTTGGTTGAGCATCCGGCATCTCAGGAGAGGACAGTAGTGCACCATCAAACCCTTTGTGGGAATGGTGTGCTGCAAACCTCGGCTTGGAATGTCGTGAGCGGGTGGGAAGAACACTTTGACGACCTCCTCAATCCCACTTCCACTGAGAAAGCAAAGACTTTGGCTCAGTCTCTCCGATCTCTGGTGCTGAAGTCACAGATGTAGTTAAAAAGCTTCTCAGTGGTACTTGGACTTCATTGCTGACAGTTGGTCAGACTTGTTTTTGATGAGAGTTGGACTCCGCCAAAGTTACCCTTTGTCACCAATAACCTTGATGAACAGAATTGTTAGGGGCAACCAAAGGGTTGAGGGGGACATCGGGTCATTAGATTATGATCTACAGCTTTCACTGGACCAGTTCACAGTCACATGTGAAAGGATTGGGATGAGAATTGCCACTTCCAACCCCAAGACCATGATTCTGAACATGTTAGGGATAAGATCCCACCCCAAATGGAGGCCTCAGGATCGTGTTCACAAATGAGAGGAGAATGGAGTGGGAGGTCAACATACAGATTGTTGCAATATTTGAGTGCTGTACCTGTCTGGTGTGGTGAATTACCAGTTGAGATACATTCCTACTCTCATCTGTGGTCACAAACTCTGGACAGTGACCGAAAGAACAAGATTGCAGATAGAAGTGGTTGAAATGAGTTTCCTCCACAGGATGTCTGGGCTCCCTCTTAAGGACAGGATGTGAGGTTTGGTCATCCAGGAGGCTCAGAGTGGAGCTACTCTTCCTTTACATCAATTAGTCATGAGGTGATTCAGGCATCTGGTTATGTTGCCTGCTGGATGCCTCCCTGGTGAGGTGTTCCAGGCCCATGTCCCACCATGAGGAGACCAAGGACATGTTGGAAGGTCTACGTTTCTCTTCTGGTCTAGGAACTCCTGGGGCTTCCCTTAAAGGAGCTGGAGATGGAAGTCTGGGCCTCTGTGCCCCTACAATCTGACCCAGATTAAGCAAACGACAATCTGTAGATGGATGGATACGTTAATGGATCCCTTCTGTGGAGAAACTAGTTTGATGCATTGTTCCAGTGGGATTTTGATCCATTCATCTCAGTGACCATTTGAGAGTCACTGTGATCTTTGAGATTTGGTTCTTTCCAATTGCAGTCAGTGACTGACTGAGTCCTCTTACCAGCTTTACTTTCCATCGCTGCCTGTGTGGTTAAGGTCATTTTGAATTAAAAAGTCAACATTATTTTAATCCTCACATTCTTATCAAGAATGTCATAAATTTCTGAATTCATCCTTGCTTCAGTTATATTAAGCCTGCCACACCACAATGTTCTCATCTTCAAACTTGTGTTCTTTCTAAAGCAGGGGTGCCCAAAGTGGGTCCCTGAGGGCCGACATCCTGCTGGCTTTAGTTCTCTCCCTGGTTCAACGCACCTGGATCAAATGATGGCTCGTTAGAAGGCCTAAGAAGAACACTGACATGCTGAAGAGGTTGTTGGTACCACCAGGGAGAGAACTAAAACGTGGAGGATGCCGGCCCTCAAGGACCAACTTTGGGCACCCCTGTTCTAAAGCCTTTTGTGGAGCTCTTTGTCTCGATACTTAGAGGATGAATTAGTATTGATCTCTTTGTATGTGTGGGTTACTTGAGTTGCTACCAAACATCTGGTGTGAATTTCACTTCAACAGCCCAGTTACAGATATGTTTACTATGAAAAACATTGATGTTTTCAATACTTATTTTCTCCGCTGTGGGTCCCTAAAAGAACTTACCTTTCTACTGGCGCGCAACCACCTCCTGGTCCCACAGACTGCTGGGACTTTTCCCTTGCAGGCCTTTTGCACACATACACACACACATGCACACACACTTACATTTTATCTCCCTCTCTGACAGATTTTTTTTTTTCACACACTCCAGCCAGCAGACACTCAAAAGCTGGTATGCACCAGCTTTTGATTCAACAATCACACATTCACACAACCGCATTTCACCCAGTTAGCCGAGCACCAGAAAGCCTCCATTCATTGCTGAGTGTGCTTCAGAGAATCCTTCACTTGCACTGGAGAAAAAGGTAGCAAGGTGGGGCGAGAGGAATGGAAGGGACATTAATTGTACCCAGTGGCTGGCCCCTCCCCCCCCAACTCCATAAGACATCAAAGGCCTTTCTCCTTGGAGCAAGTGGTGCTCATTCATAGACTGATGCTAATTCAGGCCTTAATGATTGAAGCCCAGTTAAAGGCTGGCTCTTTCTCTCAGCCCCGTCATCCAATGCAGGGATGCATGCCACTTTAGTCACAATCAGTCCACTTACTCCGATTTGCACTGTTGCCATTTTTCCTCCACTGCTGCAGTCCAGCTTTTGGGAATGTGGTTTATCAAGCATTGACTGCTAGGTCCGGTTGTGATTTGATCGAGAGACAAACAGGCAACCAGCACTGCCCCAGACCACCCGCCTTTCTTTTATTTGAAAACGTTTCTGAGTCTCTATGCATGCCATCCATCCAAAATTTTTCAGTGTGCACCCATCATATACCCCTCCATTTTCCCCCCATTGTAAAGTCAAGATGAGACTTCAAACTTTTTTCTTCTTCCCCCCTGTGTGTTCTCCAGTCCCTCTGTCTTCTTGTCATTTCTCTGCTCTCGGAGCGTCCTCTCTGTACTAATTGCCCTCTCACGCATCGCCCTTGTGCTCTTTCTCGCATCATCGTGCAATTTTCCGTGGCCATCTCCTCGCTCTCGTTCAAAGCAACTTCTCCCGGAAATGCCAGATGCTTTTTCCTGTTTTTGTCCTCCCTTCCTTTTCTTACATGTTAAAATGAGGAAACAATTGCCTGAAGAAATGTGTGGCTGTTTGTTATGGAACATTTAAACACCATCGCCAACAGCAAGGTCACGATCAGAATCAAAATCCAAATGTTCACCCCCAACCGATGCCTTCCAAAAAAATTGATACAAATTTTTTAAAGCCCGGAACCTTCTTCTTCCCCTCTCCACCGTTTTGCCTTCCTACTGCTTCATTAAGCTACTGGTCCTGATCCGTTTCATTATTTTATTTTATTTTTTGCTGCAGGGGATTGATGACTGTTTGGGGATTAACACTCTAACAGGGATTTTGGTGCCTCTTCTCCCTTGGGCTGAGGTTCTGGTTCCAATTGGGCTTCTCATTAACCTGCTGCTCACTGTTTGTCCCCTTGTCACTTGTGTTTTAGAGAAAGATGAGGCTGCAATTGAGAGCTCTGAGTTCAATGCCACGTCAGTAGCTGATGTGGACAAGCGGGTGAAACGGCGGCTACATATGGGTAACTCTTTTCTTCCTCTTTCTATGTGTTGCCATGCCGCTTGTGCTTGTATCCCCCCCACCTCCCCACACCCTCCCGAGTTCACATCTCTCCGTTTTCCTCTCGTTCTCCTCTTTTCTATCTTTATTTTGTTCGAACCCTCTGGTGCACGCTGTGTCCACCCAAGAGTCCCCCATTGAACACAACTGTAATTAAAACTGTTTGTGAAGAAAGACTAAAACAGACCATTATCCTTTTGCAATCCCTTTTTACCTTAGTCACCAAAGTTTTGGTAGACTAATGGTTTCCCAGTCACTAACACAACACCTTACTGCAAATGTTCTGCGTTGTTTTCTTTTGCAGTAATTTCCAACTTCCCACATTAGAAAAACACAAGCCCACTAACTTAACTCTCGTTTTATGTGGTGGTTATTTAGTCGACGTTATTGAAAAAATATATATATATCCTTAAAGCCTAGCAGTTGGAAAGGAAAACAAAAAGCTCCTTTCAATAATATGTGGCCTTCAGAAATTTCAGCTGGTGGGCTGCTATTGGAAGGATAGTAACTTTTCTGATCTGCACTCCGGGAAATGAGAGAAATAAGAGGATTTGGAGTATGGTAGCCAAACATGATTTAAAATAAGAGAGGAAGACATATCCTGTCATAACTCAAAGTTTTGTTGCCTTTTTATCTTTGACCAAACCTTTCAAAAATCAAACTTGTGTAATAATTTCTTACAAGTAAAATCAATTTTTACATACATAAATTCTTATCTGTGGATGCAGAAACATGAATTTTATTGCGTTGCCCTACAACGCAATAAAATTGAATCACAAGTACACATTCTGATATGCATGCACAACATTTATATACCATGGATTTTTTCACTTCCACACATTCCCACCTACATATGGACATAGAATCATTTCTCTGCCATTTTCCTTTACAAGGTTCCAAAACTCGATTCTCAACTAGTACAAAACATAAATGACTGGAATTTATACCCTTATGTTAATGACAATTTAGGTATAAACCAGTTTAAACACCGTCAGTGGTCCTAGATTGGTTAAAGCTTTAGTCACTAATGACACTACGGTGACATTTGCTTTGGATCTTCTCATCTGCAGTAAACTAAAAGACTATTTAGAAGATTTGTTTTTGTTGATGACATACTCTCCATTGTATAGCATAAAAACTGATCAAAGGTAAACTTCGTTTTGTAATCTGGGATAATTCAATTTGGGGGGTTTTTGTTGTTGTTTGGTTTTGTGAGCATAGCTTTCAAAACATATGAACCAGGCAACATGTGGATGGAATACACTGAGATGAAGTAAGAACAACTCTTCCTTCTTCCCGAAGGGAGACTTTCTGTGTTCCTCACAGTTTTCATCCAGTTTGTTATTATGAACTGGATACCTTGCAACAACCAGTTTTAGAGTCTGTGCATTGATAAACAGACTCTTAAACTGAGACACGAGACACATCTTGTCTCGTGTCGGTTTAATTGTTCCACCCTTACTTCAAAGTGGGGTTTATAACGATCTCAGTGAAGCTTTTTCCCACCAGTTGATGCTAACCCTCTAGCATCAACTGCATTAGCTGATTTTGTTTCCACCAGCGAATCACAGAGTCCACCATCTTGAAAACATTTCCACATCGGTACCAAATGGTGCCAATGTGTATGGATTTATGCAGAATGACCATAACTTCAAATGTTTATCACCATGTTTGAGATTTGCAAAATGAATGGTTGCTGTTAGGCTAATGTGAGCCCAGTTTCTTTTCTTCATCTATTGTCTGTTTTAATTTGAATAAAATTGGCAAAGTTGGAGTAATACCAGATTCACAAGACAGGATTTTGAAATTGTCAGTCGATTTTTGCAACGTGGAAGACCACACGCAAACCTGTTAAAACAACCCTAGTTTTAACAGGTTTGGTGGTTCAGTGTGTGATGTTGAGCCAAATTCACTCACCAACATTCAGATGCCAGACCACAAATCTCGCGAAACTTCTCGGGAGTTCAGAGTAAACAAACATGCCGATATTTGTGGATTAAAAGACAAAAGAAAAACAATGCGAAGGTGTCTACAACGTCTACCAGACTTTCTGCTGCACCATGACATTGTTTTGTCATGTCACATTCGACAGCCTGCGTTCTCACTTGTCCTCGGGAAACATCACACACTGTGCAACATCGGGCCAAGACAATCCAACATGTTGAACATCCCCGATTTTAGACGTCAGCAAGATGTCATGCTGACAGAGCACCAGACGAGACGGAGCTTCTGTGGAGAGGAAAAAGAGCAGAGAACATAACATTAAACGTTGGGAAAGAAAACCCAGTAAATTATGCTAAATTGAAGAGCAAGTGAAGAATGTTGCAGGTCAAGGAGAAGTGGTCAGTTTGTCCTACAGCAGCCTGCCTGACCCTGCCAGACCCACACTTAGAAAAACATGAGGGAAAACATCCAACTGTACGGATGGCTTTGTAGGAGTACAACTTGATGTTTTCAGATTTATTTTGTTTTTGGAAGGTACTCTGAAAATGTAATAAATTACATAAAATTCTTTACCATTCTGTTCAAGTGTCATACAAAAATGACATCCGTCACAAGCTCTAGTCGGTGAAACGAATTCGAAAAGACATTTACTTACTTCTCTTTTGATTAATCCAATGCAAAAGTATTTTGTGATCCTGTGTGGAGATATGTATCCAAATGTCCTGCAGACCCTTGGAATGATATTGAATGATACCCAACATCATTCCAAGTCTGAACAATAGTTGACTCTTTGAGTTGCAGGAAAGTCAACATTTGTGTTTCTTTTTATAATATTGCAACACACTGCATTACAGGGATAATATGCAGCATAGTTCAACTACAAGCTTTATCAAAAAGGACATTTTCAACCCTAGTCTTAAATGCAGACAGGATGTCTGCCTCAGACTAAAACTGCTTGATAACTAAAGGATCTGCCAAAGAAAGTTTTTTTAGAATGTGGATACTGTTATGATGTCAACGTCCACATTACACAATTGGGGTCATGCTGCTGCTACATGTTTAGCATCGAGATGCTATTTCAGGCTTGAATAGCTTCACAATAGCTTATAATAGTTTTTGAAGCAACCAATAAACCCCCAGTGAGCCAAGAAAAGCAGCTTCGTCATCCATCACCGTTGTTTGTCACTGGTGCATCAAATTTACAGGCAGACCAAAAACACACAAACAAAAGTTACAGCTCAGGTGTTTTGTAATTTAAAAAAAAAAAAATTTTAAAGAAAGAAAGAAGGAAAGAGAAACAATTAATTACATTAAAATGTTTTACGTGTTATAATCTATGTAATTAATTAATCAAAATGAATGTATTAAAGTCCTAGTAGAGTCACCTGTTGTCATGGGAACAGTGTGGTTCAGTGTGGCTCTGTATAGCTCACGTCCAGTCAGTGAAGAACAGGCATTGACTGAAATGGTGGAGCCTCTCCACTCCTGCTTTGTGGCTTCATTGCCCAACAACAATGCCAACTTAATAAAAACACTTAATGCATGAAGGCTTGACAATGATAAAAAATCTGAGCCTATTTGAATGCTTCATGGGAGCATAAAAGAAAGAGCCTTCAGTCCAGATAGACCCTTCACGAGACAGAGATAGGACGTCTTCCTGTCCAGTCTGACACTGCTCAATAGACACAAATTTAATTCAAGAGTTTGGTGTGTTTCCGATAATAAAAGTTGATTTCTTATTTTTAATCTGTCCACACACATATTTCCCCCCCTGCACCTCTCCAAAGTCTAAGGTCCATTTCAAACCCAGTCTCAGACTGTAAGACATATGCTGTTAGAGAGTCTTGCAAAAAGGAGGCTGAGGGTGGTGTGAGAGGCTTGTCCAGCACATCAATCAGGCCAGGCGGTTCGTCTCTGTTCCTACGCTCAGCTTGGCCCTGGGGCTTGGCTGGGCGTGGTCCGCAGAGAGGGGGCTCTGCAGGACTCAGCTTACCTCAGCTAATGATAGGGCCCACTGTACTCAGTATAAATCACTTTGACCCATAAACACCACCTACACACACAAGAAATCCACACGTTCACCTTTACTCTCACATAGAAAGTCTTATTGATTATGTACGCTTGTTCGGACATGTCGACCCGCAGCATAGTGCAGACTGACTCGCACACGCACGCGCGCACACGCACACATGCAAATAGTTGTCAGAAACCTGAGTTGGAAAGTGGAAAGGGGAAGGGGACAGGGTGGTGCTAATACCCTAAAGCACCTAGCAGACAGGCTGCCTGGATGATGGAGTGTCTTTCCTTCCTTCTTTTGCAATATCTTTCTCCAGCCCATCATCTAGGAATCCCATTGCCTTTATTTGGAATAAGTTTGACATTTAAGCTAGTTTACCAATCTGAGCTGTGACAGAAAAAAAAACAAAACACAAACTATAAATTGGTAATCAAGGGGGGCTGATGTGAGAGGATATCCTGGGGTTGCATGAGCAAAAACATGTTTAACATCTATCGTGGCTGACTTGTGGCGCATATTCAGTTCTACGCTTCTGCATTAACTCCTAACAATGGATATGTTTACAACCCGAGTGTGTTTTTCTCCTTCCCGGTTTTAATGAATTTAAGCATATGCCTTCTTGACATTTTAATTGAACAGTGCCAAAAATTTGGGAAACATTGCCAAATAACAGGCTGCTGTTATTCCACAACTGCCCTCTAAATTCCAAAAGATCTTCCTAGGGGGGATTGGATTTGGAAACTAGATTTTGGGATTGTGTGTTTTGAATCTGACAGTTGATGAGAAAATTCCAAACTTCTGTTCAAACCAGGATTTTCTCTTGAATAAATGAAGTGAAGCCCACCAAAAGCAGAGCAGTTACTAAGGAAAACCTCTTTATAGAGGCATAGCTTTAATTAATCCCTTTCAACAAACATGAGTCAATGTCAAATTTCAGCCTCCTCAGCGATTCCGAAGGCCCGTTGGGTAGGGGCTGACTGAGCTTTGCTAAAGCAACAGTAGCTTAGTAGCTAAGCTAGAGTTACCATGAGCTTGTGTTTGCTTTAGGATCAGCTTAGGCAATATTCACAAGTCCCAGCAAACATTATCTCCACCATGTACAAGGACATTTTTTCACGAGAGGTCTTGCAGAACCCGGACTCACTAGCAGCTTTATTTTTTCACTATCTCACCTGAACTGTCCTGTTTTGTGTGAGTTAATTGGTTTCTTTTCACTTTTGGAAGCTGGACCAACCTTTCTTCACCCTGCCTCATCAGCACAAGATCATGTGTTGTTGAATAATTCTCTGTTAAAAAGAACTTCTTTTGCAGTCAGCGTTTATAAGCAGATGGTATTTGTCTTTATAAGACAACTGAAATGTCTCTGACGTTTCCTCACCTCTGTGTGGACAAAGCTACATGAGGAACCACATTGGGATGTGCGGACATCCCTCCGTGTTGTTTATGTATTCTTCTACCCGCATGAAGCTTTGCCACCACTAGGACTGCACAATATGTCGCCAATGTAGTGTTGTCGCAGTGCCAGTGTGTGCAATATTCATACTGCAAAGGGCTGACTAGATTGCAATAATTGTTGGCTAATATATTTTAAGCTATCTTTAGTTTTTTATGCTAATCTAACATTTAGCCAAGAGACTCAGCAAACGCTCATGCTGGACAAATGACAACAAATATATTAGAAAGAGAGGCACATGCTACACCTGGTATTGTCAATATCCACCAGTATTATTGTCATCACAATATCTAATATCGTGCAGCCCTAGTCACCACCCATATCGTGTCCAGTTTCAATAGCTACACAATGCTTTGGTAGGATATGGAAATCAACTGTGTGTGTGAACAGGTCATGTGTGTTCTTCCATCTTTCTCTTCAATCCTTTACAGAGAGCTGCGCTGTAAACAACGGGGGCTGCGACCGGACATGTAAGGACACAGCGACAGGGGTCCGCTGCAGCTGCCCTGTGGGATTCACCCTGCAACCAGATGGCAAAACCTGCAAAGGTTCGTAACGAGTGAAATCAACTGTCCAATGTGAGTAGTATGTGAGTTCTGTAGAACTGGGCACTGCCGGGCTTCAGTTGCACTCCTTGGCGCTGATGTTCCTTAACATCTCAAACCAATCAGGAAAAGATTTCAGCTGTTTTCTAAACCAGTGGTGCCCAAAGTCATTGTACAATGAAACAGTTATAGAGTGGATCCTCGGTATTTGCGGAGGTCAAGGTCTGTTATACAGGTTAATAAGTGTTTATCTCAATAATTGAAACACCAATTATATCTTAACCAAAAAGCACCTCAAGCAAGCATAAAAATGACGCGTTGGTAATTGAGGAAATTATTTTTGAATTTTTACGCATAAAAAAACCATTGATGGAAATGGGCAGTAAAGTGTTTTTCTAGGCATCCAGGTTGGAGGAGCATAAAAAGAAAATAAATAAAAAATAAAACGATATAGAAATCCCTACAATTATTAAAGTAGGTAAAGTAGTTAGAATTGAAGTCTTGGGGAAAAAAATGAAATACTCCTGACACCTTTACAAAATATCGAGTTTATTTTTGATGAGGTGACAAACAAACGGCATGTCATCATGGCCGACGGTCAGAGCTCTTACAGTACCCTCATTCATTCATGGCCACCTCTGCTTCCTCCTCTCCTCCACATGGATTGGAAGCTGGACTACTGGGACACTTCCACCCAACCACATGTCACGACTTGTTCTTAGACGAGTCACCATGGCGACTGGACATGTTGGTCATGTGACATCAGCACAGAATATAGATACCTCATGGGAGACGTGTGCTCTTATACATTCAATAATACTGAGTGTATGAGAGGGAGAGAGAGAGAGAGAGAGAGAGAGAGAGAAGTGTGTGTTTGCAAAATGAGTGTCAGGTAGTGTGAGAATGTGGCATGTAGGTGTGTGAAACCTTGGAGCCGGAGCCGTCTCAGGGCTGCCAGGCAGACGACGCGTCGGCAAACTTTGAGATGTTTGAGCAGAGAGGCCCACGCTGTCCATTTCTCCCTCTTCACCCCCCCCCCCAGCAGAGATGACCGCAGTCATACAAACAGCACCATCAAGCTGCAGACTCTGTGAGTGCATCAGTCCCGCAGTGAAGGCAGAGTCCTTGTCAGATGATTTGGCACCCACACAAAATTCGTGTTTTGCAGAATTGGCAGATTTTGCGGTCACGGTTCGGATTGATGGTAGATCACCGTGCAGAGCGGTTCTGATCCGTGAGATTTCAGCACCAAGAGCTTTATTAGGATACAACAGCAAACTAATTGTATTTCAGTGTGGGCTTGTGTCCACATCAATAGGGGTGCAGCTCTTTTCTCACATGACTTGGAATATCAATGTTCTTAATTTCAGTGGTGCCACTGATGTTAAGAATATTGAAGCCTTTTGAACTTTTTTATGGCTTTTTGAGAACATGAAAGCAAGAGTTTCAGTTGCAGTAAGTAAGACCTAAAGTGTGCCATAATGTCCAGGCATGTTTGATATGAAGGGAGTTTGCTACTCATAGTGCCACCAGTGCAGAGCTTGCTCAACGCTGGCAGGAGGTGGCTGTAAAGACTTTTACAAAATTACCCAACTACTATAACCCGACCTCCTAAAGAAACTGTCCAAGAAAAACTTTGAGGACTGACTGACACAAAGAGCAAAGCAGGAAGAGCAGAAAAGTAGGGCTGAAACGATTCTTTGGATGATTCGAGTACCTTGATTATTGAAACTCCTTGAGGAAAATTTACTTGCCTCAAAGCTTCGTTAATTTATGTTTTATTACTTAGCTGAGTAGTTCATGGTTACAGTGTAAGTACAGCTTTACGGACGAACTGCACAATAAATTTGAGATCATCCCGGTCTCAACAATCGGTCTCAAAGTCATTGTGGCGGTACATGGCTGGTAGATAAGTTTCTGAGTGTGATGAGTGTGATGACAAAGCTATGTATCCATAGCTTTGCAGTTTATTTTATATACCTTCTAATGACATCTGCAGGATGAAGCATTGAATCTCTATGTATCTAAAATATTTTTGAAGATTCTTGTGATATGTTCTGCATGTCATGATTTTTCTTCTTTCTTCCTATTATTGTAACAGGTTAGTTTTCTAAACTACAGAAAAGTAACTGTTAAGGATGCTCAAAAATGAAAAACTTGGTTGATATTGATATCAGATAGAAACACTGGTGTTATGCCAGATTTACCAATATTTCACTTTATAATTTAAAAAAATCCAATTACTCGATTAATCGTAAGAGTAATCGATAGGTTACTCAATTACTAAAATATTAGTAATTGGTGACAGTTGGAGTAGCTCTGTTAACTCTGACTAGTTCTTTTCATAAATTTCTTCTCATCCTTTTTATTTATTTATATCTTTTTGTTGAATCATTGCATGTTTGGACAGTTATTCCCTGCGTCTCTTTCTGGATGGAGAGACTTTTACTCTCACTTTTTCACTTTCAGACACTTGCCACAACACATAACCACGGTAACTAAGTATATATGTTTTTCACAATTTGGAGCAGCTGATTAGCATCACAAAAGCTCAAATAATAACTGAACAGCAAAAGGCGTAATGGATGCAGAGCAGAGAGACAAGAAGGAAGTGAAAACCATAACGGACAAGAATCCAGTCTCTGACTGCAACGACTCTCTGTCTGGATGTTTCATTATACGGCCAGACAGATTTAAAGGGGAGCGGCAAAAGCAAAGGAAGTGAATTAGCGGTACCAACAAGTGATGGAATCATCAGGACGTTTTAGAGTGGAACATTGTCTCTGCTGCCTGGACATTGAGCTGCCAGCGTGTCATGACCGGTGTGAGAATGTCATACAGCTAATCTTCGGTCAGAGGCTTTTGTAGATTCATTGCGAGGCTGACTGCTGCGAGCTCCTTTAGCAACTCCTTGAAGATGCTTCGAAAACATGAGTTCCAACATTTCTTTTCCCATTGGGATAAAAATCAAATTTTTTTTATTGAATTTGAATTAAACTGATGAGTCAAACTGCGTGCGTTTGCATTATGTAGAAGTGGAGATAAAATGTCTTTGTGTGCTCCAAAATGTCCTCTGGTCATGTTTTGCCGTAGTGGAAGCCAGCATTTACAGCCGAGTGCCTTCAATTGGGCTTGAGTTGAGTAGAGAAGATGGATATGAGTTCAGGCCAGCTGTGCCTCGCCCCCTCAGGCGTCCTCAGTCTGCTCCTCGGGAGTAGAGTCATGGGCAAGGCAGTGCACATTGATCTGTCAACATGTGCAAAGTCTGCAAGACCACCACCATCAAGTTACACACTGACCTCACAGCTTTGCTTCCTTTTGGGTTTTCCGTACTGGAACACAATCATAACATGATCAGTCATTATCAAGATTCCACATACCTGAAAGGAGTCTGACTTTACTTGGGTTTGAAAATGATCTGAATGAACTTCATGACTTGCAAATCTTCAGTCAGAGGCTTTTGTAGATTCATTGCGAGACTGACTCCATTCTTCAGGAATCATCAGGGCTTTACAGTGGTTCAGTTAAAGTCCAGTCTTCAAGTTGAATAAAACACAGTGGTTTAATCTCAGGAGTTGCCTGTACGTCATTAGAAACAAGAGTATCCGCTATATTCAAAACAACTGAATTTCAGCTTCATAATGCTTTATTATTCCCAAAGGAAAATGCAAAACCACCAACTACCCATGACTTTTCAAAGAGTCATGATGGATGGAGATGGTGACGGCTGTGTTCTTCATGGTATGAAAAGTGCATCTTTGCACAAGAATCTCTGGAGTCCAGAGGATGGCAGAGAGAATGACTATCACGAGTTCACAAGCTCAGAGGCGGAAGAAATGATGATTGACGAGCTGGAACGTCTCATTTTATTTTCCGTGTTATTGGAAATAAAATAAAAATAAAAACATAACAGATGTTGTGGTGGGACTATTGCCCTCTGGATCGGACCAGAGCAGGAGCATTTCAGAGTTTTGGTCGAACAGTACGTTCTTTCTTACAGCCTCGGACAATTGCTCTTCTAAATATGTCAACCGGCTTCTGGAAGTCGAGTAGTCAGAGCGAGACAGCTCTGCTGTCCCGACGCATAAACAAACACGCCCATGAAAATCAGACCAATCATTCAGTATCACTGCATGTGGAAAGAGGTGAAATGTTCTCAAGGAAGGTTGTGAGAAGAAAGAGCAGCGGAGAACAAAATACTATGATTTTCGTCATGAGAACTGATTTCAGAGTCCTTAAGATCACTCAGCAAGGAAGAGCCATTTTTCCAACAGCATCTTGGAAATTTAGAGACCTGCTCTGTGGTGTGGTGAAGCTGAACCTGAAGAGTTCGGCCATAAAGACTTCAGGAAATAGGTGGACTTTTGCAAGCCTGACAACACTCACATCTATGAAACAGCATCATACTGTGGAGGTATTTTGCTGCAGTAGAGATCATTTCACAAGGGAAATACATGATATTAATATACAAAAAGATCTCAGTTGAAGGCAGACATGGAATTTCAGTGCAACAAAATCTTGCCAAATGGCTTAAAGGCAACAAAGTCAATGTTTTTGATTGGCTATCACAATGTATTGGCAGACATTAAATGGTGGGTAAAAGGAGGCATGCAAACCGGATTCAGCTCCAGCTATTCCTTCATCAATGGATCAAAATTCCAGGAACCTGGAGGGAGGTCAAATGATCTGGATTCACCAAGTGTTGAGTTGATAGTTTCAAAGGAAATGCTACCGACTACCGAGAAAGTGTGTCTGAGTTCAAAACTTTAGAGAATTATGCGGTTTTCTTTTCCACTCGTAACACCAGCATGTACACACAAATAATTTAGATGATCTGAACAGACCTAAACTGGGATTTTATTCTGATTTAAGGTCAGACAGTAAGAACAAGTCTTTTCTTTCCTAGAGAGTATGTAAATATCTGGTTTCAAAAGTATAGTGTGCTGAAATTTCCACTTCAGCGTAAATTGAGTGCCTCCTTCGACGGTGGTCCAAGCCGATGTGGCACCAAGTTGCTCCCCAGTGACAGACTGCAGTCTTCCGTCGTCTCTCCCCGTGGTTTCATCAGCCGCACTCTGATGCCAACAGGATGTGCCCTGTCCTGCCTGTCTATCATAATTGTTTCAATATAAACTATGCAGGGCATGTTTAAAACCCACCAGTGTGATAAACACTCTTTCATCCGCGCTGACAGACAAGGCCGTTCAGCTCCTCTCGATGACAGACGCGCCAACCCGAGGAGACGTCTCATTACAGGCTCTCATACCAGCAGCTGGGTTAAAGAGAGGCTAGAGAGAAGATGTTGTTAACGGTTTCCAGATGTTTGATTAGGAGGTGTGCATCGGAGCGAGGTCAGATCACACTGTCGGGCGTGTGTGTGTGTGAGTGTGAGTGTGGGTGTGTGTGCGCGCGCGCCCCTGTAACGGCGGGATTGTTAACACTCATTACATTACATGGTGGTTTGGGTTTTGTTCTCGGGGAAGTTCATGAAAGGTTAGATGTGTGCACGTGAGTTTCTGGCTGCTTCTGAGAACAGTGTGTGGTCGGTAAAAAAAACAACAAAAAAAACAGAAGAACTGGATTGGCACTGTTGACATGTCCTCACTGGCTTGCGTGCCACATTTACCTGAAAAGACCTGAAAATGCACTCAAACGCATTGTCCCACCAGATGGAAGTTAAAGGCCTCGTCACATCAGCTCTGACCGTCAGGAAAGGCTTCGGTCTCGAAATCCATCTGAACTGAGCCACTGAGGAGAGTTTCTACTTTCTAGCTGCTGATCTGGAAACGACCAGCAAAGCCAGGACTGAATAAACTCAATGTATTACACAAACGTCAAAAAAGACTGCACATTTTTACAGCCACCTTAAAGGGACAGCGCTGTGTATTTTCCAGCCACACGGTGCCATTTTATAGCACAATCAAATAGCGATGTTAACTTCAGTTGCGAAAAAATTACGGATATATCAAATATGAATTAAAAGACATTTATTTTGTAATAACATGTGAATATTTCAAATTGACATTTTGGCTGCTCAGACCAAACGGTGAACAGTTGGGCGCTTCGCCCCAAGGGGCCTGCTGCTGTGTGACTGTGAGCCGATGGAGTGTAAAAGTTCTGCGAATGATCAGCATGACAAGAAAATCCTTCTGTTAGTTCAGTACATTTATCCTGCCTGTTCTGTGTACAACACCCGTCGACCAGAGGTCTCTAAGCACATAACATGTCATCAGGGTCTCTTTGTACCTACAATAACTGTCAGTTATTTAAAAGTAGTCTACTTCAAGCTGCTGCGTGGAAATGGGTAATATAACTCCAATAAATATCTTCAGGTAAGAGGTCATGCAGTTTATTTAGTTTTTGTTTGATCCAAGGTCAGAGCTTCTTGTACCTCAAGCTGGAATTAGGATTAGGTCAAGATTTGAAATAGAGTGCAATATAAAATCTTTACAAAAAAAACCAAAACAAAAACAATTTTAAGTCCAATTCAAGCCGTCTTTACACACGTACTGTATCTGTAAAAGTGTTCGACATACAACCAAGAGACAGCAGCTGTGAATCGGTGGGCCTCCCTATGTGGTGAGTAGGCTGAGTTAAATGAGACAGTAATGCATGGAGCTGTTCAGAGGAGCTGCAGCTCAGACTCTCATCACACATCATTGTTATGCAAAACACAGAGTTTTCCTTCAGCCCACATGCAGCCATGGAGTGTTTGTTTCTGCGCTGCAGTCATTTAATACCCGAGTAAATACACACGTCTTCTCAGCCTGATGTCTGTCCTCTCCACTGACAACACCCTGCAAAGAAAACCAACACTCTCCAACGGAACCAGAGCCCCATGCTCTGTCCCCAATTATTTGTGGAGGTTCGGGTTTCTGCAAATCTTTTCCATTTAATTGCTTCTTTCTGTAAATATTTGCAAAAACTGAGCAGATTTTCTGAGCTTTACGCAATTTGTTCTGTATTTGTGTTCGGTGCACATTCCAATTCGGGAGTCTGCATGGGGCCGAAGTGAGAACAATCCGATTTGTTTTTGTTTAACCTCGCATTTTCTTTCTTTCTTTCCATTTTTCCTTCCCGAACGTTGAGTTGAAAGAAAACCTCGCTCATTAACCACTCCAGAACATTTCTGATGCATTGAGACAGATCCGGAAGGGAGGGTGCTCTTCACAGCATCTTTTGCTTTTGGCTGACCACTTATGAAATTATTTACTTTTTTTTTTTGTTTTGAATTTTTTGCTCCAACACACTCTCCGGATGCAGTCTCCTGTGAAATGTCTTTGCTTTAATTAAGGACATCCTCATTAAAGTTCCACATTGCCTTTGGTCATCCAGATGTTTCTTTGTTAAAAAAGAAAACAAGCATGAATGAGTCCACACACTGATGCACACACTGATTTCACTCATTGTTTTATTTTACTAACTAATCACTAAACTAATAACGGTAAACGTTTTTGATTCATAACCTCTCCTGCATCAGCAGTTAGTGAGTGAAGCCATTTGATTAACTGACACAGAAACAAACACCTTACAGTCAGAGGAATCACATAATTCCACTCTAATAACAATATTTCACAATATGTAACTCAGACCTAATTAAATTTTTTAAGTATAAGTCTAACGCCAGCAATGAGTGCAACTAATCCGTTCTTTTAAGGCGCCTGACTGGCGGATTGTTTTGTGACTTTAGTTTTGAAATTGAATCAACAATTAAATCTATAAACTGGCGATCGAAATAGAATTTCTGCTTTTCCCGTTTTTGTGTGTAAATGTGCCAAAGTTAACAAAACTAAACTATGATGAAAATCCCAAACTGTAATAATCCAGGTAATGAAGGATGAGAGAGCTTCCTAAAGACCAGCCAGGTCTGTGAGAGGCAGAATTTGTGTTGGTTGGCGATTAAATACTGAAACACTGAAATGCCAAAACAATGTAATATTGTTTTGCTTGATCTTCATATATTCTTTCTTTCACAGTTCTGGTGTACTTATTATGAAACTAACAGATTTCTCTATTCAAGTTTTACAAGTGGGAAAACTTGAAAAATCAATGCTGTATGAAACATTTATTCTCTCCACTGTATTTGCCTTACATGCTTTTTTTGTCTGAAGGCCTGATTACAACTGATAGCCTTCTTAATGTATGAACATCTCTCTCAATCTTTTAATAAACCCACTTAACTATTTTATAGAACAAAGTCGGTCCTTATCGGACTGAATGGTGACAAAAACTTAGATCATACTGAAACTTCAGGAGGACTGACTTGTGTTTATCTGTCCTCCTTTTCTTCATTGCAGACTTTTTCATTTCAAGACTTGCTCTAGCTTAATGTATTTATTTAGGCTCAAGGAACATTTAAGCTTCATTAAGGGTAATTATCTACCCATAGCCACCCTCAGAGTGCCCCTTAAGTGTGGGCAGATGCTGTGATTCTGCCAGTGTTTTCAGCGAGGAAGGTAATTAAAAAGCCGTGTCTGTCTGTCGTGGGTAAGCTCAGGGTTGTGTTCACTGGTTTTACAGACGTGCTGGAGTGAAAACAACACGGCTAGCAAGCAAGCACTGTGGAATGGTGTTTGCTCCCCTCCACCCCCTAATTTTTGGATTTCGCAGAAATGAATTCAACCATTAGTTTTATCATTTCTAGACTTCCTCACTCAAAAGTGACGCATTTGCACTTTGGTTTTATCCTGAAGCTGAAAAAACAGCTGTCCCTCTCAGCCTCGGGAAACAACAGAAGCATGTTAATGACTGGAATAAAATCCTTTGGAACAGACTGTACTTCAGGTAAAACATGAAATAACAAATACAAATAGCAAAGACATGAACAGGAGCAACACAGACAAAATCATAAGAAACGGCCTCAAATATAGAAAGTGCTTTATATAGTTAATTAGCTGAAACCTTCAAAATAGCCTCTGAGTTTCCAGTACCCTCTGGGATATTTGAACTCCACACCACAGCTCCAGAATCATCATATATGCTGTAATAACCCAATTATAACATTTCTAAATCTCATGTTTCACTATGCCGACACTCTGTCTACACTGATGAAGATCCAAATCATCTGTTCAGTCAGAGAAGCTCAAACCAGTTCTCCATTACTTCAGCTGATCTTTATTTGCCTACTTGGGGGTGCACACTCACTTGGTTAGTTATTGAACATGGGCAAAATGGGAACCAAATGAAATCCAAAAGTCCCCAAACCGGTGATCAAAACCCAAAAAAGACTATCACACGTTTCTACTGACAATTTTCCTGCTCTAGTTTTAGTCACCATTCCCTCTCTCTTACATCCATATTCTTCCCTTTTGGTATCATCTAAGTTCCTCTTTCCTCTCGTGTTTTCCGGTTCCCTCCCTGCTTATCACCGTTTCTGCTTGGACTGGGTCAACCGCGGCTCAGTAGAGGAATCGCCTTCCAGTTTCCTCCTGTCACACATCAATGTGTCCCTGGCCAAGACACTTATTCCCACTTACACTAAGATGTATAAATGCGTTAAAATGAGTGAATGTGGCTCTGGTGTCAAGTCCTTTGAGTGGTCAGTGTGACTGGAAAAGAGCTATATAAGTTCATCCATCTACCATTTACTTCTCCTGCCCATCTCTCTGACATCCTGCTCGGCCTATTCTGTAGCACCTGGCTGCTAATTTCCATCACTTAACGCGCCAATCAAAAACGACTTAGGCTGTTTAATCTGTCAGACTATTTATCCTCTGTCCTGTTTGCTGCTGCCTCTCTTTTCTCCTTGTTCCTTTTTTTTCTAACCTGTTTCTTACTGACATTCTAAATCTTTAGCAAATGTCCTGCTCTCTATGCAAAATGTTTTAACAGACATAAATAATGAAGGTTCCATGATTCAAAGAGGCGAAGATTTAATAGCTGAGAAAGGTCTTCTAAGGAAATGTTATGGAGGCTGGGAGAAACCAGACCTGCCATGTGGTCAGTAAAAACAGCTCCTAAGGGCGACTCCATCCCACTTTTTAATGTTATTATTAGTAGTATTAGTAGTAGGATATGTTTTATAAAAATCTGTCCAATGCTCGTGTGCATTTGAAGAGTTCCTGACACATATCCTAACACTTGTGCATGAATTTGTCTGACGTTAAATTCCACAGAGGTGGACAGATTTATTCAGGCAGGCTGAATGTGAACGTCATGTCTTGTTTTGTTTTATTCACATTTTTATTTGTGAAAATGTTGTTTATGATTAAACTCTGTCACACAGAGTCCCATCAAAATGCATCAGAGTTTGGTTGTGACAAGAAAGACAATTTTAACAGGTTTTGAGTTGAGTTTCAAGGTCATGGTCAAGGTCAACTTTGTTATCCCGCCAACATTGCACATCTCATCATACATATCACAATACAAATATTGCAATAATATAGACGGTATAAATAGGATATAGAATAAAAAGCCAAAATTAGACACTTGATAAAACAGAACTTGCATAATTAATGTATTGGGAGTGAATTTAAAGTGATCCACTTTGTGCAGCAGATCTGCTGCTGGCACAATGACCTGTCATATGATGCAGCTCTGATGTCCATTTTTTAGAATTCTGCCATTCGACCTTCAGCTGTCAACCAACTTTGGACCCTCTAGAAATTTCATCCATGTTTCTAAGAATCTATTCCAAAAATGCCAGCATTGAGTACATCTACAGTTAAACATTTTAAGGTTGTTTTATGTATTTATTCTTCTGTTATTTTGTGTTTTTTTGTCCCTTTGCTTATCATTGTGTTTCAACATCATCTAATCCTTCAGGATTAGAGATGGAAATTACCCACCAGCCTGTCTCACGTATTTACATGAACATATTCATATTGCTCCATTTTTAAAGGGAAACTTGAACTTAATCTAATTGAATGTGCTGGTAGTGTTGCATAATCATATTTCCCAAAGCAAAAATAATTCCTAAAGATAAAACAGTATGTAGAAGAGGTTTGGAAAATAACTGGAGAATCTAGTGTCTTATCTAACATTTTTGAGTTCCTAAAGAAAGAGCATCTTCTCTTTCTTACAGTTTATTGCCTGTTTCCAATCCTAAATACATTCTACCTGTTAACCGCTAATCCTTGATGGGCAAACCCTTCATGTATAGGATGGAGTGCTCCAGTTTTGGTATTCTTGTGAGTTTTTGTCTGACTTTTTTCATGTGTCCCTAATTATCTTTGCTGATTTGACCTTCTGACCGAATCAACTCAGATATCGACGAATGCGAGGAGAACAACGGAGGCTGTGATCACTTTTGCAGAAACACGGTGGGCTCCTTCGAGTGCAGCTGCCAGAAAGGATACAAACTTCTCACTGATGAACGAACGTGCAAAGGTTAGCAGACATCTCTTTTTTTTAATCATTGTTTTGTTTTGTTTTTTGGGGTTTTTTTTTTTTTGCCAATAATCTGTTTAGTTCAGAAAGACATTTTGGCTGTCATTCCAAGTAAGGTTTATTCTGGTCTTCTGTACAGCTTACAAATGTTTTGTAGCTATTTATGATCTGATTTGTGAAAATTGAACTGTCTGCATTGTTTGATGTAATCAGAGCAGAGTTACTGCTTCAGTAGGGGAAGGTCAAGCTGCTGTTAATGCATCTGTGAGTTCCCTCTCTGGGTGTGTGTTATGTCTCTGGAAGCTTTCTGAACACACTTAAGTTTGCATGACCAAAGGCAAATTCCTACTTACAAGTCACAGCAAGCGAGGCAGATCAGACAAACACAAAATGATTTTTCCTAACACCAAAACCCTAAGGTTCTTCTACGCTCCGCCCAAAACAAACACTCTGAGACAAACAGCGGTGTGTGTATGCGTTGGGTTAGCCAGGCTTCGTTGGTTGCATATTTGAAGTCTTTAAGTATGTGGTGTTGAGTGGTGTTAAGCCACATCACAGCGTCTCTCCGATATGGCGTCGCTAGCAGAAGCACACCTCTGCCAATGTGCCACACTGCCAATAGCTGCCAGGTTTTTCCCATCCACAGACATCTGGAGCCAAAATGATTCAACCCCAGCTGTGAAAAAAAAACAAACAAACAAAACTTTACGGGCAAAATGTGCAAACTGACAAATGATTTCAGTAAATCAATCACTGAACAGTTTAAGCCTTCCGCGTTCTTAAGAGGCGGGGTCATTTGGCCCCCAGCAGTTCTTTACAGTGTGCGGTCCGAGAGGGTTGCACTGACCTCGTTGGCGGCTTTACAAGGTTTTATTTGTGGTTTTGGAAACCGACGTTTTGATAGGACAATGCCCCCACTTACCTGCTGTCTGACTGTGACATTTGCCGTGCTCCTCCTGAGCAACAAGCTAACACCATGGGAGGGTAAATATAACGTGACACCTTCACTGACTATTGAAGTCGCCAAATTATTCAACCCCTTTATGATGAGCATTTTTGGTAGTGTGGCGTTCTCTGGATCTACCAAGCCTGTAGTGTTCCTCAATCTTAGCCCACCCCTCACAAGAAGGCCTCCAGCTCTTCTTGGGTTTTTGTGCTGCAGCTGCCATTTTCAAACCCCACCAGAACTTTTCAACAGATTTCAATTCAGCCAGCAATAGCTGCATTTCCATTCCAAATGTTGGCAAATCTTTGTCTGAAAAAAAAAAAAAAGTTTCACAACTGCTCTGTTTCTATAAAAACAAAATATTTGCAAGGCCTTTCTCTAAAATATTGATGTCTTTTCAGGATGTTTTTCATTTCCATTGACATTTCCGTTCAGTGTTCCCTGCCCCTTCACTGTATGGGGCAGGGAACTGCAGTTTTAGGCGGCCAGAGAAAGAAGAGCTATGCAGCAAAACTTTTTATTTGGTAGATTTTTGATTGTCTCGGGTTGTAAAATCATCCGGCAATTTTGCGGCGTGAACCCGGCATTAGCTCTTCACACAGTTTCTCCATTCTGGCTTCACCTTTGCTCAGCGATGGCAGAGTGTTTGTTTACTTCTTGATACGTAAAAACCTTCTAAATGAAAGGTGTACTTTCTTTTTAGGATGACTGTACATATGTTAGGAACTACTGTGTGGCGTTCCTGTTTATGCAAAGCGTTCTGGTCCGACTGGCTGCGACCACACGGGCGAACCGTTCCGATGTTCTCTCACTGTTTGCAGAGCAAACATCCAGGATCCAGACCAACTTCCTCTGAGTTACAGACTCCATTAGAACATGTTAGATTAACATGTTTACTGACAACACTGTATCCCTCTGAGATTTCACATTTATTCATTTATTATAACTAGTTCTTACACTTTTATGGGACTTGCTTTGAGCAACTTTTGATTTTACTGTGTCCTGAATTCCAAGTGACGCAGAATATTTCAGCCTTTTTTTTGGACTTGTGTTTTGCTCAGGACTTTATGAAGGCATCTATCTGCCAGCACTTGAAAATAAAATAAAGAGAAAATGTTCTCGTTATGACAGAATTGCAAAAAAAAAATTGAACGTTTTGTCAGTTTAACGAGATTTTAAAACCGTTTTTAATGAGATTTATGTCTCATTAAAATCAAAATATCTTCTCTTTTAGACAAAAAAGGTTGTAACAGTAAAGCATATGCTTAGTATTTTTAGAGGTCATCTTCAGGAAACAGACTGAGAGGAAGAGTCATAGTGAGGAACTTTGTACTTTTTTAACAAGTCATAGTCAGAGGACCATAATTTTACATCCTGCGTGGCAAAAAAAAGATTCTTCTTTAAGTTTAAGGCGTTTCTCCTTAAACTGAATTTGTTTACTGCATGAATGAGCATTTATTACTTAATCCCTCCTGAAAAACATATCCTAACCCAAAACCTACTAAAAAATAGGAAACTGTAATCCTCTTTAATAATGCAGTTGTTAAGGATTGTTTATATATGCTTTGATCTGCACTGATTTACAGATCCCTCATTAAGTATTTATAGAACTAATGACTTTACCCGCTCAGCAGTTTCATCTCTTAGTTTTGGCCCTCATGTAAAATGTTTGGACACCACAGATCAAATCTAACGTCAGTTGTTATCATTTTGCCTTTGCGTCTCATTTCACTAGAACTCACACAGTTCAAGGAAAAACTATCAGTATTTTTTGATAGACCGACACGAAATAGCGCAGAATTGGGAGGTGGAAAGAGTAGTTTTGAATAGTTTTGAAATATGTCACATGTAAAACCAAGAAGTGTGGTGTGCTTTTGTGTTTAGCCCCCCTTCAATCTGATATCCCTAAATAAAATCAGCACTGACTGTTGGCAGAAAGGAAGGTTTTATTTCATGGAGATCTTTTTTTTTTGTTTTTCCCTTTGATGGATTATTTATTAATAACGGCATCTAGTTGATTTTGAATTGAGCTGTTGGGTTTTTCACACAACCAACACAGGCTGCTTGCATGAAGGATTCTCTCAGAGGAAACAAAAAGAACCCTACGCTTTTGATTGTTTGTGAAACATTTCAAGCACCATGTGTCGGATTGCGGTTGCACTTACACAAAATGCGAAAAAGTTCAAGAAGTGTGAAAACTGTTGCTGTTTGTGTCTCCCTCAGACATCGATGAGTGCTCCTTTGAGAGGACCTGCGACCACACCTGCATCAACTATCCGGGCAGCTTTGAGTGCCAGTGCAACAGGGGATACATCCTCTACGGCCTCACACACTGTGGAGGTGAGTGTCCACGCAGAGGTGTTGTTGACCTGCATCTCTGACCACGACCAGGACACAGATTCCTCTCTGCTTTCCTGCATTAGACATCGATGAGTGCAGCATCAACAACGGCAGCTGTGAGTACGGCTGCATGAACACGCAGGGCAGCTACGAGTGTGTGTGTCCGCCGGGACAGAAGCTCCACTGGAACAAGAAGGACTGCACCGGTAAGCTCCGGCTCCGGCTCCGGCCCGTCCACGCCTCTGCCTCCAGCCTCCAGGTTTGGACTTTGCCGGTGTGTGATGTGGTGTGGTGTGCTCCTCAGAGGCTGTGAAGTGTCTACCCAACGGAAAGCCTGCTCCGCGAGCCCAGCTGGTCTGCACTAAGAGCGGAGGTGCAGAGGTCTGCTCGCTCTCCTGTCCCTCCAACGCTCTCTTTCTCGCAGGTAGAGTTTCTGTCGATCATTCAGGACCAGAAAGAACAGAGAATTATGATGCAACACTGAAACACTAGTAACGTTTAGGCTGCAGATGGAAAAATGGAAACACTTAAATTCACCGAACAAGAATTTAAAATCAATCTTTTTAAAAACGCGGCCAGAGGAGAGACATAAGGACTTTAATGCAGTATTCTGGATGAGCAGCAGCTGCCTGCCTCTGAAATAATCTGAGCTCCTGAAAGTAGCTCTGAAGTAAGCACCAATTTCCTTGTGTCCTGTTTACTCTGGCAAAATTGAAAATGTGTGAACGAGTGGATTTATGTTGCTGTTCATTTAAATTCAACTCAAATGTAATTTATTTATCCTAAAGTGAAATTAAATATTGCTGCAACTCATTTAATTCAAGCTGTAACTCAAAGAGTCGTGGCGGGAGACGTTGGAGTCAGAGATACAGTCTTTTCCCATTATGATCAATGGAAAAGACGGTTTGAACTTCCTGCTTTACAACTCCAACAGGGGTTGGGGTCAGAGTTCAGATACTTTATGAACTTGTGAGATGCTAATCAGAGCCTTCCAGTCGTAAAAACGATTCAGATGTTCATGAAAGCAAAGCATTGTTGTGACGAAGGCGGACTGTCAGAAAAAGCAGGAGTTCCTTAAAGAGAAGATTTCACAAAGTTAAATAGAAAAGTCCTGTTTCTTCTAAGTCACATCTTCTAGAGCATTTTTACTGTGTTTTTTAGTAGATTGTGGTATAAAATGGCACAATGCGCCCTTTAAATTTCCTGATTATACATATTTTCTCAGTCATATCATCAACGGGCATCAAAATGCAGACTTCATTTAGCATTTTGCGGCCTGCTCTCAGAGTGACTGGACGGCCAGTCCTGGACTATTTTTCACTCACTGATTATCTGTTCCTTTAATAAATGAAACGGTCGGTCGAAAACTGCATTTTGTATCTAATAAGGTTATCATAGTATGAAAATCTAATAGAAATCCTCTTTCACATTTTTAATCAAGGCATCTACTTGTTTGCCATTGAGTGCTGCCCTCTGGTGGCATCAGTTGACAGCTGCAGCTTTTCCAGCTGTACTTCTGGGCTCCACGTCCAGCTCTCTGCTCTGACTGGTGCGTTATTCACTCAGGATGGGGTCCTGTCAGCCCCAGCCATCCCAGCGCTCTGGCTAACACCTCAGGCTCTTTTCCTGCGATAGCGCTTAACACATCTGCAAAATGATTACATACTTTGATGGTGGCGTTCCGTAATGTGGCCCTCGCTGGGTTTGACTTGGCAGCTGCAGTGTGAGAAAGATAGATGGCTCCGAGGCGTGAAGTGAAGTGTTTGTTTTGTTGGAGTCCGTTTTAATATCACAGAGGTGAAAGCCAGGTAAAATACTTTTGGCTTAACAGAGACTGGACTCTTGTTTATTCTGCTTGCTTTTTATGATTTTCGAAGGCTTCAATCTCTCGTTTCCTTCTTGAAATGTGTACATGTGTGTTCCTGTGCACTGGAGAAGAGAGACATCATGAATAACTTTTTTTTTTTTTTCTTCAGCTTTCATTTCACAATCAAGGTTAAGGTCAGATGGAAACACATCAGCCTTTGGGCTCTCTGTCTGTTTTTGCACAAAATAGGGATGAAACTTGTTTTAACACCACCAATCACCCCCTAACATTACGTAAACCCTAAACTCTCATTATGATCATTCCTCTTTCTTTAACTAAAATCTAATGCTTGTGTTTCTTCCTTGCAGACTCAGAGAACTACACGTTAAGCTGTGGAGTTCCCATCCAGCCTGGTAATGCTCCTGAACATGTTGTACTGTTGCATTAAATCCAGGAACTAAAGTGTTTTGTGAAAGTCTCACATTATGACCACAAACTTTAATATCTTGAATTGTTGCCCTGTAATTATCTCTATACTCCATTGACGCTGATCAGCTTCCCTGTCCCTGCTGAAGGAAAACATCCCCACAGCATGATACCGCCACCGCCTGTGCTTTCTCTCCTTATAAATAATATTTTTCAGCAGAACCCGATTCGGCAGTCAGAAGGTGTGCTCTGATTTGGTCATAGTTTTTTAGACCTTCCACTGTGAGCACCGGTTGTGTAAATGTGTTTTATTTCCACGGAGACGGTATGACTAGCGTACGGATGCAGTTTTCTGGCTCATCGCTGATCCTTAAAAAGTCAGACCCGTCCAAATCCGATTTTGCCCAATACCGACTCTTTTTATGTTTTGTCTGAAAAAGCGCTGAATATGGCGACAATGGAGCCACAGGGGGGTGACTATAGTTAACTGCACACATTCAGACATGACCGGGTGGGCGGGTCCATCAGTCAGCCAGAGGGAAAAAAAAGGACAGTTTGATTTTTAGACGTTTGCAGAGGTAGATAAGATTAATGACGTTTCACACCTAAGTATCAGCTGTTCGCTAACGTCCCAAACTAAAGGAAATTAGGGCCAATATATTGGTGCACCCTTAGACTAATACTGTATTTGAACTCTTATTTTTTTGTGTGAAGATTACATTGCATACAACTTTAATAATAGTTCAATATAAGCCCAGTCTGTTACAAAACTGTAAAAGCATGTTGAGATCCATCCTGCTGGATAAGCTCAGTGCCTGTCAAAAACACGACTGTGTGGAGATAAAGCAAACTGCTAATTCAGCTACAATGTGGCTTAAAGACGACAAATATTCAAGCTGCAATCAAATACTCTCCAGTAGACTGTTATTCTGGCCACTGAGTCACACTTTGTGTTCCAGTCTGTTCTGTATAGTTTGGAACTCTGTAAATTTGCCAGAAGGCGTAGAAAATCCTAGCCTGCACACCCAGTTCTTGTTAATAATTAGCAGTGAACTTTTTAAAGCTCTGTAGCAATAACAAAATGTGCCATTGCCGATGGTTTTAAATCGAATTTGATTTCTGGAGCCATTCTTCATGACCCAGACTTGGGTCAGATGTTTTAACACCACCAATCAGGCAGAACATCCAAGGAAGGTGAGTTCAGAAACCACTGCCCAGAAAGGGGAACAGAAACTCAAACCTCATCACACCGGGTGGAAATAATGATCATTTTCTGAATGGGCGCAAATGTATCTGCCCTGATCACAAATCAATGGATGGGAAGTCTTCACAGGTCTGACAGTAAGCACACTTTGTGTTTGTTTTTGATGTGGATGAACACAGATCCGCTGGCCCCACCCATCAAGCAGAAGGCCAAGTTTAAGATTAAAGATGCCAAGTGTCACCTGAGCCCCCGCAGCAAGGAGAAACACAAGGACTCCTCCAGGCAGAACATCCAAGGTAAGGAACATCTCTGCTCACTTTAGGTGCTCTGATGCAGAAATCACAAATTTCATCCTCATGATTTCTGTTTTCACTCTGACAGGAGGGCAGTTCCCCTGCACAGATGACTGCCAGGTAACGTTCGTCAACTTCAAGTGTGACTCGTCAAAGAAGCGGCGCAGAGGACGCAAGTCTCCGTCCAAAGAGGTTTCCCTCATCACAGCGGAGTTTGAGATGGAGATGAAAGAGGAGGAAGCCTCAGGTGCTGTTTTCTCTCTTAGTTCTCTCACAACCTGCCAGAATGAAACCGTAAACATACAGCAGAGGCTCAAGACACGCTTAAGTTTAACGTTTTCACCTCAGACTCGTGTAACATGGATTGCGTGCGGGACAAGATGAGGCAGAAGCTCCAGATTGCCATGCGGACACTGAGGAAGTCCATTAACAAGCAGCAGTTCTACATCCAGTTCTCTGGAACTGAGTACGAAGTGGCCCAGAAACCGTCCAGGATCCCAGAGGGAGCCGATACCTGCAGCACTGGCCAGGTCTTCCAGGACGGGAAGTGTGGTGGGTCTGGACTTCGTGGATCTGACTTGACTGTGCTGTGCCTGGGTGAGAACTAAACCGGTGTGCTTTTCATTCACAGTGAGTTGTGGTGCAGGGACATTTTACAGTGGAGAGCAGGAGCAGTGTGTTCAGTGTCCTCCTGGAACGTACCAGGACATGGAGGGACAGCTCTCCTGTGAGCCGTGCCCCAGCACTGAAGGACAGGGCATCGCCGGTGCCAAGAACGTGTCTCAGTGTGGAGGTAACCTCATCGTCTCGGTAGCATTTTCATTAGATCCAGTCATATTTCTATGAAAAAAACAGGAGACAAAAATATGATTAATAGCACTGGGTGCATCCCTAACAGGCCTGTTCAGTTCGCTTTGGTCAAACTAGTTTGTTGTCTAGAACGTTTGGTGTCGTTTACGGAGGTGTGAATGTGTAATCAAACTCTGATGGAAGTGAATTCTGGTCCGCATACAAACCTGGATGTCACTTATGTTGAAGTGAACTCTGACACTGTTTGAATGCATATGGGAACACTAAGCAGATCAAAAGCAGGAAGTGGGCCATAGAGCAGGGAAAGCGGGGTAAACACAACCAAATTAAACACCTGAGTCAGCACTACCAGGACCAAAAAAAAAAAAGAGAAATCATATAACCGCTAAAATCTGCCGCCACTCCATTTTTGTTTCCATTTCCTGAAGATTTTTGTGTCGTTTCCTTCAGTGTTTTTTTGATGCAGCGCCCCCAGAGGTGAGGAGGAGAACAGGCTTTTCAAAGGGTTTGGTTTGTTTGACACAGTTCAGTGTGATAGTGAACCACAGCAGCTGAAAATGGAATTATTGTTGCAATTTTGGTCTCCCATAACTTTTTAATATCTGAAATGTGTCCAGGGCTTTGAATACTCCCACAAAGCACTTTATGTGCCATGAGATCATTTTTCTCTTTTGTACAACATAAATAAACTGAACTAAAGAAAAGAAACTACAATCAGGCAACTAGATGTTGAACATCCAGGCATTGCTCTACTTCAGTTGCAGGAACCTTTGCAACCATAAGAACCATTTTTTCCAGCATTTGTTTAGAGCCTCAAAGCAACATGTCTCTTTGAAATCTAAATATTCCTATAGATGTTTCCCATAATAACATCTGCAGGAAATTTTATTAAATTTGTAAATTAAATAAACCAACACTTTTGTTTTTAGGTTTAATATGTTTTCTTCAATGGGAAATTCAGTTTTTATAGAGATTGATCTCATAAAATGCACATAGATTACCTATTAACAAAAAACAAAGACTAAACAAGGAATAGTCCTAACACAATTAGTATTAAAAATGCTGTGCATGTGTTGCATGAAAGCGCCTAAGCTAAAAGTAGTATTTTGTTATTGTTTTTACAATGTTACTAAAAGCCACACTACAGAGTCTAAAGCGTGACATGCGGCCCTGGAGCTGCAGGGTCCTGGCCCCTGCTCCAGCTGTAAAACTTGGTGATGCTCAAGTGTGACATCCGGCGGTTTGAAAATTTCCTAAATACCACCCGACTTCCAGTCAGGAAGACTGACTATTAATCAGGGTTTTGTTTTGTTTTGTCCGCCTGACAGGTCAGTGTCCTGCAGGACAGTTTTCCACTGACGGCTTCCGGCCCTGCCAGCTCTGTCCTCTGGGCTCCTACCAGCCAGAACCAGGCCGGGTTCTGTGCTTTGCGTGTGGAGGAGGCCTCATGACCAAATATGAAGCTTCTGTCACCTTCAGGGACTGTGAGGCCAAAGGTCAGGCTTCGTTCTGTGTCTGTATTTCTTTACAAACCAGAGAGTTGATAGAAAACTGCATGTTTCCTCCCTGGTGGATGTTTGCAGACAGTGTGAACAGTAAACACGCTGTCCTCTGTCCAGTAATTAGCATGTGGAAAACTAAACCACATAGAATCATTTCAAAGCATCTTCAATCTTTTATCATGTGCAATTAAAACATAAAAACAAACAAATGAGTTCCAGGAGAAATATAAAAGCTTGTGACAACAATCTCCTGTAGATTCCATGTCTGGCCTAATTAGTGAGGTTGAGAACACAATCCTGTTTTTCTGCTATAAATACCTGAATAAAAAAGAAATCAAGGTTGAATCTTTTGTTCCATTTCCAAAATGTATTTGTCACAAAAAAGCAACACAGAAAGGATTTGAAACCACTGCAAGAAACATGGAGTAAATTAAGTATTTTAAATTGAATTTGAATTGAATAACAAATTTCCAACTCTGAGACATGGAGACAGAGAGATTGTTGAAGGAAGAGGGACTTTGATTGGCAGCTTTGCTTTAGATTCAGAAAAAAAGAAAAAGTCTGCAGAACGTGAGGATAAAGTTGGTTCTGAGTGAAAGTATGAGCATGAAGAGTATGATGAAGAGTATGATGAAGGACATGACATGGAGAATATGTCATGGAACAACAGGAAGGTAGGAGTTTGTTTATGTATTTGATGGGGTGCAAGGTTGACTTGTTGCCCAGTGGAATACCTTTCTGCTTCAGCACAAGCTGGACACGCACTGAGGTCCAGTCTTTGATGTTGGGTTCATTGGGTTCCAGGCAATCGGGGAAACTTTGAGGAGATGACGCACACGGTTAATTGTCAGCAACTGTTCTTGAAGGTAACTGTTGACAAAAGAGGGGCTGAGTCCAATTCCTGGTTTCACAAACCTGACTAAAAGCATCAACAGATAACATTTTGCTGTGTGGATGTAGAGTACACCTTCAGGCTGAGGATTGCTTTGGCAGGTGATCAGAATGTTTTTCCTGACCTGTATGGTTCAATGCTTGTGTATTTACTGTTTCATAATCCATGATCTGTCTGCCATTGCTATTTCAGTGCACTGTGCTCCTGGACACTATTACAACTCCAGTACCCACCGTTGCATCCGCTGCCCTGCGGGGACATACCAGTCTGAGTTCGGCCAGAACTACTGCATCAACTGTCCTGGGAACACCACGACCGACTTTGACGGTGCCACCAATGTGTCTCACTGCAAAAGTAATGTTATGTTTTATCTAATATTGTTCTTGTGAGTCAAGATGTTTTTATTCTATACATCACAGTACTAGAATAAGTTTTACTTCAAAGTTGTTTTGATTAAATCTCTCCTCAGACCAGATGTGCGGAGGGGAACTGGGAGATTATACCGGCTACATCGAGTCTCCAAACTACCCTGGAGATTACCCATCCAATGTAGACTGTGTCTGGACCATAATCCCACCGCACAAAAGACGAATCCTCATTGTGGTGCCAGAGATCTTCCTTCCCATTGAAGATGAGTGTGGAGATGTGCTGGTCATGAGAAAGAGTGGTAAATAGAGAAACAGTTCAAGAATCCAATAAAAAGTTGATCCACATCTTTACAAACTCGGGTCAAACAATTCGTTCTAACGCTCGAGCCACTTCCACAAAGCAGTCTCATCAGAAGGCGATGTCCTGCACACATGCAAGCATTCAAAAATCAAACCGGCATTGCAGAACCAAATGAGGCATGGCGCCTCATGCAGCATGGGATGCCTCATCAATAATGTCCAACTTACTTGCATCACCTTGACTTTCCTTGGCTAAAGTTCAGTGATCCATTCTGTCTTGGCACACTCCAGCACAACCTGTCCAATGTCTCAGTCTATCCCAGTGTTGCTCTGGTTTTGTGTATTCTGGAAAATACCATCTGGTGGCGCAGTCCATCCTCGAACTGAAAAACCAAAACACACTTGCAAAGAGTTGAGTTCACACTGTGTGAGTACTGGCCATTTATGACAATGTTTCGTCATGAAGAATCATAAGAAAATCTCTGTGAGTTTCAATTAGTGATCTGTGGTAAAATCAGCACATCTATGGCAGATTCTAACAACTGAAGGAAACCTATGACTAATATAAGTGACAGAAAGTAGCTCAGCTCTTCTGCCTGGCTATGAGCACTTCCCCAGCTGTATCCTTTCCTTCATAATCTTCTTGCTCTATTCAGTGTCCAGCGTGTGATTATCCCAATAGCGATTCTGTTGTGAGAACAGATCATACAGTCTGGGTCACATTGAAGTCCTGAAGAATTTTTGAAGTTGCACAGTGTGAACTTATCCCAAGCAACCCTGGTTTGTAGCCGCCTTGGTTGGCATCTAAGAGGCACTTCAACCACAGATACCATATTGGTATCAGAAAACACAGATACTGGGAGAAAAGAATCTCTATCCCAGCTCAAGGTGTTTTGTTAAAGAGGCTCCTGCAACAAAAGCCCACAGACTTTAATGTTTCTGTGCTGTTTCTCTAGCGGTGCCCACTTCCATCACAACCTACGAGACGTGTCAGACGTATGAGCGACCCATAGCCTTTACCTCTCGCTCTCGTAGACTTTGGATCCAGTTTAAGTCGAACGAGGGGAACAGTGGCAAAGGCTTCCAAGTTCCATATGTCACCTATGACGGTGAGTTTGTAGCCGCTTTAGCATCGTTGGCTTTAACACCCCAGCTCAACTCAACTGGTAAAGTCTCTATTCGACCTGTTTCCCTTTGATTCTTTTGTGTTGCAGAGGACTACCAACAGCTGATTGAAGACATAGTGCGAGATGGTAGACTTTATGCATCTGAGAACCACCAGGAGATACTCAAGGTACTGAAAAGATCACGCAAAGCTCTCCTTCTATTGCCTAACTGTCCATGTGCAGCAGTTTTTATGGTTTATGCCTCTTTTGTTTGACAGGACAAGAAGTTAATAAAAGCCCTGTTTGACGTACTCGCCCACCCCCAGAATTACTTTAAGTACACAAGTGCAGAGTCCAAAGAGATGTTCCCTCGCTCCTTCATCAAGCTGCTGCGGTCCAAAGTGACCAGGTTCCTGCGACCATACAGCTAGACTGAAAATCTTCTTGCACTTTCTTGTTAGACCCTTGTGATCCTGCGTCATTCCAGACCCTCCGACCTTCATGTAACACTGAAATACTCGTCATCTTCTGCCCGCGTTCAGGATTTTGCCGAATTTGTGGCGAAAAAAAATCCAGATTTTCTGTACCTGTCCTCGATCTCTGTTGTCACATGATGCCTTTCAACGTCTTGAATACAGAACTGTAAACCCCCACCCTTTATAGTAACTGTACACTTAAACATCCAAAGTTTGACAAGTATAGGTTTTTGGAGGCCAGTAATTATTGTGTTGTAGAAATTTGCATTAGTATTTAATTTTGTAATATATTTGTTCCTTATATTTCAGCAAAGAGAGTTATAACCCTGAATACACCAATGTAAAAACATCTATAGTTTTAATTAATGTCCTACAGATGGAAAGCACAGTGTTAATGAAGCTAAATGTTGTGATAGTGTACTCAACAGCTGATCTTAGTAAGATCATCTTGCTACGTCTGAAATTATCTTTATTCCTCAAATGCCGATGAACATAAATGGTTGATTAATTTATGTGCTTGTTTTGATCTGACAGTTTGATCAAGATAGCTTGCTGGCTAGTTAGTTTAGCTAGCTCGCTAGCTAAAAATGATTGTCCAATAGAAACAACCCTTAAAGCAATTTACTCAATATGCTAGCCTACATAAACAGGAGGCAAAAGGAAATTGGTGGTCAAGAATTTTGTAAAGTAGATATTGATTTACACTAGTATAATTATTACATTATACCTCAGCATTTCAAACTGCCATGTCTTAAAAAAAAAAAAAAAAAAAGATTTTACTAAAGGCAATTCTTAGCAAAAGTATTCACACCCCTCGCCCTTCGTTTTAGCATGTCAGCATTTTGTGTAAAAAAAAACAAAAAAAAAAAAAAAACACAGAGAAGCACATAATTCTGAAGTGCAAGGAAAACAATCCATGGTTTTCAAGCAAAGAGAAAATGTGTAAAGTATAACCTATAGCATAGTTTGGATCATAAATATGTTTTTATGACCACCTTTAGGTTTCCGCAAATAATGATAGTTTCATCCATTGCAGTCATGCTAGCTGTTTCTTCCTTGTGCTGTGTTTGTGCTGAGGAAGGCGTTCTTTGGCTTTGGCTCCTGGCTAAAGATGTCGCATTGAAAGGTTGTACAGTTGTGAAGTCACTGAGAGGGGATAGCTTGGATTTTTGAAATGACATTCTGTGAGAAAAGTAACAGCCTTCCTGGAGTAGACGGATGTCAGATTGCAATGAGTTGGTGGAAAACGAAAGAAAAACCATTTGCAAATGCTAAATGCTTGCAAGCAAGAGTATGTGTGAGCCTTTAATTCTGCAAACTCACACCTGTTTGGTCAGCGTCAGGGAGACGCTGATCATCTCTGAAGCAGTTTACACACATTTAGTTGAGCCATTATGAATGCATTTAAGGGAAAACCTTCTCATATTTATGTATATTTCTCTCATTTGCAACCAGAGCAACTGTTTGGTACCCTTGAATACTGAAATATCTGCTCTTTTTATTTTTATTAAGGTGGAAACTGGCAAGTCGTATTTACGCACAAGCCTTTCTTTCTTATCCTCACTTTTATAGTTACAATACATGTGTAGTATATTTGCATGGAATACATATGAAATATTACCATCATCAAATGAATCAATTAAAGGAATGCATAATTCATTTTTTTTTACTATAATGTCTTGATGTGAAAAACACCACTGTGACTTGTTCCGCCAGACAAATGTTGCTGAAGTTTTGTCTTGTCAGGTCACAACCTAGAGTTCTCCTTTAATTGAAATGATAAGAACTGCCTGCTGATGAGATAACAAAAAATAAATAAAATCAGTTGCATGTATTTAGTGCAAACTGCTTTGTGAATCCAGCTAGTCGCTGCAAATCATGGCAAGTAGTGGAGATTGCTTCACTTTGTGAATTCTCTCTTGCAGAAGGCTTACAGCTCTGGAATATCTGTGAGACAACAACTCAAATTGAAACTATTCGTTTAAACATTACAGAACTAAGAGTCCACAATCCCAAAAGGGCTGTTGTTTGGTTTGTTGCTGTTCAGTACTATTTCTGTCTAAGTGCTTTAAAGTTTAAATAGGCTGTTTCAGATTGATGCTGCATTAGTTTGCTCTGTTTGCTGTTATTTATCCGATTGTTCTACGTCCATTTACTCCTGAAAGAGGACCTCAACTCTAACTATCAGAACTAAAAGCAATTATGGATAATTGGTTATTACTTACTAAGTATTAGTGCATGGCATCAAATTGTGTCTGTGTTAAAACAACAACAATAATAAAAAAAAAAAAAGATCATTATTATTTAGATATTACAAAGTGAATTTGCAGATCCTTTTAAATCTTCCGTTTAATTCTAATAATTTCAAATCCTTTATATTTATCTGTATTTCTCAATGGATTTTCTCAAAAACAAATTTAAGCATTTTAGATCTCACCTGTGCTCTTCCAGGTGTCGTCGTTTTGGGGTAATTATTACTCTTGCCAACACGATCAGCTGATTTGGTGGATTGATACAGTCTGATCCTATGTAACTTCAGCTACAGGCCTATACCTGTTTGACCTAACAAAGAAAGGTTAATATCCGCTAACATAGCATTGTACTCAATGAGATATGAATATTTTTAAACAGCTTAAACATGGGCTCCATCTGGGTAGCTATTAGTCTTCCTTACTTATTTCTTTCAAACTCACTGCAATATGACATATTCTTATTACTGTAACTATTATAGGTAAGAGTAATAACATTTGCAATATCTTCAAAAAAAAAATCCAAGCTATCCCTTTAAGCATTGTCACGGTCTCTTTGAAATATGTAATTAAGCTTTCATTATGCGGTCTGTTTTACTATGGAGTGGTTCTAATAGAATAATATTAATACTGAATTATTAGCAATAACAACAGGCTTGTATTAGCTAACCAATATCAGCTGCCGCTGTGTCCATTAATCTTTATTTTCTTACGTTTTTGCCCTCTACCTCCAAACTCCTCCACGGTCGTTTAGTGTTAGCAATGCTTTGCTCTGTCTTCTGTTATGTTGTCATGTTGTTTCCGAACGTTGGGATGTGTCTGAATAATGCATGGACACATCCAGTCATAGAGTCATGATGCGTCATTATGAACTGACCCAGAACGAGATGCACAGGTGTTTTCCCACAGCATTCATCACTTTGGGCTGATGAGCCGATGCGCTTAAAGAACTTAAATGTGACAAATGAATGAATTACATCCCAGCAATTCCACCTCAGCCTGTGCTTCATCCATCTTAGCACATGAACAGATAACACCAATTTGTTTTTTCTTTTTATGAAAAAAAAAGAATATATATATATATAACAAGACGAGATAAACTACCTAGAAGCGACAAAGTGTTACTTTAGAGAGAAATGTATGTGATTTAACTAATATTTGGAACATTAATTGCACTTGAATTTTCTACTTTGAAATGTTGGTGAGAAAAAAACAGTATTTTTTTTTTGTGTTAGCTTTTTTTGTGTTGTTTTCAAGTGTACCACATTTGGTGGTGATAAGTATGATAGCTGTGTTTCCTGTTATGCTAGCCCCCCTGTCTTTAGCATCTGAAAGCTTGTTAGCTAACACAGCTTCCACTCAGCCAGAGACTATACATTTGTAGGAAAAACTAAATAATTGTTGAAAGACCGTTAGCTGCAATCGTGATTAGATGTCGTCTTCGGTATTGTTTAATCAATCCGTCCTACCATTATAGGGGAATTGTGTCATTGCAAACATGGTCAGGTTTGTGAACGATTGATGCTCGTCCACACGGCCGGTGATCTAGCACAACAGAAGACGCTGTAGTACCTCTGCCGGGCCAGTCGGTGGTGCTGAAACAGTGTCGCAGAACGATGCGAAGAACGCCAAACAATAGCGAACGGCGCCATGTTTATTGGTGAAAGTTTTTATTTGTGAAAGAAAAGCGCATTCGAGAGATAGAGCTGCGATATCATCGTCTCAAAAGAGACAGCTCGGCGGTACACAATCACACATGAAAACGGCATTTTTTAATTTTTCCACTGGGTGTGTGTTATCTGCTCTCCCCAAAAAAACAGATCCACGTGGACACCCAGCTGAACTCATCTCGTCTGTCTAATTAGCTTAGTCCAGCTTAGCTTATCTAGCCTAACTATCAGACAGATGACTGCATTGGACTCTATGATAGTTTGGGGTATAGAGGAGTTCATTGTGAACTCTGTGACTAAAACATGGAAAGATCCTGCGGTCCAATTGTGTCTCCATGAACCGTAACATTTCATTTGCTTACTGAGACCTTAGAAAGACTGGAAACGCTCCTAAATGTTTTCCACTTGTGAGTAATCCTTCTCACGACTGAAAGACGGTCCTTGCCTGCCCTTACAGTCCTCCTTTGATAAACGAGTGGTGGCGGTGGCTTCCCTAAAGTCATTCCTGATGCCTTTCCATCATGGCTCCGTGTAAACACAGACCGTGCGCTCCAGGCTATCCATCTGCTAAAGTACCTCTGTTAGTAGAAGTTGATGTAGTTGCTACAACTCACACATGGTTTTTGATTGGCAATGTCCGAGAGTTGCTTCCCTTTGAACATCAAGTGTGTACTTAAGTTTTTCCAATGACTGTATGGCTAGTATGGAAATTTCCCATTTAGGAAGCTGAATATAGAGAAGCACAGTCCCATCATTGGATAAGTCATTCTTTTGCCATCATTACAGTTTGTGTTAGAAGCAATGACCAGTTTTGTTCTATCTGTGGCTCATTTTAACAGATGTCTCCAAACATTTGATAAAGTACCAGGCTGGGTAATCCAAAAGAAAAAAATAACTCAAAAATCCAAGTGTACACTTTACAACCCAAACAAACAAAGAACTGTGTACACCAGTCGTGTCCAAACTTGTTGACATTGTGGCCAAATATGTCAAGTTGAAAGTACTCAGGGGCCACAAAAATGTTCATCGTTATTTTTATTTTTTATTAAAAGTGTAAAAGGAAAAAAAAGTTTTACTTCATTTCACCTGAGCTGGATGATCATTTAAACACGCAATATTTGAATGAATCAAGGAAAGCTGTCTGACTTTGCCAGAAAAGGAATCTGTAAATTATAATATATGAAAAAAAAAAATGATTTCACAAAATTTGCCTGGTCAAAAAACATTAACAGTATACAATGTCCCAAAATGTTCAGGTTGATTACCTTTGTCTAAATTTGTTAGTGTGCATGTATGTTGTGTGTGTGTGTGTGTGTGTGTGTGTGTGTGTGTGTGTGTGTGTGTGTGTGTGTGTGTGTGTGTGTGTGTGTGTGTTTTCAGCAACAACAGAGTATATATATAGATATAGCTCAGTGATCCCAGGTCTACTTTTTGACCAAAGCCACAGGATGTTTAAAGTCCCACATCCCGTCAAACTGAATTAAAACAAAACACCTGGTTGATGGAAAAAGTCAGTCTTTGAGTTGAACCTTGCTTTTTTTCTAAAGATTTTAACATGTCTGTATATTTTTTGAAAGGCCTCATGTCTGTGTAAATTGCCACTTGACATTTTCTTAAATGAATCTGGATCAACCGCCTGGGCTGGCAAACTAAACTCAGCATTCTTGAATTCTGGTCCAGGCCGTCACTAAATCAGCCAGAGGGCCACAAACCAGGCTGCTTTGCTGCTTCACAGCCTGAATGACTCGCCGTGAAGAAACAATGAAATCTGGCCTATTGGCTGGCTTCTGCAATTCCTATTACAAAATTCTGAAGGAGAATGTCTGGCCATCAGTTTGTGACCTTCAGCCCAAACACATTTAATGTACCGAAGGAAAATGATCCAAAACACACAAGAATGTCCATCTGAACGAAACAGAACATTAAAGTTTTGGAGAGATAACGTGCTATGACCTCAAACGACCTTTATTTAACCAGGAAAGTCCCACTGAGATTAAAACAGGCTTTCTCAAGGGAGTCCATTGACAAATGGAATCATCTTCTGAAAACAGACGCGTTTAAATCGGGCTGGTTATGTCTCATTCTAGGAGTCGTTTGCTTGTCTGAAGTAGTTTTGAAAAATGAGAAAAAAAATAATAAGCAGGTGGTAATTACCTTTTCACTCCAAAGTAAATAATACTGTGGGCTTTTCTGGTACATTTGTAAAATGGAGATTATTTTATCATTTTCTACAGACTGACCAGAAAATTGGCAAAAATCAGGAACCTTTACTTCAGGCTCCTCATGTTTCTTAATTTATGTCACCTGAGGAATTGGATAATGAGGTGCTTTAGCAAAGTGTTAGCTAAAAAATGCTCACACATATAGAACTAGGCCAGAGGAGCTTTTATATGTCATATTTTATCATCATTTTATCATATTTTGGTCCCAACAGATTTGCTTGTTTTTCCAGTTGAAGTTCAGAGGTTTGTTTTCTCACTAAATCCAGCCGTATTGACACTGTCCCGTCTGTAAACATGGCAAACTGAGTGGAAATGCCTCGTGCTTCTCACCTCTCCCACACCCTCATATTAGGAGTCACGTTTCACCCTGCAGTCATCGTCAAAGACCAAATTCTTCAGAATCCTCGGCGTTAACCTCGGTAAAATCAAACTAGTGCTTTGACAAATTCAGCAGCCTTCCCAGTCCCGGTCCCGTACATGGACCTTTGGGTCGGAGGCAATTGTGGCTTGTACTTAATAGGACTGAAAGACAAACATATCAGGAGTGTAACGATACTAGCATCACTGCTGGGCACATACCACGGTTTCTGGCCTGCGGTTTGGTGTATGTTTGGTAAAAACAGGAAAAAGAAAGAAGCCAAATGTTTGGGTTTGTTTTAATTTATTTTAAAGGGGGGAATAAAATCCCTCGCAAAAACAAACAGCAAAAGAAGATGTTTGTTTTGTTTTTTTCTGTCGAGGTCCCTGAGTCATGTGCACAGAATGCAGAGGTTGGCTTGTTTTAAATCACAATGTACAACAACAGAACAAGCTGAAAAACGTATTGTTGCTTATTGATTGAATTTATTCCACGTCACCGTTGACGACTTCTTCTGTTCTCTGATTGGCCCGTTTGGAATTCTGCCACAGAAATCCATCTCTATGGGACGAATCGCAGGCAAAGTCCTGGCAGGAGATGAGAACCAAGCAGAACCGCGCAGGGAGATGATGGCCAGAGCAGATCCGCATAGAACACAGACATAAAATAAACCTAATTATTTTTTTTATAAGAGCGTGCTAAATGTTACTTGTGTTTGAAGGAGGGTCTTAATCATTTTTAATTGTTACTGCAGCTTCAAATCTGCTGCTAGAAAATCAAGAACTTACTACAGACTGTAAAACACAATTTGTGATATCATTTTTAATATTTTTGCTGTACTTTTTGTGAGGACATAAAAAAAATAAGATGTCTTTAGTGTTTCTATGAAGCAGAGGAAAGCGCTGGAGCTAACGTGACTCACAGCTTCAGTGAAGAGAAATTATGAATTTGAAGGAATTTGAATTGCATTCAACTGTCTGTGCTTTAGAATATGAAGTTAATCAGGGGACAGTTCTTGAATCCAAACCCAGATCTAATTAAACATTATCAACGCTTTTCTCTGTTTGTGAAACGGCAAAAAAAAACAGGATTCTACTTTTTCTTTTAGCATTGGGAGGGAAGTCAAACGTAGACTTGTCCTGTAGACCGTGCGTCACGTCTTGTCAGCCGACTGCACTGTTACACCCCGAGTTCCAACCCTGCAAGGAACAAATGTAGTGAATATTTTGGGGGGAATGAAGATAAACACCCCAGTGTGTGTATGCTCTGTTGCTCTTGTTACTCTGGTTACTTTCTTAAAGCCCTGGCTTCCACCCGCTCATTTCAGTCCAGGTTTCACAACCAAATACCTTGATTGACTGTTTGGCACATACCGCCCGACCAGAATTCCTGCATTTGTCCACAACCCCCCCCACCCCCCATTTTAATTAATGATGATCTGAATTCAAGTTCAGAATCCACACACACGCACAAAAAGGAATGATGCACTTTTAAGACTCTGCCAGTTGTTACAGAGCGTACTAAAGCGAAGCTCATGACTGGAAGGTAGGAAATTAATCTGAAAGCTTGGGCTTTGCAAAACACTTTGTGGTCATGGGAAACTGTTAAAGTTAATCGTCTGAAGCATTCAGAACCACAACTATGGTTCCACACGGGTGTTTCACTGAGTGTGGACTTTCTGGTCTTAGTTTTGGCTTGAAATCCGAAATATGGGATTTTAGCAAAAGAAAAAAAAAGCAAAAAAACACCAAACCCAAACCCAAAGTCATTTTTCTACCACTGGCTAATAATTTCTCCGTTAGGTAATGTAGCTTATAAATGTAATGATTCAGTTAGTGCTTGGCTTAAGTTCCTGCTCCAGATCTTGCTAACCAAGCAGCTGCAGACCGATAGTCAGTCCTCTGTGTCTATGTAGAGATGAGCACCGTTTCATGGAAAGTGGTGGAAAAAAAGGGATCGAAAAATGTCAAAAATAACAGCTCAATAAATTGGAGAATGTATCCCACCCTGGATGGGCGTATGCATGTTGTATGGATGAGAGTCGTAGAAGTCTATGTGCAGTGTGTGTGTTGACGGGGTGGCGTTTCTATGGATGCCTGTGAAAAGAGAAAAACAGTCCATGTCTGCTTTAGTCCCATTTTGTAGAAGAATAATTGAAACTTTGTGTAAGTTGGTTGTACCCAAAGAGAGAACCTGTGACGCAGTGTTGTGGCCGTTGTTTGCTCCGTGAAACTCCAGTACTGAACAAGCTCAATAAACAGTAGCAGAAAAACAGCCGAGATGTTGTCGTGACTTTGTGTGAAATCTTCAGAGCTCCATCTACAGCTGAAAATATGTTGTGTTTTTCTTTTTTTTCTTTTTTTCCATGTCACCAAACAAAATTTATGATGATTAGTATGGAAGCATAACACTGCCAGGGCTAGGAAATAGATTGTTTACCATCACAATGAGATGCAAGGCATTTTCTTGTAAACAGATGAGTTTCGTACCTTGCCGTCACAAATAGTTTTCCCGTTTCAATGAGATACACACAGCAAAAGAAATACCCTTCAAGTTAAAAACAAATATACAAAACAAGACGTTTGTCCAAGTTAATTGAAAACCAATAGAATTAGTATGTTTTATCAATATTCAAGAATTATTGACTCGAAACAAGTTGGTGAAAAGTTACTTTAGTTAATTGTGTCTTTTCTCAAGTGTAATAACATATTTGAGCTAGAAATTAGACAAAAACCCTTGGAGATATTTTATGTTTTTACAGTGTAAAAATACATTCTGATGTCAGATTACAAATTTTAAAATAAAAATTGTTTCCTCTGACTTTGTTTCTTCTGGACAACTCTCTGGTGCCAACATTTTACACAACATTTGTAAACGAGAGCATATTTCTCATAATCACAAGAATGTTTCTCTTTATAACAACATATTTGCACTGGCATTTATTAAAAAATTTTTGTGGATTTTATTGATTCATTCATGTTTATTTAAAAGTTAAAGTTCCGGTTTAATTAACAACGAGGTCTGTGAATAGTTGGGTTTAATATTGTTCTCATGGAACACTCAATAAATAATCTTTGACAAACATTCCATCTTTTGCTCAGAACAGTTAATTGATTTAGTATTCAAATTTCTGTTCTGTCTGAATTTTGCTTTCATAACGATTTATTTTCACCACTAAAAACTAGGACAGAAAATATTCTGACCAAAACCGATTCTCAGCCTGCTTCCTCAGCTGAGGTCCAACGAGTCTGAAGACCAGCCATAGAAGACCTCCGTTAATGTTTTAATAAGGTACTTCTTACTATTTCAGAAGAATTTTACCGCTTATGTATTCTAATCAAATGTTCTTGTGAGTACACATCTTAGCCATCTCATATGTCCTTCAGTGTTTTGCTTAGATTCTTGCTTTACTTCTGCATCATTCTGTAAAATTTCAATAAGCAATAAGGTCTTATAATCTAATCTAACTGAAAAGATCTTTCTTAAAATCCCCATAACCAAAACTTTGAAAACTTTGATGATTTACAAATTGCTCAGATGATCCAAGCAGGTTGAAGACAGACGTTTTGCTCATCGCTGATTGTGTGAAGATCTGACCAGCGATGGAATCGTATCCAGTGCTCTGCTTTCTGACCACTCCTCTGACTCGCCTGCTTTGATATCCGGCTTGTTTCATGCCAGGAAAGAGACTCCCGAAAATATTGCCTACATTCATCCCCCAAACCAATAAATGTCACACAATCAAAAGCTCAGAAAAAAACTGGTTCACAACACAAGCAGCCCTGTGTGGGAGCACGACCCCCAGTTGAACAACCAAGACCAGTCACAGCTGCATCACGTCCTTTCTCTTCTTGCCTTCTGTTCTCTAATAAAAGTTCAGTCAGTGATTATGAACTGTTTATGGCAGCTTTACAATTATCAGAGATGATGCTGTATTTTTAATGTTCAATATGATGAAGAGGTTAAAAAGCCAACCAGGTCATTGTTTGGTTTTCCAAAATGATGACGGTTTACATCAAACCTGCGCAACTGTTGGCTGGTTTGCTACGCATGACTGCCATCTTGTGGCAGCATACGGTATTCCCATTAATTGATTAAAATATGAATGTGTGGATATCCCTGATATGGTTCTGTGTGCTGAACTGCAGCTTCATTATTGATGACTTTATATATTATCTTGTTCCCCATACTTTTATTTGTTTTGATTCATTTTTTATTTATTGTATTACTTCTGTCTCAGTCGCTGTGTTTTATTGACCGTACTACATTTCTTTAAACATCATTTCCGTAAACCTGCAGTGTTATTTACCGCATATTGTTACATATTTTGCATCTGAATAAAAAAAGACTTTTATATCATGTTTTGTGTTCTTCCTTTCATTCCATTTCCTCTCCGCCAGTCGTCCATATCCCAGAATGCATTGCGTTCTCTGGTTGGATCATGGACCAAGGCGGTAAGCAAACTGCTAGCCGAGTCGCTGTTAACAAAGTTTGTTTTTTGTCTTTATTTGAACCGTTTTATTGCTGTGTAGTGCATTTCTGGGCTAAAACAAAGCGCCATTTAAGACATGGCTGTCCTGAGACGTATCGTTGCCTCTTAGTGCTCTGTTGCATGATTACAGGAAGCTAAAAATGCTCAGAGACAGTCAGGCACAGCGCATCATTATACTGACGCACAGTTAGCGTTCAGATTGACGGCCTATATAGTTTTCTGTTCTATTGGACAGCGCCTTGCTTAATTATCATCCTTCACATTGGTGAGTTTTATTCGCACGATAGTTGGAGTTAAATTGGTTCCGACAGAGTTAGGCCGCTAATGCTACCTGACCAATGTTAGCTGATGCGGCTAATCGTCCACGCTAAGTTAACTTGTCCCCTGCACTATAGTTGAGTGGTGTTATTTGTTTTACACAGTCAAATCATCTCCAGTGGTCTGTTTTCTGTGGCTATATTCTAACACTAAATGTGAAGCTGTCGGTGTTGCACATCATTTGGTAATCTATGCGGTTGTTGTACCAAGCCGCCGTGGTAGTTACATTGACGCCAGATTAAAAACAATGATAAAGTGCTTTTAAAATTCATTTTGACTTAAATAAGATGGACCTAACGCAGTTATCAAGCGTATTAATCCACTGTACAATTAATAACTGTGCTGGTCTTGCATGTTTGTCTTAATTTAAACCATTATTATTACTATTCGGATACAGTTGTATAATAATAATTCTAATATTTGTCCACTTTTATTACAGTGGTCATACATAAACAAGCTACCTTTAATAAATGGTAGCCTATTAAAGGTATACAGTCACATAAATCTTGAAGTTCACCATAATTTGAGATTAGAACAAATACAAAGTAGCACATCATTTTAAGGAGGAATCAAAAATAAAATAAAAATAAACCCCTGTGTTTTATTAATTTGTTTCTAAAACGTACTGTGATGTTGCATAGTGAAAGCATTCAATTTAAATTATGACAGTCATATCCCCAGAATCTTGTTTGCACGGGTTTCTGCTTCTTTCTGCTCATCTTCCTTTCCTTCATCATCGGCAGAAAATGACCTCCCAGGCGGCGACGGCTCGGGGAGTCTGAGTGACCTGGACGTTCGCAGACGGATTCCCATTAAGCTGCTGTCCAAGCCGCCCCTCAGGAGCAAACCTCCGCCCCGCATCCAGAGACCCGGCATCAGGCCCTGTAAACCCGAAACTGGAGAGGACGGTAAGCTAAGCAGAGCCGGCCCAAGGCATGAGCCGGCCCAAGTATTGAGCCAACTCTGCAGACACTCTGGGCGCCTTGTAAACCGTTGAGTTTCAACACAGACCACAGCTTGAGAATTGTAATAGTTGTTCATTGAGAATGCTATTAGGTCTGATTCAATAGGTTCAGCGGAGATGAATGAAATGATTTCAAATTGTTGTGCATGTAAAATCAAGTTTTGAACGAATTGGGAAGTTTACTTTGTAAAAGTGCAAAAAGTAATCTGCACAGTTTTATTATTGTCACCATAGATGACTCCAGATGTAGTTTTTATTGAGTTGTTTCTCATATCAGTCGCCTATTGGTGAGCTACATGCTCCATGCTGGACTTCCCAATGCCATTAGTAACCAGGGGTTATGATTGTGAATGGAAAAGGTTTTATTTATGTTAAAGGTTTGGAGAGGTCTGAAAAATTGCAACATTTAAATTGTGTATTTGCAGTGCCAGGATAAATATGGATGATTGAAAAATATTTGATTTTAGAGACTTTACAATCTATTTCAATATTTCAATGATGTGTCTTCCTACATTCCTTTCTTTGTTCCGTCCTTTAGAAATTTCAGTCTGGAAAAGGATGGAAATTTTGCTTGCAAAACCGAGTAGGAACCCTCTTTGAATGATATTTCCAAACATATCCTAATCTCACAATATCTGATTGTAAAAGCTGTGAAGATTGCCTTTAACATGACAGAGTGTGGAGATTGGATTGTTGGTACCAGTTGTTGGCCAAGATGCTAGGCTAAAATTTTCTCACCTCGTCTTTGTTTTGATATGACTTGTTGATAATTCTTGCAGTTCCGATTTACGTTATGTGGACCAGATTTACAACAGGAGAGTTTTATAGTTTCTCTCCCAGTCTGTCAGCTCTGCTTCATTCTCTCTCTCTCTAAAATCTGACAGATAAATACAACTTCAAGCAAGAGGAGCGCTTTGACTGTTGCACTAAAGCTGGCGATGTGTTCGGGAGTCAGAGGAGATTTCCACAGCCGCTTTTTTGGGACTATAAGGTGCGCTGCCTTTAGACCAGTTATAGCATTGATCATGTTATTTGATACTGAAGCTCATTTTCCCATGTTTGTCATTTTGCCAACAGTTGAACTTGATCGGTGAAAGAGATGGAGTCCCGATCCACTTCTGTGACAAATGCGGTCTCCCCATTCAGCTGTACGGACGGATGGTATGCAATATAAAGATGAGAATGGGATCAGAAAGTAATTTTAGTTCAGTTGTTTTATTGAAAAGTCAGATTAACTCTCTGTGAAAATAATATTTTCACAGTGAGTTTAGCAAGGTGAGCGGCATCAACTATTTCTATCTTTGGTTACCTAGCAACAGCCAGTTGAGTAACTAATGCATTAGCAGTTTAAGGTTTCACCACTGCCTCATTGCTGCTTGAAATAAAAACAGATCCAGGAGAGATCATTCAAATTCAATCATATTTTATTAATACAGAACGGAAAATGTCATCGTAACTCAGATTTGTTCAAGATTCTTCAGTCATTGGAGATAGTAACAGTTGTGGGCAGGTAATGTCTCCTGCAGTCTGTACTACATTGCAGTTGAAGAAGCCTCTGACTGAAGACAGTCTCATGAAGAGGTGGTCAGGGTATTTTAAATATATAAAACCAAAAAAAAACCCCAATAACATCGACTGATATGAAAGGCTGGTGTAAGTTTTTCATCCGTATTGTCCAGTCAACTTTTTATTGTTAGGCTTGGTGGCTGGAGTCAGGATACTAAAAACCATTTAAAATCGACCACTCTGGGCTTAATAATAATAATATTATTATTACAATATTTTGAATAGATTGAAATGAATGAGTTGTCAGTGGTGACTCTTCTCTCTAACGTCTCAGATCCCCTGTAAGCATGTCTTCTGCTACGACTGCGCTCTGCTGCACGAGAAGAAAGGAGAGAAGATGTGTCCAGGGTGAGGCGCCGTTTCCTGACAGATGAGTCAAGTCCCTGGCCTGAGTCATGTTGCTCATGTATGCTGTGTGTGTGTGTGTGTCTGTGTGTGTGTGTGTGTTCCCAGGCTGAACATGTACAGCTGCACGGAGCCGGTGCAGCGCATCGAGCAGTGCCAGCGCGGCTCGCTCTTCATGTGCAGCATCGTGTCGGGATGTAAGCGCACATACCTGTCCCAGCGCGACCTGCAGGCGCACGTCAACCACCGCCACATGAGGGCGTCCAAGTCGTCTCGCCAGGACCCGGTCCACCTGCCGCCGCCCGACGTGCCGGAGCGCTTCCGCGTGCCGCCGCCCCACATCCCGAAGAGCCACGTCCACCTGCCGGCACCGCTGCCGCCCTACAGCCAGCCACCACCGCCCAGTCCCCACGACGGCCCGCCGCCCCCGTCCCCACTGGGGCCTGAGACCTTCCGCATCTCCACGGTCACCACCCGCAAACACAGCAACCTCATCACGGTGCCCATCCACGATGACTCGTCGTCCCGGGACCCCCACCCACCGGGGCCCGGCCCCGGCCAGCCCCCCCACCACCACCCCGGGGACTACCCCGGTCAACCGCCTGTGGTGTCACATTCCCACCACATGATGGCGCCACCGCAGCATAACTTTGGCCCTCCTCCTCCCCCTCCGCCACCCATCAGCCACCCCATGCAGCATCCCGGCCAGGCCTCTGGGACCCCACACATGGTGTACAGCCAGGCTCCCCCACCCCCAATGTCAGCAGCTCCCCCACCCATCACTCCCCCACCTGGGCACATCATAGGCCAGATACCCCCCTATATCAACCACCCGCCCCCAGGACCTCCACCGCAGCACAGCGGCCCCCCTGTTAACGCCCCACCACCACATCACTATAACCCCTCCTCCATGCAGCAGTTCCCTGAGGACCAGGGCACCTTGAGCCCCCCCTTCAGCCAGCCGGGGGGTCTGAGCCCGGGCATGTGGCCCGCCCCCAGAGGGCCACCGCCCCGGATGCAGGGGCCCCCGCCCCAGGGTCAGATGCCAGGGCCGCACCACCCAGACCAGAGCCGCTACAGGCCATACTACCAGTAAGCTGCCAGCTGGTTGCCAGGGTAACAGTCAGTGTCATTTCATTTTCATAGCTAGTGTGAGTGTTGTTAGTGACAGGAGGAATCTGTTCCACACGCTGAGCTCGGCTCCACACTGAACAGATTACAGACCCTGACAAAAGACAGATTTCAGCTTTTTTAATGACATGTTAAAAATCTGTGTATATGTCGACTGATGTCACCTACATTAACATGTTAAAGCAAGTCAATAAATTTATAACAGCAGATGTTTCCTCCTGTTTGTTTGATGGTAATTGAATGAAATCGTCTGTATTAGGTTCCTAGTTTAATATTTAAACAGTGCTGGGCGATAAATACATTTTATTGATAACGTTTTTTGAAGATTTGATTTTAAGAAAATCTGGATTTTGTTTTTCATAATTCAGCCGTTCAGTTTTCACAGTTGGATGATGTCACCACACCCAAGGCAGCCATCTTGTTTTATAAACTTGTTTTACAGCTCAACTCATAGAAGGGACGATTGGAAGAACTAAAGGTTTTTGAAAATATTTTCATTTGTAACTAAAGAAAAAGTGAAATAAAAAATGAAACTGGAGAGTTTTTAGTCTAGTCCTGTTTTAACACAATGACTCCATGACCAATTTGTGATATTTGTGAACTTGTAGCCATTACTCCTTTCATGCAGATGAATAAATTGATACAAATTTATAAAAATATGATTGACCAAACCTCTGACTATCTTGGCTCACTGTATTTCCAGCAACATTCATTGAATAAATTAATAAATTAGATTTTGTTTTGCTGGAACAAATTGGAAAAAACAAAACTCAGCATATTCAATACTTCAACATCAACTTTTATCGAATCAGTAAAATCCATATTATGTGATAAATGCACCTGCTTTTAAAAACGGCTGACTTGTGTGTATTCAGCATATTTAGTCGATATGAATATGATTGTATATTTTGTTTGATTCTTCCTGAACAGGTTCTTGTTGAAAATGAAAATTTGAGCCGGGATCATGAAGGTTAAATAACACGAAATAATTCAAATATTTCCAGGTATCATCTGATACCTAAAATTCAAACTTTATTGCAGTGAATTACAGACAAAAATACTTGTGGAATGAAATCAAATGACTTCTAATGACCAGTGAAATCCCAAATGTACAGCAGTGACTGGACTGAAATATTAACACGCTGCTTGAACTATTTATTCCTGGGTAGTTTTTCCATGAGTTGATTTTCCAGTTCGTTCTTCTACAGTTTGGCGTCTTTCAGCTGCAAAGACAACAGGAAGTGAAAAGGTTTACGGTTCCATTCAGGTTCAACCACGAACTCAAAATAGCTGGTTGGGATTTTATGTGGCAAAACAAAAGCTGTGAATTATTATGAGGTGTGAGTTTTGTTTTTTTAAGAATTGTATGTTCTCGCTCTCGCTGTGCTTTTTTTTTTCCACAAATATAAACAACCAATTGGAAATGTTTTAAGTTTTTCTTAATTTTAAAACAAAACATGGTACTTTTTTAAAATAAGTACCTTTGGGAGAACATTTCTATGATGTTGGCAACTTGAAATTGCATGGCACCATGCTATGCACCGTTGCTTATCTTCATCATTCTGGATCTGGTGAAATGTGCAGGTTTTACAAAGATTTTACACAACGTGTAGAGAAAAGGCACGATGGAGGATCTGTGGTGCTCAGGGATGGTTTCTCTGCCCAGGCCAAACATCATGTGGCTTCATGACCTCTTTGAAATGCAAGAAGTTTCAAAGTGTGTCCGATAGAAAACCACAACTTGGAAGATGCTTTAATAAAAGTCGGTCAATAAAAAATGCATCAAATACTAACTGAATAAAACAGAATCCAGGATTTCTGGAGGATTTAGAGATTGTGTAAAGCCTTCTTTCTCCATTCCAGCCAAAGCGAAGGGTTTATTAGTCTTTTTATCCCTTTTTTCCCCTCTTTTATCTCATGTCTTGCAGTTACTCTGTGCATCTGCATCCAAGTACATTGATGGAAAGTTAGGTGGGAGGTAAAAGTGCATAAATCAAAATTCACATAGGTTTTGATTTAATGAGTTCTAGTTTGTGAATTGAAGTGCTAAAATAAATGAAGGCTCATTTCCAAACAGTCGGGCCGGTGTTCTCACCCTGCATGATGGCCACCAGTCCGGTGCTGACCCCAGGCGCCACGTTGCCTAGCAGCCACTATCTGACTCTGTATGTCCTCATCCAGCCAATCACAGGCAGAAACGAGACCAGCGCTTTTTTGGCGCGATTTGCATCGCAGCTGCTTCAATCCAACAAACACAAAGAAAAAAAAAAACTGTTTGTCTAATTCTCTCTTTTACTATTCTCTCTTTTAAAAAAATAAAATAAAAATATAGGATTGAAGAATATCCTATAACCTAAATACACAAACATCTACTTTTGGCCACAGTTATCCACACAGGTGACAATATTATCCGTTTCATCTTGAATAATTAAGAAAAAAAAAAAGAAGGTTAAAAATGAGAGGGGTCAGCGCTGCAGCTGATCGCCACTGAGGCGTTGATTGAGTCCAGGAACACTTACGTCAAGCATTCCTTAACATGCTCCAGGAGCGCTTTGTGTTTCCTCTCGATTTTCTCATGGACTTCAGCCAGGCTGTCTTCAAAGTACATAGGTCTGGAAACCACATACTGTTTTCTCAAAGTCACCGTCATTCCAGTGAACGTTTCTTAAAAGTCCAAAAGATCACTTGAAGAACCTTTGGCCAAAAAGCCTCTAACCTGAAATCTGACATCAGTCCCATTATAATGCAGTCTTTGTCTGCACTCTGTTCAATAATTAACAGATTTATAGTTCATTGTCTCTTTGTTCTCTTTCTGTTACTTCACCTGAGAATGAGTGAGACTAATAAACCAGCCATGTCATAATCGTTAAAATCGTAGGAACGTTTTTGAGATTAATTTTAGGCTCATGATGTTGATAACCACAAACTTTCACACAAAAACCTAAACAAAGTTCTAGTGGTTTTAGAAACATATTAATAGATAATATTAAAGGATTTACTTTCAGTGGTGCTACAATCCTATGTGGGATTCCACAGGGAGTTATTTTTGGGTCCACTTTTTTTTGAGAATGCCATGATAGAAAGTAAGTGAATTTTTGGGTTAAGATCCACAAAAATAATCTTTTTTTTTTTTTTTTCATTTTTGTCATGACTTTATGGTGGTTAATGTGAAAAAAAGGAAAAAGTAGATTGTTTTATGTTGTCAACATTTAGCAGCTTTTGAGGAATAATGAATCTTTTTTAATCACTTTGACAAAGTTGCTGTACTGCAGCAGAGCTAAGAGTTAAATATAAAACCATAGAAGTTTATATAGTATATGTCTCATTGCTTATGATAGTGTAAAATATTCATGAACACAAAACAGACCAATACAAATAAGTTGTATAAAGATTATTTTTAATTTTGATAAGAGAACAGAGCTGTCACAAAACTTTGGCACAATTATTAATTTCTAGATTCGTTATTACAACAAAAAAGGTCTACAAATTAAGTGTTTATAGTATGAAAAACAGCATATGGCTTTTGTAATAAAACAGTACATGTCATTGAGTATAACAATATTATAACAATATTTTCTATGTACAACAATATAAAAAAAACCCTAAAAAAAGAGTTTACATGGAATGGATATATTTACATCTGCATCTCTTCAAGGTCCTATGATGTTTCTCATGCAGAAACAATCACATAAAACATTTTCTTTTATATATAAAAAACCTGAAATTTGGTAAATACAAGCTTAGATAAACAACAGATATGATGTATAAAATGTTTTACAGGAATTCATTGCATAAAAGATCATCAGTGTAAAAACCTAATCACAGCAGGAGTCCTGCCCACAGCCATCACTGCACTTCTAATTAATATGACATTTATATTCCCTTTGGGATCAATAAAGTGTTTCTAAATTTGTATTTGAGTCGTGGATGTTTGCTGTCCTGGAGCGTCCAGGTGAGTGATGCCAGGTCATCAGCGATGTGTGAGAAAGATGACTGAAAAGTGGAATAGATTTAAATCTGTCCCTGTAAATTCCTACCAAACTGAATCTGGACTCCATGAACTTGAACAACAAAAAATGGTCTGTTCGCCATTTGTTGTTGCTTTATACACAGATCCATGTTTGGATGTTTGGCAGAAAACAAACTGCACCTTCACATCATCGCCATCTCTGTATCTGAAAGCGGATGAATGTGAAGCCAGCAGCTAAAGCTTGACTTAAGTCGGCTCAAATGGCTGAAAGACAATAGAACGGTCTAGTCAAAGTTCAAATGTAAACCTGATCGATATTAAGCGATGTGTTATTAGGAGAAATGTGCATAAATCAGTTCCTGTAGACATTCAGAATGATGTGAGATGAAGACAGTATGAGTTGTTCCTGCTAGCGCCACCATGAGGTGGATTCCATCTTTTCACCTTTGCTTTTTGTGTTTCAGTTAGAATTCCTCATGTATTGTTAATCTGGGATTGTATTTACATTTCTTAACCAGTCAATACAATGATTTTACAATCATTTAAAATATAATCTATAAAACGGATATTAATTAGGCATGATAAATAAAGCAATCTATAAAATATATAGTCTTATTTTCTTTTTGCCGTTTCGTTTATTGATTTTGTCTTCTGTCCTGGTTAGAACTTGGTCTCTGCAGCTGGCACTGGACCCTGCAAGACAAGAGTTTCACGTATTTTTCACATTTTTAGTTAGGTGATTGAGTGTTGAAATAATTTCAGAATGTCCAGCATTGTGCTGGTCAGGAAAGAAACAGGGTTCTGTGACCCAGACTGTTTGAAAGGCTCCACTTGCATCAACAGTAAGAACAAACATTGTGAATCTGGAGAGAAAGCATCACTATCCACGTCGGAGTCCTGGACTAAAATGACTGAAAGGCTGCAAAGAGAAAGAGACATCACTGCAAAACTGGTTTCAGTATGAAGAGCCAGATTAGAGACTGATGATTGATGATTGAATAATGATGCAATAATTCAATCATCAGCCAGACCAGGAAGTGTTTTTTTATTTTTATTTTATTATTATTTCCTCTATTTAACCAGGTAAACCCTGTTGATCCAGATCTCATTTTCAAGAAGCACCTGGGCATGTGGTGAAAGCTGGTCTTCAAACGGACAATGATTCTAAGTGGACCAGCAGATCAGTTATGACTGATGTAAGAACAGCAACATCAGTGTTTCTGGAGTGACCATCACAAAGTGTAGATTTTAGTTCCAGAACTTCAAATAAAATCCAGAGTTTGAAGAATGTAAGAAAGAAAACAAAATAGAAAAATTGCAACATTTGTTTGGCATGTAGAGTGCTGTGGATAATCCTAACTGAGCTAAACTTGATTTAGCTCAGTTAGAAAACGGCTGTCATGTGATCAGATGAGATAGATTTTACCTTATCCCGGTCTGCTTTCCTTGCTGTCGACTCTGGATGTTTCTCCAGAATGTGCAGCACGGCGTCGTGCAGCGTCAGGAAGAACATGGAGGGCTGAACCTCATCATCAAAGAAGCAGCAGTTGTGGAGTTTCTCCAGGATGTACGCTGCGGTTCAGAAGAAATGAGAGTTTCATCAAAACTTCCTGTTCCTCTTGATGTGAGAGCTTCAGTTTTTGTCTTTCCAAAATCAGCTGGTCTTAGTCTTGGTGTGATGCTTCAAACTCAACTTCCAGCATTTGCATCAGACTGTCAACTTAAAGGCAAATGAAAGGCGGCTCTGGAAGTCTACAATTTTTGCTCATTCTTCTTGGTAAAACAACTCGACTCAGTCAGGTTGGAGGGAGAGAACTTGTAGAAATCAGATTCTCATTCAGACTTACAACTGGACTTTGACTGGGCCATTCTAACACATCTAAACTATTCCGTTTTAGCTTTGGCAGCCTGTTAGGGTCATTGTTCAGCTGGAAGGTGATCTTTGACCCGGAATCAAGTCTTCTGCTGTCTCTGTTCTTGTGTCTCTTTGATTGATGAACCAGAGAAAACTGACTTTTTAAAGATGATGCTACTAACGGTGTTGGAACTTGTTTGAATCGGAGTTTCACACTTACGATCACAAGCTACGATGTAGACCTCAACTTCAACCCGGACCAGTTCTTTCAGCAACTGCAAAGGAAACAGAGGAGGTGAAGGTGGAGGGGGAAAGGTGGGAGCGATAAGAAGATATTCGGATCAGTGGAAACAGAATCCCTCACGGTTTTGAGTCCCTTCAGTCCAGATATGTCCAGAAAGGAGACGGCAGCAAAGTCCAACACCAGGCTGTGGATGTCCACCCTGGGAACCACAATGTTGGCAGGAAGCTCGGCGTTCCAGTCGATGCGGATGGGAAGGTCCTTGAAGTCGATGGGCTTGTCCAGCTCCTCGCTGTCGCTGTCTTCTAACGGGTCCACAAGGGAGCTGTTTGTTGTGTTCAGGAACCCTTTCTGCAGCAGGAAATCAGATTTCTTTTTAATTAGGGATTTTAAACATTGAGAAAAACAGCAGAAACATTCCTTCTTACTGGGTCTTTACTAGTTGCTATGGTGCCAAATGCAAACCCACAATGATTTTAAGGCATTTTTGTTATAGTGGAATGATAACAATACAACAGTTAAAATTCAGGGATTTTTTTTGTGGAACATAATTCTTTCATTGATGGGAAACCTGCCTAACCAAAGACTTTTTATAGCATATCTAGAAAAAATGCTACTTGGCATGCTATTGACTGGTATTTACATGCAAATGAAGGATGGAATGTTGGAAATGTTTTGGGGATTTTATTTTGAAAATTCTTACGTTGCAGAAGACTGACTGCATTTTCATTAACTGATAGACTGTATGTCTGAAATATTTTACAGTGCAAACTACAAACTAAAGTAAAACAAAGTATTGTTCAAAGTGATATTAAATGTCCATGTCAGACACACTCATAGTGTCCTCATTTTTCACGACTGTAAAATGTGAATAATATGAATAGTTTGAAATGTCATCAAAGAGTCTGTGAATGACTGTTCAGTGCTGGAGAGTCAGGATGTTTTAGTCTATGTCAATATGAGGATTGATGTCTGTTTGATCGTGGTTCTTTCTGTATATTTCATTCATTATTAAAGTGAAGTTAAATTTTCTTAACTTGACTTTAAACTACATCCTGGTCTTGGATGTTCTGGAAGAATAAAATAGGGGATCATGGAGAGTTCACCTTGTGTTTTTTTATTGGTTTGTGGCACAGATAGCAGAAGATAATCCCAATCAGATCATTGTAAATCTTTATTTATACAACACAAAAAGCACGAGTACTGTCAGGATCACAGGCTTTTTGTGTCCCATTCACACCGTTTAATCTTGATAGGAGGAGATAAACCTTTATCTGTTTACTAGAAAGCATATCTGCACTCGGTTCCATCGGGGCTTTTCTAAATGAGGACGACTCGTTTTATACTGTTGTTAGATTCATTTACATGTCAGCAATTATATAATAATTCTCTACTTTTTCCTACATTAACAGTTGTTTATGTCATGTTGAATAAACTGTATTGGTTTCTGTTGAATTTACGCATAAGTTATGCTATGCTACATACAGTTTTCAGTTGTTTTTACTGTATTTCTTATTTTTATGTGTGAAATTGGATGAATGATTGTATCTTATGTTGTTTATTTTATGGCATTTAGGATGGAAATGAACATTTATCCACATCTAATATGCACTGTTTCATTTCAATAAAATTAATCAGTTTGTTGTATAAATTTTAACTTAAACCTACTTGAACAATATGTCAAACATACTCTCCACATTCCAATTAGACTTTTTTTGCAAAAATAAAAATAAGGATGGCAATATGCCATCCTGCACAAGTTCTACAGTGTCAAAACCCCCCCGTCCCATAAAGTGACAATAAAAATAAAGGTTTTTTGTAAACAAACGTGCAGAACTTTCAAATCAACAACAAAGTACGTCTACTTCTAAATAAAAAGACTGGATCCATGAAGAGGAGACTTGTGTTGGTCTGGAGGGGGTGGGAGCGTTTCCTATCACTGTAAGTGATAGGAAAACTTAAGTGGGTGTGTTTCACTGTTGAAGATTCACAGTTATATCAAAGCAGGACAAGGTGGTGATATCAGTGCAGGTGCTGAGTTGCTCGACCTTTGATTGGGCTGCGAAACGTTTTATCTGAGTGAAAGTCTCGTGCTGTTGTTGTCGGTGAACAAATAATACTCACCGACGTCCACTGGAAGGTCACCGTTCTTCAGAAGTTTCCGGATCCTACTCAGAGCTTTGTTCCTTTTTTTCAACACTCTCAGAGGATTGAAGCCAAGCTGAAAACACAAGGATCAAATTTGCAAGATAAATGCGCATGCATCTTTTTAAGAGAAGCGTTTACGCTGTGGTGAAACTCACAGCTTCCACCAGCTTGTTCCTAAAGAAGTCCATGTTGGCGAAGAAGATTGGGGACGGGATTCTGAAGATCTTCACCCCCTCTGGTTCATTTATCTGTGGAACATCAGGATGACCAAGAACAAGTTATTGTTATCTGACAGACACAAAGTTGTGTTTAATTCTAACGCACAAAGAAAATTATATATGTAATGTTTTCTTGGTTGCAAAACGTCAAAATGTGACAACAAAAGTTTCAAGTTTTGTGTCAAAATCTCATGTTTCTTGCTATAGCTTGCTGCCTGATAGATATAAGAATGGCTAACCGAGGCTAACTTACACCGACATAGTCCTTCCTGTCTTTGTAAATTTCTGTCCCCTCAATGTTGGCGAGCACACTGCAGCGAGGGCTGAAACACAGAAACGCAATAAAAGTTTAACACTGGAACTTCCTATGCTGCTAGCATCACTGCTTCACTTGCTATGTTACACACTCAAAACCTTATTGTTCTTGCTTAAACCCACTTTGGCATAATTGGGAAACACTGGGCTCAGCATGCTTAGTGTTAGCATGCTAAACACAAAGCATGCTAAAATACAAGAAACTCTTGGTTGGCTGAAATTTCTACAACAGGCTAACTTAGTGGCATTATATTAGATCACCATAGTATTTATTTGTGAGTTGTAATTTAGAGGGTTTTTTGCATCAGGAAGTAGACCCTGGCAAGATACTAACAACTGAACCCGGGAGGACGACGCAGATCAACTCGACACCAAGACCAACAGCCAATCCCAGATCCAGCCCCAGGAGGATGGCCGCTACGCAGGTGACCATCCACACCACCTATACAAAAAGAAATGGTCTTTATTAACTCCATTTGTGAACATATTTACTAAAATAACTCAATTGTTTGTTATCTTACACAATCTGGCCTGTCTCTCCTCCACAGGTAAGGAATTTCATTGAACTGCATCAGCATACCCTTCAGGTTGATGATGACCACGGCACCCAGCACAGACTGTCAAAACGCCGGAACAAGAGTTCCTTTCAGAGACCTGATTCTCTGTCAGTGTGGCAGTTTTAGCAGACTGTAGTTCTCTTACCTTTGGTAGAGGCTCCAGAAGATATCCAATAGCCAAAGTGACAATCATCACTATAATAGCTGATAGTAAACCAGCGATCTGAATAGATAGAGAAAAACCATCAGACTGGAAAATCCACACAACTAAAACAATCAGAAACATATTTGTAAGGATTTGTAAATGATTTCAAGTGTCTTAAGTGTTACTCCATTCACTATACTAAAAATTGCTCACAAGTAGGAGAAATAGCTAAAAGCTTTTTTAAGGTAAGACGCTAATGCTAACTAGCCCAAGAGAAGAAGAAAATGCTGGCTAATCTTATTGCACTGCCTATGGCAGTGAATAAGTGGGGGGCAGTGAAATACTAATGTTTGTGCTAATGTTAATGCACAAACATTAGTTTTTGTGTATCTTTACACAAAAAAATCCTAATATATATATATTTTTTTAGAAAAATAGCAAAAATAAACCTTCTGCCCTCACTTTTAGTATATAAAAAGTTAAACATGACAATTTCTGTAGCAACTAACAGAAATCTAACCTGAGATAAAAGATAATGCAAGCTAATATCCAGCCAGAGTCAAATCTTAAGGCTTTTATTTTAATTTTCAGTAAGCTTCATTTTAAATGTCCCAACTTATCCCATGATTAACATTGATTCACTTAAATCAGTTATGAAATGCCCAAAACGGCAATAATGTGATGTAAAAATTGTCAAGGCTTTTATTTTGAAATTTTTATTAAGCTCAATTTAAAATTGCCACACTAATCCTGTGAGTATCAATGGTTGGTTAAAATCAGTTAAGTAGTTGTAAAGTGCAGCTCATTCCTCAGAGTTCTGCCATAGTTAGAACTACAGTGATGCTTTTTGTAGTCCTAATCAGCTGCTCGGCCCTGGTGTGTTCCGTTGCTATGGTGATGCCAGCTGTCGTGTGTGAGAGGGAAAAATATAGAGGTCCCGAGATATGACCAGGGACGTTTCATGATGGACACCCAAATTTTTTAAAGGAAAAAAGTTACCCAAACAAAACTGGCCCCAATGGGAAAAAGTAATGGCGCCTCATTCAGAAAAAGTGGCTCCTCAGTTGTAATAAAGTTGCTAGAAAGCTTTGCAATCATCAGTGGCCCGTTTTACATCACCATGGTGGAAATTTGATCTGCTCTTCTCATCTACTGGAGGAGATGACGAACACTCATTGGATTTAAACAGATTTTCACCAGGCCAATCACAAACGTTTTTTTGTTTGTTTTTTTAACACGGGTGGACTCGCAATTGTGCTTCACGTCACATTCTTGTCGTCACTGACAGGACGTCACTGACAGGACTTCACGTAACAAAGGCTTTGATAGGTGTTGAGTCTTGTCTCCTGCAGTAGCTCCTCACAAACAAACGGAAGTTCGCAGAGTTCTCACGCAGAGTTTTAGCAAGAAGATGAACGTAAGACGCATATTTTCTAACCGCCCCGATGTTCCGGACCCGATGGAGAAAGTCCTGCAGCGGAAACAGCTGCAGCTGTTCGCAGCCAACCTGCAGCTCGGGCTGCTGATCGAGTGCCGGGCTTTGAAAGCGTTAGAGCAGCTCGGCAATGAGGAAACTGCCTTCATCCACAAGATGGTCGAGAAGATTACAGAAGGCCTCGCGATGCCGAAGAAGTTTTCTTCAACGTGGAGGAAGCGCAGGAGCATGTGCGGCAAGGTGCTGGTCGAGCTGAAAAAGACGTTCAGCAGGTCGCAGCTGAAGAACCTGCTGAAAACCAAGGATGAAGGCGTCAGAGCCAAGATGATCGAGCTGCTGCAGGAGCAAATGAAAAAGGCCTTTCAAAGTTTTGAGGAGGGTTTGCTCAAAAAGCTGGGCACCGCAGAAGTTGCGGGAGTTTTCATGTCGGTTTTTGCCCTGGTTTTTACGGGCTTGATCGTGACGCTGTAGCGGTTCGGTTTGAGAGCCGAACCGCTACAAACTAACTGATGACTCAGCGGTTCAGCTGTGGGGAACAGATGCGCTGAAGAGGCGCTAAAACTGTGAGTCCGTCTTTATCTGCTAAGATGTCACAGAGAAAAGCGCACACGGTTGCAGAGAACTGGACTATCTGTTGAAAACAAAAGTTTGGTGTCTCAGTGCCAAGATGTGCATGCTTTGCATGGTTAGATTGTTTTGGCTTTGTTGAAGCAGTGGACTGAAGGTGGTTCAGCCGGAGGAGGAGGCGTGGATGAATCGGCCGCCCATGCAGGTGTCGGCAGAGGCTGATTGAAGCCAGAATACAAAGGAGCCTGGATGGATGGAGGCCGGTTACCGATTCTGTAAGCTGCAGAGACCGAGACGCTGTGGACAGACGCGCCTCTGAAGAGGGAGGGGCGTGGCGCGCAGAGGATGGAGCGGTGCTGCCCCAACCTGTGGCTTCAAATTGATGACTTTTATTGATTTACTGCAAATTCATCTTTAACTGTTCCGATGTTATAGAGACTAGATGTTAAACTAAAACTCACACAACTTGAGAAACTGCTTGATTTCTCAGATCAGTCAGTCCTGATGGTCGTGATCTGCAGCTCTCCCTGGAGCAGTTCACAGTCTGAAGCAGCCAGGATGAGGATCAGGGCCTCCAAGTCTGAGGCGGAAAAGGGTCTGAGCTCGAGGGGCGTGTCCTGCCCCAAGTAGAGGAGATCAAGTATCTCGGGATCTTGTTCATGAATGAGGGGTGAAGGGAGCAAGAGAGAGGCAGATTGGCGCAGCGCCTGCAGTGAAGCGGGTTCTGAACCGATCCGTCAAAAAAGCGAAGCTCTCGTTTTACCTGACAATCTACGTTCCCACCCTCATCTAGGGTCACAAACTTTGGGTCATGACCGAAAGAACAAGATCGCGGATGCAAGCGGCCGAAATGGGTTTCCTCCATAGGGTGTCTGGGCTCTCCCTCAGAGATAGGTTGAGAAGCTTGGTCATCCTGGAGGGACTCAGATTAGAGCCGCTGCTCCTCCACAAACCAGTGCAGGTGGCTTGGGCATCTGGTCAAGATGCCTCCTCGTCACCTCCCTGGTGTGGTGTTACGGGCACGTCCCCCAGGAGGCTGGGTCCTGGGAATACCCAGGACACGCTGGAGCGACTATGTCTCCCGGTTGGCCTGGGAGCGACTTGGGATTCCCCCGGAAGAGTTGAAACAAGTGGCTGGGGAGAGGGAAGTCTGGACCTCCCTTCTTAAGCTGCTACTCCCGCGACCCCACCCCAGAAAAGTGGAAGGAGATGGATGGATGGACGGACGGACGGACGACGGACGGACGGACGGACGGACGGACGAAACCATACATCCATGTGTGTGTGTGTGTGTGTGTGTGTGTGTGTGTGATAACGACAGGTGTAGAAAGAATTCTATCTCTGTGAGACAACCAGTCAGTTTTTATGAAAAAAGCTCAAGCAATCATTTGGATCAGCTGTTCTGAAATAGAGATGCATCTAAAACATGCAGAGCAGAGGGGCCGAGGACTTGAATCGAAAAGCACTGACCTAATGTGACACTGGACATATAGTGGCGTGGTAACACCAAATGCGTTTTGAGCGTCAGACGCGTCTGGTTTTGCATTCAGTCGATGTGGAGGCGCGTTGAGCGTTGGAGTGTTTGACACATCCAGCGCGTCCAACACTCCACATAGACCTTGAATATAAACCAGAATCACCTGACGCTCAAAACACATTTGGTGTTAACACACCATTATATGTCCTGTGTCACATTAGGTCAGTGCTTTTCGATTCAAGTCCTCATTAAAATGTTCAGCTTCAATGGTAACAATGACATCAGCAGTGATGACATCACTTTTTGAGGCATCATATGAATCAGAGGGAGATAAAATTCTGTCTCTGTTTTGTGTCAGTCTTTTGTTTTGACTTGAATTTGACTCGTTTTTTGTTAATTATGTCGCAACTGGTACTCGAAATGCCAACAAAAGTAATAGCTCTCCTCACGGGACCGAGCCGCACGTTTTAATATATATATTGTGAGGGAACGCAGCGACACAAGTCGCATTAATGGTCGTAGGAAGCGGCAGTTATTTTGAGGTGAAGAACAATAAGTGCCTGCCATGCAATGCATAAGGAGAGCAGTGACTGCTCTAGATTACTACATTGTAGTTAAAGCCCTAAGAGTAAAACATGCACTGATTATGAGGGAAAATTATACTTTTATAATCTATGATTTCACAGAGTTCTGTTTTGGAGATGCCAGAGGGCTGTAATGTTGTACTTAAACTCTATCAGGTTGTCTAAAATAAAAACCTTTATCAACTACAATAAATTTTGATTAAAAAAAACTGGTTATTTTACCTGAGTTTTTCCTCCTGTACTTTCTTGCACCGCACACCTGGAAGGCGTCGTACTCGCTGCAATGGCCTTGAAGGACGCTCCAAAGATATTGCTAACTCCGAAGGCGATCAGCTCCTGCAGAGAGAAAGTGCCTTGGTACAGAGGTACACATCACATAGTATATATATATATATATATATATATATATATACTAGACCGTATATCAAGGCAGTGTTGCAGCATACCTGGTTTCCATCTACTGCGTAATCATGTTTTATTGAATAGACTTTTGCCACAGAGAAGGCCACAGCAAAACCCACTATAGCCATTGGGAAAGCATCCATCGCCGTGTGCTGGAAGACCTGAAGGTTTGGGGCGACTGGAGCCTCGTATCTGCAGCACACAATCCGTCAGACAAATGTCATCCATGCAATATTCATATTAAAACAAAAACCTACAAAGTATTCTGCTAACATTTTAGCCAGTCAAAGTAAATGGAAGAGAGAACAAATTATACTCACCCTCGGGGAATTTTCCCAACAACATCAATGCCATATCTGGTCTTGAAGTCAAACGCATAAGAAACTCCACAAGTAATAACAGTCTAGGGAGAACACAGGGAACATGGGGGTCAAAACTGGACGACATGCATAATTGGTGTTACTAGATTTACAGTAATACAGTCAGAAACCTTGTGGTCTTATGTCCCTTTAAAATGTATTTACAATCATAAAATGAATCCTGAACCTGTGGTATCACTGCATCTATCAGATAAGGAAACAGTTATAACTATGGCAGATGTTTCACAATGCTTGCTCACCATGATAACCTCTATCGGGATGGGAGCAGGCAGTTTCGATTTATATCTGTCATTTAGCTCTTTCACAAGAAACACCACCACCATGATCACGAGGGAGATCACGATGTCACACACGTTGCTGGACGTGATCTTGTTGAAGATGATCTTCAGAGTCTGAAAAACACAGCAGGAGTTGAAGGGATTCACCTCATTGCTCCCTTTCCTACGTTAAGGTGAGAAAACGACGGAACAATTTGTAATTACATATATAAGGGAGAGGGGTCCACTGATGCCAGGAACCTGGAGCCCCAACACAAACTTTAACTGAGATACAAGGATATGGATGGCAGCAGCTGTGGTGAACCCGGAGACCAGGGTGTCAGACAGGTACATGACCACGAAGCCCACCTGAAGGATTCCCATTGCCAGCTGGAAAACATAAACAAATCCAATTGAATTTGCTTAGAACATTAAAGATGTTAGAAATATTCTGAATGTTTTATTTTCCACATTTCACCACACAACTTTAATTTTAAGGCTTGTCTTTGTACAGAACAAACGGAATGACATCCACAAATTAATTCTGTTAAAAAATTAAATTCATGTTTACTTGCTCATGCAGTTACTAAAGTGTTACTAGTGCATGGAACCTTAAAGAGGCAGTATTGTATATATTGAAATGTGCCACACAAATAAACTTAACTTGACCTGTTAAGTCCATTGAGCCACTGTCGCTTTATTCTCCTTAATCATTTATATCAACATGGCACTTTTGCAGCTGCTTAATTCAATATTTTACAGTTTCAGGCTATTGACAGTAAAACTAAGAGATGATTGTGACTACAACCAGCAGATCTGCAGCACCGACACAAGTGACCTTTAGCAGAGACTCGAGGTCAATTGGTTGATTACACAAGTACCTATCTCAGTGTATTGCTACCTTGCCAACTGCATAGCTAATCTATTCAAGGCAATCGAGGGTTTCATGGATAGTTGCCATGGGCATGTGAGATAAAGCTGATGAACATTTAACTTTCATTTGCCACTGTGGCTTCCCCTCATCAGCTCTTATCAAGATCTGATCAGTAGCTTCTTTCAGCATAGACAAGTCCTCTTGCCAATCTCATTTCTGGTAAATATGTTGCATTAAACATATTGGTTCAACCTTGGTTTGGATGCATTTACTGTCTAAGACGTGACTGTAGAACTGACGTGATGAACTGAAAGGTTGAAAAGCTTTCTGACCTGCATGATGCCAACCAGGAAGGTCACAGAGGAGGCCACCAACACTCTCTGCTCGTCTACCGTCAGACCTGCAAACGCTGTGATGTTGGCAGCTGGCCCTTCGTCTGGGATGAGCCGAGTCACCACCGAGCCAATCATCAGACACAAGACTGCAAAAGGACCTGCAGAATAGAAAAGTGAATGTGCTTGAATGATATCTCGTTTCTGGTGCTTGAGTGTTCGCCTTGAGATGACGTATAAAGATTTATTTGTAGTTGGCTTGGATTAAGCAGGCGGTCTGTTCATCAGCTCCTGCTGGACCCTGACCTTTCTGTTTCTATCTTTTTTCTTCTGAAGTTTGGTTCTTTTGTTGTAGCTGTTTTAGGCTGAACCCAGAATGGAACTGGTAGGTTTGTGGATGAACTTGATTCTTTTTTTTTCCATGTCAACATTTTACCAGACATCAACTGCTGCAACACCATCGTGCAACTTTGCCAATTAGCAACGGGAAGAAGGTAAAGACTCGTCATCCTGAAGGACTGAAACTTTGGGTTCTTAACTCGATTTGAGTGGCGTCAGAGTTTACAGGTTGTAGCATTTCTTTTTCGTCTACGCATTGACCACAAACCATTTCTTCTGCTAGCAATTTGACCCAAATTTTTGTTTAGATTGTAGAATGCTCTGCACTGGATTTCACTTCCTGCTCTCCGGTCTGCTTGGCGTTTGAACAGCACTGGAATTCACTTCAACAAAACCGAAATCTAAACACAGGTTTTCAGGTGGACCAGAGCCCACTTGTTTAGGCTGGATGAGAGATCGATTGAACGTTCACACCTCCCCAAATGAACTGGACTTTCTGGGCAAACAAACTACAGTTGGATTAAAGCAGACTAAGCAAGACTGGTATGAATGCAACGTTAAATAGCAGCAATTAAAAAAAAAAGACACAATTCACAATTCTGTTTGTTGAGTATGATGCCCCGTTTCAGGGAAGTCTTCCATTGACGCCAGAGGACAGAACATCAGAGTATGAAACCTTTTCAAACTCCAGGCTGTGGAAGATGAATCTGAGATCATCTGGTCTTCATCAGGTGACCTCTGGGACGTCTGATGAAGACCACTGCATTTAGTTTGTCCCAGGTCAACTAGTTGGTTTTTGGTTCGCGTTTTTAGCTCTTTAATTACTATTAGAACACCATGACATTCTACAAAATTATGTACAATGAAATGAATAATAATTTTCACATGTCATCAACAACAGGAGAAATAAACTGAATGGTTCCTTTGAGAGTACAATGTAGAAAACTCAGGTTTTCACACACATTTTGTCTTTTGAATGTCAGCCTTACCTACTGAGATGTGTCGAGAGGTTCCCAAGAAAAAGTAGGTGATGATTGGAAAGAAGGCGACAAATAGTCCGTACCGGGGAGACAGAGAGGCCAGCAGGCTGTAGGCAAGACCTGCAAACCAACAATGACAAATGTCATCAGAGTTATGGTACGGTTTATCAATCCACTTCTGGGTGTGTTTGTTGCATTAAACTATTGACCACAGGAAGTGTTTTCACTGACGCACATTTTACGTTAATGAATAGCAAAAGCCCATCATCCCTCAGTCTACCCTGCTAGTCATCTGGACCGTTTAATCTGCTGCTATCCAATCAGGACGAAGTCTTCCTCTGCTACGTTTGTTTGGGACTCGGTGAACACGCCGATGAATTGTACCTTGCAGGACAGCCACCAGTCCTGTGCTGACACCAGACACGATGTCGCTGAGCAGCCACTCTTTGATTCTGTAGATTTTCATCCAGCCGATGATCGGCAGCAGAGAGAGAGCTGCGTTCTTGGCCCGTTTGGCGTCACATCTGAGGCCGGGCGAAACAGAAACACAGGCAAGACAGTCACTGCCTGGACGGGTTAAATAACAAAAACACACTACAGCATTTACCAGCCATAATTAAACCTTTTTACTCTGTAAAAGCCTGATGGATGTGAGCAATAGTTGGCCTTGTGGATGGAAAAGAAAGGCACAAAATATCCTAAAAACTTGGCTCAAGCATGAATGGATGGCTGAAACTAATGCTGAGGTCTGTCAGGGGAAAATTACTCCTACGAGACAATAAACTGGGACAGGTTTGTTAATCTTCTGATCTATGACTGTTAGGAAATATTCTGTTCAGGTTATTTACTAATGGTAGCTAATTGGCTCAATTTTTTTCGTTTTTGCCTTTTGCGATGTCATCGACTCAAATGTGCAAAAAAGCAGGATTAGCCATTTACGAAGTTTGACATTTTTAAAACCGTGAGATTGTGAACTCCAGAAGTGGAAATTCATACTTCAGCATCCAGCTGTGCCTTTGTTGACTGTCTATTTGATCATTTAAAAAAAATTAAAAATGGTTTCTTTAAGACCAAAGGTGTGTGTATTCCATACCTGAAGTACTGCTTGACGTGGTCCAGAATTGTCTTGTGATGCCTGTAGACCTTCTTATGCTCCTCATCGAATAATTCCTCAGAGTACAGCGGCCTGGCCACCACATAGTGCCTGGCTCCTGTTCGCATCATGTTGCCTTTGCTGTTTGGAGGACCGCTGTTGCCCGCTGTGTGACTCTAAGGCCTAATAATCACATTAGGTCAGGAGGAGAAAACATGTGTTACCTTTGAACATCATTTTTCAAAGATTAATGTAGCCTATAGGTGTAACTTCACGCTGTGAGACTCTCTTTAGCCTACTGGCATCATCAATTGCCGCGCCTTAGCCAACCACCACCAGATTGTCGCTCCACTCCAGCCAATCACAGCGCAAGAGCTCCTTCAAAAGGCCAAAAACCATGGATCCACCTGCTTCAGGCACGCTTCAGGCTTACATGTGCGCTTTTCCTACTTCTCTGATATTCAGACAGCTAGTTTCAGCTGCCTCCCCTCCATCAGTGTTCCCGGTCCTTCTGTCCCTGGTCCGGTCCGCAGAAGCACCTTCCGCTACCTTCTTTCATTGCTCAGATCCAGGGAATAGCCCTCAGCTGCCAGCTGTGCTCCTGTTAACTTTCAACTTCTACTCACTGATCTAATTGCCCCATAATGCCTTCCTTCAGCCTCCATCAGCAGCGACAAAGCTGGAAATTTTCAGTCCTTCTCTTCTTGATGTCGCTGGCGTCTTCTGTCCTCTGCCTGGTTCCCTGCTCCTGCTCACTATATTGCTTGGCTGCTGCGGCTCACTAGTGCTGTCCCATGCAGCCAAGGGCTGGTCGTCTCCATGATCCGCCGTGGCTCCACCGACGCTTGTTGGCTTTTCATTGCTCTCGTCTCATCATGGACTCGCTCCGTTGACTGGATCATCTCTCCCGGTTCACCTCAGGGAGAACGCCGCCATCAGACCGCTACGCTCACTTCCACGTGTCTCAGCAAACAGCTGGCTCTTCAGCCTCATCAACTGGCAACCTCACTGCACCCATTGGGGGCGTTGTCTAGGTAAGATGTACCCGCTCCTGACTCGTTCCTCTTCCGTTGACATGATGTCACTGTCAGTGCACCAGCACCTCCAAGTCATGTTTATCTCACCTCCTGTTGCATCTTGGCATCTTCAGGGTCGTGATTAGCTCATTTTGAGCTGATTTAAGTCTCACCGGCTCCGCCTTTCTAATGGTGGATGCTCTTTTGTCAGCTTGGAAGCCGCACAGCTGCAACAGCCTTCAGCCACAGCCGGTAACATCAGCAGAGCAACAACGTTGCAGAAACGCATAGCAGGTGCAGCACCCAAAAGCAGTCGCAATCCCAGCCACTGACTGTAAGATGGCTTTGATGATCTCAGATGAGCAGATCAGGAACACAAGCCACCCAGGCATCTGAAATGCAGCGGGAAAAACAGACACACACACACTTTAGCAGCGGCCCACTCATCTGGCCGCACCTGGTGCACAAAGTGGGGAGGATGATGGAACCCAGCCCACCACAGTTGGGTCAATGTTGCACCTTTCCCAGAACACATCCTAGAAGGCGCCGACCTTCAGGGGCCGAGTAGATCCGATCATTATCTAAAGAGTCTTGCTGGCTCTCTTCCACAGACCGTCCCTCGTCCGCACATTGGTCATTCCTTTCTGTCAGTTCCTACCATCCGTTTATGTCGGGCGTATGGCGATCAGTCATTCAGCGTCCCAACAGAACACCAGCCCCCAATGTTGACTCATTTAGGTCTTGTGTACTGCGTTCTCGTTTTCCACTTCAGCAAGAATCCTGTCTATGCCTCTTTCCACGTCTCCAAATAATCAGTTTTTGTGGGGTTTACAGGACAGATGAAGGTCTCTATTATATAGATGTTCTGCATTCAATGCAGTCATGCTCATCTCTTAGCGATCCAAACTTCATCATCCCCCTCAGAATAAGATGAAAACTCTTCAGGAGCTCGAGATCCAAGCATTCATCTGTAGACGCATTGATTATTGCAGCAGTGTCTTCATTAAAACCCCAGTTCTAAAGTCATCTCATCGGCCATCACAGCTTATAGAGTAGACCTAAAACACCATATAGGTTCATAGATCTCTGAACGGTCTAATCCTTGACCCGTTCAACATCTGTTGTCGTATCATCTTTCTGGTCCATTCGGTCTTCTGGTTCTCTTCTGCTCTGCCTCCCCAGAAACAAACAAATTCAGCCTCATGCACTACAAATCCAGAAGAATCTCTGAAAAAAATAACTGTCGAATCAGAAGTCTAGTTTAAACCCACTTTTTAGAGTCACTTTGTTGCATAATTTTTGAATCACTAACCAGCTTTTGATGGTTGAAGACAGTACCCAGAAAGATTCTGTGGTGATATGGGGCAGTTCCAGCTGCCCGCTGCTGAAATGCACCACAGGCTACAAACTGAACCGTCTGACAGGGTCCAAACCTTCATTATTCGTTCAATCATCTCTACCTTCAGCTCCCTGAAGGTAGAGACATTCTCTATCCCCTATTAGTTTAAGAACTGTGGACTTCTTTTGGGGAATCAGTATTTAGTTAAGGATTTTACTTTTTCCTTTCTTTAGGTTCTGTACTTCCTTCTAAAGCTCTTTGAACTGCCTTGTTACCAGAAATGTGCTCTACAAATAAAAATTTCCTTTCCTTCCTGAACGAATTAGATCTAATTAGATTTAATAGTCTGCTGAAATTTTCGTCTTATTTTTAAATTACCATTATTATTTTGTCAGTTATGCTGCAGGACATTTCCTTTAATCCGGTGTAGTTCCCAAAAAATATATAAAATTCACTCTCATTTTAGCAATAAGACTTCTGAGGCTAGAACAAATTTTGAGTTTCATGTGTAAATCATTTGAAAAACTGTCAAAGAACTTTATATTATTACTTTTGTTGTTGTTTTTTTAATATTCCCATTAAATACATAGTGGTCTATTATTCCACATACCTCATACACTCCTCAGTTGTAAGCTTCCTTGCTCTGCTGCTCTCGTTCCAGCACCCAGGGATCAACTGGGACCTCAGACTCTTCTGCCATCAATAAATCCCACCTCAGCTGCTTATCACGACTGTAATTATTAACAGCAATTATGATGAGGTCCCTCTTTCATTCAACTTCTAGATGCCCTTTGACCATTCTTCACACTGATATCTGTGGGCGCAACTTTCAGTGCATTGGAGGATGTGGTCAGGTTGATTTTATAAAGTGGAAGGAAAGTGGCTTTTTTAACAGGAAGGTGCAGACATGTGAACTTCCAGGGACACGACTAGAAATTAAGAAAAACAAAAGAGAAGAAAAGATAAAAAGGTAGTCAGGAAAGACAGAAAATATTAAATCCAATTCATCCTGAAATAGCAAAAAAAAATTAAATACATTTCTACAACTGCAAAGGTGAATGAAGAATCAAAGTGTTGAGATTGGTCAGACATCCTGTGGATGATTCATTTACTGTATTCAGGCTGAAATGCAAACATTACAGTGTGTGGATGACCTCAGCTGAATGAAGCGGAGGCAGCATCTGTCACGGCTCTGAAAAAGCAAATGTGGTTATTGTTTCTCATTATGATTAGCTGGAGGACCAAAGCAGTAAGAATAATTTTGCAAAACCTTTCACACCGGTACGATGTTTCTCGTCTGGTCTTGAATTGTTTTACATCCGGCCCGAGTGTGTCACTTAATGAGATAACTTGGCCTACTTCAAGTCGTAAGGCAGGTTCAATTTTAGGAGGGTTTGTTTGTCTGTCATTTTGAATCTACAGACTGTACAGGAATCAAGTTTGGATGAAATTGAGCTCAGCTGTCCGAAACATGTGGTTAATGACACTACATTCATGCCATAACAAGAGGGAAAATACTTTTTCACAGCTCTTTATGGTCTGATAAGACCTGTATAATGTGAACTTTAATTTCCTGAGGGAGTCTTCCCAAGGGATCAATAAAGTACAAGTCTAAGTCTAAGTCTAACAGAGTCAAAGCTGTTCTTGCTTGTGAAAAGCTAGTCACGTGTTTTTTTTTTTTTTGTGCACCACATGTGACTTTCTACATTGAGAGTTTCAGCTGCTTAGAACCTTTGCATCAATAGGACCTTGTGCAGCAGTGTCACTAGTCTTCTACAGTGCAAGTAGAATATTTTGGATTAACCTATGAATCCAAAATATAAATTAGACGATATGAGAGTTCACTTTCTATTATTGTTCCAGTTTGGGATGTAGAACTCGTGTGTTCTGCTGCACTGAAGTTGCGTCCAAAAAATGAAAGTATGTGAAAAGTGAAACACATGATAAAACCCTGACATCCTTGTTATTAGCGAGTGCAGTTGGTCTGACATATTATGTCACATAAGCTTAAGATCACCTTTAAGGTGTGATTGAGAAATAAACCAATGAACACCATGATATTATATAATTCACAGTAATATTGTATGAGGAGGTCACAGGTGTGTCACAAGACTCTCCCCTTCTGTCGTCCTATTCTTTACATTAGCATAATTTATTTAATCCACCAACCGAGAGCTTTTGAAACTGTGTCACGTTTTTCTTGCCATGTCTACATGACTTGACGTCTGAAATCTTTGATTTTCTGATAAAATCAAGGACAGAAGCAGTAAATTAAGATATGTGTCTCGTCATGTCAGCTTCATTTGCTTATAGCTCTGAGCTGACTCTAATCAAAGCAGGTCTACGGAGTTGAGTGTTTGGGTTGCACCCGGAAAAAAAAAAATCCCAAATCCTCTCAGAGAATGCCCAGCAGTTTATTCAGATTGTTTGATGTTTTTATGAAATTTGATGAAACAAGACATACTCACGGTTTAAGAAGCTATTCTTTTCACAAAAAGAGGCCATGGCAACACTTGAGAAAACCGCATAAAACTACAACAACATGGTTCCTCCTCCTCACCCAAATCCTGATGAAAATTTAAAAAAGAGAGATCATATTTCTCCTACTTTAGCTTCTCTTCATTGGCTCCGTGATAAATCTAGAATAGAATTTAAGATTCGAAGTAGAATTACTTCAAAATATCTGCAAAAATAGTAGTCAGAAGTATCCTAACCAATTAACATAATTAATAAGTATATGTAAATTTTAAAAAACTATGTGCAAGTAAGTAGCAGTCATTGGACAAGAGCTGGGGTTGACTGTAGAGAGGAGGACAGTCCATTATAGGGGAACAGAGACACACTAGGCAAACAACAACACACTTTAAAGTACCAGTTAACGTAGCGATCATGTTTTTGGACTGTGGGAGGAACCTGGAGTACCTGGAGAGAACCCACATACACTCTGGGATGTAGAAACCTCTGTGATGTTTATAAAGCATAAGATGAAACTTTAAAAAAAACTATATACTGCCTCAACGGCTCTGTCAAGGCAGGCCGAGTCTTACTCAAGTAAGAGTCTTCAGGAGACAGAAACATGGCCGAAGCTGGATACGCTTCAGTCTCACTGACACCAAGGAACGAGAACAAGAAGTTGAAATGTGGCACACAGAATGTCCCCAACTGTCCTGGAGGTGTGACCAGAAAGCAGTGAGACACATAAAGGGTCTCAGGTCTCAGGTCTGATAGGTTTCAGGTCTGTCAACAGTGATGTCAATGAGTATGAGAGTATTTACCTGGTCCGGAAAAAGGTGAGCGAGTTCAACCATTCCACGACTACAAGACAAGCAGGTACAATAAAAACAAAAGCGTCTAAATTACAATCCTCTGATAAACAAGTTATGCTGATATCTTCACTTTGAAGCCAAAATGCTTGAAAGACTGCTGCCATTATCGGAGGAGAGTCTTTTTTACAATGTGGTATCTGGAATTTCTAATCCAGCTCCACAATAAAACCACAATGTTACAGTGGATGAAAATTTTATTGATCTTGTCATCAGCGATCTGAAATTCTGAAAATAAATGACAGAGTGGATCTGAAGAGTTACACAACCCTGTTAAAATGCCAGCTTTTCTGTTTTGTGCGAGAGCTGCAACATGTGGTTCCCGTAACTCTGCACACCATCAGACTGATACTTTTTGGAAGCATTTTCTGATTTCAGACATGATTTCTACAACTCACATTTTAGTTGTAGAAAATGTGACTAGACGCTAGTCAAATTCAGACGGACTTTTATGGCACTTGATTATTTTTATCTTTCAGCCACAGTTGTTTGGCAGTGGCAGAAAAAGATTTGTCATGTTTCCAACATGGAGAGACTTTAGACTCCTTTATTGTCAATTAAACTTACATAAAATGGAAATTTTGCTTTGGTAATGGCACAAAGACACACAACACAAACACATATCACAGTCAACACAAAAGGAAAAATAATAAATGCATGTATAAATGATAAAACAAGATCTGTGAAATAAAATCAAGCCATATTACTCTACCCATATCTTTCAGTTAAATATTAAAAACCTTTTAAAATTTACCATACTACTGGAGGAGTCCATCAAAACCATTTCCTGGAAAATGCAGCAATCTTTAAATGAACTGTAAACTGGCTTTCAAATGGTTTCAGGTTTACTGTCAAGAGGCGTCAGTACATAGAAAAAAAAAACACTAAAAAGTCTACATAAAGGAAAATTATTGTGTGTTAATGTATTTCAAATACATACTGACTCCTGCAGTTGAATGAACTGTTGATGGTTCATTCAGTTTCACTTGTGAAACAATTAATGTCTAACGAGATAAAACAGAATTCAACTGATCGTGAATAAATGGAGCCTCACACTTTGGGAACCACTGAGTTAATCTGTGTTGTTTTTTCAGATAATATCTTTCAGATTATAACAGACACTCATCAGAGATAAGCAAGGCAAATACACAACAATTATTGGACAAAAAGAACAAGCGGGAAATAACCCGTTACAAGAATAAAAATCTGAACTGGTACTGAAGACTCTATTCATTTTTCAGGACATGCTACAGGGACAGAAAAAACATCCAGATCTGTGTTTCAATTTTATCTTTAAACCCTTTAACCCTCTTTTATAAAGAGCAGCATCAGTTGTAAAAACCTGCTGTTATCGCGTTTTCAGATAGGAAAACACACATTGTGTAGTAACTAAAAGAAGTGACAAACACTTCTATTTCCCAGTCCGAGCGCGTGTTCTGACCCAAAACAACAATCAGTCAAGCTGGTAGTAGCTTCCAGCTGCTGCACCTCGACTCTTCAGAGCTGCATTTATGACACAGACTTTAAACCAGCCAATAAACCACTGATGGAGATAATAACAGTGCAAACGAAAGTAAAGAACCAAATAAATATTTTAAATAAAATGCTGATGGAAGTTTGTAACGAGGCACATGCAGAGGAGGAGGGATGGGGGCTTGAGCACCTGCTCCTTTTATCCTGGAGGATTTTTGAGGATTTTTTTTTCTCAAAAATTTTTTATTATTTTTTATCTGGCTGTTTGTGCCCCTTAGCAATATTATTTAACTAAATATGATAATTTATCAAAATAAACTAGTCTAGTTGCCCTCAGTCTAATAACGACTCTTTTATCATTTGTTGATAAGAGACACTTGAGAGACAAGTCTATCTTTACTTCCTATACAGAAACTTTCCTTGAATCTGACTCACTGAAGGACAAGAAAAAAATAGATGTTCGTCATCTTTACTGATCAGCCATAACATTATGACCATCTGCAGGTGAAATCAGTTTATTACCACTCGGGGTTCTGTTGAGAAACGTCCTTCCTGGCTGTGAAGTGGCCTGTCAGTTACTTTTATATGTCAGGCTCTTCCTGATATTTCCAATCACATCCAAAACATGGGAACAGTACGCCCCCTACTGTTAGATTTACATCAGTTTGGAGGCCCGGAAAGATGAAAAATTCAACAGAACTTCCATGAGTAACTAGGAAATGTTTCAATAAGGCCAGAAATGGAAGGAAATTATTCCAGTTTAAATTCTAGTCATGATTAACTATTAGTCAACCAGCTGCCTCAAAAATTATGAAAGTGTATTGGGCACATATGGTTCTCAAAAAAGAAAACCTTTAAAACTATTTTTCACATTTAAAATGACAGATATATTTTAATCAATCAGAAATAAAAATTATTAGAGGAAGAAACATTTTAACACGCTCCAATAATCTGACTGCATCTAGTCTAGTCAAACCTTTGAACTGGCAGCATTTAGACTTTTTCTGTAGTAGTGAGTCTGATAAACCACAAACACAGTTCAGCTGTTTTAACAGTGGAAACGGGTCAGAACCAACAAGCACTGGTTCTGTTCTAGATGTGATGACAATCCAGCTGTATTTTCTTTATTTCTGGACTAAATAGACCAGCTGAGCAACCAGGCAGACTACACCATTCTCCCTGATGTACTGAAACCGTTAACACTGTTATGATGGATTACCCAGCTGGTCTCTCCACCCACTGCTCCACCAATGATACAGTGTGGATATTGGCATCCAGCACTAATGATACAGGCAACATGCCACACCATCACATGTCTCTGAAATTGAAGATCCAACATTTCAAGATTTTACACACAATACAGACCAAAGCTTCCCCAGCTGGGTGGGTTTACCAAATGCCAGGGTCCTTGTTAAAGATTCTTCTTCAGGCGATTCACTTGCTCAAGTTCAAGTGACTGAGACCAAAACCAATGTCTCTGGGATTTATATGAATGACTTTATTGGAAGACTTGACAAGAATATGTGTTGTCTTGTGTTTCCTGATCCAGATCCATTTACACTACGTTTGAAACGGGACCTTTTGTGCATCACGATGTTCTTCCAAATGCAAACAAAGGCGTTGAAGGAGGATTGGAACCTCTCTAGTGAAGAGCTGATGGTGTTCCTCAGACAGGTAGCCGGTCCAGATTAGTTTACAATCAACCCCTGGGAGATGCAATATTTTAGATTCGCCAGGTCAAAATACCAGAAATCAATCAACAGCAGCAGCATCCTCAGTTTCCTTAATGACTTCCCCTGAGAATGAGTGAGACGAATAAACCAGCCACGTCATAATCGTTAAAATCATAGGGACGTTTTGAGATTAATTTTAGGCTTGTGATGTTGATAATCACAAACTTTCACATAAAAACCTAAACTAAGGCTTGTCATGAACAAATTTTTAGTGGTTTTAGAAACATATTCATAGATAATATTAAAGGATTTACTTTCAGTGGTGCTACAATCCTATGTGGGATTCCACAGGGAGTTATTTTTGGGTCCACTTTTTTTCTAGAATGCCATGACAGAAAAAAGAGAATATTTGGAATTAGGTTCCAAATAAATAATCCACAAATTGGAGAATCTGAAATAACTGGAAGTCCACTGTATATTCTTCCCCAAAAATATTTGCTCCTTTTTTTCTTCATCCGAAACAGTAACTTTTCTCTGACACTTTTTTCAATGTATACATTTTTGTCATGACTTTATGGTGGTTAATGTGAAAAAAAGGAAAAAGTAGATTGTTTTATGTTGTCAACATTTAGCAGCTTTTGAGGAATAATGAATCTTTTTTAATCACTTTGACAAAGTTGCTGTACTGCAGCAGAGCTAAGAGTTAAATATAAAACCATAGAAGTTTATATAGTATATGTCTCATTGCTTATGATAGTGTAAAATATTCATGAACACAAAACAGACCAATACAAATAAGTTGTATAAAGATTATTTTTAATTTTGATAAGAGAACAGAGCTGTCACAAAACTTTGGCACAATTATTAATTTCTAGATTCGTTATTACAACAAAAAAGGTCTACAAATTAAGTGTTTATAGTATGAAAAACAGCATATGGCTTTTGTAATAAAACAGTACATTTCATTGAGTATAACAATATTATAACAATATTTTCTATGTACAACAATATAAAAAAACCCCTAAAAACAAGCTCTTAAATTCATGATAAAGAGTTTACATGGAATGGATATATTTACATCTGCATCTCTTCAAGGTCCTATGATGTTTCTCATGCAGAAACAATCACATAAAACATTTTCTTTTATATATAAAAAACCTGAAATTTGGTAAATACAAGCTTAGATAAACAACAGATATGATGTATAAAATGTTTTACAGGAATTCATTGCATAAAAGATCATCAGTGTAAAAACCTAATCACAGCAGGAGTCCTGCCCACAGCCATCACTGCACTTCTAATTAATATGACATTTATATTCCCTTTGGGATCAATAAAGTGTTTCTAAATTTGTATTTGAGTCGTGGATGTTTGCTGTCCTGGAGCGTCCAGGTGAGTGATGCCAGGTCATCAGCGATGACCTCAGGGAAACAACTGCTGCTGCCCATCAATACGGGAAGAGGTGGATTTCGTCTTTTCACGTTTGCGTTTTGTGTTTCAGTTAGAATTCCTCATGTATTGTTAATCTGGGATTGTATTTACATTTCTTAACCAGTCAATACAATGATTTTACAATCATTTAAAATATAATCTACAAAACGGATATTAATTAGGAATGATAAATAAAGCAATCTATAAAATATATAGTCTTCTTTTCTTTTTGCCGTTTAGTTTATTGATTTTGTCTTCTGTCCTGGTTAGAACTTGGTCTCTGCAGCTGGCACTGGACCCTGCAAGACAAGAGTTTCACGTATTTTTCACATTTTTGCATCTTTATGGAGGTTTTATGTGACTAACAGATAAGCAGAGCTGACCACCTTTGACCACCTTTTAACGCTTACATGTAAAATCTAAGCTAACAGATTATTACTTCCCTTTTACATTAAGATGATGTGCTGCTTTGCCTGTAGCTCAGAAAGAGGCTCATGGTCTACATACAGACTGAAGCATGAGCCTTTAAAGCTGACATGTTTTATTTCTTTGTCGTGGGGCTTTAAGTGTTTTGTCCTTGACCTTCATAAAGCTGAATGAATTGAAACAAGTTAAATATTTCCCAAAACTCAAACACTGAGTTCGCCGAGTGGCAATGACCCGACGGTTCAGGACATTTACAACAGCGGGGAGCTTCAGCTGGACAAAAAGAAAATCAACTTACATTTTTATCTCTGCTCCTCAGACTGCGGCTCAGATGGTGGACTGTCACTGTTGTGAGTATCTGTAGGGAAACACGAACACATTCAAGTTTTATACATTTTGTTTGTACAGATGGAATCAATCATACTGTATAAACATGCAAACATTTTTCACTTTTTGTTTCTGACATAAGACATTTCCAGTTTTAGGTCACTCAGGATGAATTCAATCATCAGCCAGAGTTTTTCATTATTTTTATTTTATTATTATTTCCTCTATTTAACCAGGTAAACCCTGTTGATCCAGATCTCATTTTCAAGAAGCACCTGGGCATGTGGTGAAAGCTGGTCTTCAAACGGACAATGATTCTAAGTGGACCAGCAGATCAGTTATGACTGATGTAAGAACAGCAACATCAGTGTTTCTGGAGTGACCATCACAAAGTGTAGATTTTAGTTCCAGAACTTCAAATAAAATCCAGAGTTTGAAGAATGTAAGAAAGAAAACAAAATAGAAAAATTGCAACATTTGTTTGGCATGTAGAGTGCTGTGGATAATCCTAACTGAGCTAAACTTGATTTAGCTCAGTTAGAAAACGGCTGTCATGTGATCAGATGAGATAGATTTTACCTTATCCCGGTCTGCTTTCCTTGCTGTCGACTCTGGATGTTTCTCCAGAATGTGCAGCACGGCGTCGTGCAGCGTCAGGAAGAACATGGAGGGCTGAACCTCATCATCAAAGAAGCAGCAGTTGTGGAGTTTCTCCAGGATGTACGCTGCGGTTCAGAAGAAATGAGAGTTTCATCAAAACTTCCTGTTCCTCTTGATGTGAGAGCTTCAGTTTTTGTCTTTCCAAAATCAGCTGGTCTTAGTCTTGGTGTGATGCTTCAAACTCAACTTCCAGCATTTGCATCAGACTGTCAACTTAAAGGCAAATGAAAGGCGGCTCTGGAAGTCTACAATTTTTGCTCATTCTTCTTGGTAAAACAACTCGACTCAGTCAGGTTGGAGGGAGAGAACTTGTAGAAATCAGATTCTCATTCAGACTTACAACTGGACTTTGACTGGGCCATTCTAACACATCTAAACTATTCCGTTTTAGCTTTGGCAGCCTGTTAGGGTCATTGTTCAGCTGGAAGGTGATCTTTGACCCGGAATCAAGTCTTCTGCTGTCTCTGTTCTTGTGTCTCTTTGATTGATGAACCAGAGAAAACTGACTTTTTAAAGATGATGCTACTAACGGTGTTGGAACTTGTTTGAATCGGAGTTTCACACTTACGATCACAAGCTACGATGTAGACCTCAACTTCAACCCGGACCAGTTCTTTCAGCAACTGCAAAGGAAACAGAGGAGGTGAAGGTGGAGGGGGAAAGGTGGGAGCGATAAGAAGATATTCGGATCAGTGGAAACAGAATCCCTCACGGTTTTGAGTCCCTTCAGTCCAGATATGTCCAGAAAGGAGACGGCAGCAAAGTCCAACACCAGGCTGTGGATGTCCACCCTGGGAACCACAATGTTGGCAGGAAGCTCGGCGTTCCAGTCGATGCGGATGGGAAGGTCCTTGAAGTCGATGGGCTTGTCCAGCTCCTCGCTGTCGCTGTCTTCTAACGGGTCCACAAGGGAGCTGTTTGTTGTGTTCAGGAACCCTTTCTGCAGCAGGAAATCAGATTTCTTTTTAATTAGGGATTTTAAACATTGAGAAAAACAGCAGAAACATTCCTTCTTACTGGGTCTTTACTAGTTGCTATGGTGCCAAATGCAAACCCACAATGATTTTAAGGCATTTTTTGTTATAGTGGAATGATAACAATACAACAGTTAAAATTCAGGGATTTTTTTGTGGAACATAATTCTTTCATTGATGGGAAACCTGCCTAACCAAAGACTTTTTTATAGCATATCTAGAAAAAAATGCTACTTGGCATGCTATTGACTGGTATTTACATGCAAATGAAGGATGGAATGTTGGAAATGTTTTGGGGATTTTATTTTGAAAATTCTTACGTTGCAGAAGACTGACTGCATTTTCATTAACTGATAGACTGTATGTCTGAAATATTTTACAGTGCAAACTACAAACTAAAGTAAAACAAAGTATTGTTCAAAGTGATATTAAATGTCCATGTCAGACACACTCATAGTGTCCTCATTTTTCACGACTGTAAAATGTGAATAATATGAATAGTTTGAAATGTCATCAAAGAGTCTGTGAATGACTGTTCAGTGCTGGAGAGTCAGGATGTTTTAGTCTATGTCAATATGAGGATTGATGTCTGTTTGATCGTGGTTCTTTCTGTATATTTCATTTATTATTAAAGTGAAGTTAAATTTTCTTAACTTGACTTTAAACTACATCCTGGTCTTGGATGTTCTGGAAGAATAAAATAGGGGATCATGGAGAGTTCACCTTGTGTTTTTTTATTGGTTTGTGGCACAGATAGCAGAAGATAATCCCAATCAGATCATTGTAAATCTTTATTTATACAACACAAAAGCACGAGTACTGTCAGGATCACAGGCTTTTTGTGTCCCATTCACACCGTTTAATCTTGATAGGAGGAGATAAACCTTTATCTGTTTACTAGAAAGCATATCTGCACTCGGTTCCATCGGGGCTTTTCTAAATGAGGACGACTCGTTTTATACTGTTGTTAGATTCATTTACATGTCAGCAATTATATAATAATTCTCTACTCCTTTTTCCTACATTAACAGTTGTTTATGTCATGTTGAATAAACTGTATTGGTTTCTGTTGAATTTACGCATAAGTTATGCTATGCTACATACAGTTTTCAGTTGTTTTTACTGTATTTCTTATTTTTATGTGTGAAATTGGATGAATGATTGTATCTTATGTTGTTTATTTTATGGCATTTAGGATGGAAATGAACATTTATCCACATCTAATATGCACTGTTTCATTTCAATAAAATTAATCAGTTTGTTGTATAAATTTTAACTTAAACCTACTTGAACAATATGTCAAACATACTCTCCACATTCCAATTAGACTTTTTTTGCAAAAATAAAAATAAGGATGGCAATATGCCATCCTGCACAAGTTCTACAGTGTCAAAACCCCCCGTCCCATAAAGTGACAATAAAAATAAAGGTTTTTGTAAACAAACGTGCAGAACTTTCAAATCAACAACAAAGTACGTCTACTTCTAAATAAAAAGACTGGATCCATGAAGAGGAGACTTGTGTTGGTCTGGAGGGGTGGGAGCGTTTCCTATCACTGTAAGTGATAGGAAAACTTAAGTGGGTGTGTTTCACTGTTGAAGATTCACAGTTATATCAAAGCAGGACAAGGTGGTGATATCAGTGCAGGTGCTGAGTTGCTCGACCTTTGATTGGGCTGCGAAACGTTTTATCTGAGTGAAAGTCTCGTGCTGTTGTTGTCGGTGAACAAATAATACTCACCGACGTCCACTGGAGGTCACCGTTCTTCAGAAGTTTCCGGATCCTACTCAGAGCTTTGTTCCTTTTTTTCAACACTCTCAGAGGATTGAAGCCAAGCTGAAAACACAAGGATCAAATTTGCAAGATAAATGCGCATGCATCTTTTTAAGAGAAGCGTTTACGCTGTGGTGAAACTCACAGCTTCCACCAGCTTGTTCCTAAAGAAGTCCATGTTGGCGAAGAAGATTGGGGACGGGATTCTGAAGATCTTCACCCCCTCTGGTTCATTTATCTGTGGAACATCAGGATGACCAAGAACAAGTTATTGTTATCTGACAGACACAAAGTTGTGTTTAATTCTAACGCACAAAGAAAATTATATATGTAATGTTTTCTTGGTTGCAAAACGTCAAAATGTGACAACAAAAGTTTCAAGTTTTGTGTCAAAATCTCATGTTTCTTGCTATAGCTTGCTGCCTGATAGATATAAGAATGGCTAACCGAGGCTAACTTACACCGACATAGTCCTTCCTGTCTTTGTAAATTTCTGTCCCCTCAATGTTGGCGAGCACACTGCAGCGAGGGCTGAAACACAGAAACGCAATAAAAAGTTTAACACTGGAACTTCCTATGCTGCTAGCATCACTGCTTCACTTGCTATGTTACACACTCAAAACCTTATTGTTCTTGCTTAAACCCACTTTGGCATAATTGGGAAACACTGGGCTCAGCATGCTTAGTGTTAGCATGCTAAACACAAAGCATGCTAAAATACAAGAAACTCTTGGTTGGCTGAAATTTCTACAACAGGCTAACTTAGTGGCATTATATTAGATCACCATAGTATTTATTTGTGAGTTGTAATTTAGAGGGTTTTTTGCATCAGGAAGTAGACCCTGGCAAGATACTAACAACTGAACCCGGAGGACGACGCAGATCAACTCGACACCAAGACCAACAGCCAATCCCAGATCCAGCCCCAGGAGGATGGCCGCTACGCAGGTGACCATCCACACCACCTATACAAAAAGAAATGGTCTTTATTAACTCCATTTGTGAACATATTTACTAAAATAACTCAATTGTTTGTTATCTTACACAATCTGGCCTGTCTCTCCTCCACAGGTAAGGAATTTCATTGAACTGCATCAGCATACCCTTCAGGTTGATGATGACCACGGCACCCAGCACAGACTGTCAAAACGCCGGAACAAGAGTTCCTTTCAGAGACCTGATTCTCTGTCAGTGTGGCAGTTTTAGCAGACTGTAGTTCTCTTACCTTTGGTAGAGGCTCCAGAAGATATCCAATAGCCAAAGTGACAATCATCACTATAATAGCTGATAGTAAACCAGCGATCTGAATAGATAGAGAAAAACCATCAGACTGGAAAATCCACACAACTAAAACAATCAGAAACATATTTGTAAGGATTTGTAAATAATTTCAAGTGTTTTAAGTGACTTGAATATTTCTGAAAAGGAGAATATATCATATTTTAGCAACAGAATCTAATATTCTGTTGCTATATCCTTTGCATGCCTTGAAAGAATCTAAAGGATATTAATCCCAGCAAATGTTTACATTGACTTTCAACATGGATATGGCAATTCTAAAACATGTAACTATGACTACCATATGTTTAAAATGTGTCCATATTGACATTGTCTTGAAGCCTGTCAACATTTTTAATTGGAATATGTCAAATACATACCCCCGGATTATGAAACAATTGGATTATTATATGTAATGGAAACAACAATCGTAAACTAATAGATTAGGTCACAACACTGGTGATGTCATGGCAACAACAGTCATCAAAGAGACCACGAGACAGAGTTGAAATGTTGAACAATTAGCGAGAGAAATATTTTTTCTCTATCAAATGTGTAGCATTGTCTTCATGTGAAGAGCTAAATGATAGTGAGAGAAGTAAATGCAGATGGACTTGTAGAGTGTCCTTGGAATAGTTTTTATACAACGAGATTACTACATTGTAGTTAAAGCCCTAAAAGTAAAACATGTACTGACTATGTGGAAAAAATTATACTTTCATAATCTATGATTTCACAGAGTTCTGTTTTTGAGATGCAAGAGGGCTGTAATGTAGTACTTAAATCCACTCAGGTTGTCTAAAATAAACGCCTTTATCAACTATATTAAATATTAATGAACACAACTGCTTAGTTTACCTGAGTTTTTCCTCCTGTACTTTCTTGCACCGCACTCCTGGAAAGCGCTGTACTGGCTGCAAAGGCCTTGAAGGACGCTCCAAAGATATTGCTAACTCCGAAGGCGATCAGCTCCTGCAGAGAGAAAGTGCCTTGGTACAGAGGTACACATCACAAGCATACTAGACCGTATATTAAGCCAGTGTTGCAGCATACCTGGTTTCCATCTATTGTGTAATCATGTTTTATTGAATAGACTTTTGCCACAGAGAAGGCCACAGCAAAACCCACTATAGCCATTGGGAAAGCATCCATCGCCGTGTGCTGGAAGACCTGAAGGTTTGGGGCGACTGGAGCCTCGTATCTGCAGCACACAATCCGTCAGACAAATGTCATCCATGCAATATTCATATTAAAACAAAAACCTACAAAGTATTCTGCTAACATTTTAGCCAGTCAAAGTAAATGGAAGAGAGAACAAATTATACTCACCCTCGGGGAATTTTCCCAACAACATCAATGCCATATCTGGTCTTGAAGTCAAACGCATAAGAAACTCCACAAGTAATAACAGTCTAGGGAGAACACAGGGAACATGGGGGTCAAAACTGGACGACATGCATAATTAGATTTTAACTAGATTTACAGTCATACAGTCAGAAACCTTGTGGTCTTATGTCCCTTTAAAATGTGTTTACAATCATAAAATGAATCCTGAACCTGTGGTATCACTGCATCTATCAGATAAGGAAACAGTTATAACTATGGCAGATGTTTCACAATGCTTGCTCACCATGATAACTTCTATCGGGATGGGAACGGGCAGTTTCGATTTATATCTGTCATTTAGCTCTTTCACAAGAAACACCATCACCATGATCACGAGGGAGATCACGATGTCACACACGTTGCTGGACGTGATCTTGTTGAAGATGATCTTCAGAGTCTGAAAAACACAGCAGGAGTTGAAGGGATTCACCTCATTGCTCCCTTTCCTACGTTAAGGTGAGAAAACGACGGAACAATTTGTAATTACATATATAAGGGAGAGGGGTCCACTGATGCCAGGAACCTGGAGCCCCAACACAAACTTTAACTGAGATACAAGGATATGGATGGCAGCAGCTGTGGTGAACCCGGAGACCAGGGTGTCAGACAGGTACATGACCACGAAGCCCACCTGAAGGATTCCCATTGCCAGCTGGAAAACAAAAACAAATCCAATTGAATTTGCTTAGAACATTAAAGATGTAATTCTGTACAGAACAAACAGAATGACATTCACAAAATAATTCTGTTAAAAAATGTAATTAATATTTACTTGTTCATACAGTAACTAAAGTCTTGATAGTGCATGGAACCTTAAAGGGGCAGTATTGTATATTTTCCAGAAACATGGTACCATTTTGCCTCTGTCCCTTTAAAATATCCTGGTGCTTTCTGAAGCGCTTGCCTTCAGGACGTCATCACAACATGGCTCCTCTATTAACCCTTTAATAAGTTTTTATCAGTGTTGAACTGAGTGGTAGCTCCTGTAATGAGCTCAATAGTTGTGCAGTTCTATTAGGTGTTGGCTAATTGCTGCTGGCTAGTCTGAAGGAGCTGAAAGGAGGAATTCTACGAGGGTACAAAGAGAGATGCTTCGTAAACAATTTCACCAATAATTTAAAGTAATTTTTACTTCATTGTCTACTACAGGAAAAACACTTTAATTGGCCACTTGTTAGTACTGTGTAAGAAGAGACTGTTAATAGAAACCAAGGCTCTTTGGACCAGGAATAAATTTTTAAATATGTTATAATCCAATTTTGAAGAACCCTTGGAACTTGTACCCCCGGTTAGTGGCGCCCTGGTTCTACAGCCCATCTGCTTCAAGGTTCAACTTGAAGGTGTGAAGGACTTTGTGTGAAACTTAACTTTACCTGTTAAGTCCATTGAGCCACTGTCGCTTTATTCTCCTTAATCATTGATATCAACATGGCACTTTTGCAGCTGCTTAATTCAATATTTTACAGTTTCAGGCTATTGACAGTAAAACTAAGAGATGATTGTGACTACAACCAGCAGATCTGCAGCACCGACACAAGTGACCTTTAGCAGAGACTCGAGGTCAATTGGTTGATTACACAAGTACCTATCTCAGTGTATTGCTACCATGCCAACTGCATAGCTAATCTATTCAAGACAATGGAGGGTTTCATGGATAGTTGCCATGGGCATGTGAGATAAAGCTGATGAACATTTAACTTTCATTTGCCACTGTGGCTTCCCCTCATCAGCTCTTATCAACATCTGATCAGTAGCTTCTTTCAGCATAGACAAGTCCTCTTGCCAAGTCTGAATGGCATCTCGTTTCTGGTGCAATAAACATGTTGGGAAATGAAACAACAACCTTGGTTTGGATGCTTTTACTGTCTAAGACGTGACTGTAGAACTGACGTGATGAACTGAAAGGTTGAAAAGCTTTCTGACCTGCATGATGCCAACCAGGAAGGTCACAGAGGAGGCCACCAACACTCTCTGCTCGTCTACCGTCAGACCTGCAAACGCTGTGATGTTGGCAGCTGGCCCTTCGTCTGGGATGAGCCGAGTCACCACCGAGCCAATCATCAGACACAAGACTGGAAAAGGACCTGCAGAATAGAAATTTTGTGGAGTGAATGTGCTTGAGTGATATCTTGGTCTGGTGCTTTAGTGTTGAGCTGACATATAAAGATTTATTTGTAGTCGGCCTGGACCAAGCAGGCGGTCTGTTCATCAGCTCCTGCTGGACCCTGACCTTTCTGTTTCTATCTTTTTTCTTCTGAAGTTTGGTTCTTTTGTTGTAGCTGTTTTAGGCTGAACCCAGAATGGAACTGGTAGGTTTGTGGATGAACTTGATTCTTTTTTTTTCCATGTCAACATTTTACCAGACATCAACTGCTGCAACACCATCGTGCAACTTTGCCAATTAGCAACGGGAAGAAGGTAAAGACTCGTCATCCTGAAGGACTGAAACTTTGGGTTCTTAACTCGATTTGAGTGGCGTCAGAGTTTACAGGTTGTAGCATTTCTTTTTCGTCTACGCATTGACCACAAACCATTTCTTCTGCTAGCAATTTGACCCAAATTTTTGTTTAGATTGTAGAATGCTCTGCACTGGATTTCACTTCCTGCTCTCCGGTCTGCTTGGCGTTTGAACAGCACTGGAATTCACTTCAACAAAACCGAAATCTAAACACAGGTTTTTAGGTGGACCAGAGCCCACTTGTTTAGGCTGGATGAGAGATCGATTGCACGTTCACACCTCCCCAAATTCTGAATGTCAGCCTTACCTACTGAGATGTGTCGAGAGGTTCCCAAGAAAAAGTAGGTGATGATTGGAAAAAAGGCAGCAAAGAGTCCATACCAGGGTGGCAGAGAGGCCAGCAAGCAGTAGGCAAGACCTGCAAAACAACAATGACAAACGTCATCAGAGTTACGGTATAATAATTATTTATCTTTTTTTTGTAATCAATAATACTGAGAAATATCAAAGATGCCCTATACAGAATTTTGCATAACACTAATTATAGATAAATATGGATGTCATCTGTTTAGCCATAGTGCTTCCTTGACATATAGCTATAAAACAGCATGCAGAGAGAAAAGTATGAACCCCAGATCAGGAGCAGAGGCTTGAGGTACTCCCAGAAGAGTAAACACTCACTGAGGTGTATGGTCAAACCTTTATTCTATCTCTCTTCTGTCAGAACCTTTACTGCCATTGCAGCATTCCAAACAAGAGACCAATTATGATTATCAACAATAAAGCCAACCTAATCTGGAGCTTATCAAAGGATCATTAAAAACCTTTGGACTTTTAAATCTTGCTTCACACCATCTAACACATCCAAAACACATCTCAATAGTTATTTTTTATAACTTTTTTTAATAGTCATCTTATCACTAAAAACTATTTTGCAATGCTTTTTAAGGTAAAAAAAAATTTACCAAGTCATTCCTGAAGTCAGCAGGCATCATAAATTTGGGCTAAATATTAGGTGGGAATAAACCAGTGTTGATATCTTTGTTTGAAAAGAGAGAAACAGCTGTGTGTATTACAATAGCATGACATCAGGATCATCAACATTCTTTAGATTAAGACAACCAGCCATTGTCCACTCAGAGATGTGGATAAGCAGAGTGGATGAACATTTATCAATCCACTTCTGGGTGTGATTGTTGCATGTTCTCATTCAGAGGCAAACTAATTACCACAGGAAGTGTTTTCACTGATAAACAATCATTAATGATTTTGCTATTCATTGCTCAGTGACACGATGTCACTGAGCAGCCATTAATGAATGGCTGATCATATATGAATATGAGCAGCCATATTTATAGCAATCCAAATCAAGCAATCTTGATTTTGATTTTTAGCAATCAAAATCAAGATTACTATTAATCTTGATTTTGATTCATAGCAAAATCAGGACGACTAGTCCAGTCATCTGGACCGTTTAATCTGCTGCTATCCAATCAGGACGAAGTCTTCCTCTGCTGCGTTTGTTTGGGACTCGGTGAACACGCCGATGAATCGTACCTTGCAGGACAGCCACCAGTCCTGTGCTGACACCAGACACGATGTCGCTGAGCAGCCACTCTTTGATTCTGTAGATTTTCATCCAGCCGATGATCGGCAGCAGAGAGAGAGCTGCGTTCTTGGCCCGTTTGGCGTCACATCTGAGGCCGGGCGAAACAGAAACACGAGAAAGACAGTCACTGCCTGGACGGGTTTTGCGCCATAATCCACATTCTGTGTTTTTGATGATATCCAGTCATTGGGAAAATAAGTCTTTATACAAGGTAATTCATCCCTACATCCACTGGATTGCTATTGGCCAAGAAGAAAGGCCTGTTTTTCTTCTTGGAGTTTGAAATGTCAGTCAATTAGACCACAGAATTTTGTTTCTTCTGGTGTGATAATGAACTTTTTGGTTAAATTCATTTATCTGTAAAAGCCTGATGGATGTGAGCAATAGTTGACCTTGTGGATGGAAAAGAAAGGAAGAAAAACTTGGCTCAAGCATGGACGGATGGATGAAACTAATGCTGAGGTCTGTCAGTGGAAAATTACTCCTACGAGACAATAAACTGGGACAGGTTTGTTAATCTTCTGATCTGTGACTTTATGAAATATTTGCTTTTACTACATTTCCAATATAGAACAGAAATATGCTTTATTGTCTCACAGTGGGGAAATTGATGTCAGACAGTGAACTGAATATAAAATGTATGTTTAGAATATGGAGTGCTGCCTGGAAGCCTGGCTGGAAGGTTGACGTAAGAAACTCGACTTCAACAGCTTTTTAGAAGCCAAACAAGGTTTAGAGCTCTATATACGTCCAGATCTTCAGGGGGTTTAGGACTTAAACATCATAAACCCTGATCTGAACAAAGACCTCCGTTTAAAATGTAAAAGTCGAGCCGAAGTTCAACAAAATGACAGTAAAACTTCCTCACTTTGTTGAACGTCAGCATCCAATTTTTCCTCATTTAAATTCAGCCCAACTGAATTCTCAAGGTTTCAGGTTAGAGTCTGGAGTGAGGCTGAATCAGAAATGACCAAAATCCAATGTTAAAGTTACAATCCAGATTTTAGTGAAACTGTATTTAGTTTGTCGCCTATACAAAGTTTATCAAATTGTTTATCAATTAACTTTGGTTACTTTTCCTGAAAAAGTTTATTTGACAAATAGAAAATATATCTTACTAAAATTAAGCATCCAAGTCTGTGATGATTAGAGCTCTATGAAGTTCTGACACTTGTTTGTTTTTCTTCTTGTTCTTTGCTGCATGTTTTTCATTAAATTCGTCCTTCAAGGTTGCTTACTTGTGTTCTGTTCAGGTTATTTACTAATGGTAGCTAATTGGCTCAATTTTTTTCGTTTTTGCCTTTTGCGATGTCATCGACTCAAATGTGCAAAAAAGCAGGATTAGCCATTTACGAAGTTTGACATTTTTAAAACCGTGAGATTGTGAACTCCAGAAGTGGAAATTCATACTTCAGCATCCAGCTGTGCCTTTGTTGACTGTCTATTTGATCATTTAAAAAAAATTAAAAATGGTTTCTTTAAGACCAAAGGTGTGTGTATTCCATACCTGAAGTACTGCTTGACGTGGTCCAGAATTGTCTTGTGATGCCTGTAGACCTTCTTATGCTCCTCATCGAATAATTCCTCAGAGTACAGCGGCCTGGCCACCACATAGTGCCTGGCTCCTGTTCGCATCATGTTGCCTTTGCTGTTTGGAGGACCGCTGTTGCCCGCTGTGTGACTCTAAGGCCTAATAATCACATTAGGTCAGGAGGAGAAAACATGTGTTACCTTTGAACATCATTTTTCAAAGATTAATAACAGCAAGCAGCAGAAGCTCCAGATCCTCAGATTCAGAGAGAACACAAAAACCAGGCGATGTGATTTGACAGCCTCTGTTTTAGCTCCCAATCAGTGAGGAGCGCCTGGAATTGTGGAATTGTAACCAATGCTCACTTTTTACAGCAACTTTGTATGTAGTCTGAGTCAGCTTTTTTTCCTTTTTTTTTTGGAGGGGGGGTGGTAGAATTATATATTTCTAGTTAAAATGGGTCGTTGGGGGTCAATTTAGTTTCTCCCAGGCTAGTTTCTGTGTCATTTTACTTGATTAAATTAGAACATAGACGATGAAATTCACAGTGAACTTTTTTTGGACTGAAATGCAAAATCTTCCCAAGAATAACGGGACTTTACGTCATACCATCGGTCACTTTTACTGTTATTAAAAAAATAAAATCCTATTTCTATAAATCTGACTTTTTCCTCTTTCAATATCACTAAAATTAGATCTAATTAGATTTAAATTCCTGCTGCAATTTCCATCTTATTTTTAAATTACCATTATTATTTTGTCAGTTATGTTGCATGACATTTTCTTTACCTTTTAATCCAGTGTAGCTCCCAAAAAAAATGATAAAAAATATTTTTACTAACAAAATTCACTCATTTTAGCAATAAGACTTCTGAAGCTAGAACAAATTTTGAGTTTCATGTGTAAATCATTTGAAAAACTGTCAAAGAACTTTATATTATTACTTTTGTTGTTTTTTTTTTAATATTCCCATTAAATACATAGTGGTCTATTATTCCACATACCTCATACACTCCTCAGTTGTAAGCTTCCTTGCTCTGCTGCTCTCGTTCCAGCACCCAGGGATCAACTGGGACCTCAGACTCTTCTGCCATCAATAAATCCCACCTCAGCCGCTTATCACGACTGTAATTATTAACAGCAATTATGATGAGGTCCCTCTTTCATTCAACTGCTAGATGCCCTTTGACCATTCTTCACACTGATATCTGTGGGCGCAACTTTCAGTGCATTGGAGGATGTGGTCAGGTTGATTTTATAAAGTGGAAGGAAAGTGGCTTTTTTAACAGGAAGGTGCAGACATGTGAACTTCCAGGGACACGACTAGAAATTAAGAAAAACAAAAGAGAAGAAAAGATAAAAAGGTAGTCAGGAAAGACAGAAAATATTAAATCCAATTCATCCTGAAATAGCAAAAAAAAAATTAAATACATTTCTACAACTGCAAAGGTGAATGAAGAATCAAAGTGTTGAGATTGGTCAGACATCCTGTGGATGATTCATTTACTGTATTCAGGCTGAAATGCAAACATTACAGTGTGTGGATGACCTCAGCTGAATGAAGCGGAGGCAGCATCTGTCACGGCTCTGCTGAGGGTCCAGGACATGCTGGGCTCTGCTTCATGGGAAATGTGAGCTTTTTTTTTCTTTTTGTTTTGTTTTGTTTAGTTTTTTCTAGGAGTCAAATCTGTTTTTCTTCAAGTGATTTTCCGATGAAATGGTTGTGTAATAGTTTTAATCAGACAAGATTTTGACTGCACTCTCGGGTAAATTTCTTATTACACATGAACAACCCTAATAAATTGGTATGGGCTGATTGCGTGTTTGTCACCAGACTGTTTTTTTTTTTCATGTGACATGATGCTGAGTGATAAATTACAGTGAGGGGATTAATGTTTGATAGCGGTTAGAACAATGTGAACCATTTTCCACATGGCGTGCTTTTATAAATAAGTGAAGGCTGTGAAGACCAATGATTACAGGTTGTGTAGAATTTGGTCCAACCCAAAACGCCACTGATACTAATGCAGTGTTCACTTTAACAGCAATTTATTTTTTAAGTTTTAGCCTTAGCCTGTTGACTAAAATATCATTTAGTTTTAGACGTAATTTTGTGATTAAAATGGTTTTATTTTTGTCAACTAATTCTAAAAAATCTTGAGCCAATTTAGTCAACTTTTTTTTGTTGTTGTTTTTTCAACCAGTTGGCCTGGATAAAAAAAAAAACGTGCAATGAGTGGCACTGCATATTGCTTTCTTCGTTTAAAAAAATATTACTCTAAATCAGAAAGAAATACCATACATATCCATACAAAATAACAGTTAATGCATTAAACATAAAATTGGCTAATAATGCTGTATTAGTAATAATTTATACTAAACATCCAAGACAATCAACACCACAGTATTCTACTGAAAGCACAACAGGAAAACATGTTACATTTTCCCATTTGCCTTGTACTTATCCTCACTGACGCTGTTCAGCCAGGGATGTGCGTCTTCCCACTCACGTCTGTATTTCGCAAGTTTTTGCTGCCGACGACGTGTTGCGGCGCCGTGCGGCCGTTTAAAACAGGCGCAGACAGTGAGCGACGGAGCGGGGGCGGCCCGTCTCTAAGCAACCGTGACAGCACCCCCTGCAGGCAGCAATGCGCCGTAGCAGCCCAGGAAGTTTTTCATGGCGGGTTTTTGCTAGCTGTAGTTTAGCCAATTCAAGAATGAGTCTGTATTTTGATAAGACTGGTGTCAGCCCTTCCCCAGCCATCACAATAACACACACTGAAACTTGAACTGTGTTTTTCCATACCTGCTGTGATATAAATGTTCTTAAGCCATTTATCCACTATTACTTTTAAACACAATCCTTTGCTAAGCTAACTGTTGTGTCGCACTTTGAGCTCTCGCCACATTTGAAATATTTACACACATTATATTCGCAAATATATATCTACAGTATTTTGCAAGCAATATTTCTACACTTTAATTACTTGTCTATTCTTAGTTTGAAAGCGAACAACAGCAAAACCTCTCTGAAAAGGTTTAGAAATGCTAATTATTTTAAATATAATGTAAAATAGGTAATGAAGCACAAATCATAGAATTACACTGAATAGATATACCCTTATGGATTGGAAATAATTTTTTTCAGTATTGAGGCCAGTGTAAATATCTTCAAAACAAACTATTTTGGATAAAGCGCACTAGATAAAAGCTAACTTTAGCGTGTTTGATTTGTAGAAATTAAATCCATTTTGTTTAGCTCAAATTTCGCGTCAACACTGCGCAAAATGTATGTATTTTATGGTCGATACAAAAATCACAACAGAAATGGCTCAACAGCACCCCACAGGAAATTTAAATACACCCTCCCCATAAACCTTAGTTTATCGTAGAGACATGAAATTTGGCACTATTGTACAACTCCCCAAGAAGCACAGAAAAGTCTCCTGTGACTAAGGTCTACACCAAACAGGAAGTCGGCCGTTTTGGATTGAATGTCTGATTTTGACCCCGTTTTGGCCGTTTACAGCCTCCACATTTGATCGAACTCCTCTTAGGGATTTCGATCGATCTGCTTCAAACTTGGTCAGCTTGTTCATGACATGTCTGATTCAAACTTGTCAAAACGCTGAGTTTTATGCTGAAGGGATGATGTCAGGGGTCAACAGGACGAAGGGGGCTCAAGAGAAGTGTCGTTTGGCCACAAAGGGTAATATTATAGTCAGTTAAATTTAATCTGTCACTGCAATCTTACCCTTGGCATAGGATCTGTAAAGACACCATGGCCTGAGTCCTTTACATGAATGAAGTTTGGATGAAATTGAACTCAGCTGTCCAAAGCATGTGGTTAATGACACTACATTCATAATATAACAAGAGGGCAAATATTTTTCACAGCTCTTTATGGTCTGATAAGACCTGTATAATGGGAATAGAGTCAAAGCAGTTCAGTGATATGAGAGTTCACTTTCTATTATTGTTCCAGTTTGGGATGTAGAACTTGTGTGTTCTGCTGCACTGAAGTTGCGTCCAAAAAATGAAAGTATGTGAAAAGTGAAACACATAATCAAACCCTGACATCCTTGTTATTAGCGAGTGCAGTTGGTCTGACATATTATGTCATATAAGCTTACGATCACCATGAAGAAGTGACAGAGAAATGAATCAATTAATACCATGACTTTTTATAATTTACAGTAATATTGTACAACGAAGAACGCCAATCCACCAACCGAGAGCTTTTGAAACACAATGTTCACTGTGTCACATTTTTCTTGCCATGTTAGCATGACTCGACATCAGAAGCAGTAAATTAAGATATGTGTCTCGTCATGTCAGGTTTATTTGCTTATAGCTCTGAGCTGACTCTAATCAAAGCAGGTCTACGGAGTTGAGTGTTTGGGTTGCACCCGGAAAAAAAAGAAAATCCCAAATCCTCTCAGAGAATGCCCAGCAGTTTATTCAGATTGTTTGATGTTTTTATGAAATTTGATGAAACAAGACATACTCACGGTTTAAGAACCTATTCTTTTCACAAAAAGAGGCCATGGCAACACTTGAGAAAACCGCATAAAACTACAACAACATGGTTCCTCCTCCTCACCCAAATCCTGATGAAAATTTAAAAAAGAGAGATCATATTTCTCCTACTTTAGCTTCTCTTCATTGGCTCCGTGATAAATCTAGAATAGAATTTAAGATTCGAAGTAGAATTACTTCAAAATATCTGCAAAAATAGTAGTCAGAAGTATCCTAACCAATTAACATAATTAATAAGTATATGTAAATTTAAAAAAAAACTATATGCAAGTAAGTAGCAGTCATTGGACAAGAGCTGGGGTTGACCGTAGAGAGGAGGGCAGTCCGTTATAGGGGAACAGAGACACACTAGGCAAACAACAACACACTTTAAAGTACCAGTTAACGTAGCGATCATGTTTTTGGACTGTGGGAGGAACCTGGAGTACCTGGAGAGAACCCACATACACTCTGGGATGTAGAAACCTCTGTGATGTTTATAAAGCATAAGATGAAACTTTTAAAAAAACTATAAACTGCCTCAACGGCTCTGTCAAGGCAGGCCGAGTCTTACTCAAGTAAGAGTCTTCAGGAGACAGAAACATGGCCGAAGCTGGATACGCTTCAGTCTCACTGACACCAAGGAACGAGAACAAGAAGTTGAAATGTGGCACACAGAATGTCCCCAACTGTCCTGGAGGTGTGACCAGAAAGCAGTGAGACACACAGGGGAGGCTGTGCTTCTAGGAAACAAGGCATGGTGCTATCAGACTGATAACTGTAACAATAAAGGGTCTCAGGTCTGATAGGTTTCATTGAGCTCCACAACAGTGACGTCAAAAGGTATGACAGTATTTACCTGGTCCGGAAAAAGGTGAGTAAGTTCAAGCATTCCACAACTACAAGAGAAGTAAGTACAATAAAGGCAAAAGCATCTAGCAAGTGCTAAATTACAAACCTCTGATAAACAAGTGTAACAAAGTGACTGTGAGCCAGAGTATGAGGCAGAAAACAGAAGATGTTGCAAGGTTATCTGGGCAGACGGTGTGAATGCTACATTCACATGCATGGCACTGATCAAGAAACGATAACGACCCGACATTTACGCTGGTATCTTTACTTTGAAGCCAAAATGCTTGAAAGACTGCTGCCATTATTGGAGGAGAGTCTTTTTTACAATGTTGGTACCTGGAATTTCTAATCCAGCTTCACAATAAAACCACAATGTTACAGTGGGATTAAAATGTTATCACTCCTGTCATCAGCGATCTGAAATTCTGAAGATAAATGACAGAGTGGATCTGAAGAGTTACACAACCCTGTTAAAATGCCAGCTTTTCTGTTTTGTGCGAGAGCTGCAACATGTGGTTCCCGTAACTCTGCACACCATCAGACTGATACTTTTTGGAAGCATTTTCTGATTTCATGTCTGACCGTTAGTTGTAGAAAATGTGACTAGACGCTAGTCAAATTCAGACGGACTTTTATGGCACTTGATTATTTTTATCTTTCAGCCACAGCCAAACTTCAGGTTCTTCTGGTTGAATAGTTGTATCTCATGATTTTCCACTAAAGGGAGATTCCATCCCACATCATCACACTGCCTCCACCAAAAGTTGTTTGGCAGTGGCAGAAAAGATTTGTCATGTTTCCAACAGGGAGAGGACTCCATCAAAACCATTTCCTGGAAAATGCAGCAATCTTTAAATGAACTGTAAACCGGCTTTCAAATGGTTTCAGGTTTACTGTCAAGAGGCGTCAGTACATAGAAAAAAAAAAAAAACACTAAAAAGTCTACATAAAGGAAAATTATTGTGTGTTAATGTATTTCAAATACATAGTGATACTCCTGCAGTTGAATGAACTGTTGATGGTTCATTCAGTTTCACTTGTGGAACAATTAATATCTAACGAGATAAAACAGAATTCAACTGATCCTAAATAAATGGAAGTAAAATGAGCCAAAAGGTGAAAAATGTAATCAATTTACATCATGGTCATTATTTCTGTTCAGACTCACTTCGTAGATCCACTTCAACCAGCTGTTTTATTGATTGTTGTTCCCAAAGATTTTCTTCTGGGCCCCCCTATGGAATCCCCTTCACAAAAAAAAAAAAATCAACTGGGCACACACATCGTTCAACCAGACATAAACCTATATACATATATTGTTTTCAAACTCCACTGAAGTTTATTCCACACTTCAAGGTTGCAACAAAACACACTGCAAACCATCTTTACAGTGAAACACTTTTGTGTAGCTGTTTTTTTCCCCCCCCATTCATCCATACTGCTTCCCCACACTTTGGGAACCACTGAGTTAATCTGTGTTGTTTTTTCAGATAATATCTTTCAGATTATAACACACACTTATCAGAGATAAGCAAGGCAAATACACAACAACTATTGGACAAAAAGAACAAGCGGGAAATAACCCGTTACAAGAATAAAAATCTGAACTGGTACTGACGACTCTATTCATTTTTCAGGACATGCTACAGGGACAGAAAAAATATCCAGATCTGTGTTTTAATTTTATCTTTAAACCCATAAAGAGCTGATGAAAAGCATAATCAGTTGTAAAAACCTGCTGTTATCTCTCAGATAAGAGTTTGCAGATAGGAAAACACACATAAGATCACAAACGCTTCTATTTCCCAGTCCAAGAGCGTGTTCTGACCCAAAAAAACAATCAGTCCCAGAGCTTCAGCCTCAACTCTTCAAAGATTTGTTTATGACACCGACTTTAAACCAGCTATAGCCAATAAACCACTGATAGAGATAATAAGAGTCCAAACGAAAATAAAGACTCAAATAAATATTTTAAATAAAATCCTAATGGAAGTTTGTAACTTTTTTTATATTCATAGAAAAAAAAAACAACAAAACAACCTGCTGTTAAACCGGATTCTCATTTAAACATCACTTACTCTTACAGAACAGTCAGTTCTCGAAGGAGAGGTGTTCCTCCTCCAACACAGGAACCAGAGTTCCCCAAGTCACCGGCCCACCGGACTGGGTTTCGTCTTTGTGTGTGTGTGTGTGTGTGTGTGTGTGTGTGTGTGTGTGTGTGTGTGTGTGTGTGTGTGTGTGTGTGTGTGTGTGGGGTGTGTGTGTGTGTGTGTGTGTGTGTGTGTGTGCGTGTGTGTGTGTGTGTCGCAGAGGAGGCTCTGTGTATGTTTGCATTGAAGCTTTCATGTCTAAAGGCCACATCTGTGTCACGTTCTTTGTTTGAAGAAATGGGAGTTGAAACACATTCGCTGAACGATGTTGATGCTGGGGACCTGCAGGTCTTCCATGCAGGACAGGCTGATAACCTGAGGGACAAAGGTCACACAGTCACATGGGCTGTGAAAAAAAAAATCTACAGGAAAAGCAAGGTGCAAATAGAAAATTGAATTGTTGCTTGAAAAAAAGCAAAAGTTGAGTTTCATCCTAACACAAAAAAACCTGGCAAAAAAATTTAAAAAACCACTTCTTGTTTCATGGAAAACTTCTATTCATTTGGAAAATGCAGCTTGAATTCCACATAGTATTTTACATGAAAGTTTTATACCCATGATTAAAACTGTCACCATTTGATTATGGGTTATTTGCAACAGTAAAGTAAACCATTTTTTTGTTTTCACGTTTGTTTACCTCCAGTGGTTCTGAATATTCTGCCCTGTGTGGATCATTCAGCCTTATTTGAGACGATCAACTGAAAGGACTTGCAGGCCACAGAAATTGAAATTTTATTTAAATAACAGATGCAAAAATAATTGAAGTACAAACAGTATCCTGTTGATTTTTTTTTTTTTTTTGATTTGGAAAAGTCTGCAGGTTCTTCTCAGTTGAATGAACCTGATGTGGATCACTGCTCCTTCAAAAACTGTATTCAGCTCAGTTTAGTGAAAAGATGCACCTAAATTTGCTTTTGAGTAAAACACACAAAAATATTGATGCCGCAATTTATTCTCAACTTCAAATAAACACACAAGTGTGGTTCTATAAGAGAATAACTGTGTGCTGCACAAAAATGCTTAACTTCAAGAAGTTGTTGATTGGTCTGTGAAAATCTCCTGAATTTTTTTTCTTCCATTACTTTCTCTTTTTGGTTTGATCTGTTTTCTGTTTGTTAACTTCCCTTTTGTGAATCTGCATGGAAAAATCTAAAAATGTTGAGTCCAGCTACATTGTGTACTGATTATTCTAAATAAAGTGATAAACAGATAGAAACAGCCCGTGTGGCTAATGCTACATGCTAACACATCGTTAGCTATCGTCCCTGCTGCTTGGAATGTTTATGGAAAGGTTGGTCTTGAACTTTCAAGACCAACGACTCCACTCTTGAAAACTTTATTTTCTTCTTTGTAATGTCTTTGTGACATCATATTAGTCCTGCACATTGTCTCATTTGTTGATAAGAGACACTTGAGAGATAAGTCCATCATTACTTCCTTCCTATCTGCGTCAGTCTGGTTCAGGTCATCGGATTTTATCTCTTTCGGCACAACAATGAAGGTGAGAATATAAATTTTAGGCTGCGGGAATTTTCCTTCGAGGGTCATCAAAGTTTGTTGTGTTGCTATTCATAGTGCTTCCTCCGTTAAATATTAATCAAGTACAGTGTTAAGATTTAAAATGAACACATACTACACTGACAATATTTTTTATATTTTATACTTACTTATTTGAATATTTGTGAAGCCCTCCCCATGCTCTAACAAGTGGAACTAGGTTGAACAGAAATATTTTTTTATTTCCAGGGGAAAACGTCCTTCGCAAACCTGCTTTAGAAGATTCCTCATACTGTAACGAAAAAGATTTGCATAACTAACTCGGCTTTTTGGTTGTGTTCCACAGAGAAAGATGTTCCTTTGCTAACGAAAGGTTCAAATGACAAACACGGGGCCTGAAGGAACCTCCAGACCAACACTACTCTAGATGTGCGAAGTTGGTTTCCGGTTCTAACTCCTGATTCTGCCTCATTTTTCACTACGTTCCGCATTTTTGTCGACTCTAGTTTAAAAACTACAACACCTAGACTCTTCAAACCTGGACTGCATTATTCTGCTCTAGTAGCAGAATATTTAAAACCATGTTTGTGATTGGTGAAACTTTTATCTGATTTGTGAAACTTTAGTAAAGATTGATTTTACCCCCTTTTTTTTAAATCTCTGTCACAGTACAACTGCTCCAATTCCAAAACTACAATAGACACTTAAAACCGAGACTAAATTATTATCAGCTAATAATAGAATATTTAGTACAATATTTAGGATTTGTAAAACCTTTTTCTGATTTGTGAAACTGAAATAAAGGTTGATTTCACCACTTTTATGGATTTCGTTCACAATAGCAGGCAGTGGAAAATTAAGTGGAATCGCCCTTTAGCCATTTCCCGAATCGGAAGCTTGAATTGGAAACCAACTTCAGCTTCATTCTGGTTGTTAACTTGGAATGGAATATTCCAGAAGTTTGTGGAGAATTCCAGGATAAGCCACTGAGCTTTTAGAAAAGGGTAGTACTGAGTGCAACATCCAGTAAAATGCTACGACGTTCTCGAAGGTCAAAGAATATTCTAAAATAGTCGAGAAGCAAGCAGAAATAAACAGATGCTTTATTCTAGGTTGTCCCACAATAGTTTTAGTGAAACTTGAACTTGCAGAACCAGCAACTCTACTTTAAAAAAATATTCTTTGTTATTATTTATTTATTTTTTATATATATATTTCTACTGTACACTTTCTCATTTGTTGAGAAGACCCACTTTCCTTCTGATAAGTATTTTCTCAACCTACATAAAAATAGGTTTATGTAGGTAAACCTATCTTTAGGTTTATGTAGGTAAACCTATCTTTAGGTTTACCTACATAAACCTAAAAGTAGGTTTATGTAGACAATAAAACAGTTTATTGTCTGTTTAGACAATAAACTTTGTCTAATAAACAGACAATGTTTATTAGTTTTTAATCAAGTCTTTTGCAAAAGTGAGAAGACAGAAAAACTGCTCTTTCGAACAGCTCAACAAGCGCTTGTCTTTTTTACTAACACAAAGCAAAGCAGGAGTGAAAGGAATGTGGGGGGAAATAAATCAAAGAAAGGGGTCTATTCCGATAACAAGGATAAAGGAACACAGGAACTAACATCACAAGTAAGGAGTATTCCTGTAAATAGGAAAACAGCTGCATGTCCAGGGTTAAGAGAAAAAACAAGTTTTGTCTGGCACAGGTTTAACAAATTAGAACACTACCTTTAAATGAAACACAAACTAGTAAAACCAATAATGTCAGAATGATACCAAAACATAATTATTTGAACACCTTCCGTCTTATCTGTCAGTCTGATTCAGGCCATTCTGGCTCTGGAACAGGATATCAGCTCACACTCATCATACACAATAAATGATGCTGTTGTAAAAGCTCAAGTTTTGCACAATGGAAATTTCCATTTGGTCAACAAAGTTTGTGTTGCTGCTCTTTGCTCTTCCATGTCTTCCGCCGAATATTAGACTTAATAAAGTAACTTTTTAACAGTTTAGATCAATAGATCAAGCAGGGATTAGAGTCTTTTAAACTGTAGGACTTCTGGCTTCTGGTTTCAAATGCAGGAAGAATACAAGGTGATCATAAGATGAGGGGAAAACCCAACATGATGACACATTTCGCCCTGTGAATCAGGATTTTATTATTGCTATTCTAAATAAAGGCATTGCAGGAAATCAGTTCAGGATTTAAACCCAAGTTTGGCCACCAGGTACTCATATAATAAACTCTTATTATTTTTTTCTATTTCCCAATTAAATACATTAGAATGTGTAGCTATAATGAGACGAAGTGGAAAAGGAGTGATGGACGTTTTACGTCTATAAAATGCAACCATTACTCCAGAGAAGTGATATTGAGAATATGAACTTGAAGTTGTTTTTTATTATGCATCTATTTTTTTTTTAAATATTGCACTTCAGGGAAATATTTCTTAGGTTCACATGAACGTATAAGATAATTTCTGGTTGCACTGAATTCATCTGCAGTGAGTCCCAGTACCTTCATTTATTAATGATAAACAATAATTTCCAATTTGCCGCATGACATAAGACAATAGAAGGCATGTCTATTGGATTGCTCAAACGTGACAAAGATCAAAGGTGGTTGGAAATGTTATCAGTTAACAAATCATGTTTGTGGTGAGTGATAAACACGTGGGCCTCACTGGCTGTTCAATGTGATGGTGTAATGGCATCTGCAGTACATGCTGTCCTTGAACACATCACAGAAACTTTCCTTGAATCTGACTCACTGAAGGACAAGAAAAAAATAGATGTTCGTCATCTTTACTGATCAGCCATAACATTATGACCATCTGCAGGTGAAATCAGTTTATTACCACTCGGGGTTCTGTTGAGAAACGTCCTTCCTGGCTGTGAAGTGGCCTGTCAGTTACTTTTATATGTCAGGCTCTTCCTGATATTTCCAATCACATCCAAAACATGGGAACAGTACGCCCCCTACTGTTAGATTTACATCAGTTTGGAGGCCCGGAAAGATGAAAAATTCAACAGAACTTCCATGAGTAACTAGGAAATGTTTCAATAAGGCCAGAAATGGAAGGAAATTATTCCAGTTTAAATTCTAGTCATGATTAACTATTAGTCAACCAGCTGCCTCAAAAATTATGAAAGTGTATTGGGCACATATGGTTCTCAAAAAAGAAAACCTTTAAAACTATTTTTCACATTTAAAATGACAGATATATTTTAATCAATCAGAAATAAAAATTATTAGAGGAAGAAATATTTTAACATGCTCCAATAATCTGACTGCATCTAGTCTAGTCAAACCTTTGAACTGGCAGCATTTAGACTTTTTCTGTAGTAGTGAGTCTGATAAACCACAAACACAGTTCAGCTGTTTTAACAGTGGAAACGGGTCAGAACCAACAAGCACTGGTTCTGTTCTAGATGTGATGACAATCCAGCTGTATTTTCTTTATTTCTGGACTAAATAGACCAGCTGAGCAACCAGGCAGACTACACCATTCTCCCTGATGTACTGAAACCGTTAACACTGTTATGATGGATTACCCAGCTGGTCTCTCCACCCACTGCTCCACCAATGATACAGTGTGGATATTGGCATCCAGCACTAATGATACAGGCAACATGCCACACCATCACATGTCTCTGAAATTGAAGATCCAACATTTCAAGATTTTACACACAATACAGACCAAAGCTTCCCCAGCTGGGTGGGTTTACCAAATGCCAGGGTCCTTGTTAAAGATTCTTCTTCAGGCGATTCACTTGCTCAAGTTCAAGTGACTGAGACCAAAACCAATGTCTCTGGGATTTATATGAATAATTTTATTGGAAGACTTGACAAGAATATGTGTTGTCTTGTGTTTCCTGATCCAGATCCATTTACACTACGTTTGAAACGGGACCTTTTGTGCATCACGATGTTCTTCCAAATGCAAACAAAGGCGTTGAAGGAGGATTGGAACCTCTCTAGTGAAGAGCTGATGATGTTCCTCAGACAGGTAGCCGGTCCAGGTGGCTCTGCTCACAGTCTGCCCTAACTGACGAAGACCACCAGAACATTTGATATTACATCTGGTCATTGTCCCTGATTAGTTTACAATCAACCCTGGGAGATGCAATATTTTAGATTTGCTACGTCAAAATACCAGAAATCAATCAGCAGCAGCAGCATCCTCAGTTTCCTTAATGACTGATACCAGAGCTGCAGGAACACCACCTCTGACTGCACAATAGATTCTTTAAAGGTATATATTCTCCCAGAATGCGCGACAAAAGGGAACTTATCAGAAATAGTTGCCGACGGAGACTGCGACCTTGATGGTAGTGGAAATAAGGACAACATTAATATCTCCACTGCAGCAGTTCTTGGAAAACACACACCAGCAAAGTTATTGAGACTTAGCAGCAAAGATCCAGTCTGTCTACCTTGGGTTTAGCTGATATGCTGAGTTGTGGCATAGTGGCACAGAAACCTATAATACCTAACCCCATTAGGTATTATTAGGTATTATAGTCATTATACTGTGAAATCTGATCATTTTCTGGACTATTTCACTGTAAGACATGGATAGAAACTGTATTCTCCCCTGGTTCAGTATAATAAACTTTTGGCCCATATTCATCTTTCATCATGTGCCACAGCAATTTATTAAAATCAGGTCCAAAAGATCTTTCAGATATAAACCTACAGGCTGAAAATCTACACTTTTACATGATGTTATGCATCTGGAGAAATTTAAAATGAAACATTTCTTCAGCTTTATCTACGGTGGCCCTGAGGTGCAAAACACTACAACATTAAGGAAAACGCAACAACATTAACAAAAACACAACAACATTAACAAAAACACAACAACATTAACGAAAAACACAACAACATTAACAAAAACGCAACAACATTAACAAAAACACAACAACATTAACGAAAACACAACGGAAGAGGTAGGTCCCAGTGGGAGACCTAAGAAGTCGCTGATTGGACGACAGGTCGTTTCTCTTTTGAACCGGAAGTTATTCTGGAATGAGTCTTAGTGAACGCATGCTAACCGACACTTCGTGGTTGATCTGTAGCATGTCCAGTATCACCTCGTATGTATGTGTTACCCTGCAACCTTGGGTGGCAGAGTAATGTAATATAAAGGATCTTCCTCCAACGTGTGTTGCTGTGACACAGGAAAGATGAGACACACACGTTGAGTTCTCGTTAACATCCAACGGAAGATTAATTCTTTTTTGTGAGCTCGCTCTTTTCTATGCCACCAATGCAATGCGCCCCTAGTGGTCATGTGGAGAATTGCGTGGACAAACTGAAACAACACTTAATTTGTTACAAGAAATTAAAAGATACAAAATAAAAAATTGTGTTTGGGGTGTCTATTTTCTTAAATATTCTCTTTATTTTCTGGTAACTTATTTTTAACCCCTCTACACTTGTCCTGACTCAAAATATTCCCGAATAGCTGTACTGAGGTTTGGATCACTGAGAACATTCATGTTTTTAACGATCAAATTAAAGCCAGAATAACTTCCGGTTCAAAAGAGAAACGAGCTGTCGTCCAATCAGCGACTTCTTAGGTCTCCTACTGGGACCTACCTCTTCCGTTGTGTTTTCGTTAATGTTGTCGTGTTTTTGTTAATGTTGTTGTGTTTTTGTTAATGTTGTCGTGTTTTTGTTAATGTTGTTGTGTTTTTGTTAATGTTGTTGTGTTTTCGTTAATGTTGTTGTGTTTTTGTTAATATTGTAGTGTTTTGCACCTCAGGGCCACCGTATTTATCAGAGATAAAACTGAAAACAAAGACACACTGATTTGTTCAGACTTCAGGATTTACCTGGTTATTTTGTGATTTTGGGGAGTTTATATACAGACAAATCTGTGAGTTTTGTTGAATGTGTAACCTTAGAAACCTGGATGGTTTTTGTTTGTTTTACCTCATTTGATGATTGAACGGTGGAGTTGATTACCGAACCAGTGCCCCCTACTGGCCACAAACGAATCTTTATTCAATACAATATACGCAACATAATATGATATAATATAACAACCTATGTCATTCTTTGATTAATTAATTAATGTAATAATTTATTAGTTGTTTTGTTTTAGGGGGAGGGGGGATTTGGGCTAAATTAGCTCTTCTTGTTTTTGTTCAGTTCTGGTAGAACTATCGGACAGTTTTAACCTATCAGTTAATGTTAGTGCTTTACTACTAACATACTTTAGTATGCTAAGATTGAGAATCAGGTACCGACTGAGTTACTTTTCGAGACGATGGCTCCTTCAGTTAACATAATAACAATAACAATATAATATAATACAATACAATATAATATAATATAATATAATATAATATAATATAATATAATATAATATAATATAATATAATATAATATAATATAATATAATATAATATAACAGTGACTGGTGGGGTTGGGGGCGGTGTCTGGGTGAGTGAGGAAGTCAGGGAGGGGTGAGACAGAGAGGCGCTGACTGACTGTCTGTCTGTCTGTCTTGTCTGTCTGTCCGGGGAGCAGCAGCAGTTCGGCTCGGCTCGGACAGAAGACGACGGTCCATATCTACCTATTTTCGGCTCTGCTCTGCTCTCCCGTCCACCTCTCTTTTCTTTCCTTTCTTCCTTTCCTGAAGCCGGTTGAGAAAAATAAATAACAACAGCAACATGTCAGCCAGACCGGGATTCTACCGGCAGGAGCTGAACAAGACCGTATGGGAGGTTCCGGAGCGGTACCAGAACCTGACGCCGGTGGGTTCTGGAGCCTACGGCACGGTGTGGTGAGTGTTGGTGCGCGGCGCGGCGCGGCGCTGAGCGGCGCGGCGGTGGAGGGGCGAGGCTTCGCCGCCACAACGTTTACTGGAAGTCCAGCAGCAGACATGAGCGTTGATCTGGACCTTCTGCTTTTATTCCTTTAATTTCAGGGAAGCGTGAACTATCACTGCACACAAACAAAGATAAATAGCTGCTGGTGCACGAAGGGGATTTCAAGAATGAAATCGTCCCATGCATGCCCTGATAGAGCCTCTTATTTTCAGCTGCATCCCTGCAGGTCCCCGCCTGAGCATCACAGCCAGGCTGATACTCATGCAGGAATCCAGCTGCTTGCATCATCATCATTCCCATCACCCCCATCATCATCATCATCATCATCATCATCATCCAGCACTTTCTTTGCTTTGCCACCTGCACGCACTCTTTGTTTCCTGCCCTGTAAAACCTTGCAGCTGCTTCATATTTGGGCAAATACTTCATTAGCTAGTGGTATGTCGTTGCCATAGCAATATGTCTGGGTGATACTCCTTGAACAGTGTTCAGTAAAGCTACACCTAAAGGAAGAAAAGGGGATTTTATATTCTTGTTTTAAGAATAATATTTTTTTTTTTAAAAAACAACATTTCTTTAGAAAGAACACAAAAATGAAAGAACTCCAAGGTGTGGTAAAGCCAGTGGCGTCCCCAGGAATGTTCTGCAGGGGTGGCCAGATCCCAGGCAGTAAGGGAATGTGATTATGGGATAAGTAAACATTGTAAACTTCACAACAAATTGCTTTTTATGTCAGAAAAACGTTTTGTAAAAAGTGGTGAGACTTGTTTGCAGTTTACTGCAAGCCAGTTTACTGCAAGTGGAGAACACAGCAAACGGCAGCATTGGGTACAACTGGACTTTTTTCATTGTCACAGTGAAACATGCATCATGTTTCACTGATGCGGTGGCAGCAGCATCTTGTTTTCTTCAGCGGGGATGGGAGAGCTGCTCAGAGTTTTTGGGAAGACGGAGGGAGGTAACTACAAGGCCATCCTGGATAAAAATACGTTAGAGGCTAAAACAGTCTTGAAAGCCAGGTGGGGTTAGGGTTACTTTAATGTGTCAGAATGGACCAATCAAAGTTCAGCATTGAGTTTTGGAGATTGTCTATGAATGCGTGCCACACTTTTCAGGTGTTGATTTTTAAAGAAAACTCGCATCCATAAAACACATTTAAATCTGTGCTTGTAATGTGAAAAATGTGAAAACGTTTTAGAGATATGTGGGGAATAGCACTTGATTCTCCTCTCTTCTTTCAAAGATGTGATTCTATCCTCTGGACTGAATCAGGTTGACCCTGCCAGTCCTAATTTAAGGGATCTTTTTGTCAAAGAGTAGTTTCATCAGTGTAACAGGACCTGTGATTCCACAGTGTGGGATGATGGATTGGGTCAGATTACACACAAGCCCCGGCTGTATGGCCACACCTAACGAATCCCGTGGCTGCATGCTAAGACAGCAGCTTTGATCCCAACAGCTCACAAACTGCTAGCATGACTTCAGTGAAAATACCGTCTGTCATATCTGATCGTTGGCACACTTCTCTGTTTGCTTCGTAATTCCGCAGCTTTCAGAGTTGTGCTCAGAATAGCAGCAGATTAAAAATGTATGGCTGGATCACGACTTCTGCTGCAGTTTATCCGTCTCTGGAAGTCTTACTTTCGCAGCACAAATTCGTCAGGCATGTCTTTTTGTCCTCAACGTTGCAGAATGAAAGCGGTTTGCTCAGTGTGGATCTGATCTTCTTGGACAAAAATAATATGTTGCCAAAGGCTGTTTAGCATTCAGGGAACACAATCCCAGGATGAAAATGTGACCATGGGACCACGACTGCTGCCCATTGCAAGGGATAGAAAGTTTTTTCCTCTCTAGTAACAAAATAGGATGATTATGGTTGCAAAGACGGTTTTATTTACCAGCAACAGTAAATATAGTGTAGGAATAGTATAGAAATTAATACTGAGATTAATACAGTCTAGTTTTCAGTGCAGCATTTTCAACCATTTTAGTTTTACTGCAGACTCAGGTGCTCCTTACTGGAACCAGCAGACCATATTACATATGTTTGCATATTTCTATATCAAATAGGACGTAATTAGTTTTATTTACACACTTGAATTATAGAAGACGTAATTTGTTTTTGTTACTTTATCTTAAGAGTATGACCAATTTGTGTATTTATGTAGCAGCAAAACTCATTTGGTTGTGACAAAAGGTTAAACAATGGAAAAGACTCTAGTCTTTATCAGACATCAGGATAGATGTCATAATGTAAAAGTCTGCATTACAATCTTGAGCCGCTTCTGAATTATTGAAATAAATCTTGATATTCTCAGATTCATCATATGTTTCTGGATTAACAAAATGGACAATATGTTTGTCCATTTTGATGTGCCACTGATTGAATTGCGTGTGTTTGTGTTTTGGTATAAAAGCCGTAACGTCGCTATTTCACTGTACCCTTTTCTCCATTTTGAAGGGTCAGCTGACTGTATGGGAAGGAAATGTTAATGGATGACCTCAAGGGTCACAAGATTAACCCAAGAAATCAGAAAATTGGTCATGCTGTTAGTTTCACTTTTATTTTCAAGTACGTGTTATCCAGAGGGGAAAGTGAGTCTTCATCAGAGTTTGCATAGGGTTGCATGAAATTAGGTAATGCTCTTGCTTAATATTTATGCTAATATTTCAGTATATCTCAATGCTTTGGCAGTGGATGGATGGAAGGTGTGGTGCACTTGCTGTGGAATTTTCCAACATGTCCAAGTAAATATAGGAGAAGGACTATTGTGTCAGGGATATAATTGAACACTACCCTAGCTTCTTTGCATTTCTAATTTTGATCTCTGGCCTTTGTCACCAATTTTCTCATGGTGAGGTCCGACCAACACAGGAAGGGGGATGGGAGTCGGGGGTGCAAAATGTAGAAGTGATGGGAGTTCGCTTAAATACGGCTTCATAAAGGGCACAGTAACGTCTCTTGTTACTTATCAAAATAAAGGAACAAGTAATTCTCGAAACCCAATAAAAACTGCTGACCACAGGTCAAGCATGTGGATATTTAATAAAACTCGCCGAAATGAAAGCTGAAGAATATGTTCCGCCTTCTCGATGAGGAATAAAAGGACAGGATGCAGAATTGGCTGTAGTGGTAGTTTAGAAGCACAGAGCCTGTGTGCCACAGGAAGTATTGTTATACATTTAAAACACTCTTAATAATTAAACATGCACCATTTCTCGAATTTTGATCAGCTGCGAGACAGAAACTTTAAAGGGCTGCAAGCTGTTATGATCTGTTTCTAATTCAGCCTTCTTGTCTTTTGAGCTTTATGTCATGAAGCTGTGAACAAACTGAATATTTACTTTCCCTCATAAGACATTAAGACAGAAAGAAACTGAGTTTGAACCAGAGTAGCTATTAATTAAACATTTTGCTTTGTTTTGATTATGTTTTTTGCCACAAGTATTGATTGAACATATGCTAAACTGGTTTGAGAAATGAGTTCAGTTTTCTCAGACCCTGTTTGGAGTTTCAATGATATAACTGCAGTAAAGGTTTATTGACAGGTGGACCAGAGCTGTGAAAAAGACATAAAAGTTGCAATCATAAAGATAACTGCTTCAAGCTGCTGTTTGGAGAGTGCAGACAATATGATATCTGTCCAAATATTAATCATCTATGGATATCCATTTGAGCAAAGAATGATATTTAGAGAATGTGATTTTTTTCATACGTACTTTGGGCTCAAATTTAGTCAAATTGTTTAAGGTTAAACTGATAGAAGTGCCATTGTAAGGTAATGTGGAAATCTTTGTAATTCTTTAACTGGGTTGTTGTTTAGATAGAAGGCAATTGTGGAGGATAATTTATCAATATTATCAATCTCACCCTGATTTTCTAACAAATAGTGATCTGTAATGATAAGGGGAGAAAAAGTCAGGAAATTGAAATTGTCAGCAGAATTTTTAGGAATAGTATCATATTTATATTTTCCTGATATTGTTACAGTGTAAATATATATATAAATATGTATATATATTTTTTTCCATTTCTTTGATTGTCTTTACTTCTGGTATTTAGTGGAGTCACTAACAGCAAAAGGTAGCTTGCAGAATTAATGCAGGTTTCAAATATCAGACTTTTTGAGAGCGTTATGAATAAAAGTTAAGACACATATCATGACAGAAACACACCAAGAACATTTCGGGGATCTTTTTGTGGTTGTTTGTGGCTCTTGGCAGCAGCTTTGTGTTTCTCATATGGCATATGGCTCTCTTAACCCTCGCAGTGCCAAGCTGTTTTGCACAGAGTGCATCTAGCCTGGTGGGGGTTGGAAACAGAGGCAAGTCGTCCGGGAAACCGTTGATGAATTCACTCTAGTTACACTAGTTAGCAAACTAGTGCTGGCAGCTTTTAACCTGACAGATCGCAGTGAAGACATCTGCATGCGACTCAATAGAGAAAATCCTGCATGGCCTTTTCCTCCCTCAACACGATCTATGACTTGTGATTGTACGTATTTTATTTTAAGGTCTTAATTTCAGCTACGTGAATTTAAGACTTTTTTTTACGGATGTGGGCTTTTTGTTCATTTAATGAATGAGCAAACAATAATGCAAATTTCTTCTTTATGTATTTCAAGCAATCATTTGAACAGATGAGCAGGCCTGGTTAAAAATAGTTCTCTTTCCAGCAGACAGTAGTTGCTCCTCCTGTGCCTCCTGTCCCATTTTGAAATCTGAGGATGTTGAAATGAAGCTGAAACAAAAGAGGAGAACAGAAATCAATGGCTTATGTTAGTGGAGTGTGTGTGTGTGTGGGGGGGGGGGGGAGGGGAAGGGGGGTGTGCGTGCTCGAGTGTGTGTGTGTGTGTGTGTGTGTGTGTGTGTGTGTGTGTGTGTGTGTGTGTGTGTGTGTGTGTGTGTGTGTGTGTATTGACAGTGGAGTGCCGAGGCCCTTGTATGGAAGCTGGCAGAGTAAAAAGGTATGTGTGAGTCTGCGAGGCCTGGTTGGTGTCAGATGGAGTGGGCTGGACGTCCCAGCTGGACTCTGTGTGGACATCAGGCATGACAGCAGGTTATCCAGGGCCACAGTCAGCCATTTATTCAAACATGTTCACATTACAGACCATCAGGACATTAAGACACTGTAGAAAATCATATGAGCTGTTTTTTGTCTGCTTTGTTTTGTTTCTTAAGGGAAATGACGTTGCAGCCTCCCTTGTTGTCTCCGTTTGGTTTTGTTCAGATAATCACAATTTACAAGTTTCACTTCTTCTCGCTCCGTTTCTGCTGCGCTTGCTGGCATTTCTCAACCCTCAGCCTCCCTCCCTTCCTGCCTGTCTGATGCCTGTATTGACTCTGAGTCAAAATGAAGCTGGCAGGCTGGAACAGGCATCGGCTCAACAATGGCGGCTGCAGCGGGGCTTAGCGGTTGTTACATGGCAGGACATTTTCATTTCAAAAGAGGAAGACGGGGGGAAAGAAAATGAACCAGCAGCACTCGAATAATGCATTACATCCTGGTTTCCTCTGTTGCGCCGCATCCTCTTTCTCTCTCTCCGCCCTCCTGTCTTTGATATCCGCCCCATCCAGCGCAGACTCATCAGGAACCTCTCTCTACCTTCAGCTGCCAGTGAAAAAGTCTTCACACCCTTACAGATCTGCCTTACTTTTCCCTGTTGTCCCACTTTCCACCAGCAGTCATAATGTTTGGGGTGTGATTATTTTTTCACACAGGGCCTGGTTGGTCTGGACAGGTTTCTTGGTGACACGTTCTTTGAAGGGCTGTTTCATAAACATGACACGACTCCTGTCATAAGAATGGAGGAGTCTGCATGACTGTTTATGACTGTAGTCATGAAGCATAATTCTGTAAGAATAAAGTTGCATTAAAAGTGTCAAGTTTGCACTATTCATTAAATAATGGCACTTTATAGAAAAAAAAACATAGTCCATTAAAGTATTTATCATTATTTACCAAACGACACTTTATGACAACAGTCATAAGCATGACTGTTGAAGACTGCTTCATGTTCGTAACAGGTGTCATGATTATCTGTATGTCACGTTGTGCTACCGCTATTTTTTTCTGCCATAATGAATGAAACGGTCATTTGAATTAAGAGCTTCCTGCGTCTGTCTTCCCTCCCAGCTCGGCTTATGACGTGGTCTCCAGGCACAAGGTGGCGGTGAAGAAACTCTCCAGGCCCTTTCAGTCTCTGATCCACAGCCGCCGCTCGTACCGCGAACTGCGGCTTCTCAAGCACATGAAACACGAGAACGTTAGTGAAGACAGCAAAAGAAGAAGAAAATGTTAAAATGCCCCTACCTGGATAGACAGACAGACCCACATCTCCCCTTGTGTCTCTGCAGGTCATCGGGCTGCTGGACGTCTTCACGCCGGCGGGGACTCTAGAAGACTTCAACGAGCTGTAAATCTGTTTTGACTTGGTATTTCTGACAAGCTGTTCAGGTGTAGCGGCTTTTGTGCATGTGGATGGACGAGGGGTTGACCTGAAGGGGATTAAAGGCTTGCAGAGATCTCGTGACGTTCGCCAGTTCCCCCATACCTGTCCATCTTTGCTTTTCCAGCTACCTGGTGACCAACTTGATGGGGGCAGACCTCAACAACATCGTCAAGTTTCAGAGGCTGTCGGACGAGCACGTGCAGTTCCTAATTTACCAGCTGCTCCGCGGCCTTAAGGTAACCGAGAACAACGACGTTTCCTCCACACATCATCAGGATGCTAACTGGTTGTCCTCCATCAACAGTGCATTGGAGACTGAGGTCTCTGTGTTGAAAGAAGTCATAGTTCTGTTTCGAAGGTAGCGTGGAGGTTAGAGGAACCGACCAAGTCCAGCTGCTCGGACAGGCAGCTGTAGAGAGGCGCTCTATTCAGCCTCAGCCCGTTACCATGGTGAAGACAAAAGCAGTCTGCCTGTGAGGAGAAACTAATGTGGTGAGCTGCTCTCTGACCTCTGCCTCCTTTATGTCCTCTCTCCCGTGCCCTGCTGTCCCGCCCCGCCGCCGGCTCAACAGTACATCCATTCAGCCGGACTGATCCACCGGGTGAGTTCCTGCTTCTTGTCCTGGTCTGGTGGGAAACCCAAAAGATAGACGTCTAAATGTAGAGCCAGACGCTCTGTCTGCTCTGCTCTCTCAGCCGCAAGCCTCAGGCTGTTTCTGACAGGATTTTATGCGATGGAAACGTATCAGTGAAGTGAGGAGTCACAAAAACCTTCCTTGGTGGTGTCCAAGTAAAAGGGGTTGAATGCTAATGCATGGATGGAGTGTTAGGACCAGACTTTAAAAAAAAAAAACGTCAACTACAAAATCTAAGTTATAACAGTAGGAAAATAAAGTCATAATTATTTAGGAGTAGTCATAACATAGTGAGAATAAAGTCATAATGTTATTTAAGTCAAGGTATTAGGAGAATAAAGTCGTAATATTATGAGAATTCATCCATAAAAAGTCATTTTAAATTAAAATGAGGAATGTAGAATATGTGAAGTTATCATCGGTATCAGTTCTACAGAAAAGGAAACATTTCATCTTTTAACACCTCAGCATCAAATTGTTATCAGTAGCAGGACTTTGAAACGACTGTTCAAACCACTGAGTCTGTTTGAAGAAAGAACCTTGGACTAGACCAGCTGGTCACATCAGATTCTTGTTAACTCTACCAAAAGATTTATTTTTTCTTTATTATTTTTTTTCTTTCTCTTCACTTTGAGGCTTCCTGCTGGTAATGTTTCATCTTTATTCGGCTACATCCTCACAATTAAAATGATAAATCTCCAACACTCAAGAAGGGCTCAGTGAATACCAGCCTCTACATGCGCAGACCAAACTGTCCTGGCATTATAAGAACCTGCTAATTACATATTTACTTTGTTGTGGTATCCTGGCAACATGCCGGGCCCAGGTCATCTGTACTGAAATGATCAGATCCTCTTTTCTAATCAGTAGCATTTGCTCTATTTATGGGCCCAAGAAATGAGCTCAACGAGACAAATTTCCTGTTGCTTTTATTGTCACGTCTGTTTGGTTGTGTAAACAGCCCTTATAGGGCCAGGCATGCAGTTACTCCAGTCTGTATTTGTTCCTCCTCGTGGTTCATAGAAAATGAGCTTCTGAACATAGTTTAGATGTTATAATTAAAGTTAAATTAAAAAACAGGAAACGTGGTTATAAATATGCATTTATTACTGACTGCTGGCTGGCAGCGGTTTGCTCTATGTAGTTTGGATTTGATCTGGAGTTCAAGTTCCACAAGAATCCATCAGTCCAACAGGAACCAAAACTCCCATGGATGGAAATAAGGTGAAATCTAAAAAAAAAAAGAAAATTATAATAATAACTGAAAGCTGATGTGAAATAGAATCCATAATCCATTAGAGATGCTTCAGTACCAACTAAAATAGATTGCAACATGTCGGCCATTTGCAATAAATTCTGCTGGATGATAAATTGTTCCAGAAGTTATTGCGATAAACAATAATATTGTTGTCTTGAGACCATTTTTAAGTGATAGAATGAGTTCGTTCTAAAAGATCAATAAACTTGAAATTCTACTGAACATTTAACACTGGAACTGGGAGACATTTTAAATAGCCAAAAAAAAAAAAAAAAGTAAAAATAACAAATCAAAGTCATAATAAGGAATCAGGGTTAGATATACTCATGTCTATTCATGGTTCAGTTTTCCAGGATATTAATGCATGTTAAGGTGTATTTGGTGTTTGAACCATTAAAACAAAGAGCTATGCACCTTTTGCTCTCACGTATTCTCAGATTTTAGCTTTTTGGTAAAGCTAGTTATTAGGGGTACACTCTATATTTAATCTCCATCAGCATCTTCAGCCTATTATGATCTTATTTGTCTTGAATATTTACTGGTGTTTAATGTCCCTTCCAGGACCTGAAGCCAAGTAACGTGGCCGTGAACGAAGACTGCGAGCTCAGGGTAAGATCCACGTCCACGTCAACACTACAACTTCTACTGGAGCCTCCGTGGACCGTAGAGGAAACCTTCTTCCATTCCCAACAGATACTTGACTTTGGCTTGGCCAGGCAGACGGACGATGAGATGACAGGGTATGTGGCGACACGTTGGTACCGAGCACCAGAGATCATGCTGAACTGGATGCACTACAACCAGAATGGTGAGCTGCTCTGACACAGCGGATGTTCAGGAAGTGAACTCAATGCAGACAGCTTGACTGAAGCTCTTTGCTTTTTGTTGCAGTTGATATTTGGTCTGTGGGCTGCATCATGGGAGAACTGCTGAAAGGGAAAGTCTTGTTCCCGGGCACTGACTGTATCCTTTATCGTCTTGGCATGAGTCCTCTTTCTAATTCGCAGGAATCTCCCATCACCTCTCTGAGGCGCGGCGATCTCTCACGGATTTGCATTACAATCCTTGCTCTTTCAGAAACTGAGCTCTGCTACTACGTGGAATGAATAGCAGCAGCAACAAAAGGCTGAATTATCTCGAGTTTCCTATTCAGAGCCGAAGAACTGAGCTAAATTTAATTATATCATCTGATCTTTGAGAGTTGGGTAACTTGCGATGCCTAAAAAGAAAGCTGTCTGCAGAGTTTGGGTCAATATGTTCTGCGTCGTGTAAAACAACTTCCTCAAGAAATCACTTAAACAGATCCGTTGTGAAAACCCGAAGTCAGCTAAAAGATCTCAAAAAGCAGCAGGTCATCCCCCAAGCTGATGGTCAAACAAGAACCCAGGACATCCAACGCCTCGTTCACACACCATGACTTTGACGCCTGTTTTTGTGCTGATTTTCCACTTACAACTATCGTAAATATTCCCAGATTATTGGGATGGCTCTTAAGAAATATTCCCGCTGTGTGTGCTGTAGCATAGATGCAAGTCTTTAGCAATTCGATCCTGAATGTTAGGGTCACGACTTTGATTCAAAAACCAATTTTTCTATTCAAAGGTTGGTTAAAATGCTTTTTTTTTCGTTTTTACCTTGATATGTGGAGTCACATTTGAAAACATTTTTTCTGTTGATAAATAAAAGTTGGTAGAGCTGAAACCTGTAAGTTGACAGACAGCAGAAACAGGAAACCCTTTAACTCCTCCTGCCGTTAGACATCGACCAGCTGAAGAGAATCATGGAGGTGGTCGGCACCCCGACACCGGACCTGCTGAAGAAGATCTGCTCCGAACACGTGAGTACCAACCGACTGGGAACCGACAGCGAAATAAAAACTCTGCTGCTATTTTCATCCACAGCAGTTTGATCAGAGAGATCAGACATTCGCTTCACAGAGTCGCTCATTGACCAGTCGGTAAGCTGACCGCTGCTCTCCGTTTGCAGGCCCAGAAGTACATCCAGTCTCTTCCCTTCATGCCCCAACAAGACATGGAAAAAATCTTCAGAGGAGCAAACCCTCTTGGTGATGCACCTCAGATTCAATTATCCAACATTCTCAGATTTTCAGAAAACCATTTAGAGTCTGATCTGATTTGTGTGACACCAGCTGCTCTGTCCGTACCGTCAGTGTGCCGCGGCCAAACTCCTCCACCACTTACCTTCCTGTTCCTGTCGCCCTGGCAGCCATCGACCTGCTGAAGCGCATGCTGGTTCTGGACTGTGATGAGAGGATCTCGGCCTGCGAGGCCCTGGCCCACCCGTACTTCTCTCAGTACCACGACCCGGACGACGAGCCGGAGGCTCCGCCTTACGACCAAACGCTGGAGAGCAAGGACCGCACTCTGGAGGAATGGAAAGGTGAAATCTCTGTGGTTTTTACGAATTCACAGCTGAAATTAAAGTCAGTGTGAAACAAAATTGCTCATCAAACACATGGAGTGTTGCTGTGATTCATTCGTTCAATTTGAGGAATCCTTGAATCTCCCATGGAAACCAGTCAGGTGTGCCTGACGCCTGTTCATGCAAAGCACCGCCTCTTCACCCAAAGCTCCCCCGCTGAGCTCCCGCCCCTCCCGCACACAGATCCTCCAGACTAGCGGCAGCAGCAATTAGCCAACACCTGGTGGAACTGGGGATCTGCTGAGCTCCTAAGAACGGCTCTGAAGAGCTCTTAAACAGCATTACTGAGAAGCATTGTTGTGATGGGTGTCAGAAAGGCTTCTTAAAGAGACAGGCGCCAATTTCCAGCCGTCAGATATGACAAATGTGTTTGAAGTTGTTTTTGATATTTTCTGACTTTTCATAACAGATTAAGGTAACAGTTACTTGATTGTGCTATAAAATATCTTCACAGCCCTTGAAAATACTAAATATCCCTCCTATAGCTTTGCCATTTCTTTGCAAATATTTTCACACCCCTTCAAGTTTTTCACATTTCGTCATGTTGGACCACAGCCTCTACCGTGCTTCACTGCGATTTTGTGTGACAGAAGAAAACAAAGTGAAAATGAACCAGGCTGTGTTTTGTGCAAACAAGCGTTTCTGTTGATTTTCTTCTTCTCCTTGTGATCTGACGTGACTTTGGCGCCACCTTTTGAGTGAGAGTAGCAGTAGTCAGTGGGCAGCACCTTGCGCTCTGGCCAAGGAGAAAGAAAGTTGTCAGATGTCTCACGTGCATTTTGTGGCTGTAATGTGGCAAAATGTTTGACATTCAAACAAAATGAATGCACATGTCTGTACCTAAGACCCTCACCATTACTTCCACATGTTCTCTCCCCCCCTGCTGCTCCTGTCTGTGTGTAGAGCTGGTGTTTGAAGAGGTGAGCAGCTTCAAGGCGTCGGGCAGTAAGACGGACAGCCTCCAGGCGGAGCAGTAAGGCCCCCCTCTGCTCCACCACCACCCAGACCAACAACCACACACTCACTGGACGCAAAACAGACCGTGGACAACAGCAACATTAATTGTGTTTGATTGTTTTCGACGTGAAAAGGGCAACGGCGGTCTCCATGGGGACCCGACGCACAAACATTCCGGCCGCAGGGATCATGTTTGGGACGATGTAAAAAAATGACATCTTCGCAGCAGAAAGTCGCTTCCTGTTATGTAACTGACTTTTTGCTGACGGACACAGAAATGAGGAACCGATTGGGTGTTGAAAGGATTGGGGGGGGGAGGGGCTTCCGGTGGCAGATCTGTCCTCACAGGTTGAGAGAACGGTAAAGACAAAGGTATAAATACGCACACTAGGATTTCCAAAGCAACGTCAGGGACATATCACCCATCAGCTCCATGAACCTGGAGCTTTCATTAATGGGATTCATCTTTAACCTTCTGGAGTCCCTCTGTTTGCTTCGCCACCGACTATGTTTAGAAAATGACAGAGAAATTTCATGAATCAACCGTTTTTTAAAAATAATCATTGCCATTTATAACTTCAGTTCTCATCATGTAATAAAAGTTACAAATGTTTTGGAATTTTAACTCCTTAAATGTCTCTTTTTAGTGACTAAACATCTAATTTTTTTCAGAGAAAAAAACTCAAAAAGTTGCTTTTCCCCCCGAATCTGTTTATGAAATTGATGGATTTACACAACAAGCAAAAACTGTGAAGGAATTTCAACACCAGGGGAAAAACAACTAAACTCAAACTAAACTCCGATTTCATTGGTAGTGTGTTCTAAACATTGGCGTTCGAACGGTAGTCAATGGCAACACAACTACGAGAAGGAACACAGTTTGTTATATTTCATTTAATAAAAACTTTGAAGGTAAGATAAAGATTTCGCCTGGTCATGTCTAACACAGGCAGCATTGACAAATGGGTTTAACAAAATAAAATAATAAAAAAAAAAAAAAGTCAAGGGACCCAGAAGGTTAAAGGTTAAAGGTTGCTTGAAGCATGATTTATTCTCATTTTACAGTCGTGTCTTATAACTGGTACCGTATTATAATCTCTCTCTGTTTATGATGCACAATAGCAGATTTTTCAACTTGCTCAGTCAAACAATCTGCTGCTTCGTCTCTCCTGCCTATTTACACCTGAACACCAACTGTGCTGTTATTAGTAAGGTAATGAATATATGCCAAAGCCTTTGTTTGCTGCCCGTATGTGAGTTTACACTGATTGACGTTGAGTTCTGCAAACAGCCTCAGACGGTATCTATCCAATAAACTACAGGAGGTCGATCAAACAACGCAACATTCTAGCTGTTTATGGCCACCATGACGCTCTGCTTGTGCTCTCCAGGTCTGATGATGGTGGTTAAAAGCAAACAGAGTCTAACCCGGGTCAAAGCATCGTCCACTTCGTCTCTGTCTTTCGTCCTTCGCGGAACCTTTTTGGCCAACATCATCCGATGCAAAGCCTCCTTTTGAAATGCGTGACACGTGTCGCCGCCGCATGCGCACATCGTTGCGCCGCGTCGTCCGTCATCTTACTGCCCTCTGGAGTTTCGTTCGGCCCATTTGTTCACAAAACCAAATGGCTGCAGTGCAAAACGTGAGGTCTCTAAAGCAGGTGAAAGATTATAATATTTTAGGGTCCTCCTACTGTCCCAGATCCACCCAGTTCTACATCATAAACATCATAAAAATACCACAGTGTCTCTCTTTGTAAAATGCTCAATATATAAACAATATTTAGTATGGATGCAATGATATGGAAAAGCCCTGTAATCGCACAACGCATCACGTTCACTGTCACATGACCGACCTCCTGCTTCTGAAACACAAACAAGACGGAAATAAAGATCAGTTGTTAAAATCAACCCAGTTTTACTTAACAGATCAATACTGACATGTTAAAAATGACTGACATCAGCATAAATACCAATATATAGATCGTGGATTCTTAAAATTTAGTCACCAGAAATAAAAATTTATATCATCATCTAGTTGTTACATGCCGGCTGTCAAAGTGCAATCGAAACACTGCAAACAAAAATGATTACAGTTATATAATGTTAACTGCAGCATATAATTATTATTTTTGATAAACAGACTTATTTTCAAAATGTAGAACAAATGGTTGGTAAATGAATCAGATGAGGCAGCCGGACATCCCGCTTGTAAATTTATGACTATTGTTTAACCCTCCTGTTTTGTTGCAGGTCAAATTTTAAAGTTTACTTCTTTTTTTTTTATAGTTGAAAGTTTTGGGGGGGGGGTTTTGCATGAAACTTTTTCTATTGGTCTCAATAGGTGCACTCTACATATAAATTGAAAATGTGTTCATTTTACACATTTGCAGCCCCCCCCCCTCAAGTTTAATTATAAAGATCACCCATTGAAAGAAAAAAATAAAAAAGTCATAAAAAATTTGACAAAAATTTAATTTCAATAAACTTATTGTTCTTTTGGTTATAGGTTGTTTTTTTCAGTGGACAGAAAAAATGTGAATTTCATTTTTTATGTCCGAGCAAGAAATAAAAAAAATCATCGATGCACAAATATTGATTGAAATGGTTAATATTGGAGTTAATAATCAGATACAAAAATGTTTTGGGGGAATTTTTTGGGGAGTTTCTGACACGATTGCATGATTAAAAACTCCCCGAGTCAAATTGACCCAGGAACATCATTACTGCATCTCAGAAACGATGAGAACAGGAGGGTTAAAATACTTTCCACTCGACCCCAAATATCCACAACTGGAAGCGTTTCCAAATTGAATAATGTGTTTTTCTTCTTAGATAAAAATGATAGTATTTTTATTTCAGCCAGCTGACCGAGCTGACTGAAAAAACGCCACATCTGAATAAAACTGGTGATTTTATAATGTCACCATCTTTTCACATCATTATGAGGAACTTTAAATCAGAATGGGAGAAACTTTTTGCAGCTTGGAAATGAAATATTTGAAGTACCTTGATACGAATAAATGGCCCATACATACAACAAATTTATGTTCATTACAATTTTTGTTGTAAAAAGTGTAATTTAGATCTATTTTGCCTAAGATTTTTAAATTCACTCCAGTTTAATGAACCTGGTGTCATTTACATATTGCTAAATTAGCAGCACAAAGAGCATATGTTTACAAGTACAGTCCAAAAAAATTTTTATATTTCTTTTTGTGTTTCCTTTTGCTTTCCTGCCGCATTTTCAGCAGTTGTCCATTAACACCGGATGAAGAATATTGAGGCGATCGTCCTGGTGAATGGAAACGGTCTCCGTCTGAGTCTGGATGTTTCAACATGATGTGTTTCTGTTCCTGTATCTGTGGTGGACTTGAATAACAGCTGCATACTGAATGTATATGTTTACTGTATGTACTGTACGTTTGTTAAAAGCTAGTGGTGGCTTTTGAATTTGCGTCAGCACGTGACTCAGTCGTTTGGGTTTCAGATCACTGCAAGGAATGTCAGCTTTTTATCAACAGGCAGTTATGGAAGTTGAAGCTTCAACAGAATAAATACAAATGTTTTCTTTGGTTTTTCTTTGTTGGGTTTTTTTTTTTTTTTTTTGCACCAAATATTTTCAGTGATTTTTATGTATTCTGGCTGTATTATTAAAGAAAATGTGTTCTTAAAAGTCCAGATTGAAATTTCTGGTTGGTCAATGTCAGTTAAAGTTTCAGGAAAGTTTGTTATAGCAGGAAAACGTCATAAAAAAAAAAAAAAAACATGTATAAAAAATAAATTGTATGATGCTGCAAAGGAATTTTCAAAAACTTGGCAGATTCCTAAATTACATAAAATAGAAAATATGACCATTAAAGTATGGGATTGTTTCAAACACAACAGCATGATCACCTAGCACAACTTAGCATAGCGGATTGTAGTGTAACATGGTAAAGCATAGCTAAGTAGAGCAGTTCATGGCACAGATGAACAAGTATGAATTCACCATTTGATCATCTTTGGTGAAGAATCAAACGAATGTTTGTAATTCCTCACTGCGTGCCATAAGCACACTTCAAAAGCAAAACCTGTGGATCAGTTGAAGTAGAATATCAATGTTGCTGTCAGAGCACATTTCAGCATAAGACAAGTCCACAAAACTTTGAGCCAAACCCACGACATTCTGCTGAACAGCCTGGAGGAGAACGCTTCAGAGGCTCCTTCAGACACTGTGACACTGACTGCTACAGGGGCCCCATGAGCCCTTGTAGCAAAAAAAAAAAAAAAAAATCTGAATTTTATTTCTTTTTTTTTTCAGCTACTGTTGTAACACCAACAACTCTTTGAAGAGCAGGAACACTGGGTGATATAAGTGACACAAACATTCAGTTTCTTTTTGGAAAATAATTTTGGAATTAATTTATTCCAATATGGTCTCTTTCTTTATGTAAGAATTTACTTTAAGAAAAAATAGATAGATGTTTTCTTGAACCAGATCAGTGAGTTACATTATTAGATCTCTGAGGGGGTTTTACCCCAGCAGGGGCAGATGTTCCCCCCCACCGTGCAGACACACCCACAGACTGTTGCCCAGGGCGACCAGGAGCCGCGTTGGGGTCCACCCGCTGCGGGGGCAGGGCTGTGTGTGTGTGTGTGTGTGTGTGTGTGTGTGTGTGTGTGTGTGTGTGTGTGTGGGGGGGTGTGTGTGTGTGTGTGTGTGTGTGTGTGCGCGCGCTCCAGTTGTCAGCTGGTCCGTCTGGAGGAATGTTCCGCTCGGTTTCGGTCTGGACTCTTCAACTTTTACTTGCGCTGATGAGGTTCGGGGCTCCGGGCCACATCCTGACCTCAGCAGTATGGCCAGAGCTGCTCGGTCCCGGACGGGCTTTTACCGGCAGGAGGTGAACAGAACCGCGTGGGAGGTGCCGGAGAGGTACCGGGACCTAAAGCAGGTCGGGACCGGAGCCTACGGAACCGTGTGGTGAGTCCAGAAGAGAAACAGCTTTGAAAGTAAAACAATCACCTGGAATACGTTGCTTGTTTTTAATAGTTTGCGGCCATGTTTCTGTTTCTGTTTCTGTTTTGTTTTGTTTTTTTGTTTCTGTTTTTCCTTGTAAACTTTTTTTTTTCAATTTTACTTGAAAAAAGTGAAATTCTTTGCACTTAAACTGAAAGTAATACTAATTCACACCATTTGTGTTTCGCCCAGACGTAGTGAACGAGACACAGGTTTGTGTTGTTTCTCTTGTTCTGATTCTTTGAGATTTTTGATGAGCTTTATTGTTTCATCCAAGTCAAACTTGCAGCTTTGGTCCCCTTCTGGCCACAGCTGGCTCCGCGGGGCCCCTCTGCATTGTGTGAGGGTGGATGAGGGTCAACAAAGAACCCGCCTCCCTCCCTCTTTGTTTATGAGAAGTCACAGAGTCAGTTAAGTGGATGAATGCTCCACTGCTTTGTCTTAGATGACAAAGGTTCCCTTTTTCCCACTGCAAACGCTGCGACCTGGCAGAGGAGGTTTCAGCGCTTGAACAATGATAATGATATTGGGAAAAGTTTTTTTTAAGTGAACTTTGTTTTCAATGTTTGTGCAATGAGGGGGAAAAAAATATATATTTATTTTTCAACAATAATATTTCCATTTCTGTCTCAATTTAATTTGATCTTCAGCTCGGCTTGGGACCGGCGCTCAGGGACGCAGGTGGCCATCAAGAAGCTCCACCGGCCCTTCCAGTCCAAACTTTTTGCCAAGAGAGCCTACAGAGAGCTGAGACTCCTCAAACACATGAAGCATGAAAATGTAGGAAGATTTCAGCTGCAATCTGTGAATTTGTTGTTCAGAAATCGATATACCGTAGTATAGAATAGCATCGCTATGACGACGCTCTCTAATGCTGTTCTATAGTATTGAATAGTAGAGGATAGGATATGATACTATGCTGTAGCAGAGTTTTGTATAGGTCATTGTAGCACAAAGTACGATAACATAGTATAGTAATGTATCATGTAGCATAATGTTAATTTGCTTGCATTTAGTGTTTCTGCTATGAAAGCAGGCTTTTCTTCTTTTTTTTTTTTTTACTTTCCTACAAAACTTCACCCAAACATTTAGTTATTATTGGACAGGATAAAAAAAAATGACCAAAACACTGCTGGCAAATCTACCAAACAGAACTAGAACTGGAACCAAACCCAGAAACCAAACCCAGAACCATACCCAGAACCAAACCCAGAACCCAAACTGTACTCAGTGCAGAGTAGCTTTCAAATAAATACCGTATCCCTCAGCCTCCAGGGGCTGATGCTGTTCACCCTCTCGGTCAGTATTTGTCCCAGGTTTTTTTTGTAAAAGCTGACAATCAAAACAAAGTTCTAAGGGACGGAACCACTGAGAGTGAGAGCTGAGCAGCTGAAGGGAAAAAACGTGGGCCTGCTCTTTTGACTCACTCCAAACTATAGGCTGCTAGATTATTTTGAGCCTGACCCATCACTAGTACAGTGTGGTATGGTGTGGTGCTCCATTAGCAAAATGCTTGATAGCGTAGCATGGTAAATTTGACATCATTTTCCTGGTCTTTAACAGGTGATTGGGTTGCTGGACGTTTTCACAGCTGAGATCTCTTTGGATCGGTTTCGAGACTTGTAAGCTCCGCCCCTTTTCTACTCACTTCTTCCAGAAGTTTTTATTTATTGTTCATGTCCTAATCATAACACGGATCTCCTCACATTCAGCTACCTGGTGATGCCGTTCATGGGCACCGACCTCGGCAAGCTGATGAAGATGGAGAGGCTGTCGGAGGATCGCGTCCAGTTCCTGGTTTATCAGATGCTGAGAGGCCTTAAGGTGGAAAGACATTCTCCAAACATTCTGTTTTCTACAGGGGCAAAAAAGAAAATGACATCTTTCTGAGCAGAGCTTATGTTTCTCCTGTTTCCTCTGCAGTATATCCACTCTGCAGGGATCATCCACAGGGTGTGTGAACTTTGACCTATTGAGCCATGAGCTTTACCAAGTCTGTTTATCTGTTTTTTCACCTAGACAAAACAATGTATTCAAATTCTGTGCTGCATTTCTAAGCTTAACATTTAATGAGTACAAATTAAAGAGTAAAAACCTTCTGTTCACTAATGAGTACCAATCATTATCTAACAGGACCTCAAACCTGGAAATTTGGCCATCAACCCTGATTGTGAGCTAAAGGTAATTCAGTGGTAAGCCCCCTTGACTTGCTTAATTCTCATCCTCATCTTTAAAAATGTAATGCGGTACCTACCCTCCGTTCCGCTGAAGATCCTGGACTTCGGCTTGGCCCGGCAGGCCGACACGGAGATGACCGGCTACGTCGTGACGCGCTGGTACAGAGCGCCGGAGGTCATCCTCAACTGGATGCACTACACGCAGACTGGTGATGGCGATCACAAAAAAAACAAAAGGGATCTGATGCAGCTGTAGATGGATCGTTTTGCAGCAATGCTTCTGCTCTGCGTTGCAGTGGATATTTGGTCGGCGGGTTGCATCATGGCAGAGATGTTGCTGGGGAAACCGTTGTTCAAGGGAAACGACCGTATCCTTGTCCGGCTGATTGATTTGACAAAAGCCAGTATGTCCTCTAAAGTCTTACCTGGACTCCAATAATTATAACTATAAAGTAATCACTTCATTACAGTGTATAGAAAATCATTACCTGACACATAACATAGACTAGTATGGTGGTGTTTATTCACTCTGCATCACAGGTCACTTGTATGAACTGACCAACATTTCTACAGTTTGAGAACCAATCACAGGACATGTACTGCTACTGTACCACGAGCGGAAACATTAACGAATCACGCATCCCTGAAGTATCTCTGAACGTCTTTTATCATGCAATTGCCTCACAATGTGGCCAAAGTCTTGTGTTTACTGAGAGGTCCTGCCTGCAGGGAGGTCCTGTCTGTATTTGCCTGCTAAAAGTTTGATATGAACGATGAATTCGAGCAACGATTCTTAACCGTTTCCTTCATCAGACCTGGACCAGTTAAGAGAAATCATGAAGGTTACAGGAACTCCGACTCCAGACTTTGTTCTCAAGCTACAGAGTCAAGATGTGAGTTATCTAATCGACCGACTTCGGTTTTAGCAGACGATCTGTCCATCTGGATTCACATTACAGCCAGTACTGGATTTATTTAGCTCGTTCTCAAATTAAAAGACAAAAACATTCTAGCAAAAACAAAGACATTTTGAGCTCCATCACTGACATTTTCTGGAATTTCTTTTGGCAAGTTCTGAGTTTGAAAAGTTTAAAGTTTGTGAGAAAAGATCTCAGAAATAATGTCAGAAATTTTTTCTAGAGGAAGCGTGGAAATGTCTGAGTTTCAAAAGGCCAAAATTTGAGATCAACGTCAAAATCAGATGGATTTTATTTTGAAAACCGGAAGCATGGTGACTTGAAGGAAGTTGGTTGAACTGTAACTTGTTTAACAGTATCAGACAAAAGGAAGTTGACTATTGTGACTTTTCTAAATTAGTAGTCTTTTTTCTTTTTTCTGATTTAGCAGAAATGACGGTGTCGATACAAAGGTTCCAATCACATCAAGTCCTTTTCTGTCCTTCAACAGGCCAGAAACTACATCCGGAGTTTACCGAAAGTGCCAAAGAAAGATTTGCACTCCATTTTCTCCAAAGCCAGCTCAAATGGTACGCGAGAACTTTCTGTGGCTTCATTGCCGAAGTCGTCGTTTTTGTTGTTTTTTTGTTTTTTTTTCCAACTTTCACGCGTCTCTGTGCGTCGCAGCGGTGAGCGTCCTGGAAAAGATGCTCCTTCTGGACCCTGACAGCAGGGCCAGCGCGTCGGAGGCCCTGGAGCTGCCGCTCTTCAGCGAGTTCAGGGACGTGGAGGAGGAGAGCGAGGCGCTGCCGTACGACCAGACCACGGACAACACGGACCTGCCGCTGGAGCAGTGGAAACGTGAGGCGGGAATCGGGAGGGCTCCCCGAACGAGACGCCAATGCCTCCTCTGATTGGACGCGGCAAAGGAGGCTCGTGAAAAACCGAAGACCTTTAACCCCCGTTTCTCTTTGTACAGGTCAAACGTTCACAGAGATCCTGACCTTCCGGCCGCCGAGGGACTCAAAGGAAACGTCACTTTAAGAGCTCAGACACCTGCAGACAACTTTCACCAACACGCAGAAATATTTTCCATCGTATCTATTAGTAGTTGTCCAAATCGTTTGTCAATGCTTTTACCGTCAATAAATAGTTCAAATATTCAAAATAATTTGCTCCATTTATTTTTTGCAAACTGTTGGTGATTTACAAGAAATTGACATTTACTTTTTTTTTTTTTTGCTTTAGGGCTCAACAACAGTTGGCAAAAAACAAGTGAAATATAAAGAGAGTCTTGAGCCATTTTTTTATATTGGTGTATCTCTACTCCAAAAACTGAACTGTTTTTTTTTTTTTTTTACTACATATACCAGCAGAAAATAATCAGAATTATAGAATTATAAAACCATAATTCTGCTCAGCAGCTCATAGATGTATGAGCTTAACTATATTAACTATAATTAATTAACTATTAATTATAGTTAATAATAACTATTATTAACTATAATTAGTTAATTAGTTGAAGTTTTAGGAAGCATTTTACACATTTATTTAGATGTACTTAATAAAGGAATGATTATTTAAATGTTTTGATATGTTTTAAAAGTATAAATCCATACTTTCTGATTTGCGGCTCAGATGGAACTGGAAAGCCGTTTGGAAAATTACATCCAAAACGGCATTCCATACTTCCGTTTGGCTCCACCCGCTGGCTGTGTCGAGTCACTACAGCACAACACCCACATCAGATCAACTGTTGCTATTGCAGCGCTAACACTGATTATCAATGATGTAATAATTCACTTGAATTGCAGAAATCCGCTCGTTTTTGGCAGTGACTAGATTAACTCTCCTCCTTTTGCTCCATCTCATAAAAATAAATCCAGTCAAACAAGAACACAAGTTTCAGAAACACACACCTGTTTTATTTGGTTAAGTGATCAGTTCAGCAAACGTCAGGTTGTTTTTGGCCAGTTGAAGAAAACACACTGCAGACGCTGGGAGCTGGGAACACGTCTGTCCGTCCATCACAGTCCGTACTTCTTCTGCAGTTCTGAAACGGTGGGCTGGTCCAGCTGGGCTTGGAGCAGGAAGTCAAACAGCTCCTTCAGCACTGAGAGGAGGGAGGAAACAACACGTTTTCAACCATGATCTCACATGAGCGAGAAGGCAGAGGATGAAGAGGAGCCCACCTTTCTTCTCCTGCGGCGTCATGAACATGACGGCCATGTCGAAGCGCCGCACGCCCGCCAGACCGCTGAGGGTCTCCAAGATGGAGGTCGGAGGTTCATTCCTGTTCCAAACAGGCCGGTTTTACAATTCTGCAGTTTGAACGGACAAAAGCAGCTGGGCTCTGATGTTTACATCCAGAGAGCTTACCCTATGAAGAAATTGTGCAGGGTTCTGAGGATCTGGTTGAGCAGGTCCGGCTCCAGAGAGTTCTGGAAGATCTGGCCGTACGCTGAGGGACTGATTTGCTGCCAACAAGGACAAGAATGTTTAACATCCAGACATGGCAGGACCCAGAAATGACTTTTATCCATCCGTCGAGTTTTCTGCTTATGAAGGTTTTTATTTTTTCACAAATGGACTCCTGGAGCTTCCACAGTTCAGAGTGATGTGAGCTCACCCACAGCTTATGATCTGGTCTGTGTTTATGAAAATATTTTAATTCAGGTAAATTCCCAAAAAAGGAATGAGTGCAAAAGTAATAAGAAAGTTTTTGAAAATATTTTCTGTTATTTGTAAACATTTTTTCAAGAAAAAAAAAACAAGAAAAAATAATGAAAAATTGGATTTTATATGAAAAAACTATTAGATATGTATCCTATTTAATAGCACATGTGGAAGTGGTTGACATGCATTTGGGCCGTTCAGACAGACATGAAAAGGTCAAACATGAATCACATTCAGGCAAAAGATAAAAATAAAAAAACGGATTTGGGTCATGCTTCTGTGTGAAGGTAAGGGAAATGAACATCACTGCTGCTTACGCTCTTCCAGTTTTTACGAAATAGTGCCCCCTGGAGGCCAGGTGTTAACGTTTGGATTTGGTCTGATAATATAGGAGTTTTTTTTTGTTATTTTTAATCGCTACAAAACCCTTAAGGAAATGAACGTTTGGCTTAAAAATGAAATGAAAGCAGAGCGGTTGGTGCTGAAGGGAAAGGAGAACGCAGCTCACCCTCAGGTATCTGTAAACCGCCTCTGGCTGCTTGCTGAGCTTGCGGAGGTCCGTCTCCAGCTGGAAGCTGTTGCTGGGAGCAGGAGGAACATCTGAACTTGCTGCTTCAGCTGCTTCACTGGATTCCTCCTGAACTGATTGGCTGGCATCTCTGCTGGCAGGAACTCTGGAGAGCACAGGAGAACGGTTAGGAACACCACTGCGCACCTGGGTGTAAAAACGGCAGGAGGACAGGGGGGCAGCACGGCGGTGGCAGTGGCATGGTATGGGAATGCTTTTTCTTTTGCAAACACAGGGAAATTGTGCCAGGGCTGATGGGAAAATCAATGAAGTCAGTAAATCGGTAAGAGCATGCAGAATGCAAATGCAAGCCACACTCTTCAGATTCACAAGACGCTCAACATTTCTCATTTTAATTGTTTTTGTGAAGGAGTTCTTATGACGCTGTCACTTTATTTTCTAGAATTCTGACTATATTCTGGTAATATTGATGCTTTGATCTTGCTATTGTCATACAGTTTAGTCTCATTTCACTACAACAGTATTACTGTATTATTATCACTTTATTCTCCTAATCCTAACATTCCATCACTGATTTGCCTTGAAGAAGCTAGAACTTCCAAACAAGATGGCGGCCCTGCTGACATCACTCTCACCCATGGAAAGCTAAGCACTGCATTGGTTCAAAATAAAAATCCAGATTTTCCCAAAATTAAATTTTCTAAAACCAAATGTTGAGTTAATGGATTATATTGTTTTGTGATCCAGTCCCAGTGGTAACCATGGTTTCCTCCCCTCCTTGCATGTAAAAGTCACCTGTCATGTTTCTGTGTCTGCGTTTCTGCTGCTTCCTCCATTTTGATGATCTTGGCGCTGGGCGATGAAGACAGCGGCGAGTCAGTCTTCCTCCCTACTTCCTGGATTAACAGAGGAAGAGCTTCCTGCTTGGGCGGCGCCAGCTTCCCGCTGATCTCCTGGATGTCGATTCGTCTCAGAGGTTTCTACAGACCGGAAGAGAAGCTAACTGAGTGGGTTTCACAAACACCTTTAGTCAGACGCAGCTGCATCACTGTGGAACCGACGGTTGAGCGCAGATGTTCTGGCTTGTCTACGGGTTGGACAGTCCTCCTCTGGGCACCGTCCTCTGCCTGCAAACCGCCGCTGCAGCCTGGATCCTGGAGGAGAAAGACACCACGGGGTCAGAGTTCAGCAGCTCAGACGGAAAACCCAGCAGGTGTTAACGTACCGTCTGCAGCTTCTGCAGCTCATTCAGGGCCTGCTTGTTCCCAGGCTCCAGCTGCAGCAACCGCTGGAAATCTGACACACACACAGAAAGCCGAGACAATCACTCAAACATGTGGAGTCTCATGAAATCATTAATAAACATTTCACTCCAAGACAAATATTTGCTTGTTAGCTAAAGAAGCTAAATACTGAGTTTGAGGCTTAATATTTAGCTCTAAGCTCAACATTTAGCTAATATGCAAACATTTAGTTTCAAGCTAAATATTTAGCATGCTAGCTAAATATTTAGTTTGAAGCTAAATGTTTGAAGCTAGCATGCTAGCTACAAATTCAGTTTCAAGCTAAATATTTAGCGTGCTAGCTACATATTTAGTTTCAAGCTAAATATTTAGCATGCTAGTTACATATTTAGCTTGAAGGTATATATTTAGCATTCTAACTAATAAATATTTTGATCATCTCGTTGCAAACCAATTATTCAGTTTATGAACTACATAATTAGCTATGTTAATTGTGTTGCTAATTAAGTGTTTAGTTTACAAACTGTGTCAATTATGAACAAATGAAAGAAATTGTGAAAATATGACTTTGAACATTTTGCCTATTTTCTTTTTATTCAGAGAAAATATTGCTGTTTGTTTTTGAGCACCAATGAAAAGTGGTGGACCTTCCCAGGAGAATGTTTAAATGTGAAAGACAAGACAAGAAAAAAAACAAAAAACAGGAGGAATGTATGCTTATTGAAAACAATGAACCCAACATGTTACTGCTGGTTGCTGTGGGAACGCTGCAGCACCTTCCTTGGCCTCCTGCAGTTTCCCCAGTGCCAGTCTGGCTGTGCCGCGGCGGGCGAAGGCCTTAGAGTAAGTGTCATCCAGACAAATGGCTGCTGTACAGTCCTCCTCTGCTTCTTTATACCTGCAGGAAGACAGATGGAGGACAGGTGGAGAGAGTTTGTTTACAATCTCCTGCTATCATTTGTTGGATGGAGTGAGAACTGTTGGATGTTTCTACCTGTCCAGCTTGAGGAAGGCCATGGCTCTGTTGGCAGGCAGGAGGACGTTCATGGCGTCCGCCTCCATTCCTCTGCTGTAGCATTCTACGGCTGCCTCGTACTTTCCTTCTTTGAAGTAAGCGTTTCCCTGAAGAGCAAATGTCTCTGTTGGGTTTCAGAACAAACTGACAGAGAATAGAGGCGATAAACCAGGACTCACTCTGTCCTTCTGCATCACAGCTTCCTGTTTCCTCTGCTGCTCTCCCAACTGCCGCTGCTGGTCGTGGTTGGCGGTGGTGGCGGTGGTGGCAGTGGCGGCGGGCTGGACGGCCACACCCCGGACGTCCCCCTGATCGAGGACCTGAACCGACCAGAACATGGGTTAGAACATGGGTTAGACAGCAGCAGGATAAACTGAACCCTGACCCCTATTGACCCCACCCAACCATCACCTCCTGCAGTTTCTTCACTTCGCTCTGAGCTTCGGCGTTGCCCGGGTCCAGCCGGAGGACCGTCTGGTAATCTGTTCAGACACACTCAACAGCCTCAGATCAGGACGGTTCAAACAAAACCCAGTTTTTAAACCGATTCAGATAAAACCCGGTTTAAACCGATTCAGACCTTCCAGAGCCGACTGGTGTTTCTGCAGGGCGAACCGAGCGGCTCCTCTCCTAGCATACGCTTTGTAATAGGTGTCGTCAAGGGCGACGGCCAGGTTGCAGTCCGACTCGGCCACGGCGTACCTGGGAAGGCAAAGATTTATCACAACTGGAGAAAACTGAATAACATCTTCAGCTTATGTATCAAACATGTGCCAACAGAAATGTTACTTTGTAATTTAACACCTTGAAATTTGGGCCTCTGTCTCTATAAAAACTCCTGCTCTTTCTAAAGCTCCGGTCTTCAGGAAGTCATCACAACACGGCTCCTGCATCAACCCTTTAACAGCCTTTTTACCAGCGTTGAACAGAGATGTAGCTCCTGTAATGAGGTCAGCTGATGCACAGCTCACAGGTGTTTGCTAATTGCTGCTGCTAGTCTGAAGGAGCCGAGTGAGGGAGGTTTGGGGGAGAGGGTTTGCTCTGGGAGCTTGGAAACTGCAGCTCTGAGGAGGAGCTTCATCTCAAAGCGGAGGAGCTTCACACAACCGTTTCTGCTCAGCTGGTTGCCATAGAGATTAAAGGATTTCTCAAGACATGCATGCAACAACACTCCTGGTACAGTACATTGTAACATGATGTAAAGCCCAACAAAGTCAATTTTACGTCACCAATGTTACCATTTATCTACTTTGTATAGTAGTGAAGTAGATAAATGATCATCAATCGATTATTGATCCGTCGAATGAAGCCCATTTGTTTACAGTGAAGTCGGACTTACTTCTTAAGCCTGAAGAAGGATGTGGCTCTGTTGGTGGGAAGCACAGGGTTGTATGGGTCAGCAGCCATCCCTCTAGTGTAACACTCTATGGCCTCGTCATACTTCCCCTCTTTAAACAACTTGTTACCCTGGAAACAAGAACAAAAAAAACAACAACAAACGCATTTGTCATCTTTTAACCCCTCCCCCATCTCTTTCTGTCTGTGTGTCGCATGTAGAAACTTCATTACCTTCTCCTTCTCAGACTGAGCTCTGTCCTTGTCCACCTCCTCCGAGTCGGACTCGTTGGACTCGTCCTCCTTGTCCATTTCTGCCAGAGCTTTATCCTGCCGACAAGAGGAGGAACGCACAGTCACCGTTTGTTGCATGAAAACTCAGGTTGCGGAAAGTCCAGGTGAGACGTTGGGTTACCACGTCGAACTTGTCCCACGATCGATAATCACAGGATTTGGGTCTGGAAGCTCGGCTGGGCTCCTCTGCCTTTGCGTCGCCGTCAGCAGCAGGCACCTGTTTCCTCCTCTTCTCCCGCATCTTTGACCTGTAGCCCTTGTTACGCACAGGTGGAAGGGTTTTCTGCAACAGGACACACAGACTTATGGAAGGCCATAGGAGCTATGAAAGAAACCGTGAAGTCCAACAGGAATAAATACAAGTTTTAAAGTCTTAATTATAAGAGTCAAAGTCATAATTTTAAGATACAGACATCATTTGACTTCCTAATTACAATATTTGAAGTCATAATTATGAGTTTCAATATCACAATTATGACATTAAAGTCTTAATTTTAAGACACAATGTCAGAACTTTGACTTTCTAAGTCCTGATTACATTGAAAGTCACGATTATAGTTTTTCCCAATTAAATGGTTAATTTGGATTTTATTTAAGGGCATCAGTGTAAAGATGCTGTTAACAGCAGGGGACATCCTACCTGGAGCCCCTGGACTCGTCCAGTCCTCAGCTCTTCATCCTTCCTCTTGACGTCAGTCTCCCAGGTGTCCATCTCCCTCATGAAGCTGTGAAGATCCTCCGCATTCTGCCGGATCTGCAGCTGTAACTCCACGGCCTTGTCCCCCCCGGACATGCTGCCCTCTGCCAAACAGACATTTATTTTTGGAAAACTCTTTCACTTCACTTCTCTGTGCTTTAGTCTTCACATCCAAGCAGCAGCAGCAGCATCGAGGTAAAACACGAGAATCACGTTGTGTGACACTCGAGCAGCTAGCAGCTTAGCAAAACAGAACCATCATTGGATTAAAAGAGGCCCGATATGACTGTGCTTTAATTATATACCGTTCTGAAATACCTGCCGCTTCCTTCCTGGACTCACAGTTAATTCGTAGTGACCGCTCAAGTAACAAAAGACTCCGAAAAGTGTTGCTAGTCACGACATTCTGTTTAGGTTCGGAGCCATGACAGCGGAGGACCAGCAACCTTTGCGCTACGTACGCACGACGTAACCAAAGATCGTCTATAATAACAAAACAATCTCCGAAAAGGAGAAAACAATTATTGGAAGTAAGATGAGTTTATCACAAATTAAGATGCGTTTATCACAAATTTTCGTCAGTTCACACTTTTCTGACAGGAAACGACACTTAGGGAAATCCTTAACAGTCAGCCAGTGCAAGACGTGGCTGAAAGTGACGAAGAGGCGATAAAGGTGGAGTTAAATTTAGGGCAACAGGTTTTACCCAGATGAAGAAAGTCAGACTGGACCAGTCAGAGTAATAACAGCGGTCGCTTAAAATTTCATATGGGAAAGTGGGAGGGTTCCAATCAGTGCCCATAACAGTAATAATTCAATATCTGAGATAATAATTTTGATTTAACAAAGAAGCAACTTTGATCTGGAAGCTGAAATAGTGTCCAAGCCACGCCCAACACGGCGCACATGTGTCACGCCCGGTGATAAATGATGCGCATCCACTCATATGAAACTAAAAAAAGAAAATAAATACTTTGTATTATAAAAATGACAGGAAAATATCATTCAAAGACTTCACATACCTGATATTTTAAACAATTGTTTTGCCTGAAAATTTCGTCAGTCAACTTTGACCACGGAACCACGTGATCCACAAACCCAGCAATGACCTCTCCTGTTAGCTAGCGGTGGAAAACCCAGAGAACTTTATGCCGACATTTCCACACTTCACGAATCCAACACAATGGATCGGACCAAGCAAGACGAGGAATATGGATATGACCTCTTCCCGGAGAGAAACCCGATGAAGCCCGAGAAGAGCAAGAAGAGCTCAGACCGAACCAGCCTGTTCTCATTCAGAAACAAGTGTCAGGTCATGTTAACGTTCGCCATGGAAACCAGTGAGTATCGATTCTTGCTTATGTAGCATTTTAGAGGGGAAGCATTCCGAGCTGCAGACGTCTTAATGTGAACAAGTGACATGCTTGTTATTTCAGTGCACGAGCGGTGACAGCAGGTAGCATTAGCTCAAGGAGCTAACAGTGATTGGTTGTGAATGCTAGGTGGCTCCAGCTAAAGCTAACTCCTCTGTGTGTCCCTGGCAGGTCCATATGCCAAACTCCTCCTCAGTGCCATGAAGAACTCCGGCTGGTAGGTTGGACTGCACAGCTGTCTATAACCGGAAACGAAATGTTAACGCCAACTGTAACATAGACAGGATGCGAAATACAAAAGTTATTTCTGCTGCTTTTTTTTATTAAACAATATTGAAATTATCAGTGAACGTTGAGTCTCATATGCTTCTATGAATGTAATTATCGTCCAGTGCCGATGTGTATTTCCGAAAAGTCACTAAATGTAGCAGTAATGTTGCTAATTTGGTGACTAATGTTAACCGCGCGTGCAGGCTGACCCAGATAATACTTCCGCTGTTTTTCACAAATTCCAAATTTTCCCCCACAAAACCCGCCAGAGCGCTTCATTCATTCAGCGGCCCCTCCCGTTTTTCAGTTAAGAAATGTTGACAGGAAACTTTAAAATATTGCTTTATAATTATGCGCTACCAAAAGATTGGACGATTAATGCCTGAACACCAACTATAAAGTCTTAAAAAAAAAAAAATAAGTCAAACATTTAAAAAAGGCTTTAAAATATAAGCAATTTTAGCCTGACAGCCTGGTGGGCTGCCAGGCTTAAAACACTGAAGGAAAACCTGAATATGATACATTTTTGGTCAATGCTTTCAAACCAAACCATTCACCTCAATCAGTGCCTGAATAATATTTTTTCCAGAAGTTCCTTCATTTGTGTTTCTCTTGTTTAAATTGCTGATATATTTCACAGTGCTAATGATGTGCAACATTGCATGTTTTAGTAGCGTTCCAATGTCAGATAAATCGAGGGCAAGTATTGCCATTCAAAAGTATTGATACCAATACTTTTTTGGTATCAATTCTTCATTGTTAATTAAGCTTGATATATCAAATGCCTGATATTGATATTTAGGTGATTTTGTCTGAAGCTTTCATGCTTTTTTTGTGTTTGTTTGTTTGAATTCTATTGTTGAAACCTTAGAATTTGAACAAAATGTATCTACAAAATACTGTAATAACATATCAGCAAGATAAAGAGAAGCAATAAAACAACAAAACAAATTAAAAATTGTTTCTAAATAAACAAATGCAAAAAATATATGTTTTTTATGGTAGAATACAGAAATTACAACACAAAAATAAAATTTCATAAGGGAATCTGAAAATAAAGATTCAATTTCACCATTAAATCTGATACCAATGACTTGGTATTGATATTATCAATATTTTTGACCCTCCCACAGAATAATACTACCACTCCTATGTTTCCATGACTTTACGTTTCTATGATACAGTCATCCTCTATCCCTCATCCTTGTCACTGTGATTTACTGAAACTGCTAACTACCTGCATTGGTTTCCACTTCTACCTCCAGCGTATCACACACCTCCCTTTGTTTTTCATCATGTGTTCAGCAAAGTGTTTAAAGACAGACATTTCTCCTGTGAGGACTGCGATGGGACGGTCAGCGGTGGCTTTGATGCTGCCTCCTCTCAGGTAGGAAACGAGACGGGTTCTAGAGACGGCGTTACCCTTTCGAGGTTTCATCTTTTCACCTGAGTCGTGTTTCCTTTCCTCCAGATTGTTTTGTGTCAGAACAACATCCACCAGCAGGCTCACATGAACCGAGTGGTCACCCATGAGCTCATCCACGCGTTCGACCACTGCCGGGCCCACGTGGACTGGTTCAACAACTTCAGACATCTGGCTTGTTCTGAGGTGAGGAATAGCTTTTAATACCGCCGTTCTGTTAAGAAACTAAGAGAATAAGTAGTTGGCTTCTTGGAACATTTTTTTCTTTTCTGTTATCTCTGTTCTTGCAGACATTTCCAAAAATCAGCTCTGAAAAGGGATTTTGCGTCAGTTTCTCTTTGTTTTTTTAATTAAATTAATTCACCAATTAGTGCATACAAAAACATTACACTTGGTATTGATCTACAAAATGATAAACATCCAATTAGACAAGAGACTCAACAACTATAGAAATACATGTCCAGTCACAGAACATATCCAAGTGGTGTCACAGCAAAAATGAATTGCTAAATGTATAATAACAGTAATAATGATATTTATGTTTTCTTTGAATCTCTGCAGTTATCTTCTAATTTGGATTATTAGTATTTCTCTAATATTCCTCGTTTTGATTAATTAGGGGGCGCAGATATTTTGGGTAGACGTGGGAAAGTTAGGGAGAACAAATGACAACAAAACATTTTGTAGTGACATTAAAATGGCGTTTAGAATTATGGAATGTATATTTTTCTTTAATCTTAGAATTTATTTTTATCTATTGCTAATTTTTGCTCAATTCATATCTGCTGAGTGAGAAGGTGTAGCCATAATGATGTACTGATCTTTTTCCTGTTTTTGGAACATTTTCAAAGCTGAACAGTGTTATGCTGGACATTCTGTTTGTCTCCTTTAGATTCGAGCAGCGAACCTCAGTGGGGATTGCTCCTTCAGCAATGAATTTTCCAGATGCAACTTCGGCCTAAAGGAACATCATCAGGTACATGAGCCGGGCGTAAATGTCACACACGGCGTTTAAACAACCAGCTCCGTGTCTGTAATGGAACCCGTTTCATTCTGTTCAAACAGAAATGTGTCCGGGATCGCGCTGTACGCTCCATCCTGGCTGTGCGAAAGGTCAACCGAGAGGAGGCGGAAAAAATTGTCAACGAGGTCTTTGACTCGTGCTTCAACGATCACGCCCCTTTCGGACGGATCCCACACAGCAAAAAGGACGCCGAGTTCGCCCACAGGGAATACATGAACAGGGATCGGTACTACGCGAACTTTTAGTGTTTGACGAATCAGGATCCTGCAGGTACTCGGGCAACATTGCCGATGGATGATTGGCGGCGTCACGAGTTGCGGTGTGGACAGAAGTAAACGACTGAGTTGAAACAATCAGAGAGGGGCGTAGTACTGTGCATCAGCCCGGACCTCGAGGTCATGTGGGGAAAGAGCTGCAGATTATTTTGTCTTTTTGGACAATGGATTAAAGCAGGAGCAACAATGCATTTCATTTTCTTCCTCTTGGACGCTGCTGCTGTGTGAAGAGATTGTACCGACTGATTCTACACTTGGGCTTGAAAATTAAATTGGGTGGAACCAGATCAGAGATTTCTGTTTCGTCTTTCAGGTTTTGCAGTGAAAGTTGTGCGGCTCTACAGACGAAGCCAGATGTTTACGCGCACTGTATGAAAAGAAATATTTAGTTTGGCTACATTTTTTTCTGGTTTAGGTTGGTTAGAATAAGAGTTGTTTTAATTTCTTCAAATTCAGAATTTTGTGTTTTGAACCGTGTGACTGGGGTCAAATATTCTGGTTTTCCTTCCAGAAGCTTCTCACAAGAGTTTGATGGAATTTTGGCCCATTCTGCGTGATGAAACTGGTGGAAATTAGTCATCTTGTCATCGTGTCTTGCTCACACACTCATTTTTTTATGGGGCTGAGATCAGCACTTTATGATGGCAGCTGCAAAATATCAACTTTGTTGTCCTTAAGCCACTTTGTAAATAAGTTGGTGGGACGGTTGGGGTTGCTGTAAGACCCATTTCAGCCTAAGCTTCAATTTCCTAGTTGCTTCAACAATGAATGAAGTTCATTCATAATGTTCATTCCTCATAAGTGAAGCAAAACAGCCTTACATCACTTCCTCTAAATTTAAAAATGGTCTCTATGGCTGTTAGGTTCAAATAACCATAACATACATCTGCTCAAAGAAAGACACAGAGACATCAGTATTAATTTCGACCTGCAGGTGAGAGCATCCCAGAGACAGTTCAGTTACAATCTCCCAAAACGCTCTGAAGGCTGTCTCTGCCCTCCCTGCCTTTTATTAAGAAAAAGGGACACCCTTCTCACAAAGCAAATTCCAATAGCTAAAAAAGGGGTAGGGGTTGCAGCTGTTGGAATTTCCTGCCTATCAGTCCTAAAACATAAAACATGTCTTCTCTTGGTCACGGGCAGTCACACTATGCTGATCTATTTCCATTCCTTAGCTTCTAGGTCGAAGGTCAAGTTACTTTTAATAAGTTCCAGGCACACAGAGAAACATTTCATACACATTAGGATCATGAATATAGGATAAAGAGTAACTTAGAATAAAAGTGAGATAACTCTTATACAATTTATCCAACAATGGCCAAGCAATTTCTTTTCAAGGTGTTTTCCCATCTGATAGTCTGGTAGATTCTGTTTGATTTGGGAACCAAAATTGCAACATTTGTTATATTTTCAGTTGCTGCGGTTCATGTTCACACTGCACCAAACCAACCAAACCCTTTGGAAAACCTGTTTGCCTCTTTGCTTGTGGTGGCGCCGCACCAAGAACTACTGAAGGAAATTGGAAGACTGCAGCTCATAATGACATAATTCTGTGAATTTTATTATGGATTTACTTTGACTCAGGACTATAAATTGTAAACAGGACTTCTTACGGCTTTATCAACATAAAGGATTTGCGGAGGCCAAAATTGCAGACTTTATGATCAGATTCTTGTGTGCATAAATCATTCTGTTGTGATTGTAACACTGTTAGAACCACAACAAAACGGTTACAGCAACAGTGAAAAAGTTTCTTGTGGTTTGAAAACTTGGGAACTCAAAGTCAACAGCGGGAGAAAGACGTGCCTGTCGCGTCAGTCTGGCTTGATCTAATCCCAAACAAGAGGAGTTTTTAACTGAACAGTAATTACGATGGAAAATGTTCCTCAATACACTAAGCTTTGTTTACATCCATGCGCCTTCTGTAAAAGGACATTACTGACAACTTTATTTGGTTTTAGCATGCAGTGACTCTTGTGTCCCTACTGAGAGATTATAGAAGGGAAAAAGTTTGGAGTTAGCCGCAGTATTTCTTGATACTTCTTGTCTCAAAAACAACAGCCTCTTGCATGTCAAAGTCACTCTGCGTCAATCTATTTTTTTGTACCAAAGTGTAACATTCTACTCTTAATATGATCCACTTAATGCCACAAAAGCCGAGGACGCGCGTAGGCTTGGGCATCAAAGCGGGTGGGTGGGATTAGGATAATTTTGGAATCATCACCAAGAAAATGATGGCAGCTTTGAGACGGGGAGGATTAATGCGAGGCAAAGACAAGAAGACTAAAGGCAGAAATGATATTTGGATTTGTACACCCAGGCAGGCTAAATGAAGAAATCACACTGAACAATAGCATTACTAATGGAATTGGGGATGTAAACAAATAATAGCTGCCAAGTACATTTGATAAAATTGGACATGCAAAAACAAGGCTGGATTTGTAAGATGGTTGATGGTTGAAGCTGTTTGGTGTAGTCAGGATTCACCTTAAAACATGCTGAGGTCAAGAGCAAAAGGAAAAGTCCTTCATAAAAAGTGGAAAGTGTTCCTAACACACAAACTAAAATGAAGCAATGCTAACATGTAGCATAGAACATGCAGCGTGCTAGCATGGGAATAAAAACTGTTTGCAAATGGGTATTGGTAAAAAGGTAAAATGGTTTAATGTTCGGAAGTAAAATGTAATAAAGTGTGAATCGCTCAAATACAAGTACATAACAGTCTCATAAATGAGTGTATTAGTTTATATGTATTTTTAAATAAAATGAAACAAGCTAACAGGTGATCTCCAAGTTGTTAAAGATGCTAACGCTACAAATAATAAGGAAACTTGCTACTACTTAAGCAAATCTATCTTAGTGATGGAAATATCTGAAATCTCTCCACTCAGACAGAAAAAAACACTTTTTTAAAGATAAATCAGTAGAAGCTGAAAGATATAAAAACAAAAAAAGTAGTTAGCTAAAACAAGTTAAAGCAGCCTGTACGTTTGAGCGAGTTGACAATGTCGATAAGATTTTTTTTTTTTTTTAGTAAATTTGTCTGATGATAAAAACACAAAAATACATAAAATGGAAAGTAGTCTTTAAGTGAGGAAAGTAATGTGATGTTTGTGAATTTTCCTAATAGATGCTAAAACAGTCTGTCAAGTTGAAGGAACTTGTGAAGCTGAATGATCATTTTAAGCAGAATTATTTCCTTAAAATGAAAACATCCAATACCATTAATAATAAAACAAGTCAAATAAAAAGGGAATAAAACTGTAAAAACTAATATTTTATGAAATAGACAGTTTTTAATGTGTTGTTTTGCAATTACAAGTTGCAAAACAACTCAAGCAGACTTATTTTTTAGCCATGGAAACAACCTTACCACAAACATTTTTAAATTGAGTATAAATTCTAAACTAAAATGTGTTATTAAAATAGTCAGCTAAAAGATGTTAATGTGCTCTACACATTAGAGGCAAATCAGATGAGATTTTGAGGCAGATTTATCTTCTGGTAACAGTCTAAAAGTGAGTAATATTCAAAATGAGAAGTGAAATATGTTCAAATATCCAGCCTAATTTACCTCTCCAAACTCCAACGGAAAGAAATCAAATTTTATGGCCCTGATCTATCTCCATACATGCAAAATGACACAACTAATGAAAGCAGAACTTTTATTCAACTCACTGTATTTTAGAGTATTTTAGCAGAAAACTGTAGCTGTGATACCATATGGCTGCTCTACCACTGCTGGCCTTTAGATGGCACTTTTGGCCCACCAGTTTTCTATGATCAGGACCAAGCAGGTCCAAATCAAACTTCCAAATAAACCGCTTTCACTTCTTTTATTGCTCGGTGTAATTGAATTAATTTCTCCGTGTTCTGTTGCAGGTGACTGCAGAGCCTTTTATGAGCAGAGACGGGACACGGTAATCAAGTTGCTGCTGAGAAGAGTGACGACTTTCATTATTTTCATCTATTAAAGCAGGTAGCACCCACTGTGATTTAATTAGGATGCTCCGGCAGCGGCAGAATCCCTCCACTAATCTGCTGTAGGACAACACATTAACCTCGAGAGCAGTAATGAACTCATCTCATTAATTAGCAGAAAGTCAAATTTAGCTATTGTGCTGAGAAGACGGTGAAAAGCGGAGACACCCAGCTGCCTCGTTGCAGTTCGAGGTGTCTGTTCTTCCCAGGCGTGGAGCTGATAATGAGCCACTTAAATTATTTAGCTTTTCAAAGCGATGCGATTAGTAAAGCTGTCTTTAATAAAGAAGAAAGTGTCTGCTTAATCCATTCTTCTGGGGGGGAGTAAAAAAAATTCAACATTTTGACAGAAGACAAAAAAAAAAAGAAAGCATGTAGGCTACGTTCTTTCTCAAGGTCTCAGATGACTTTGAGGTGACCACGGCTTGAAATAAGGCAGCAAAATAAACCAGAGACAAAAAAGGCCGTAGGACGAGGCGGCACGCCTTGGCTGTGATATTCGCTTTTCTGTCCCGTCTCCAGGACTCAGGGGGAATGATGGGAGAAGGAAATGCACTTGGTCCACTCACCGGTTCCTTAGCCTGGGGGGAAAAAGTCAAATTTAGTTTCATGAGGACAAGAGTGTAGATCGAGAAGGGCAACCTGGAACTCGTTTTATCACCTGACATCATATCTGACATGTTTTATTGGACAAAATCTACTAAATAAAAAAGGCCAATCACTAAAATGTGTAACAGAGAAAACATTACTGTACAGCAGGGCATTCAGTTCTCCAGAAAACATGTAATAAACCATTTAAATTCATTTGAATTCACAACAGCAAAGATGAATAAAAATCATTTCACTAGCAAAACATGGTAACTTGCATGTTACAATTGGGTTGTGGTCACAGCAATGACTGGGAATAACTTGGCTAGCTGGTAAACGAACGCTAACATAGATAGCTCAAGTAAAAGACTGAAGCAGAACAGCAATGATGCTGCTCACGTTTAAAATATGTTTTTTCCAACACTGGGAGAAACACATTCACCCAGTTACGCTTGCAAATGTGACCAGGTGACTTAAGTGTTTTGCCCATTTTGAGGCAGAGGAAGCGGAAATCAAACCGGCAACTTCCCAAGCGAGATGACAACTATTCCCTTTTTAGGAAATGTTAAAGTTTTAGTTTTTTCTGTATTGTTTTTTTAAATTCAGATGTAAAGATGTGCCCCCCGCTGTAAATAAGATACTGACTCCTCAGAACCGCTCCACAAAAACCCCAATTAAAAATATCTGAACTGTCTATTTAGGACTGACTGAAAACTGACTTATAGCATCTGTTTTTTGTTTTGTTTTAAATAAAGTTCTTGGAAATGTAATTTGATTATTAATAGGCAACAGTGAAAGGAGAAAAAGAGCTCAACTCATTATAATTCGCAGCACAAAGTCTCTGGAGGCGAACGGTCCAACCTGACAATTAACTTCCCCAGCAGGAAGGCCCTGCTGGAGACTGCTGTGGGGGGTGCGCATGTAAATCAATTAATTATGTGTGCTAGTTGAGGATTAATTAAGGAGCTGTTGAAAGTTGGCAAAGATCATCCTGAAATTACGACAAATTTATGCGACTTGGACTCGACCGTTTTGGCCCCGGTGTTTCAGCGGGGCCGCGTTGCGGCAGAACTCAAGTTTCAAAAAAAAAAAAACAGAAAAGAAAGTTTTTCAGAAATGCTGTAGGTGGTGATAATTATGTTTAATTGTAATTGTGATTACATCAGAATCTGTCAGGGAGTGTTTGGTTTTACAGGATATTACCCAGCTTTAACGGCAGCTTTAACATTCAAACAAATCGAGTGAAGAAAACATAAATATGTGGATGTTTTGTTGGTTTTGACAGTCGTATGTGTGGCCCTTCGCTGATGGAGAGGAGGTGGAGAGGTAAGTGAGCTTTTCCTTTTCCCACGTTGCCTCAATAGCAACAGTAAGTGGAAGGATTTGTGGCTTGCTGAATGAGGTTTATTAGAAATGAAAGAAGGGGAGATTACATCAGGAAATCCCCTCAAAACACACACCCACGCACGCACACACACACACCCACACGCACACACACTGGTGCACTGTAGATCTTCTTGATACCACCAAACATCCTGCATTGAGCGCAGGTTTACTGGGACAGTCAACCTATAAAATCCTCAACTACAATCATTCTAAAATGTGATTTAAAAAAAAATAAACTAAAAGTGTGTGTGTTCCTCTGCTGCCCCTGAAAACTTAAACAACAAAAAATAAAAAAAAATAAAAATGTGAGCTACTCCTTTCCTTGGGTAAGTTAGCGAGGGCAAACTCTTAACATTCACAACTTCTTCTATGGCAATTAACACGTGGTGGCATTTGGATCTTCATTTTCCTAATAATATGCATGATATTAATTAGGCCCGAATGATTAACATAACAACCGCTGGACAATGTCCCAGGGTGCAGGAGCAGAGCTGCTTTTCTTTTTATTACCTCCCCTGAAGTCACAGGCTCATTAATACACCCCGGCCGCCATTTCGGCTAACCTTGAAAAGTGCAGCGTGAGTCACGTGTGTTTGAAAGTAATCTGGTAAACTCCTGAGCCGTGGATGGAGGAGAGAGCATGCAGTGACAGGAGGAAGCAGAGCTGCTGTAGTTTTCCTGCTCAAGATAAATAAATATTTGCTGAAATAATGTGATATATTTTATTAGTTACATGGTCACAGGCAAACCAACAATTTATTTTAAGTATATTAAATTGTTGATTCAATACAGTTCAATTACAAATTTTAGCCATTTCTTTTATGGCTTAAAATAAATTTGACTTCAATACTTAACGCCTCTGTCTCTTTAAAAACTCCTGCTCTTTCTGAAGTTCCGCCTTCATGAAGTCAACATAACGTAGATCCTCTTTTAACCCTTTAGAGGAGTTCATTGCTGATCTACCTCTCAGCAATGAACTGAGAGGTAGATCATGTAACGAGCTCAGCTGCTCCAGCACGTGTTTGCTAATTGCTGCTGCTAGTCTGCAGGAGCTGGGTGGGGTGGTGCCAGGCTGCTGTGTGAGGCGGAAGCTTGGAAACTGCAGTTTTTAAAAGGTTGTTTTACATTTCTTGCTGAAGTTGATGTTTTGTTTTATTTGTGCAGTAAACCTCCTCCTGTTCACAGGTTAACTTTCACTGATCCACCTGTTGGCAGATTGATTCTCCAAGTTATTTAAGAAAAATTTACCCCATTCCTGAACAGTTTTTTTGTAGATCACATCTAGCAAACGATGTGCAAACTCCAAACACAATGTTCCCGTGAAAGAAAAATGGATCTTGGGAGGCAGAAAATACCAAGTTACTTTACATGCAACCTTTACTTATTTGTGGTCAATTCAACCTTTTTCTCCTGATAAAACGAGCTGCGTTTGAAGAAGCCGCAAAGTGAAAGATGCTGCTCCAGATGCAACGCCCTGACTTGCGACCGGCCTCAAACCCAGCTTAAGCCTCGGTGCCACGCAGGACCGCCAGAACGAACACATTTGCTGCCTGTGAACAGCCGCCATGTGAGGCTCCGGTGACATTGAGAGGATCACCTCGTTTTCCTTCCCGCTCCATTTGCGAAACGCCGCCGTCCATCTTGGAGCTAAGCGGGTGACCTGTGGGAACTCGGATTCGTCGCTGGGACGAGTGGGCGAACGCCTGCAGGGTGGACCGGCCTCCCCAGTGAGCCAATTTACTTTGACCTCTCCTCTCGGGTGCTGTTAGTCCAGAGAGCTGTCCTCCAATCTGGGGGGGCTTTGTCACACTTCCACGGCTGAGCTGCGGCAGCAGGCGCGGCAGCTGAACCTGAACATCCATGGCTGGAGGGATTACCGTGTTTTCAGTGCGAGGGGGAGGATTACAGGATGGGCTTTTTTTTCCCTGACATTTGCTCGTCTCTGGCAGGACAGATGGGAACTGGGACAGCGGACGGAACTGGTGGCAAAAGATGGGCCTATAGAGCAGCACCCAAGAGTCAATGATGTGATCTATTAAGCTGCTGCAGGGTTACTGAACAATGTACATCTGTGTGAAAAAAATTAGGACACCCCATTTACATTTTAAAGGAAATGTTCACACATTCAAATGTTTTGAATAATCTCTGGGAGAATATTAGACTTAATATTAGAAGTGCATCAATTGCAGATTTTGGGCTGATCCCCGATCTTTAAAACGTCTGACTTGCATATTCTGATTTTTTTGTGTGGAAGGTCCCAAAATCTAGCAAAAAATTTGCTAATGTGTGGCCGTGGCCTGGTGGGCGGGTCTGTCAGTCAGGCCTTCTCGGCAGATAAAAAGGAGGCTGCAGCCTCGTTTCTATTGCAAATGTGTGCAAAAATTTGTCAGTTTTCCAATTAATGTGAAAAAAACAAAAACAATTTCACAACTGTGTTGTTTCCATTCAAATAGAAATGCAATTAAAATCATGATTCTGTTCATGCATTAAGTAAAATAACACGATCCTCCAACTACTTCTTGTTGCCTTCTTCTTCGTGGTTTGCTACAGAGGCAACTTCTAGTTGTTGATCCTGTGACTCTGTGATGTCATAAAAGTGTTCCCATTGAAGTTTTGTGAAATAAACCAAAATTAACCAGATAAAATCCCTCATCCTAGCAGCAAATCTCTGATAAATGAGGTTTTTTTTTTGTTGTTTTTTTTTTGTTGTTTTTTTAGATTGCCATGTTTACATTAAGTTGATTTTTTTCCAAATGTAACATCGCAAAGTTATATGGTCAGTGGGAACGAAGCTGTGACTTTGACGTTTGCAGATCAGATCAGTAGATAAAACCAATGGATGAGGTCGTTTTCTCGTTCAAGTATCAGCCGACTGCCGAGCTTCAGATGAAGGAAATCTGGGCCAGATTATTGGTGCTCCTCTACTTAACGTCAACGAAAACAAATGAGCCTTGTTTTAAGTTTGGACACCCGAACCCTGACAGTTTGTCTTCCGCCCTTTGGTTGGAATGACCAGTATTCCACTCTGGTGTCCATCTACCGACTTCTCGGTTGGACTTCATTTTATGCAAACATGTCCTCTGTTCTAATGTCTCAATAAGTCAACTTTAGACTCTAGAACATTTCTTCCCATACATTCCGGTCAGGTTCATGAGCAAACGTTTCCTCCTTGCACACCTTCCGTGATGTTACGTCTTCAGTCTCTTTCTGTCTTATTTGGGACATCCTGTAACTGTAGAGTATTTTCCAGACAGTGGTTGTTGCTTCAGTTATTTGTTTATTCATGTTACATGAGCTCTTTCTCACAGAGAAAGGCCTAAAACAAGAAGCAGGCTGGAGAAAACCCAGAGGCCAACCTTTCTACCTGAAACCTGTCACATCTTCTGAAATATTGGATTATTCTGACTGGTGATGATCCAGCTAACTCCGATGAGGATTCTATCACAGTTTGCTGAGGGGTCGACTCCGACCCAATGATAACCTTCGACCTCCGCCATTCGCCTGCTGATGAGGCAGGATCTGCTTTTAGCAGCTCAGCTTTCATCAGGTCAAAAGGTCAAAAATTGGCTCCAGAACTGTGATCAGTGCATCTAACAGCTTAAACCCACTGATTTTTTAAAAATGGTTAATTTCCATCTGCTCCAGAAGCTTTATTGAAATTTTCCAAATATTGGCATATTCATACCCATTATCTGTACAGACCGTTATGTCCAGACGCATAAACATGAGCTTTAGGAGTTAAATCAAGGTTAGATCAACAAAGTGGGACAAGCCATACAATGACACCATACATCTAGACCCCATTTACTTAGCCAGGCATTTTAATATCATCCAGTCACTGATTAGGAGCCTTGCTCAAGGGCAGCTGGAGCTGATGAGAGAAACGGTGAAGGATCTGATTTCCCTGGAGACCGTCAGCAAACGTCCGGCCTCCTATTACCGTCGGTCGCGCAGACATCTGTGGTGGATGTATCCAGTCAGGTCGAAATTCACTCTGGGTTGGAAAAGACACGCGCTTTTCCAGAACAACGTTCTGCAGTGAATCACACCGTGTCCTTCTCTGAAGCAGAGCTGCACTTCTTCATGGCACCTTAAGGGGTCGCTGTGGTGCTGCTCGGTTCCTGCCATGCAGGAATCCTCTCCCGGTTTGTCATGTTCCACGTTCTGCCCAGACGTGAAAGCCCTTTAAAATGTTTTTAATTGTTTCCTTTTGCTGTAAAAAAAAAAATAAATAAATCTGACTTTGGCTTCAGCGTCTCTGTATTTAACTAATTAGAATCGAGGTTAAATGTTGGTTTCATGGACAAAAGAAGAAATCCCTAAAACAACAAGCAAAAACATTTGTCCATGTTAACAAGAACAAAATTCAATGTGATGCACAAACAGACAAAACATATTTTCAGCCTATCCATCTATCCAAACATGACTTGTTTCATACGAATACTGTCCAAGTGCCACTCATGCATGATTTGAGGCATCTTTGAACAAAGGACAGAGAGGACCTCAGACCTGCATTGGGTTGACAAACTGTGAACACGACCAAACTTAAAGCGTGAACAAGTCGCAGGACTTCTCTCTGAAATGTCATTCCCTAAATGTGAGTATAAGTGACTCATCTCACAGTTCATTAGCTCGGAAATCGCTTTGGTTGTTCTTGTCGAGCAGCGGTGACCTCCACCACGCCGTCGCCCCCGTGCAGTAAGGCTTAGTTGGCATAATTCAAGAGGTTAATAAATGTGTTCAGAGTCCATAAACATCTTACTTTCATCTGCAGTGAGATCCTGTCGTTTCTATTCTTGACTCTCAGGAGAGCAGGAGAAGTCTGCAGAGACGTTATGAGACGTTCCTTCACAGAGGAAAGGTCCTACACAAAGTGACGGCCCCCGGACGCCTCGTGGCAACCCGACATCAGGGCACAGAGCTGTGGTTTCACATGGTCCAACATGCTGTTTGAGTCACGCTCCACAAATATGAAGTCGGGAGAGCTGGGAGCTGGAATACAGCAACGGAAACAGAGTGGAAAGGCTGTGATACTTATGTCAATACTGAGAAAATGTTCAAGTGGAATTATAAACCAAAAACCCTGCAGGTGTGTTTCTTTTAAGATCCGGACCCCATGCTGTGCTTGGGTACAGTGACCTAGAAAGGTCAGCAAAATGCAACAGTGAGGGACACAATGGTAGTTATGTTAAAACAGATTTTATAGAAGAACAGAAATTAAGCTAAAGTGGAATTTATGCTGAAATGAAATGTCAAACTGCAGTTTTAGCAGAACTTCCTTTGTCGCTTTTTGTTATTACGTTGGAGCGTTTGCAGTTTGTTGAGCCTTTAATATTAATTTAACACACACAAAAAAACAACAACACACTGCTCATGTTGTCAGGTCACTTAGAAAAAAAAAATAAAAAATGTACTAATGTTTCCAGTCTCACCAAAAAACAATAACAGCTGCTGCCTGTCATGTATTAAGAGTTTTTAGTATTCTACTGTTTTTAATATTTCGAGCGACCGCCGTAGCCACGACGACGTGACTAAAATCAGGAGTTACTGCACGACGCGCTGCGTTCAGGGCTCCAACTGCAACCGGTTCAAACGACGTGGAGTTTGCTTTTGAAGTAAGTTGACTAGCAAGGGTTTAAAAAAGGAGGAGGAAAAAAAAAAGGCTGCAAGAAAACATCTGGGACTGAAAGTCACTGCTGGGAAAAAAGGAGGTGGAGGGAGGGGACTCTGTGTGTGTGTGTGTGTGTGTGTGTGTGTGTGTGTGTGTGTGTGTGTGTGTGTGTGTGTGTGTGTGTGTGTGTGTGTGTGTGTGTGTGTGAAACACTAATGGCCAAAAATGGAATGAAACACTTTCTAGGTCTGTGCGTGTCCACACTGTGTTTTCACATGCTAATGAAGAACAAAATCCACATTCAAAGCAATGCTTATTTAATAAATGGAAATGAAGTTGCACAGTAAATCGTTCTTTCTTTCCTGGTTTTTTCCTGAAGTTTCCTCTGCTGCACAGTTCAGTGCATTTCCAATAAAGTCAAACATGCAAGTTCTCATAACAAAGGGAACAAGTGAAACGTCCAGGACTGCTCTGATTATGAATGTGGATTTATTCCTATGGTTGTGACATTTTCCCATGTGGAACATGAACACTGCACAAACATGTGCAACACAATCTGAAACTATGCAACTCAACACAGAGAGATATATTACAATGCAGTGTGATAAAACGATGCTGTCAAAACGTATCCTGAAAGTCATTTTCTATTCTTTATTTCAATAAAACTATAATTTGTAACTGATATCATTTTCAGCAAATATATATTTCACTACAATACAACAGTAATTCATTTAGTATTTATTCTAAAGGGAAATTAAGTGTCATAATTCATATCATCCAAGTTTCTTGAGAGAGTCCGAGTGGAAGGTGATGCTCCTGTAGCAGTCAAGTTAATCTGAACAGGCCTCTGACTAAAGAGTGCTGCTGCTGTTAGCGTGTGATGAATGTCATGACATGCTGACAGCTCAGTTTCTGGGCAGCAGAGTAAGCTGTTGGTTTTTTGGGAAGCGCTGCTAATCCGCCTCATTTGTTTTTGCAGCTCCTCTTTAACTCTTGTCTTTTTGAAGCCTGGCGTCGGAGAGCAAGTTTTCTGGAGGGCGTGTGAACGCGCACATGCACCAGCTAACAGTAAAAAAGCTGAGGGAAGGCGGATAACGTTGCGCTGCGCTGAGCTGCTTCACCTTTGCAGTTTGCAGTTTAACGCATCGTCTGAAGCTACATGGGCGACAGGCCGGTCAGAGAGATGGAGACACACTTTGTGTTTATAGTTTAAACGCTGAACGGAAGCGTTTCGACAAATCACAATCCCATTTAAACACACAGTCCGTCTCCACCAGTAACGAGTATTTGTTCTGATTTGGCTCAGGAATCCTGGACTTGCAGCAACATCTGGCTGATTTTAAGAGTCGTGGTCAGTTGGCTGCAGGTGGCGGTGGGGCGTGTCTGACTTTTATGGAGCATGGAAGATTAAAAGGGTCAGAATAAGCAAACACAGCCTGTCATGTCCAAGACCTCCACCGGTTCCAGCATCACCGTCTGAGATCTTCTCAAGGACAGGACCGCTGGATTACCAAGCTTTTCATTGACAGGAAAACAATAAGATGATGATGATTATGACGAGATTGTCTTTATGTTGGTAAGGAGGTTTGGAAACTGTGGCGCAAATCCCATCAGTCGGGTTTGAAGCCGGGTAACTCGGCACCGAAGCCTGGATCTTCGGAAAACTTCAACCCACGTTCAAGGAAAGTCATTCTCTGCCGCAATTTGTCCACCTGCATGTATGAGCAGAGGGGCTGGTAACAATTACTGCTCCAGGAAAGAAAACATTACACAGTCATTACAGTAATGATAGTCATTCAGGCCGCTGCAGAAGTTAGCCTCTGCAGGCTTTCTCTCCTTTTTCTCTTTCTTTCTTATCCCACCTGAAACTCCGGCAGTCAGCCTCTTCTTTCTGCCACTTTTCATTTCAGTTCAGGTTTCCATGGTTTCGCAAACTTTGCAACCGTCGCGCTCGTCCTGTAAGCCACATGTACTGGTTTCAAAGTGATTTTTTTATACGATTTGTCACATCGTAACCTCAAACTTTACTTTGTTTCATTGTGAATTTATGGGGCAGACCAAAGCTAGCCTGGTGAAAAGCAGCCCCTTGTTCAGCCCGGACCATCTGGACCCTCGTTTGCTGGGAAATGATTGGCTGGAGGCTTGGATTTCATATTTGGCAACAATAAAATGTCCTAAACATTACTCTTGCTCCAACTTTTATTGCTCAATATTTGGGGGCGTGGCCAAAACCTGCTACAATTCTAACTCAGCTCAGAGAATCCACAGTTAGGAAACCGGCAGCTCCTTCTGTCCACTGATTGGCCCAGTTGAAATTCTACAGAACAAATGGAGCTCAATGGGAACGCAAAACCTATGTATCAAAAAAATCGTTTGCTTTTTCAAAATTGCTGTGTTTCCATTGAGCAAATCAATTTTCAAATTTTAAATTTCCGCAATTTGAAGGTCAACGGAAGCGCAGCTGGTGTAAATGAAATACATGTTTTATACATTTCATAATTTGTTTTCTCTTCGCAATATGCACAACAATCCCCCCAATAAAATACAGTACAGTTTGCGGTCGTGATGTGACAAAACGTGAACGATTTCACGGCGTGGGACTGTAAATGTCCCTTCTCCCCCACTGTTGACAGCGGCGGTGGACGGCCGCCATCCTGCAGGCAGGCAACATTTTTAACAGCCTTATTTATGTGTCAGAAAGCGAGCCCGCAGCGCCAAGACATTTTTCCAAGACGCTGAGTTGCCGCACGGCGTCTGTTTGCATCCAGTCTGGAAAACATTCCTGGAGTTTTGTTATGAAATTGGGTGAAGATATGCCCGTCCTCGCTCTGTGGGAAAGATGGCTCCGTTTTCCATCTGGAGCTAACTTAGCCAACGTGGGAGGCTGTGTGAACATTTTCGGTGCAACACTGCAGATGATAAAAAAGCTTGTGAAAAAAAAACCCCCAGAACAAACGACTGCAGTCACTGCTCTGGGTGGGCCTGCTGGCATTTGACACATTGTGCCTGTGACGGATCTTTTTGTTTTTTGTTTTGTTTTTTGTATTTCTCAGCAGTTTTGTGTACAGTTGCACTGAAATATAAGCCACCTTTGATGGGTTACTTCTATTTTGACAATTCATTTGAACAGTTTTCATGTTTTGACCTGTAAGCTAATAGATGTAGAACTGAGGGTCCAGACTCAGGTCCTGTACAAGAACTTACATTACTGTCTTACAGTTTTTGCTTTTCTTAGCTTTCAAAAACCAAATGTACTTTTTGGACTTGATATGTTGTATTCTGTGGACATAAAGTAGGTTTGGGTTGAGGAAACTTCTTTTTTTCAAAGGCATGGTCATTTGGACCTGCATGCACGTTTATGAGGTTTTCTTTTTTGTGTGTGGTTTCGGGAACTGACGGTCTGACAGGGCAACCACTCCCCGCTTCGCCGCTGTCCAACTGTGACATTAGTCAAGTCAAACTCAGTCATATAGCACATCTATTGAACAACCATGGTTGACCATGGTGCTTTACATAACAGATATTCAATAACTAAACAGCAAAGAGCAACCAAACCACTGTAGGCAGCGCAGGGAACTGAGAACCTTGCCTGGTTCGGCTGAACTGGACCATGGATGACTCTTCCATCCTTTGCTTCTGACCCTAAGTGTTGAAATGGAGCAGAGATTAACAGCTGTTTGGTCCGATAGCAGCGATAACCAGTAAGCTTCAAACCGAGCATGGTTTCGGCCTGACGCGGATCCGTCCACCCGGCTCTACTGTCTGTCTGGACAGATTGGTGCTTTTCAAGTTTGAGTTTGTCTGGGGCAAAAGTGGGAAATTCCCCTCCCTTCATCTTGCTGAATCGCTCCCATGACTGATGTCATAATTTCTCTCTAAAACCTTAACCAAACAATAAATATTCAACAGCTCAGTTGCTCTAAAAAGCAGGGCTGTTTGCACAATAGCGCTTGCCAGAACATGCATGGACTGCTCACTGGGTGTGATAATATTGGTGGTTTGCATTCGAAATGAAGAAGCCCACCAATCTTTCTTCTTTCCTTTTTAAAACCTTTTTTTTGGGGAAGGGGTGTGGGGGGGTTGGATGAAGACGAGGGTCACAATCATCTTAATATGTGTTCTTGTTTTGTTTGTGCTAAAAACACTCTGGATGCACGGACCCGAATCTGTAAACCCAGTCAAACTTTCCGTATTCTACTCATTAATGACAAGAGTTGGCATTCCAGATACAAGACCTCTAGCAAATACTCTCCAAGCTTTATTTTCACTGCAGGAACAAGACGAACCTTTTGTTTTAAGGCTCTTGCGTATGCTTTTAATGGTTTCGGGTTATTGTTGGGGCAGTGAGGCTCGGCGTCACGCCAGACAGTTTCTAAAGCACCGTTGGGAGATACTTGGAGGTTCACCTTAAAGAAACAATCACACCCTGGTATCAGATTAGCTTTTGGGAGAAGCGTTTGGGTTCTTCTCTCTTGAAGAGTGGCACTCAGTTTGCCTTGTGTGTCTCTTTCTGTTTGCCCTCCACCCCCCAACCCCTCCACCCTCCATCCCCCTTTACCCCCGTCCTCATTCCTTCCTTTGCTTGCATTTGTTTGAGCTGTTGACAGCAGGCTTCTCCCGAAATTAAAGCCCCGTCAGTATTTGTTTTGCTCGTTGTCAGCGCAAAGCCTTTCCCATCATTTTCCATCAAGACATCGGCGCAGTCAAAACGGGTCGCTTTGGAAACCGGCTTTGGGTGGCACCCAAAAGGCGTGGAGGTCTTCAACTGAAACACGGCTTCAAGTTTTTTCTTATAATATCATTTCAAAAGGCAACGTTGGTTCTACGAGGTCAGAATTTAGATTAGAAAGGCAAGTTTTGTTGTGCACAAGTGGAGGTTAAGCCCAGATGTCGGGCCGATGTGTTTAATCTTCAAGATGTTAAAGGTCAGGGGGAGAGTGACCCCGACCTCACGGTAGGCAGCAAAGCCAACCATGACAAAGACTTACTGCCTTTGTTGTGGTAAAACAGGAACATTTTAACAAACCCAATGCCGTCATATAATCATCGTCACAGACTTGAATGTTTTATTTTCTCTGTTTGTGATTACTGTTTGCTTCGTACGAATCGATACGTTTGGAGCTGAACTCCGGCGTCAACCAGCTGTGCAGAAGGTGCAGAAGCCTTTTTTCCACGTCTCTCTCCTTCATTGCATAGAAATAATTGTATCTTTCACCCGTCGCCCCGCAGTCATATGTGCTGCAACTTGGCAACCAAACAGACATTCATCTATTAAGACAGCGGGGAAAATGCGAAGCAGTCAGAGTTGAGTTGGAGAGAGAGCCCACATGAAGAGATTTAGCAAGATTTCTATTAACAGGCTGACGTGTTACAACATGACGCCGTGTTATGTGGAAACAGCTCCGCTGCTGAATCGGGTTTTCATGGCCGCTGCCCCCCCCCCTCTCACCCCCACACCCCAATAGAATGGACTGAGTTTTTCCCCTTAATAGATAAAATCACCATTGAGGTTTTTTTTTTAAATCCTTTTTCTACTAACTTAAAAGTTTAACTCCTAGATATTTCTCAAACTATATTTATTTGTCTGACGTTCTGGAACATCTGTGGGGTCAAACATGTTCTACCGTCACTTTGCTGATTCCAGGTCATGTCTGCAATCGACCAGGACCGTAAAATAAAGATGAAAACAGGAATAAAAATAAAAGAGAAAATGCTAAACATAGCAGGGATGACTCGAGCCTTTCGGACCGAGCCAGAGTTTAATGTGGCCTCCAGATACGATCTCTCCTCATCGCTCCAGGGAGAGCGTGATTCACGGCTCGGTCTGCGTCTCGGCCATTATGGCTGTGCCTTTTTCATGCGCCAGGGTGTAGACCGTGCCGCCCGTGCACACACACACAGACGGACTGATTTAACTCTTTAGATTTGTTTGGAATTAGTCACAGTGGGACGACAGAGAGTTTAAGACATTGTTGTACAGAGAAAGCCCAGACTGGGTGGAATTTTCCTTTCTTTCTTTCTTCCTTTCTTTCTTTCTTGCTTTGCCGTTTTATGAGCCGTCAGGTTTCCACCTGTGCTGACACGGCTGAGATTTTACAATAGTCCTGAAAGAGTTACAAGCAGAAATTCCGAGGCTTTCTTTTTTTCTTCTCCCCTCCACACCCCCCCCCCCCTTTTTCTTTTACCCCTTTTTTTTTCTTCTTTTTTTTCCTCCCTCTTTTACTGGAAGGGTGGAGTGGGGGGCCTGCCGTTATTATGGAACATTTGTCAGGCAGCCAGTTGCAGAGGCAGAGCCAACGCTTGATTTATGGCAACATCTGCAAGATGCAAAGCTCTCGTGTATGCTTTTAATCACACAAAGAGCCGGTCTGATGGGGGTTTCATGGAATCCATGCTGGGAATCTCAAAGATGGCTGCTCATGCGAGCGTGTTATACGGCCGTGGGATCTCTCCAGGCTCTGCGTTTTTGCGTGCGATTCCTTTCATCTACGATCCGATACGGTCCGAAAATCTGAAGGTAATTTCTTGAGTCTGGTATCGGCGGATCTTAGGTTCCAGAACCCGGTCCGCCCACAGATTTCCTCTGCTTTCGGCGCAGAGAAAATGGTTCCTGTGAGCTGTTTCTAACTGCAGCGACAACAAACATCTGCCTGCATGTCAGCACATCTGGCAACGATGAAAGCAAATTAGCTACAAAATTCGAAGTGTCTGGTGGCGAGATAAGACCGGGGCCTGGTAAGAGTGTTCGCCTCGTTCCCTCAAAGCAGACGTGACCTGAGGAGCTGACCCCCGGATCTGGGGGTCTGACCGCAAAACGCGAACGGAGCAGGAGATCAGGGCAGGGGAGATCAGACCCCTGATCTGAGGCCGGGGCTCCGGCGGTCTCCCGCCAGTCACCAGCGGTCTGCAAGAGAATGGTTCACTTCCTGTCTCATTTCACTGGACACCAAATCAAAGCGGGGCGAATGATCCCGCCCCCCCGGAGCCCCAGCGGTGCAAAAGCTGGTCACAGGGCACAGACTCGCCGAGAAAACATCTTTTAGAAGTGGAAACCCTCGGTGCCACAGTCACTTGTCAGGCCACAAATTGTTTTATAGTTGCAGCAATTTCAGACTTTCCTAAACGTAGTAAATAAACCATTGCACAGGGGGATTACAGCCGCCCGCCTAATTGTAACATGCAGAGTTCAGTGAAGTGTAAAACCTCGCCTTTGTGAAGGGGATGACACACTTATTGTGAATCAGTTTGTGTCCAAGAAGAAAACTTACCATCGAGACGAGATGGTTTTTTATTTTTGAGATGAGAAACAATAAAAAGCGTCAGTAACTGTATGCTACAGTAGGGAGAACAAACAGCCAGAAGACAGAATTTCTGCTTCGGACCAGTTGACAATTTAAAAAGCCAATCCAACGCTCTTCAGTGTGAATGTTACTACTGAGTGAAGAACAGTCAAAGTAAGTTATTTACAGTATCTGTGGCTGCATCTCCATTACAAATACCTGTAATTCTTTATCTATATTCTGCTGATGTCATAATTGTGGCGTTTCATTCAATAAAACATTAAAAGGAAATCCCAGGTGAATAAGCTTGTTTATGCAATAAGTCATTAAAAACCACTGCAGCGATGGATGCAAACACATACATGAGATAAATTCATAATTTAGTGGTGGTGGCAGCATCATCATACATCGTCCAATCAGAGGAGACATTGGCGTTTTACTCAGGCGGTGGAGCCACAAGCTCCGCCTACCAGGGAATTGCTGCATGTGCTGCGTTTTTCGGACATTGTTGCTGCCGATGTCCCAAAAGAGCTTCGGATTCACAAATCAGTTAAAAAAAAAACATGATGTCTCACTGGATATTTTTCCCAAACTTGTCCCTTTCCACGTGACTAAAACTAGATCTCAGGTTTCTATCAACCTTCAAACATTTTTGTCTCTATTCCTGTGATTTTTCTCCTGGTTTTAGTCTAAAATGTGATTTTATTTAGAGATCCCTTTCGTTTTCATCGGTGGGGTGGGGGGGGTTGGGAGGCTGGCTGTTGGTGAAAGCAATGAGGGAAATATTTCATCCACAAAAAAAAAAAAAGCCACAACTCTTCAGAACCTGAAGTCGCCCACCAGAGCAGCCCTTTGTACCAGCTCAGCTTCGCGTTATGTTCTCGGTGTTTAGACTATTTAACTGCTTGAAAACAAATCCAAAGAACATGATCAAAAGGAGTTGTGCTGCGCTGGTAATGCTCGCAGCATCGCTTTCTTCAACTCCCAAACCTTCCTCTCCTGCTCTGACATCTGTTTACTCACATCTCCTTCTTCATCATCCTTCCTCTGACCTCACACAAAGGTTTCTGAAAATTCATCTCAAAACAACGTGTCACTCATGTAAATACAACCACATTGTCTGGAGCTGGGGGTATAATTAGAATCCCCTGAGTTTATCATTTATCACTCCAGAACCCGTCCCAGTCGCTGGGAGTTTGGGTTCTTCTGGCTCTGAGATAAGACGAAAACGGACCAGACCTTTCGGTTGTTGCCTCAGCCGCTGCACGGCAGCTGCTCCCCAGGTGTTTGGACGTGTGTGGCTGAACCATCTTGTCTTAATCACGGCCTCCTCGAAGAACTGGCAGGACTTCCAACAACCCACACATCCCCCACCCCAACCCCCCCCACCCCGAACCCATTCCTTTAAAACAGACCAAAGGCACACAAAGCACTCAGCCAACTCCACACTGAGAAGGTGCACTTAAACATTACTCAGCCAAAGGGATGGGTGAAAAATAATACATCATATAAAAGCAAATCTCAGGAGCGTATCCATATACAAACCCAATGAGAACATGCATGGAAAGTTTTCTCCTCTGTTAGCGATTCCCACTCTCGGGATCGGTTAGTTTCTCTTAAAGCCGAAGCGACTCGAGCTGGAGCAGAGGATCTGATTAACCCCCCCCACACCCCCCCCCTCCTCTCCAGAGCTGCTGGCACCACCATCATGAATCTGCCGTTTCATAAACACAGCTCCACTGTGGCGGCCGCCGAGCCGCAAGACGAGTTCCAAGTGCAAGTTTCAACAGCTTGCCCCGTGCACAAGCACACCTTCCCCCCCATCCCCCCACCCTCTTGTTTAAGAGGAGAGGCCTGAAACAACAATCCATCAGGCGAGAAGGTCTGGGGTGAGGGGCGGAGTGAGTCTCCCAGCAAACACACACAGCCCAGCTTGGGCTGAGGTTCGTTGTGCCACACTGTTTCAACATTCATGTAAATTATATGTAATCGTTTTAAGCTGGGTTTAATCACAGCCAGCTTTATTAATAAAATTATAAATAACGCCGGTATGACAGATGATAGTTGTAATTGCTGGTTTCAAAAAAAAAAAAAAGATTCAATTACCTGCGAATTGCTGCACTGGACTGAAAATAAACAATATTTTCTCCTTTGCTCAGTGAAAACACAAAACGAACACGACCAAAAACCTGCAACGCGCTGAGCATCTTTTACTGACTTTCCCCACAGAATTTGTATTTCTTTGTTTCAAGAGACTTTCTCCATTTCCACTCTTGGCATTATGTTCAAGACATTTTCATGTAGCTGTGCTTTTCCCGCTCAGTTTTCTTTGGATTTTCTTAATTGGACAGAATTAAAAGTTTTTTTTGGACAAAAATCAAAAATCGATTAGAAACAAAAGTCAGTTTTTTAAAAGAAACTTTCCAAACTAGGAAAAGTGATCGACCCTGTTAGTTGTTTTTATTTTATTTTTAAATATTTCAAGACCAATAAGATGTCGACCTGGACAAAGACTATTATGAAAAAAAGTTATTTAAAATGGAAAAAAAGACAAATTAAAAAAAACAAAAACAAACTAACAGTAAATAATGAGTAATAAGTGTTAGCCGCTGCACCAGTTTTAGTGTTCACATGTTTGAGCCGCTTCTTCTTCACATGAGATGTAAGAGTTTTAAGGCCAGTTAGTTGTTTGATTACTGGTGGCAAAATGTTCCACATATGTGCTCCTTGAAATGAGAAACACGATGATCCAAATTATGTTCCGCATCCTGCACAGTTGCAGTCTTTGTTTCCAGCTCTCCTTGTTCTGACTCCTGCTGTGGGGCGTTAACAATCATCTGTCTAATAATCCCTGGGGCGAGATTAATAATCTCGCCCCAGGGAGATTAATAATAAGACAAAATAATAAGACAAAAATGGACTTTTGTCTTATTAAAAGTCCATTTAATAAGACAAATTAAGAGAACTATTGTGACCTAAGAGATTTTCTGGAGAGAACTAAAGCGTGCCGGATGCCAGCCCTCGAGGGCCCACTTTGAGCACCACTGCTCTAAGGGAATGCCCCTTTACAGCATTTAGCTATACCATGCTCCAATGTTTCAGCAAAACTTGTACTCATTTGCACAACGTGTTCTTTGAGTTGTTTTTGTCTTTAATTCAGCAGAAATGCTGCCTTTGAAGGTATTGCTGGCAATAACTTTATATACTCTTTTTTTCTCTTTCTCATAGAAAGTATAGTTTGCAGAATATTTCTGTAATTATATGTGTCTCTGTGTAAGGGAACTATTGGATTGTTCATCGTATTGTCTTTGTTTTTTGTTTTTTAAAGACACCTTCTCTCCTCTTCTCTTCTCTTCTTTTCTCTTTTCTCCTCTTCTCTTCTCTTCCTATTTTTCCTGGATTGGATTTTTCAGCTCATGCTGCCTTCATCTTTTGTTTCCTATAGAAAGTACTGGCTCAGTTCTTCTGTGTCTCGCTGTGTCTTTTTCCGGACAGAACCACAGCTGAAGTTATTGTGGAAATGATCTTTTGTGTTCTGTTTTTATCTCTGGCCGAGTTCTATCTTTTTGCTTCAATAACGTCTGCACAGTCTCTTTGTTTTTCTGTCCAGCACAAAGTCCCTGTGACCCCCGGGGCTCCAGGTTTAGCCGGGTCCTTTTCCTGAAGGGACTCAAGAAGCTGCTCTTGCTGTTTAACTCCAGGATTCCTTCATTTTTCTTCCTTTTAGCAACAGTTTGTTTTTGGAGTGGAACGGTGCCTTCATGTGGGTCAGTGGCAAAAACAGCTGCTGTTCAGATAACTGGTGATAAATATGTACTTATCCAGGATATCCATGCTAAGTAGCTAGCAAGAGTGTTAGCATTCAGTTACTAGCCGCCTCAAGTCATAGGACCTGGTGAATGAACATACGAGATTAAATAGTTCAACACAATTTGAGACCTGTCATTAATGCATGTCAGTTCCATTTACTTTTTATGAATTTTTTTATTTTAAAAATATCTTTTTTGGCTCAGACAGCCTTTATTTGAGAGTAGTCAGGAAGGAACGTGGGTAATGAAAGCAGGGGAAGACCAAGGTCATCAGACCGGGAATCGAACACGCAACTGCAAATTTAAGACTGTTTAAAGACGTGCAGACACCAAACCTGCGACGGTGAATGCTGCGTCCCCTTTGCCTGCATTTGATCAATTGTCAGCAGTTTGCATCACAAAATCAACTGAACTTCCAATGTATTGTAATATAATTAGGGTTGAACTGGAACAGAATGTATCCAAACCTAAATCTGAATATATGACAGGACTATACTGGATGAATCTGAACTGAATTTAGATGAAAATGGATGCCATATATTTGAAAATGGATGCGACTCAGAGAACAGTGGTGAATCTGTTTCAGATGCAGAGCTGAAACAGATCGTCTTTTCGATCTGGGCTTGAAAAGCCAGAAGTGAGCGCAGCAGCACACGCTTGATTGTTTACACATGTGCAAAACACTGCTTTATTCAAAGCGGACATAAATGGAAAGCCACAGCTGCAAAGTATTTGTACAAAAAAAAGGTAGGCAAAAATAATCGAATCTGTTTATGAACAATTTACAAAATATAATAAATTTTATATAAAAATGTATATATTCATCTACGTTATTTAACAGAATCTTTTTTTTTTTTTTTTCCCAGCAAAATAACCGGTGCTATTTTGCGTGAAGCTGTCCTTTACATTCACTTGTTGCACATTACAGACATCCTTTAGTGTCCATTCAGTGAGGTAGAAATGTTCGTGTTTTTCTATTCCTTTTTGGTTCTCGTGAAAAACCGGCTAGGAGCTCATCCTGCGCTGTGAGCTGGCATCAGTTCTGCGGCCGTCAAACGGCAGTTCATACACACGGCCGCTCTGCTCCAACGAGTCCTTGATGCTCTGCTCCAGGTCCGAGTCAACGTCCAAAGCGGTGTAAGGATTCTCGTGAAGAGTCATCCCATGATACGTGACTGACGGCGGGATGTATAGATCCTTGTGGGGAGTCCAGGCAGCTTTCCCGAACGTACCTGCGGGGAAAAACGTGTTGAAAAGTCATTCCATCGCCGAGGCAGAATCAAATCCGGATGAAAAAAAATTGGTTAATCGACAACTTACCCATGAAAGTGTTGCAGGGAGGGACACATTTATGAGGTTTTCCACAGTCGAAAGCATCTTCCTCGTCCGCCGCTGTGTGCCGCTCCCTCTGCTGAGGCGTGGGCTCCTGACTGAGGCTGGTGTTTGGAAGCTGCGTCACTACAGAGGGTGGACACACGTCAAAATGCTCCGATAGCAAGATGTCCATCGTTTTGGGTTTGGTCAGGCTGCCGCTGTAGGACTCCATGCCGACTGGCTTTTGGTCAATCGAAAAACCTGAGGGTGAAAAGGCAGACATTATATTAATTAGTTTTCTAATTAATATAGTTAAAGTGCCATTAGCTTAAAGTGCCATTAGTTTTTAGCTCAATTAAGTGACTGCAGTTGTAAAAAAGAACAAAAAAGCGATATATATAAATATGTAATTTAACACCTTGAAATTGGGTCTTTCTCTTTAAAAACTCCTGCTCTTCCTGAAACTCTGCCTTCATGTCTTCTCTATTAACCCTTTAACAACGTTTTTACTAGCGTACTCTGAGAAGTAGCTCCTAGAATGAGCTCTGCAGACGCACACTTCCAGCAGGAGTTTGCTAATTACTGCTGGCTAGTCTGAAGTAGCTGAGTGGGGGAGCCTCGGTAGGCTAGAAACAAGGTGCAGCTCCTCGTTGAAGGAATGAGTGAAAGAATCAAGGCAACACTGCAAGTATGTTCTTGATGAAGGAATAGCATAGTCAAATGATGTACAGCTAAAAAAAAAAAGTCAACACAAAGCCATAACATGGACCTTTTAAAAAAATTCTTCTGGAACCGGATAAAGATTTCTACCAACCTGTGAAGACTTCAGATGGGTCACTGGGATATATGTTGTCGCGACAAAGCAGCGAGCCAATCGGACCTTGGTAGTGGCAAAGCAAAGGATCGATGGCTGCTTCCATATCAGCTTCACTTCCTGTATCCAGCTGACAAAGACCTACCCAGGGATATCCAGGTGAATAGTGTTACTACAACCTTACATTTTATTTCAGTACGTTTAGCTTTAAAGTCAGAGAAGAACAGGCCAGTGTTGGTACCGTTCATGTCTTTGGTCTGCAGGTAGAAACCGCTGTAGGATGATGCTATGTACTGATGGCTGCTGCCGCTTTCAGACGGGATGTAGGCATCCTGTCGGTCCGCTAGTGTTCCCTGGGAGGAGAGGTAGCTGGGAATATCCGCAGGTAGGTTGGTCTCGTCTGGAGGACAAGGTCACGTGTTAATGCAAGCTCCGACACTTGGACTATCCAACAAACCAAGTGACCTCTGACCTGTATTGGTGACGCTACAGTCCTCGTTCCGCCGGCGGGTATGGTAGATGATGACCACCCAGACCAAGGAAGTTCCAACTACGCAGCAAACCACCGCGATGATGACAATCCCCACTGTGGTCCAGCCATCGTCATCTGACCCGGATGTGCTCCCCATGACGTTCCCGCCACCGCTCTGCACTCCAGAGTCACAGTTGGGGTTCGGTAGGACCGCCAGGCGAACGTCCCCCCTCTCCGTGCCCAGAGCGTTCGACATCTCGCACGTGTACTTTCCCGCATCCACCTCAGCAGCATCAACAATAATGAGGAGCTGGTTGGCAGCGGCAAAGAAGTGGCGCTCGGTGACCACTAGAGGGCTGTCATCTTTGGTCCAGTTCAGTCTTGGAGGAGGGCTTCCGCCGGCGATGCACTGGAGGACGGCTGTCTCGCCCTTGGCCACGGTCCGGTCCATGAGGAGGCGCAGGAAATATGGCGTTTCTGTGTGAAGTACAGGAAAAGCTTTGACAATACTGTGAAAAACTATGAAACAGTGAAGGTCTAGTAGGTGTAGGGAAACTTTCTCACCAAGAACAGTCAGAGTTGCATTTGCTGAAATAACTCCAGCTGTGTTCTGAGCCGTGCAGCTGTAGACACCAATGTCCTCCGTCTTGACGTCCGCAATGAAGAAGACGTCGTCCTCGGGCATGACGTGCATGCGACGCTCGCGAGCGGCAGGAAAGTCAGTGCCTCCGTCTTTCTGCCAGGCGATCTGAGGGGACGGGTGACCGGTGGCCGCGCATTCCAGCCTCGCCATGGCTCCTGCACGGATCGTCAAGTCCATCGGCGTTTTGGTGAAAGAAGGAAGTACTGAAAAAAGCAAAACAGAGTAAGATTTGGAGCCGAGGGTCTGGTGAGATGTGTCTTAACAATTTAGCACACCCCCAAACTTACTGTTCACTGTGAGCCGGGCCTTAGAGGAATAAGACGACCCAAAGTGGTTGGAGATGACGCACTGGTACTTCCCTTCGTTGGAGAACTCCACGTTCCGCAGCTGCAGTGTGGTGGTGTACTCTGTGACTTCTGTCTCACTTCCCGCATCGCCCTGCACCCGGAGGTGCGCCTGGTTGTGGATCTCGGCATCGTTCAGGACTTCGTTGTCTTTCTTCCAGGCAAAGGTCATGGGGGAGTCGCTGGAGCTCGCAGCAGAGCAGACGAACGTCACGTTGGTTCCTTTGAGGGCCGACTGGGTCTCTGGCTGCACCGTTATCTTGGGCTTTGGGAAATCATCTGAACGAACAAGAAAGAAACGTCAACATGTATGCAGATGACGGACAAACAGTATATTTGAACATTTAGCGGCCATGGGGAAAAAAAAACACCCAATGTGTGTATCAGGAATAAATGCACTTACCGCACACAAACTCCTCCTGGCGCACCAAGAACACACTCCGGCCCTTCAGCATCTGCGGGTGGGCGCAGCTGGCATTGACGCAGGGCAGGAAGCTTTGCTCTTCCACCCAGATGGGAAGCCACTTCAGCTGGCAGTCACACAGGAGACTGGAGGTATTCAGATGCCTAGCAAGAGGAGACGGCATCAGAAATGCTTTTGGTTTGGCTGTTTCATGAATCCATAAGTGAATGTTCAATCAGAGAAAACAAGATGTTTAAGAATTAGAGTTAAGGAGGATTTTTTTTCCCCCCTGAATTTGAATAAATATATTTATAAAACAGAAAAAGGAAAAAAAGGACTAACTTTTTGTAACTGCCTCAATAGAAATGGCACTAAACCTTTACTGCTCTAAATAGGTCTTGGGTGTATCGAGTTTCAGCTGCACTGATGAACGTAGTTAGCAAAACTGCAACGTCGCAGAATCACAAAGAACATCTGAAGACATCGTCAAACTGTTCGCTGATGTTTGGAGTGGATATTAATAAGAAAGCCAGCGGTGTGGCGGTGCCAGCACTTACAGCTCCTGAAGGTTTTTCATCTGGGAGAAGGCGTTCGCTTGGATGGACATGATGCCGTTATTGCTCAGATCCCTGTGAGCAGAGGAAAAAAATAAACCAAAATAAATAAGAAAAAACAACAACAAGGCATCAGCACCGATAAGGTTCTCAGAGAGACTTTTTGCAGACATCAGATGTTTGGAGCGCAGACATTTTTACAATCTTCATTCACAAGAAAGAGAGAGAGAGGAAAAAAAAAACCCAATAAAACTCTGGGCAACAGATCGCTTTGTTAATCAAAAGAGGCCTGACTCAACTGCTGTGAGCTCTGGCATTGCTTCTAATTAGAATCAAATGCAGTTGTTGAAAAGTCACACACACACACACACACACACACACACACACACACACACACACACACACACACACACACACAGTTGTCTCCACTTTGTCTCTCTTTGTGATCGATATAGTTTTGGCTCACATGTAAGGAAACTAATGGCAGCGTTTTTTGTGTTTTTTTTTCTTCTTTTTTTTCTTGACTCCACATCAAAGCAGAGGAAAAGGAGAAGACGGCCTGGATGCGAGGCTCAAACAAACACCGCTTTTATGATTCGGCCCGCTTTGTTTACGGCTCGGACTTTTGAAAACAATCAGTGGAGCGCGAGGCCGACTCACAGGTGCTGCAGCTCCTCCAGGCCCGAGAAGGATTTTTTGGTCACCGAGCGAATCTGGTTCCCCTGCAGGAACCTGGAAGAGCGGAGACAAAGGCTGCATCAGACCACAAGATCTCAGCTTTTATTAAGGCAACTCGATCTGTCAGACTCGAGCAGCTTACAGCGTTTTCATCTTTTCGAGAGCGGAAAACGGCCCGTTCATGTCTTCAATAGTCCAGGAGATTTCATTATTCTGGAGATCCCTTTAAGAGAAAATACAGAGTAACAAAAATCAAAATCAAAAAATCCACAATCAAACATTGAATTGACCTACTATAAAAATCTCTGTTTTGGGGATTTTGATGTTTTATGAAGTATTTCATGCCAAATATTAACTTAGCAATAAATCCAAAGTGAATGACCCCATAATGTGACGTTAGCAGGCAAACAAATCACTCCACACTCGTTCAGCCGCTTCGCTGCGTCACTTTTTTCCTTCCTCTTACTACGACTTTCTACACAAAATGAGACTTTTAACCCAACGCTAAATAGTCAGCCGCTGGATTTTGTAATTACTACCAGCGAGGCCACATAATCCAACCAGCTGATGTTTCTTTGAAATGTTTTCAGCAAGGAAAAGTCAAACGCTTTCTCTCTCTCTCTACTGCCCGCAGGAAGAAAATGACATCGAGATCACCAAAAAGCCTAGAATTTTCCGAAAAAAAAAAAAAAAAAATTGCTTCCTTTGATCCTTTCGCTGCTTTATTGACTTCAAACAGTTCTTTTCCTCCTCGGCATGCCTGGCTATGGCTGGTTGAAATTGAGGAAGGGTGTGAGTGTGTGCTTTCATGTCGGTGTGTGTAGGGGGAGGCCGGGGCTCGTCGGAGCCCTGAAGCGGTCCGCGTCCACCTAGATGCACACCTGCCCTGCGATGACCTCAGCAGCACCGCTCACATTTGGTTGTAGTTACTCTCTGCTACGGGAAATGTTACTGAGCCTTTCTGTGGGAACAGGGGAGGTGGGGTAAGGGGAGGGGGGGGGTGGATGTGGTGTGGGAGAGCAATTTGGACAGAGGAAAGGATGGTGTGGGGAGGAGTGTGTGTGTGCGTGTGTGTGCGTGTGTGAGGGGGGTTACTGAGGTTGCGGTTGTGCCTGTCTGAGTTCCTCTTTTTTTTTCCCCCTTTTCTTTTATTTGTGTGCGCAGACACATCAAGACAATAATCGACTTCACATCCCCAAAGCAAATCACTGCTCTCCAGTACCGAAGTGAGCTAAAAGCTACGGATAGCACGGATCGTTCCGCACGACAAACACTCGCTCTTACTCCCCCGCCCCTTAGAGGACGCGGGGAAACGTTTGTCCTCTATGTCACCTCGCGAAAAATGTCACCAACCGACCGAGGAAATACTGCACCTCGCAACACAAACGAAGCACAAAAATCCTGCGCATTCCCTACGGGCCTGCGTACGCGCTCAGTAGCCACATTTACGACACGTCTTTTTGGAACTGGAACTGGACTCACAGCATCTGCAGGTTGGAGAGGCCGCGGAACGCTCCGCCCGCGATGAAGCTCACACGGTTGTTTCCCACATGGAGCTCGTCCAGCAGGCTGAGGCCGTCGAAGCTGGACTCCTCCAGCCTGGACAGGTGATTTGAGGACAAGTTGCTGCAGGGTGGAAAAAAAAACACACACACACAAAAAAACATCAAGGAAGATTAGCACAGCAACACACCCCTAATATCCATCCAACAATATAAACAAAAGTGTGGCATTTGTTTATATTAACGTCCCCAGAGGCGATCCTTTTTAGATCCAATTACAGTAAAGACTCTTTTTTTTTTTCTGCTGTTATTTTGTTCTGGGAAAAAAGTTTCCTTCCAGTTCACAGTTACAAACTCTTCCATGTTGGTCAATTCCTTGAATGTTTGTGATTCTGATGTAATCAAAACCAACACGCTTTGGCTCAGTTATGAGAGAAAGCAGTTAAAAAATAGAGGACACCCTTTTTTGGTCCAAAGTAGAACGAGTCAGACGGCTGGACGTATATTCCCTGCTCACCAGCAACTTGTTTACAAGTTAAGAGCAAGACCCGAAGCGAATGAGTCCAAAAGCATCCCGGACTTGGCGAACATTGAGCCGGCCGCTGATGGAAAAAGCCACAACAGGGAATCTGTTCCCAGAGGCAGCAGAAACCAGCGGCACAATAACAAGGAGTCAAAATGTCAAACTTTAAAAGTATCACTATATTTACATCAAAAATGTAAAATGATGACATAATCACTTTTTTGTCCTGACATGGGTTGTTGTTGTTAAAAAAATAAAACAACAACAATGAAAAAAAAACATACACGCATCCACCTCTCAATCGGATCCTTTCACATGAAAGAGAAACGGCTTAAGACGCTGTTTTCTGTCCTCCAGGCCTGTGAGAGGCGCTGTGAGCATAAAGCCTCCACACAAAACCGTTTGATGAGACGCCAATGGAGAGCAGCCGCCAGTCTTAAGGACCGGAAGCCGTCAGAGTTTTTTGTGGATTAGGAGCGCACGACTTTTACAAACTGAGCAGATTAATGTTCATACATTTCATAAGCAAGTCAGATTAGCAAGAAACAGTCAAATATGGAGAAGGTACATCTCTAATCATTACAAACCATGAATGTCTCACTGTCATGTAGCCTAGCGTGGTTAGCATGTAAACTTTTGGATGTTTACATGCTAGTTTATAACACAGTGCTGTAAATCATGTGCTGTGAGTTTAGACACAGTCGGTTCAGTTTTTAAGCCAAACAATCTGGAACCATCTGTCTCATGAGAAGGACGGCTCACTGCTATGAAAACCAAACACATGGAAGGTTTTGCACACCTGGACACCAGTAACCGCAGGCCATTGTCTTCAAGACGCTATTTAGTCCAAACTACACAAAAAACATGGACTGTTTCTGGACAGGGACTCAGCCAGCTGGTCAGCAGAGCCAAAGAAAACTCAAGTCCATTTCTCTTTCATATCTCATCAAAAGCTGAATTTTCAAAACCTTATTAATCCTCAATACTGTTCACCAGTCCTTGCCCACCAGGAGCAAGCGTGTGTGGCTTGGGAAATTACTGAAGTCTGTGTCAAACTGAAAATCCCAAAGCCTCATGAGACATAAGAGCAGGACAGAGAAGGCGGGGTGTGTAGTAGCTTGGCAGAGCTTTAACACTGGCACTGATCCGCGGAGCAACAGAGACTCTGCTTTGTCTGGTTGGTGGCGGGAGGAACTGAAGTGTAAGCAAAGCAAAGCAGGCAGGCGGAGCGGCACGTAGGAGTGTCGGGGGTTCAGACGGCGAATGGAATCGCGAAGCCGGCTGGAGGGGGGAAGGAGTCCAGAGAGAGGGAAAAATATGGACTCACAGCTTGCTGAGTTTCTGGCAACACTTCCAGGTTTCAGGCTGGATCCTGCTGATGGTGTTGTGTTCGAGGTGGAGCTGCTGCAGAGCCCCCAGGCCATACAGCCAGCCTTTGCTCACTTCCGTCAGGTTGTTAAAGCCCAGCTGCCTGCAGACAAGGCGAACGAGGCATCACTTCATACAACAGCTGGGAAAGTTTGAAGGAAATCATCTCGGCACGCACTGATCAGAAGGTGAACTTACAGGACTTCCATGTTGCTGAGGCCAAAGAAGGCCCCGTCCATCAGCCCGGAGAGGCGGTTCCTCTGCAGCTTCAGCGAGCGGAGGGTGGGCAGGTCTTGGAAAGTCAAGCCCTCCACCCGGCGAATCTGGTTTCTACTCAAATCCCTGGAGAAGAAAAGAATAAAACCCACAGCGACCTCAATCAGAAGGAGCCAGCAGGTGCAACGATCAAACCCGCGACTTCTGTAGGAGCGCAGAGCTTACAGGTGCAGCAGGTTGGGCAGCTGGAAGAACCTGGCCGGGATGCTGGAGATCCGGTTGTGGCTCAGCTCAAGAACCTGCAGAGTGCTGGCCAGGTTGGTGGACCAGCCCGACTCCAGAGACGAGATGCGGTTGTTGCAGAGGAACCTGAAGGATTTCGGAGGAACTTGCTGAAACGTGCCGTTCATTTAACACCATGTTACACCGTAAAAACCTCAGTGCCAAGTTGTGAAGTGGAAGAGTCTTACAAAAGAACCAAACGCTGCACCAGTTCTGTTTCACTTACTACTTTAGATTTTGGTTGAAATATGACAAAATATAAAAAAAGAAAAGAAAAGAAAGTTCAGGTCATGTAAGAAGGATAAAACTCACAAGTTCTTGAGAGGCAGAGCCGGGAAGGAGCTGCTCTTTATCTCCACTATCCTGTTGTTGCGAGTGTTTCCAGGGAGGCGAAGGCTCCGAGCTGCTCCTCCGAGATCCCACTGATCCTGTTGTTTGCTCTGAAAATACAGACATCGTTGCTCCTATAAATTGCAGGAATGCTTCGTATCTGACCAGTGGCGCAAAACGGTGTCACGTTCCCAAAAATGCAAACAGTGAAGACTTTTCAGAAAAAAAAAAAAAGTCAAACATCTCACAAAACCTACCACCCAACATGAAACTCTCTGACATGCCCTTTTTTTCTTCTTCTTCTCCAAGCTGATGCTGCTTGCATATATTTAACAGGAAGCTAATTGTTGAACATGACTAACGTCGCTGTTCAGACCCTCAGGTTTAGCGATGTGTTATTTTGTTTATAAGGTAATTACGAACAAGGTATTTAAAAAAGTTACCCACCAATTACTTGGCTGATGAATACCATTCCCTCAGTGAAAGCATGCCTCGGCAGAGGCCAGCAATTTCCTGAGCTGCACGCCTCCTAAATTGCAGTGCAGGGACTGCTTAGTTATAAACAGAGCTGTACAGTGCCGTCTTTGTGTGTGGGGATTCAGCAGGCGAGGGAGAGAGTCCCTCTGATACACCAGACTGCAGGCCCAGTCCTTGCCTCTCCCGCTCAGTGCTCAGCACAGTTCAGAGGTATTTCATGGCCAGCGTTCACTTTTAGAAACGGTGACATTTGCTGCAATTAGTACGTCATCAGAAAAATCAGCTCTGAACAGCAATAATCTGGTCTTGAGGTGGGTAGTGAGTTCAGACAGCAGGTGTAGCTTAGGCCTGCCCGTTTTGCTTGAAAACAACCGTTTTGTTTTTTTTCACCGCCCTTTCCTGCCGTATCGTTATTTTCCCCTACATATCCCGCATTGGGCCCCCCTCTCACGTTAGTTGCACCAGACGGCAGCATATCCTCTTGTTTTGTAGCTTAATAAAAGCCACAAAACAGAGGAAAAGCAAGCCGTGTGTCATTTTGGCCCAATGTGGATTTGAGTTGGACACCAAAGTAATTACTTTTTTTTTTTTTTAAACGGCAAAAGGCAGAAATCATTCGTATCCCTAAAACTATGGTATGTGCTGACGCTGGTGACTGACACATGCCTTTCTCTGAAAGCTCTGCAGCCGCAGTCCAGCACAATGAAAGACCTTTTCATAGAGAGAATCACAGAGGGGTCTCCACACACCACAACCCTCATCTCTCACACTAAAGAGCATCTCAGTTTTCACGTCACTGAGGCGAGCAGGAGGAGAAGAAGAAGAAGAAGAAGAAGAAGAAGAAGAAGGTTTGCTCCATGAGGTCCGACTAGTTCTTCCAGATTATACCAGCGGGACATTAGATAGGCAAAGGCTGTGAATGACTGGAACATGAGATGTTGTTAATAATCGTTCAGGGTTTATGTCCCAGATTCTCATTTGTTATACAAGCACGACTGGGTTCCCTCAAGCTGCTACCTGGCAGGATCTAGCAGCGCTCCGGGCCCTCGACCAGACCCCACAAACCGGCAAACTATGCGAAATCGTGAGAGCCTTTCCCAAACGCTGTTGTTGTTGACATGTGTTTTCAGTAAAGCTGTGTCCACTAAGCAGCAAATAATTTTAATAGAGTAAGCTTTTCAAACGGAAAGTAGTTTTTTCTCTCTTTCCCTTTAAACCGTCTCACTCGTGGCGTGTCTGGGTTGTGTGTGTGTGTGTGTATGTGCGTGTGTGTGTGCGTGCGTGCGTGTGTGTGTGTGTGTGTGTGTGTGTCTGCGTGGTATTTCCTATTGGAAAAAGAACAGAATTTTCAAGCGCAATCTGATGACTCCCTCTCACAGCCGTGGCGCCGGTAATGAAAACCAGCGCTGCATTCATTGTTGAGACGCCATATTAAACTTGTCAGATATCTTACACACACGAGACTCTGCGTTTTAGCTCATTGGCTGGCCGAGCTGAAGCAGCTTTCTGAGAGCGCGAGGGGCTGGTTGTTGTCTTGAATCTTCAAATCGACTGATGGAAACTTCTTACAGACTTCTTATCACACATATTTCATAGAAACGCCATAAAACATTGTTATGATGCTTGTTGTGGTTTCTAATTCTCGTTTTCAGCAAAGTCCTAATCTCTGATGAAATGCCAAGACGTTCAGCCCCTTGTAGGCCTGATCTAACCTGGTACCTCTACAGTCATTTGTTGAACCCTTCTGGTTCTGTTGAACCCAGGGGATTTGGTGGGGTCTGGAGGATGGGGTCCATAGCCCCCTCAATCCCCCCCCATAAATTCCAAGGAAATTGTTCAATTAATTAAGATGATCACGACTCAATTACTACCAGCTGCAGGGTTATTGCCATTTGTTTTTACTCTAAGCTGCGAGGTCAAAGAAGTCGGCGAGCGCTGCCGCTATGTCTGACTGGCTGTTTGAATAAGTGGTATTTGATACCCTGAGGTCCTTTTTTTTCCCCCCTTACAACCCTCCCAGCTTGAACGAGAGAGAGAAATTCTGGAAAAATGTTCCACTGGTGGAAAAAGAAGAAGAAGAGGAAGAAGAAAAAAAAGAAGAAGTCACACTGAACTGCTGAACGTTAGGGGGAAAGAGGTGATAGCTGATGAAGTTAGCATGTGAAAGCAAACAAGTTGAAGTTTTGCTCTCGTCCCAGTTTTTTTTTTTTTTTTTTTTCAAACACAAACCAATAAAATGAATGTGCATTTAAAATCTGAGTTTGGACAATAATAGGTGGGTCCAGAGCACTTTGGCACACTTTAAAATCATAACATGGTTTGCCTTAATTAAAAGAAACAGATAAGAAAGTGGCCTCTAACGCTCACTGCTGTGCTAGACGTCACTATGTGCATTTATTAGATTACTATTTAAATTTACTTTATGTAAATGCACACTGTACATAGGCTTTTGGTTTGACCTTCATTGCATAAAAACCTTATTTTTTCCAAACTGCAGAGTTTAATGATAGTTTTGTTTTGACGTCACGTTTTGAAGTTGCACTACAAAATGTTGCACTGGACATTTAGTTCCACACAAAAACCTCCTGCATGTGTCTGGTAACAACCACTGCAGCCCTGACAGAAACTCCCACAACTACAGGTTGTCTTAGCCATTGCAAAGCATTATGGGATACATAGTGCATTTGGTGTGGCATACTGGCACTCCATAATAACAATATATGCAATGTTTGACATATCTGGGCTACTTCCATTTCTGTTATATTTCTTCTTCCTTCCAATGCTAAATTATGTCTACATTGCGTAAAACTTTGAAACGAGGTACATACTGCTAAGATAAGATAACACATTTTAGGCATTTAAATAATCTATAGAGTTCACTTCAACTGAACCCAGACTTAGGGTTGTAGGCGGACCGGAGTCCGGTTACGCTTTCACACATCCTCAAATAAACCGGGCGAGAGTTCGGCGAACGCGGATTAAACAGGGCTGGTGTGAACGCAGTCTCAGAGGACTCGTTTCATTTCATCAGCTCCACGAACGATTCGTAGCAAATGCTGCGTGTTTTCAGCCAACGTAAAGACCATGAGCTTATCGCGGCCTTCACAAATTCTTTGTCAAATCTGAAAAACAGAAATCCTTCCAGGTGTGCAGCTGGAAAGGAGTAAGAGCGACATCATGTTTTGATGTTGTTAGAGTTTTTTATGTATCACTGGGTCACTTTTGCCACACACATTCATCCACCGTAACACTCCTTGGGATGTCGGTGCCTTGCCACGTCGGAAGAGAAAGCTGGAATTGAACTCACAACTTTCTGATTACAAGACGACTCTTTGCTCATGTCACTCTCTGAGTGATTGTGCCCAGCGATCCTCTTCTCCATCGTCAAGAGGAAGTGGAGTCCCGCGCATTGCCTATTTATGAGTGAATGACCGGACGTAAGGCAAGGAGACTATAAAAAGTATTACATTTTGCCCCATAACATAATACTGTTCTATATTATATTACTGTAGGGAAATCATGAAATTCAGAGGTGTAGAGCTTTAGTCACTTGGTGTGCTCATTAAAATGCTAAAACTCCTTTATGACCATTAAGGGAAGGGCATACCTGTTCACTTGAGGTACTTAATGTATCTGAGCCACTTTGCCAAATTAGAAGCCAAGCAAGGATTAAAATGTAACCCAACCCATATGCAGGAGGATCAACGTCCCTGTTGGAACAGAACTCTGTTGGAGACTGAAGAACGGCAAAACCAGCTCATGTTTATTTTTCTTTGTGAACTAAATTGTCGCTGGAGGTGAGATTTGTTTCCAAAAACTACAAGCAAATTGTTGACTGACTGACTGGCTGGCTGACTGACTGACTGACTGACTGACTGACTGACTGACTGACTGACTGACTGACTGACTGACTGACTGACTGACTGACTGACTGGCTGGCTGCAGCGGCCTGCGGCTGTTGCCCACTGTCGTGTCAGGGCTTGATGAGGAATATGCCTCATCTAGCAACATCTACATTCCTCCGCAACAACTTCACACTGGGTAGTTTTGAGAAATGCACCACAGACCAAATGAAAATCGCTGAGGTTTCACAGACTAATATCTGGTGTGATTCTGAACGCACGTCTTGCAAAACAAGATTCCAGACGATTACGAGCTCACAGTTTGCGAGGAATAAAATATGACAAGTCAAGAGGCTTTTTTTTTTTTTTAATTGTCTGAAAGCTAATCTCTGGTACTTCTCCTCTGAAATAGTGGGACTAAATTGATGCTGAAGTCTCTTTCCAGACAGAAGACAAATGTTTCCAATGGTCCTGGTGACATTTGTCTGCAAACACTTGGCCAGTCTGGGAACTAGCCCAGTCAGTCGGGTTTGGCTGAGTTGGGAGAAACAACTTCCCAACTCATGAGTTTAACCAACTGTAATAGTCCTGGCAGAGAACGAGCATCGAAACCAGGCTGAGGCGACAACAGACTAATGTAATGGTTATATAAAACCTTTACTTACAGAATGAGGGTTGTGATGTTTGGAGCAGAAGGACCCAGGTCTGGTATTGCCTCCAGTTTGTTGTGATTCAGCTTTCTGTAGAAGTAAGACAAGAGAAATAGATTTCTAGATTTAGTACATCGAAGGACGGAAAAGACTATTAATAACCTGGGTGAACACTGCGAACACCAAGAACACTTACAGTTCCTTTAAATGCAGCAGTCTGGAAAACAAGTTCCCATCGAGCGCTTGCAATTTGTTATGGCTCAAGTCCCTGTGAAAGGAGGAAGAAGTAAACATCAATGCGCTGCACTTTTCACAAGCTCCAATATTCCATAATGACCTGCAGAAAACATTAACAGCTTTCTGCCTTACTAACAGGCAAAGGCTGGGAACTGGAATAAAGGCACATCAAAGTTCAAAACCAACAAAATTCTCCATTCCATGGTCTAAAGTTGTGTTGAGAAGACGGCGCATCGTCCATTATGTTTTACACATTTAGATTGTTGCCAGTATTATGGCTTACCAATGTGCAAGGACTTATTAGGGACATCAACTTACAGTCCTGCAGTCTAAAGTCATTATAGTGGCTCCGTTTCCATTTCATTCTCACATGACTTTTGAGCGAACTTTCAAAATGTCCAAAGAAATATGAGCTGCGCTTCTATCTACTGGTTTGGAGTGAATCAACCAGGCAACGCAAAGCGTGATCTCATCAGATGTTGACGCCGCGCATGGCTGCAATAAACAGGAAGCAGACGTTACGAACTAGCACAGAGCACGAATCTCGGAAAATCTCAGAAAATCTCAGAGAGGTTTTTGGAAAAGTGTTGCAGAGCAAATTGTAATCTTTCTGTCATGTCAACTAAGCATTGGTGACGTTGCAAGCTTTCGAGAGACGTAGAGGGAAAAAATGCAATGCAAGTGATTCTGACTGCAGGGACAGATATTGTGAGATAAATACTTGCTGAGTCAGAACTTATCTAGAAATTGTGTTTCTGTCTCCTTTTTACTGGATTCGCTGTGTCAGAATGAAAAATAATATAAAAAAATGTCTTAAGATTATTAAGAGAGATGAGCCACTCAAGCTTCTCCAGGTTGTTATTGATCTCTGGGTTTCCTGACCTCCTGACCTCCTGACCTCTCGACTGTAGATTCTTTGAGCGATTGTACTTTGGAATCAGGCAGAAAAGCACAAAATTACAAAACAATTCCATTTATGCGTCAAAGCACATGCAGAACTGCATTTTCTGCTGGTTGTTGAGGTCACCGATCAGTGGCGATAACTGTAATAATCAATACTTTGGCTTCTGGTGCCAGCAGCAGGAATAACTGCCGAAGTTCCTGCTTTTAGAAATACACCAATTATATATTCCACTGAACATTTTGGAAAATATCCGGACGCCATCCTATTTTCCTTGTAATTATTGCACTGTAAGGTCGACTGAGTCACACTGACACAGGACTTGCTGCATGCCCACACAGACCGCGTCTTGTGTGTCCGGCGCTGTGTTTTGCTTTTGTCTGAGTCGTGTTCGTGTTTGGGCTGCACTCGGCCCGGCTTTGGGCTGTGCTCTTGTGTCTGCTGCCTGCCTGTTTTTAAAAATGAGCCTTAAAACCAGCAGCAGAACTCTGGCAAGAGGGGCCTCATGCACCATAAAGCCGCGGCGTTTCTGGCACTGCTGAGCACGATCAACGCTGTGGTGCCAGACACTTCTTCTTCTTCTTCTTCTTTCATACCTCGCTCATCTGGAATCCATCAAGAAACTCTTATAGGAGGGGAGCGTAGTGGGGGGACCTAACAACTACTAATGCATCTGTAATGCTGGGAAAAGCGAGAGGAACGCCTTTTGTACCTCGGAGACAACCTGCTGGACTTTCTGGGCCTGTTTTGACGGTTTCATGAACACATCAGGCAGAGTTTTCCTCACTCTGCTGGAACAAACCCCCATCCGTCCGTCCCCTCCTCTTTTTCTCGCCGTGTTCCAACGATAAGTTGTTGTTGTCGCCCCACCACTGGAGGTGTCCTATCATGCTCCAAAGATAAACCTTGCACAGACCCTACACTTCCATTTCCCTCACAAAGAAGGCTCTGAGTGAAGAGAGATAACACGAGGCCCGGCCTGCAGGCTGGGACCTGCTGGAAGCAGACCGCGCCACTTCCTTATCTGGCACCGCAAACTGCTTCTCTTTAAGTCCTGTTCCCGTTCACACTGAGAGACACTGGAAGCGGAGGAGGCTATGTCTTTGTTTCTTGTTTGACGGAAAAATAAATGTGAACGTAATCACGCGTCAGGGCAAAAAAAAAACAACAAAAAAAACATAAACAAAAAACAGCCTGCATCTGCCAGAACAAAATGACATCAGTCTGTTCCTGCAGCCGGTTGTTGTTTGATGCTCAACGGTGCTCGTGTGGTTTTTGAATGGGCGGGGCTGCAACGCTAATAAAATCCTGCAGTGGGAGGAGCTTAGGACGACCGCCCAGGACGTACGCTCTTGATCTTTCATGAAGTGTGAAATGTCCTGATGAGAGATGAGCAATAAGGTCTGCCGCGATATTTTGTGGAATTTATGGTGGTTAGGGATGCAAGGATATGAAAATTTGGGCTGATATCTTTAGCTGTCATGACAGATAACTGATATTGACCAATATTTTATATGATACATATACGTATCCTTAGCCTTTTGACAGTGAAAAAACAACCACAGCACTGACATCACTTCAGTTAAGCAATCCAACATTGAAGTAATAATTGATCGTCAATATTGGTTCAGTTTTACCTGTCAGAGTGATGAAGACATGTAAAAAAAAAAAACGTTGATACCACAGTTGAATCTCAGTAACTGCACTGAATCATATTTTAGAATTTTATGACTTTTTGCTGACGCTCTCTTGGAACCAACAGTGGGGAGGAAAAATACAATAATTGTGACATTGCTGTCAGAATTAGACATTTTAGTTGTCATGAAAACTCAAAATTCTAATCCTGATGAGAATTTGTTTTCAAGAAAAATGTTATAATTAATGCCTATTCTCAGTCAATGGAGCTTAGATGGACAGAACTCTGTCATTTTTCATAATAAAAATAACACATTCAGGAATGCTTTAAATAAATTGTAGCTTTTGAATTTGATCCATTACCTACAAGCAATGAAGTAGCAAAGTTGAACTGTTGTTAGCTGGAATCCTGGTACAAATATTTGATATTCACACTTTTTTTAAAAAATTTGTTGTATGTTTGCGTTTTGGTTTTGTTTTTAAAATATGTATTAGTATTGACGATGCTTCTTTTATGCGTGAAAATGATCAAATTTATTTTCACTATTCATAAATTAGCAGGAGTGCAGAGAGTGCCGTGCAACCAGAAACCAGTCACGGGACTAAATCCTTCCTCGGTTGCTTCTTGTTCTTCCTCCATGATTGTATTTGTCGGGTTTTTCTACTTTTGCTCATATCAGTTCCAGACAAAAAGGACAGAGAAGTTTAGTTTTTTTGGCAGCTTGATTGGGAATGTTAATGCTTTATATATTCATGCTATAACTTTCTCCAGTTCTTGGCTGCGGTGAGCTACACCTCCTGGGGTAAGATGCCAACAGTGGAAGAGCATTGGCTTGAATGAGCAACTTGGCATTTTGTGAAACAATGGCTGCCAACCTTTTGCTCCGTCTTGTTAATGAGCGTTATTATTTTTTTTTTTTTACTTGTAATACTTGGTAGATTGATTATAAGCATTTTAAAATAGCTCCAACTCAACATTTTGTACAATTGCAGCTTTGTCCTGCTTGGCCAGTTCTGTTTGTTCAGCTGGATGTGAAACATTGAATGTTCAATCGCAACACAAACAGGGTTTTTACAAATCAAACAGACGGAGAAACTGAAAGGAGGAATGCACGATGTGTCGGCATTAACGTCAGCATTGGTCCATTTTAGTCTTTCTTATTGATATTAACAACTGATGTTTATGTCCGTCTTGATGCCGTTTGTGTTTCTGGTGTTCATGGTGACTCTGTCCTGTGTTTAACTGGAGTAGAGAAACAATGTCAGAGGTGTCATTTGTTTAACTGTGTCCAAAGGATCAGGAAATGTATATATTGTAAATATCGGATTTCAGCTACAATAGCAATATTAATATCGGATATCTATATCGCCCAATATTTTTATATCTGTGAGTCACTAACCAAAAAATAATTTTTTGCTGTTAACATATGATAGTCTAGATGATAATATCTAGGCTATCATCTCATCTATTGATAGTCTAGATGCTATGATCAGTCCTATTAGTTTGCCGCTTAAACTTTTTCACCGTTGTAGTTTTGGTCATTTCGGTAAAAAGCGTTGCATTCTACGGCAAGATGTTTCCACCTGCATTAATTCAAACGCAGGTGGAAACACGACTTAGGGATTTTTTTCATTTTCTACTGTTAGAAGCTGTGGTGTTATGACTCTAATGGCCTACCAGCAGAAGGTCGAAGGTCAAAGTCAGTCAGTCTGTTTAGAGCCTCTGCATGCTAATGTGTTATATTTTGTAAGAGTCATTATGCGAGCATTAAAATTAAGACAATTAGTGATGAACAATATATCGGCAATAACATCATTAACGGCCAATATTAGTCATATTTGACCATGTCTGAACTGGTCCAATAAATAAGACTGGGTTGATATTAACAACCGATATTTATCGTGTTAATATCTGATATTGAGATCAGCCATATCGGTCCATTCCTAAAAATAATATAGAAGTATTACTTTTATAAAATAAAAGCATACATCATATAATGATTTTTTTTTTGTTTTTGCATTGTATCATTGTAATAACATAAACACTCCAGCTAACTTCTTTCTCTACTGAAACGATTTTAAACCATTTTTTCCTCCCTTTTCTAACAGTTGAAAACATGTCTGTTTTAGTTGGCTTAAACTTCCATCCTTTTTTTCCCCCCCTATCAGTGTGAGTTTTCCAGAGCTACACGCTCCTCCCTAATCAGTACCACCGCTGGCCCCGGTGTTGCTAATTCAGCAGAAATAATGGGGTGCTGGAAAACAAAGAGTCAGGCGGTTTAAGGGGTTTAAGATGTGCTGGAGAGCCATTCGTAAATTAGCATGCCAGAGTGAAAAGAATTTTTCCTCCTGAGTGGAACCCTCCCGCCCCCTCCTCCTTTTCTCTCAATTTTCTTTGGAAGGCCAGTTTTTGGGTTGTGAGGCGCAGGCTGGGTCTGTTTTCTCTGGCAAGTCGCAAGTTTCCAGAGCAGCAAGAGAGAAAAACTGGATTTCAGCAGGCGCTGAGTCAAGTGCTAAATCCTAACACAGCGCCATAAAAAAAAAGAGAAAAAGAAAAAAAAAATCACCAAGGACAATTATCTGTGAAGTGGAAGACAGAACGGAATATGAGTTTAAAGCTGTGCATGCTGCTGTGGCTCCAGGAGGCCGGAGGACGGACTCAGCCTGTGGAGCCAGTGGGAAAAAAAACACAAAAAAAACACGAGACGAGACGGTGGAACTTCAGGAAAAAGTTCAACTCTGCAGACTTAGGCTTGAATTGTTTTGAAGGCTGAGGCGACCCGATCGCTCACTGGGCTCACTGCACTGTAAAACATCACAAACACAGCAGCAGCTTTGTTTCAATTACTTCTGAAGGGAGGGATCAGGTAGTTGATTGTTGCTGTAATTACAACCGCTGCCACAACAAAGGAGGAGAGAAAAAATAGCTCGACTTTAGACACAACCAGGAATGTACCGATCACACTTCACCCGGCTGATGCCAATACTCTGCAGGGTTGTAGATTAGAATAGTTTCAAATAATAATATTAAAAAAATAGCAAAGAAATGGTGAGATTGTTCCCATTTCTGCATTAAAGCAAAAGGTCCTAAAACCTTTTCTGCTTTTCATCTGTGGAAAAACTGGCTGATTCTGATCCCTGATTGGTGAATCTGTAGAAAGTCAGTCTAACATTTCCAATGTCTACCTGACTAATTAGTGCATCTCTGGAAATGGAGCCGATTTTGACCTCTAGGTGATTGATCGATGCCGCCTTTGAAAAGTCTGAGAAGTCCGATCGCTGGCTGATTGATCGCTGGATTTATGAAAATTCTGTCCATTTATGTCTCAGGATGGATGAACGAAAAACTGAGACAACTGGTCACTGGGCCAATGACATGCAAGGTCTGAATATTGCTATCTTTAAACCATAAACCATATGGGAAAAAAAATCAAATAAAACAAGGTATTTTGTGGCACCACTGAATTCTGTGATTTCTCACTCTTTTCCTTTCTGCTCTGCACTGAGCCGCACAAACCATTTCATGGTCCTAAATGACACAAACAAGCAAAAGTTTCCACAGAGAACAGAGAAACTCTCTCCAGGACTCACAGCTGAACCGTCCACTCCGGGATCGCGTCTGGAATTCGGCCCCTTTTCACCCGACCGCAGTCCACAAGTTCCCCAAAACACACGCAGGGAGGGGGGCACGTCCCAGCGTGGGCCCCCGATCCACGCTCCGGTCCCACGAACAGCAGCAGGAACACGGCAAACCTCAGCGGACTGCGAGGCTGCGGAGAGGAGGACATTTTTCCTCCAAGGATCGAAACCTCTTGTTGTTGTTGTTTTTTTTATCTTCGGACGCAGCAGATCCAAAGAGCGAAATCTTCAGTAAAAATGAAATAAACCACCCTGTTCCCCCCCCTCCCCACCCCCCAAAAAACTAATCCTTTTATCCAACCGGCTCTTGGTTTATATCCTTTCTCTTCCTCCTGCGTGGATCGAACCAGAGAGGAAGAAAAGCGAAACGTTCCTGTCGAACTTTCCCATCCCTGTGTGGAAAGTTTTTTCGGTGCCGTGCGCTGCGCCGCTTCTGCTGGGGCAGCTCGTCCTGTGCGGGATCCGCCACAAGCGCCGCATGAGCAACACCAGAGGTATGCGAGGGGCGGGGACCGCGGGGGCGCATGGGAAACGGAGTCCGTTCAGCGGCTGACATTTCTCAACTGTTTTTGTTGTCGTTGTTTTGTTTTTTTTGTTTGTTTGTTTTTTTACATGAGCTGTGTCATGTCGGTGAAGGAGGTTTTCACTCTTTTTTTTATTAGGTTTTAACATCAAAATACAAAATGTGCAAAAATATATGAACAAGATATGTAGACTTTTTTCTATAACAGAAACTACGAACATTGCCGCCCCCTCTTCTATCTTCTTCAGTTTTCTTTTCTTTCCTTTTCTTTTTTCTTTTTTTTTGGAGGATCAGTAAATAACTTATTGGTGTTTTACCATCACCACCAGATATGAAGTGTGCTTTAGAACAATATCATCTTGCTTTTATGATATGCATATAATGGAGGCTGGTATTGCGCGTGATATAAATCTAAAGCTAAACAGCAAGTTGAACATTTCAATGAGATGCTGCTCCTGTGTCTGACTCAATCGAAAGGCTTTTCTGACACCGTCTATGAGCCCTTTGATTTTGTTCAGTTCAAGCTGAAGGGGCGACATGTGACACTAGTGCGCGTGTGTTTTGTGACATAAACGTTTTTCCACATCTGCTGCTGTCGATGCGAGGAGCGGCCATGTTGGATCTGAAGTCAGCCTTAAAAATCTTCTCAGACTTTCCAAGAGAGAATCTGACTTCAGACTCAGACGTCAAACTTTCCCACTTTGCACCATGCAGCATTTCTGCACTGATGAATCATTCAAAAACTTCTATATTACTCCAATCTTGGTGTGACATGAACTTATTACCATTTATAACTTTGACATTTGGAAGAATTTGGCACAGTATTGAAGTTGTTTGCAGATGATGGCTCTGCAAAGAGAGTGTCAAGGCCTTCTCAGCTTGACGTCTTGGTTGTTTTTGACATCGGTGTGTGACGTGCTACATCCTGATCTTTCAGCTTATTTTATTTTCTACCAAAGTAATTATTTGATTTGCAGGTCAGGCAGTGGTTAGGTACGGCTGCGGCGCTTGAGATTTCAATTATCTTTCAAAAAAATGTTTCTAATTCATGAGTCATCAGTCATTCGTGATGATTAAATATGGAAAAATATTTTTTCTCACCTTTAGTCAGGTGAGATCCATTAGGCTTCCTTATAGCCTCTTGGTTTAGCTAGTTAAATAAAACTCGTCAGAAAAGCTGCAGCTGGACAAATAATGACCGTATTAGTTATCTCTGGAGTTGTGAGTCACATAAGCAGCTTGTTAAGAATGTTGACGTGCTGAAGTTCTGGTCCCTGAGCAAAAATTCTGCAGAGTCAGACGTCTAATTAAGCCCTTGGCTTCAGCTACGGTATGTCTGTGGTTTCTGTCTTACAGGATGGCAAACTTTCAAATTTTAATTGCGCTCTTTGCCTTGGATGTGGTGTTCAGCCCAAAAGAAGTAAAGCTTTTGTCAGAAAAAGCCGCAGAAAACCAGACGTGTTTACAGAAAGGAGCGAGCGCCGCTTCACCTTCGGCAGTTTAGCCCAAACTGAAAGGAGAGAAAAAAAAAACGAACTAACCAAACTATTTGTGTCGGATGAGGACGGAGGCTGAGTTTGTGTCCACTTTACATCTGCACAGCATGCTGCAACGGCATCCATTAAAAAGCGTTAATTAGACAAGAGCCTCGTTGCAGAACACAAACCAACCTCACTCACCTCGAAGGTAAAGTTGCCAATAAAGGATTGCATTAATATTCCACTGTTGCCAGCCAGCTGATATTTTCTCATTTGCAATTTAAAAGACGAGCGCTCTTTCCAAATTTCCACATAAAAAGGCCTCTTCATGTGATATTCATACTGATATTCAGATGCGTCGGTTCCCCTCGGGCGAAGTGTAGAGCCGGTTCCTGTTGACCAAGGTCACGCTTCCACCGCCTCCTCTCCACAAAACCCGCTGGCAGGTCGACTAAACACACCGATGCAAGCGACACGCTTTCCAATCCACCGGTTTGTGAGCACAATTTCACTCTGAAACTGCTCATTTTTTCAATTAGAGATCAATTATCGCACCATGCGCTCAGCAAATCTGAGCAATCTCAGCAATCATGTAATACGTTGCTGATGCTGGTTGCCAAGCGCCTGGCTTCTCATTTTATCATTTACAACTGAAGTTGCCCCTCATGGGCCAAGAGGTGGAAAATAATTGAGGGTCACAAAAGATTGTTGTTTTTTTTTAATAAAAATGCTAAATTTTTATCTGCGCAACTAACACAACACTACATTTGAATAAAACGAAGAATTACTTTTAATGTTTATTCTCAGCAACAGGAAATGAGCTGACAACATTTTTTTTCCTTATTTAGTGAAGTTCACTGCAGTCTGCTCTCCTGTTAGTCACTGAATATCTGTGAAACTATGAAATGTGCATAACATGGTCAGTAAACGATGACCACAATCACTTTAGGTTTTTCTTTCCATGTTTAGAAGACTTTCATTTGTCTGTATCTGTTTTGAAAGGAAGTAAAAATAGTACTTTTTTAAAATCCATCAGCCTCCAACGTTGAGCTGCTGAAAAGTTTTCAGCAGCTGTTTTTCTATTGTGATCGAAGGCCACACAAAATCACTTCGTGGGCCACAAATGGCCCCAGGCCCCACTTCAGACACCCCTGGTTTAAAGCGCCAGTGGTGTCACTTTAAACCATCTATGGGTTTAAGGTGTTCTGTTGTTGAAAGGTGCGATCGAAGCTGCTGCCGGAGGCTTTATAAATTAGCCATGATCAAAGAACAAAATTGTTGATTTTGCTGAAAAATTTGCTCCATTTGTCAGAATTCCAGAGTAACTGCTTAGTACACCAGTGAAGACACCAGAGACTGGCGGACACGATCAGACGATAGTTTGATGTGACGCTCATGAAATGTCGTGTTGTTCAAAACCATAAAATGTCAGACTTTCAATCCTGAAAAATGTCCTAATGTAATGCGTCTTGAGACGTGATTTACCAAATGACAGGACTTCTCTACTCTCTAATGTAGCAAGTCCACCTTGTCTCAGAAGGCTAAAATTAAGGTAGTGGCCTAGTCAAAGTCTGAAGTTGAAGAGGTTGTTCATTCTCTGGTGTCATTCATAAACATGCAGACTAAGTAAGAACCTCCTTCAAACCATCAAAAAATACATCTACTAACATGATCCAGTGCATTTCACTGGTTTCGTGGATCATGAATAAACAGCCTCATTGTTTTCTTCAGAAGGGTTTCAGCCCAAACTGCCTGGAGGTGTGAAACTTACCCTTTGGCCAGTGGACTACACATTTGTATTTAATTGAGGACAAATGGTGTCAAAGTAAACTGTGGACACATGGACACACACACACATACACACACACACACTTTGAGGTGAGAATGTCGAGGCCATTTATTCGTGTGAATAAATGATTCACAAGTTCTGAAATGGTACCAGATGTTCTTATTTGAAGAATCTCCATTTAATTAAAAATTTCCCTGTGATGTTTTGACAAAATGCTCTTCAGGCATCTGACGATACTGATCAAAGATTTTCTAGTGGCCAAACGCAGCATGAAGCGATCCCCCCCCCGACTCCATTTCCTGGTGCCTTTACTCTTTTTTAATTAAACTGTGTCAATAAATGTGATTGAGCTCAAAGGAAACTGGGCTGCAGAACAGCATCGATCGGCTGTTCATGGGGGGAAAGTAAATGGAATCAGTGTTGCTTTTCTATAAACTTATGAAAACTGTCTCTGCGTATTACAGTTGTGGCATTAAAATAATGATGCAGTCTGACACCAGAGCCCTTTGTCATAAGAATAATTAATTTTATAATATGGAGATTTTATATGAGGGAAACACCACGAGCACAAACTCAATTACAACCAACTTATAATAACGAGCATATGAACTTCAACTATAACTAATTGTTTTTTTGTGTGTTGTAATTTATTATAGTTGCATAACTATTATTACTTCATCTGACCAGAAAAGCCCTGCAGAGAGTTAAAGTTTCATTTTAAAGGGTGAGAGGGACAGAAGCAGAAGTTGGTGGATTCCCAGCAGCTGTTCAGTCTGCTTTAATCAAACTCTGCTTCGTTTGGTGAGGTGGGACCCTGATCCACCTTAAAAACCTCCATCTCAGTTCTGTTGAAGTGAACTCTGATACGGTTCAAATGCGTATGTGAATGCCAAAGCAGGATGTGGACTACAGAGCAGGATGTTCAGGGTAAAGACAGAATGCCCTGTATTTCTGTATTTCTAAGCTCTGCAAATGGAATACATCACAGTGTCAAGTGTTCATACTCCTTAATCAAAATTATTAAAAAAAAAACAAAAAAAACTGTGAAAAATAATTGCCAGAGGACTGATCCCTGAGGAACACCTCTGACAACATCAAGAAGCCAAGGGGCAATGCCTCCAACTTTCACACGTTGAAAATAGTAGAAAAGTAAAAAAAAAATTCATGTAATTCAACTTAACTGTATATTTTTTTTATCTTTCTATTGCAACCGACCACTATTCGTTTTGGTTCTGATCTCTGTTTGGGCCAGTTGATTGTTATCAGCTATGACATAACCCAACCCCACATCAAACCAAAATAACTTAGCTACTTCCAGCTGGTAAATATCATTTACTGGAGTCAGATAAACACAATTCTTTGAGGTAAGGTTTGGGTTTACAGAAAAGTTAATGATTGTCTACAATCTGGGTTCATGGTTACCCTGTAGCTGCCGTCGGTCGATTGGACCATTCATAACCCAAAGAGTCCAGAACCAAACAACCAAAATAAACCTGCAGTGGTTGTTCCCGACAAGCGTCGCTGTCATTGTCAGGCTCTTTGTTTAAACGTCAAAGATTCAGGGTTGTGATTATTTATGTGTCCCGCAGTGCAGCCCACACGGCGAACGTTACCATACCTAAATAGGTGTGACATTTTCATCACAGTCCTGCTGAGCTGGAGGCAGTAAATACCCATAATTACAGGGAGAGTCTGTTAACCTGGAACTGATTACAAGGATAAAAACCGGTGGAAAGTAGATGTAAGGCGTTTAGAATATTAGGGCTGTTGGTTTTGCTCCTTCATAATGTTTTGTGCGGCCCATTTATCAATTCATGGTTACCGCGAGGAAGTTTCAAACCCACATTAGCTGCTTACTTTGTAACGCACTAATTCATTTTATAACGTCGGGCTCCTGTGAGGATTTGTGGCTTTATGTCTTCAAAAAAACAAAATCTACCTGCAGGTTATCACTACTAGTTTTTCATTTGATCAAGTTTTATACTTTGTAACAGTAAGAAAATGAAACCAGGATGTTACTACAACTAATAGGAATCATTAGCCTGGCTTTGTCTTCCTGTGCTGCTCCACTTCATTCAAATTTTGCTCCACAGCTCAGTCTGGACTTTCTCCCATTCACTAGGATTCCCTCCCAGAGAATTTCACCAATCAGCAGACAGAAGGTGAATTTGTGAACGATGACGTGGATTTCTGTTTTACAAATATAGTCTGTTTGCAGTTTTAGCAACAGATTCGTTTGAATTATTGCTCAGCAAGTCTCTCTTCGCAGTAGAGGATGGTTGCTTACAGCTCACACAACTTCTGGTAAGCTGTATTCAGAAGTTGCGCGAGTCAAACTGGGCAATTATATCCATCACAGCCAAATGTTGGTGATTGGGTAAAATCTAAACCCTCAACCGACTCCATGCCTTCACTACAGATCCTGTTTACGAAGAGGGTCTGGTTTTAACCAGGCTAGAAATTTGTATGTAATACGATTTTTTCCAAATGTAAAATACACAGAAAGAAAATATGTAAGATTTTAGTATTTCTTAAAGGTTTTCATGCCACTAGTGACCTTCACTCAACAGTAGCTGGATAAAAGGAAGAGCAGAGAGAGAAGGGGAAAAGATGCAGCAAATGGCCCGGGGCCGGGTTTCCAACCAGGGATGACAGTGGAGGACTGCAGCCTCTGCTGCGCCTGCTCTACCACCATGAGAGCCATGTGGCGCTCCAAGTTTTGAGAGCTTTTCCAGTTAGAACCAGATGTTTCCATACACCAAGTAAAAAGGCACATACCCCTTTTTTTCCTCACTGTCTGAAGTTAAATCTGTTCTTCTCTAGTTTTAGCTTACTTAGAATTACCAAAATTATTTCTATTCGCTGAATACTAGAAAACTTAGCAACAACATTTTTTTCGCAACTTTCCTCGAATTCAAACTTCACACTTTGCTCAGCATTAGGGATGATTGCCTGTTGAAGTGGCTCAAACCCTTTTTTAATTCCCTTCCACAAGCTTCAAGAAAAGGTCAGTTTGACCTGAAAAAATGAGGAGATATTTACACACACTTTATTTAGTGTATGTAAATATCTGGCTTCAACTGTAACTCTATAACGCACAAAAAAATGGAAGTAGGAAGCAATGAACAGCAATGTTTAAGTACAAAACAAGGATGCAAGCTGGAGAAGTCAAAGGGAAGTGTGTGATGTTATATAAGAGCCAGTTCATAACTGGAGTCGTTTCCTGCCAATTTAACCAAAGGTTTAAAGTCATTTTCTATAATCTGCTTTGAAGTGATTTTCTATTTTTCTGTCACTTATTGGTATTTTGGTTTATTTTATCAACCTAAGAAAGAGAGTGCCCTTTTACACGAACCGGCGGTCAAAGTTACGGTCAAAGTACAAGAACAGTTACCCCAAAGGAAAAAACGCAACAGGTTCAGTAAATTCTTACTTCTGGTTGAAACAGGACTGAAAGCTGAGATGTTTGGGCTGAATATTCTCACTTATTTTCGTGGAGTCTTTGGAAAATGCCTGAGCACACACACAGCCCTTCCTCTCCCGTCCCCCTCCTGCTCCCAACTTTTGAGTGTTTGTACTGGCAAAACGGTCCACCTGGAGCGAAGCATGCTGGGTAGTCGTTTTTCAACACTGCTGCTATTTCGAGCATAATGACTGGCGGCAGGCCACGCGCGGTATTAGCGGCTCCGCCACATTTCTACCTCCGTCTCTGGCCGTTCTCCACCGGAGGCTCCTGAAGGGACTCCGGCGAAGTCAGCGGACCGACTGACGAACTTCGCAGGCTCGCCGTAAACCGACCGGAGGTGATGTGTGCCGGCTGCCGTGACGGAAGGGGACAGGAGGCGTTTCACAGCCAGAAACACGTCTATCAAGCAGGCGCCGCCGTGACCAAACACATCTGCGGCGGCTAGAAAAGAAAAAAAAAAAACATGATTTCACGAGGGGAGGAATGTGAGGGCTGAGGCACGCTTCACGGCTGCTGTGTGCTGTGTAGAGGTGCAAACGTGTGACAAGACTACAGCCTTTTAAAGAAGGAAGTTAATCACTTCACTCGAGATTGGCTCTAATTTTCCCAGCCACAAGGAAACAATCAGCCCCATCGACGAGGAAAGCTTGGTCTCGTTCTCCCGTCTGCTCTCCCAAAAAAAATCCTGCAGGAATTCAAACAAACTCGACAAATCGGTCCAAACAAAATACCTCAAGGTCATAATCGCTTGCAGTTCATAAGACTTGATTGGCCCTGTAGGTACTGTAGATGGAACAAAAGGAGGACTGACGTTCCACCGACAAACTCCCAAATCTTCCAAGATTCGTCTCAGGCATTCTCCAGAAAATGGAAATATGTGTTATTCAAAGGTTGAAAATGTTCAACTTTTGCTACTCAGAAATGTCCATGTGTTTTGATAGAAAATTTCTATCAGAATTTCTCCTTTTCTTCGAGCAAATTTTCAACTTTTCAAACTCAGAAAATTGTTCTTATTCTTTTCTACAAAATTTCAGAGACTTTCTGGCTCTTCCTTTCATTGTCCTACAATTGTAATATGCCGTAGTACAAATCAGTAAAATAACTAAAACAAATGGAGTACCAGCAGGAAATCACCGCTTACAGCTACGTTTCCGTTTGAATGTCGTGAAGCGAACTATTAAAACATCTCACAGACACACCAGTGGATGGAAGCGTTTGCAACATCAGAGCTTACTCAACAAACGTGTTTCCCTCTCGTTAACGTCTTTTCAGAAAAGGTTAAAACCACCTCAAGCTAGCGTGAAAACTTTTTTTTTCTTTTACAAAACTGAAGAAAATTAGCTCAGATTTTGCAGTTTCCATCAACCTTTTCCAACGTGATGCTTCAAAATGCACTTTGATAAAAACGTTGACGAATACAGGGCTAAAGTTGCTCCTCCGTTAACAGCTCTTCAGTCTCAGCTTCCTGCTGTAGGTGGTTGGCTGTGTTCTAGGTAAGGTGTTCGGACCGCACAGCGTTAAGGTTCATTCCAAACCTGTATTCTTCCCAATCTCTTCGCCCCAACACAGGAGCATTGAGGCGTCGGAACAGAGCGTCTGTTGTGAAGGCCGAGCCTGTGGGGTTGATGTGGACGAGCGGCTGAGAGCCTCCAGAGTGGGCCCCGTGTGAAGGTCTGCGTTGTGCGGCTGCAGCCAATTACAAGGCTCGGGGCCCGGCACAAAATGGTCGCTGTGCGAACAGGTCAGCGGGGATAAATGGGGGCAGTGTGCGCTGCTCGGTCAGGACGCCTGCCTCTTGTAATTAATGGAACGGCTGACTTTGGCGTGGAATGTGGCAGCAATATGACTGGTCAACATGCACCACTTCGCCCCGTAACTTCATGCTCTCTAAGAAGTCATACATGCTTGAAAACTGAACAACAGCTTTGTCTACTTTGGCTACTAATCCTCAACTTCATTTGCTCCTGACACCGGTGTGAAGGGAGGTTTTGTCTCCTAATACGGGAATCATTACAGACATCAATACAAGTTAGCGAAATATGAAAAACAGCTGCGAGAAGAAAAAAATCTCAGCAGAACCGTCCAGCAATTGTTCAAGGACGCAGGGACTAAAGCCTGGGGGTCGTATTGATTGTAATTATTTTTCACCCTGACTTGATATTGTTGCTAATTTGATACTCAATTGTCCCAAATTTGTTAGCCGTTGGTAGCCTGACATGCTTTTCCTCTGATAATCCAGCAGCACGCAAACACACTGACTGAGATCCAGGCAGGTCAGTTCAGTTCAATATCCAATTTCACTTTCAAATCAACCTTCTGCTGTTTCCTTTCACCAACTTTTACCATCCGTACCAATACTGCTCACTGATTAGTGGTGGTGAGCCAACGAGTGAGCACTCTATCTCCAGACAGACCCTTGACAGTCATTTCAGTCAAACTTTCTGATTTACAAATAGAAATTTATACCAAAATGAATGATTGGACCAGTGATATTGTGGCTTTAAGAGTAAGTGATCAGAACCACAATAAGAAACGTGATTACATTCAAACGTTTGTGCTTTAGAACACATTTAGTTCCAGTTTTAATGTCATCATTTCAAAAAGTTCTATATTTTAATACGGCGGCATATCAGAGAGATTTTGAAATTAATCTCCAGAAAAAAACAAGATTTTTGCTATAAAATTACAGTAAAACTAGTGGAATTACAGTAAGGCGACTGTAATTTCTTTTCTGTTAAAAATTACAGTAGCTGGCTGGCAACCCTGCTGCCTGTAAGTTACTGTAAATTCTTCAGTGACATTTTTTACAGCGTACGCCTCCCAACGAGAGGAATCGGTGGCTTTAGAGAACATCTTTTAAAACAGTGAGAAGGAAGAAGCTGAGTAGGTGAGACTACTTTTAGATATTTACATTGGTTAGAAGTATTTTGGGCTGCTTGTCTGGGGTCACTTGTAAAAAGTCAGGGAAGATAAGAGTGAAGATGAAAAAATGAAATTCAAAGGACGACCGAAACCAACATCACATACATCTGAGCTCCAGCAGCCTGTTAACTAACAGCCTGAGGCCCAAACTGATCATTATGACCTGTTAGGAAAAGTCAACAAACAATCAGAAACGTGTGATCCACCTCACCCGCTGGCCAGAGCTGAAAACCCAACAACCTCTGGCGTGGTAACAATGTCAGGATTGTGTGTGATGAGTCATTACATTTGCATTTCAAAGCGCGGCGGGTCACTGACGGGTCACCGCGAGGTCACAATTGAAATCAAGGCACGGTTAATAAGTCACTCATTTTTGCATAAAACAGAGGAAATGGGCTGTCTGATGGAAGGAAACTGAGGGAGAGTCAGCGGGGGAGATGGCTGGTTTTCAGTTTCATTGGGAATTTTTAAGAGTTAAAAATTGGGAGACATGACACAGATTTGGCTCAACTTTTACAATGCCTCCCTAAAGTATTATTAACCGTTGAACTTGCTGTTTTATCACTTTACAGCTGCAAACATAAATGAATGGATTCACCAGAATTTATGCATGGCATGCACGTTTCTAAAACTGGTTTACAAGGTAAACATTTCGAAGCATATGTGATCACACTGAGTGTTTCTGATACAAAATAGTGACGCCGGAAACGTTATACCAACCATGGGTCAGTTTTTACCTGTAGATATTTGGTACTGGCCAATAGGACAGTTTGTGTTTGTTGAGTGAAAGTTTTATACCCATCTGGACTCGAGAACATTTTGTACCAGCTTGGAAAAGTGTTGATTCCCATATCCAGGGTATGTGATTTCATTCTGTATTCTGTGATTTTTAAATTTTGCCCACTGTTTGCAGTAAAAAGCTATTTAAAATATACAAAAGCTCAATTGTTCTTTCATGATGGTTCTGTTCATCTCTAATTTAGATTTCTGTAGGCATTTGGTGTGCTACCAGATTTCTAGAGTAGGAAAAGGATAGAGTGATGAAATGGAAGGTCACTTTGGTTCACACTAAGTGGACATTTTGCAGCAGTCAGGATATCTCCTTACCTTCACATTTATCTCCAATAACTAGAGTTTCTGTTGGTAACACAAAGTACCATCCCCCATGGAACGTTCTGTTCCAACGTCATACATATATTTTCCTTCCACCTGATGGAAGTCATTGGCTCCATCTGGTCCAGTTTTCTGCCAGCAAATATTTCTCTATAAGTCTCTCTAAACATCCATCCCAATGAAACATACATGAATGTTTTGTATCTGTAAGATCTGATAAGTTAGGATGAACTATGAATAGACTGTGGATTGTCCACCAATGCACAGTGCTGTATGAAGGTCAAAAAGTCCCTTTTGGTCTCATTGATGACATTTTCTCATTTTTGTTTTGGGGAGGAATTTTTTTACATTTTTTTAAAAAGTGTATTTCGTTTCCTTCCATCTCACAATTACTTACTACTATTTATTTCCTAAGTCATTAGGAAAAGAAACAGCTCGGAAGTAATCTACAAGCAAATCGTCCTCAGTTAGCAGTTCCAGCTCTGCTTGGTGAGGAACAGGACAGGAGGGGGACGAAGAATCTTCAGAACTCCACAGGAACTCTGAAATCCCACCCAACCCCCAACACCAAACTTTTGTCCCCCACCAACCCCCCGTTGCTCATCTCATGAATGTTTACCCTCCACCTCTCACCTCCTCTGGTTCTCCATCCTGACCTTTTGTTTTCTAACCAACAATGAGCGTTACTCTCACTCAGCTTGAGCTGATTGTTTCTGGGTAAAATGTTTTCATCTCCATCAAGGACTCCATCTCTTTCCTATGCATGAATAAACTAATGTATTAACATTAAACAACCATTAAATCTTAAAGAAGGTTTCCTTGACTTTCATCAGTCTCTGTGGCTCATTTGGTGCTATGGAAACGTTGGGTCTTTCACCCACCAGAAATGGGAACCATGAGGGTTACTGACGTCATCCTGGACTGTTTTAATAGTTACGGATAAAAAAAAAATAAAAAAAACAATTTGTAAAACTCCATTTGTTAAAGAATTATTTATGTCACTTTTTTGACAGATTCAAATGTTTCACACTCATTCCAGACGTCGGTATTAAACAGTTGTTGTCACATGATCACTTCATTCATCTTAAACCAACTAGACACAATGTGAACAACCATTTCCTCATAAACCTAATGACTCCTTGAGTCGCCTTTGGCTATAACAGTTGCCATCAAGCACTTACAATAACAACTGATGAGTATTTCATTCGACTCTGGAGGAATTACGGCCCACATTCAGCCACAGGTGACGGGTTATAAGCATGAAATATCTGTTAATGGTTATAATGCCGTTATGAGCCGGTGGTGTGTTTACTTTTAGTCTCATTTATGTTTCTGTTTTGATCATTTCTTATTGTTTTAAGAATCAATAATCTTACCACTTTGATTCATCTCCACCATTTGCTTCTCCCTACTCCTTTCCCCAGCTGCATCCACTCACCTGTAATTAGCTCCTCGGTATGTCATTTGTTAGTTTCCTTCTTGTTTCTGAGAACTGAACTTGGAACTCATAGCAAATACTGCTTTCCCACAATTCCACAGGGGGTTATGTGATAGGTTCTTTACTATAACTGTCCAAAAAGAACACATCCACAGAACACAAGTGCAAATACTAACGCACAACATGACAATATCTCTCAGGAGCAGGAGTGCTGCAGGTGTTGAAGGTGTCATAAAGGCCACAGCTGTTGAGTGTCTCCTTTCTTCAGATGATGGGTGGGGCAGGAGGTACTGGGGTGAAAAGGTGACCCTCCCTCCAGCTGCAGCTCCTCTGACCCAAACAGTCTCAGTTGCCTTTGTGAAAACAAAGCTGACTGGAAAGGTAAACATGGAGGTGTGGAGAGAGCCTGTCTCTCTCTCTCTCTCTCTCTCTCTCGCTCTCTCTCTCTCTCTCTCTCTCTATCTATCTCTCTCTCTCTCTCTCTCCTTCTTTCTATCTATCTCTCTCACTGCCCAAAGCAAAGCAGGACATGCTTTGTCCCAGCACGAATGTTAAGTCCAAGGCACATAGTGCCCTCTAGAGGTGAAGGTTATAATGGTGAAACGTTTTGCTGTAGTCATTGAAAAACAAGAGATGAGCCCTTAAATAACAACAGAGTCTTATGTTTTATTCATGTCTGGTCAATTAAAGACAAATAAAAAACAAAAATTTACTCTGTTCTTCTCATTGATCAAAGAAAGAATATCAGCAAAATAAATTTGAACATCCTAAAACCCTACCTGCTAGTCTTACCCCGTTTAGTGAAAATAACTTCTTTTAAAATGCTTGTCTTAGACATCTTACAGTCTGTGAATCGTTTGCCCCACTCCTCATGTTAAGTTCTGAGATTTTTGATGGGTTTCAATATCTGTGCTTTGACTAGACCCAGAACTTTCCATATCTTTTCAGCCAGTGGTTGGTGGGTGTCCTGGTGTGCTTTGGGCCATTTGACTGAAAGCAGCTATTTCTGTTGCATATGCACTTTTTTCATACCACACCTTTTCCTTCTACTCAACTCTCTATTAATATGCTAGGATGCATCACTGTGTGGAGAGCCAGCTTCTTCTGCAATAAGAATTCAAAAGTTCAAAAGTTCATACAAACCAATGTTTTTTTCACCAACAGAGGGCGCTGTAACGGTTTACATCAGGGCTGTCAAACTCATTTTCAGTTTGATCCACATCAAGATCATGAATGTCCTCACTGATGTCGATAAAGTACCGCTTAGCAAACTGTCAGAATACCAATAAATAGCTGGTTCTGTATTCGATGATTACTTCCTAAAATGTAATTATATTAAAATTTCTTTCACATTTTAATATGGCATTGTACTTGTAATTTGGCATTGTACTTGTAAAAACTGCTTTGATTTCATGATAAAATATTTAAGAACACAAATGTTACTGAAAGTTCTATTAAAGTGGCCCTCAGGATTCTAGAGGGCCACATAAATAACTATGGTGGGCTGTGCTCAGCCCACAAACCATGAGTTTGACACGTCTTTTGAGGAAAAGAAGGACGCATTTGAAGAAGTCTTCGAATTTGACATCATCAGCCTACAAATCCGTCCTTCGAAGGATGCAGACCCTGAATTCAGACACAGCTGAGAACAGAGTGGTTGTTGGAGGACCAACAACCCCCAGACGCCGGCTCTGGGGGCGGAGCCTGCGTCAGGTCAATTCTGTGTGTTTCAGTTCAGTTAGAAAATAAAAAAGGCGACTTAAACACCAACGCTGACAGATCATCTACTGATGATCTGTCAGCTTATTAATCGCTTATTAATATTCGCAAAATAAACATCAAGCCATAAAAACATAAAACTGTAATGGATTACATATTCTGTTGTTTCTTTTGTGTGTGTGTGACGATATTATTATCACTATTATTATTATTATTATTATTAATAAAAAACAATAACAATAATAATTGTTATTATATTTTTATTAGAATCATTTTAGTATAGTATTTAGCAATATAATAATTACTATATTACTAAGTATCATATTAATTATATATTATATAATTGTATATTGATTAACATATTAATATATTAATATTAATATTGCTATTATTATCACTAGTAATAAAATTTAATTCCCTTCTCACCCACCGCGGGTGGTTCTTATCCTCTGAGCTCGGGTCCTCTACCAGAGGCCTGGGAGCTTGAGGGTCCTGCGCAGTATCTTGGCTGTGCCAAGGACTGCACATTTCTGGACTGAGATGTCTGATGTTGTTCCTGGGATCTGTTGTAGCCACTGCTCCAGTTTGGGGGTGACTGCCCCGAGGGCCCCGATGACCACAGGCACCACTGTGGTCTTCACCTTCCAGGCCCTCTCCAGTTCCTCCCTAAGGCCCTGGTATTTCTCCAGTTTCTCGTGCTCCTTTTTTTCCTGATGTTGCAATCACTTGGTATTGCTACATCTACCACAACGGCTTTCCTCTGTTGTTTGTCCACTACGACAATGTCTGGTTGGTTCGCCATTACCATTCTGTCTGTCTGGATCTGGAAGTCCCACAGGATCTTAGCTCTGGCATTCTCCACCACCTTTGGGGGGTGTTTCCCACTTTGATCTCGGGGTTTCCAGTCCATATTCTGCACAGATGTTTCTGTACACTATGCCTGCCACTTGGTTATGTCGTTCCATGTACGCTTTTCCTGCCAGTATCTTGCACCCTGCTGTTATGTGCTGGACTGTCTCAGGGTGCCTCCTTGCACAACCTACACCTTGGGTCTTGTCTGGTGTGGTAGATCTGGGCCTCTATTGCTCTGGTGTTTAGGGCCTGTTCCTGGGCGGCCAGGATGAGGGCCTCTGTGCTGTCCTTGAGTCCAGCTTTTTCCAGCCATTGGTAGGATTTACTGATATCAGCCACTTGGGTTATTTGCTGGTGGTACATCCCATGTAGGGGCTTGTCCTCCCATGATGGTATCTCTGGCACCTCAACCTCCGTTCCCTGTTGTCTGAGACATTCACTGAGCACATTGTCTGTTGAGGCTTTGTCCCTGATGTATTTATGGATCTTAGTTGTTTCGTCCTGGACAGTGGTGCTCACACTCACTAGTCCTCTGCCTCCTTCCTTGCGGCTCGTGTACAGTCTCAGGGTGCTGGATTTGGGATGGAACCCTCCATGCATTGTTAGTAGCTTTCTAGTCTTAATATCTGTGGCTTTTATCTCCTCCTTTGGCCAGCTAATTATTCCAGCAGGGTATCTGATTACTGGCAGGGCGTAGCTGTTTATCGCACGGATTTTGTTCTTGCCATTGAGCTGGCTTCTCAGGACTTGCCTTATTCGCTGGAGGTATTTAGCTGTGGCTCCTTTCCTTGTGGCCTCATCGAGGTTGCCATTTGCTTGTGGTATACCTAGGTACTTGTAACTGTCCTCTATGTCTGCTATTGTTCCTTCTGGGAGTGAGACCCCTTCTGTGCGGATCACCTTCCCCTCTTTGTAATCAGCCGACCACACTTCTCTAGTCCGAATGACATCCCAATGTCCGTGCTGTAGATCCTGGTGGTATGGATCAGTGAGTCGATGTCTCGCTCACTCTTGGCGTACAGCTTGATGTCATCCATGTAGAGAAGGTGACTGATGTTGGCCCCATTTTTTGAGTCGGTATCCGTAGCCAGTCTTGTTGATAATTTGGCTGAGGGGGGTTCAGGCCTATGCAGAACAGTAGCGGGGACAGAGCATCTCCTTGGTATATGCCACATTTGATGGACACTTGTGCAAGTGGTTTGCAGTTGGCTTCAAGGGTGGTTTTCCATAGCCTCATCGAATTTGCAATGAAGGCTCTCAGAGTCCTGTTGATGTTATACATCTCTAAGCATTCAATGATCCAAGTATGCGGCATTGAGTCATAGGCTTTCTTGTAATCAATCCAAGCCATGCACAGGTTGGTGTGTCGGGTTTTGCAGTCTCGGGCAACTGTGCGGTCTATGAGGAGTTGGTGTTTGGCTCCTCTGCTATTTACACCGATACCTTTCTGTGCCATGCTCATGTGTTTATCCATGTGTTTGCTTATCTTGGCCGCTATGATGCCTGACATGAGCTTCCAGGTTGTGGAGAGGCAGGTTATTGGTCGGTAGTTGGGTGGGACTGGACCCTTTGATGGATCCTTCTGGATTAGGATTGTCCGCCCTTCAGTTAACCATTCAGGGTGAGTCCCACTTTGTAGCAGCTGGTTCATTTGGCCTGCCAGTCGCTCATGGAGGGCAGTGAGTTTCTTTAGCCAGTAGGCATGGATCATGTCAGGCCCTGGTGCTGTCCAGTTTTTCATACCTGAGACTCTTTCTTGGACATCTGTCACAGTGATGGTTACCGGGGCTTGCTCAGGGAGGTTGCTATGGTCCTCTCGTAGAGCGATCAACCACTGTGCATTGCTGTTGTGGGACGCCTCCCTTTCCCATATGCCTTTCCAGTATTGTTCCGTCTCCAGCCTTGGTGGGTCTGCTCTGTTATTATTACCCTGCCATTGAGAGTACACCTTAGCTGGTTGAGTGGAGAAGAGCCGATTAATCCTTCTGGATTCATTCTCCCTTGTGTATCTCTTTAGGCGGCTGGCCAAGGCTTGGAGCCTCTGTTTGGCAGTTTCGAGTGCTTCAGGTATGGGCATCTGTCTGTACTTTCTGGGTACTGGTCTTTTCATTGTACCCTTGTGGAGCTCTGACAGTTGGCTCACTTCCCTCCTTGTTACCTTGATTTTAGCCTCTAACCGTCTTTTTCCATGGTGGGTATTGGGTATATATATATATATATATATATATATATATATATATATATATATATATATATATATATATATATATATATATATATATATATATAAAACCTGAAGTGAATCATTGCTGCCCCCTCAGACCGGTGAGTCCAATCTGTCATCTGACTCATTGCAGTATGATGGCGTCTGATAGTCCAGCAAATATGATTCTTCCTGCTGTGGAGGATTCAGCCTCTGATCTGTATAGAAACTCAACTTTGGTGTCATCAGTGAACTTGATGTTTGCATCATATGCAGGTCTGTTTGTGTGACAGGTTGGTGTGATGTCCGTGAGAGGCCTTCCTAAAACAGTTTGTTATATGAAATATTTGCTCTGGGTTTCCCCCTCTGAGCCTCAGCAGCGTGAGCCCGTCTGCAGTTTCTGTTTGTTGGCCTCTAGAATCGGAGCCGCCATGTTTGTGTGTTTCCAGTCTTCCATCAGCAGAGCTCAGTATTACAGGTTCCAGCAGCGACGGTCACATGAAACCGCACAAAACACAACAGGCGTCTATCCTGAGGTGGAAGCGAACCCCTGGCTGGGCACCAGGAACGTGTTTCAAGACAAAGCAAAAGCAGGTGGGTGATTCTTCTATGATCTTTTCCTCATTTATCACACGACAACCACAAACTTTACTGAACGTAATCAAGATTTTAGACCTCTGCTCCAGCCTTATCCGTCCTCAAACAAGTTTTCTACAAGGATTTCTCATTATTTAGCTCTGTCTTATCATGTTTCACCCCAGTGATGGGCTTTTTTGCTGATAAGCAGAATTCTCCTCCATAGTCAGGATTTTGCATGTAGGCCAAAGGTTCCGTTTTGCCATGGCTTGTGGCAAAATTTCAAAAGATGATCAAATGTTTTTCTTTTGCCATTCTTTGATAACAGCCCAGAGTTTGGAAGTCCACAACTGATCTGTTTCCCTCCACACCTGTGGTGGCGCTACATCAAGAACCACTCAAGGAAACAAAATGACGAACTCTGAAGAAAACCTTGAACATTACTTCCTTCTTTATGTAATGTAAATCAAAATGGAGTGACACCAGATTTTAGCACTTGTAGGATTTCCCTTTTGTCTTTAGAAAAAAACCACAATCAATTTAGCCAGCGCTAGTCTTGTGTGTGTACTTTGGTTGTATTTACCCATAATGCCTTGTGCTGTAATCTGTTTCCTGCTTTTGGAGTGGTCTCTGGTCCCTTCTGCGTTCACATATACATTTGAACCGCACTGCGGTTCATTTCAACCGGACCCAGACCGAGGTTTCTCGGCGGGCCAGAGTTTGCTTTCTTTGGTCTGCATCAGAGTTTGATTGGACGTTCACACCTCCCCAAATGAACCAAGCGTCATAAGCAAACAAACTGGAGTTGGATTAAAGCAAACTGAACAGAGCAGGTGTGAACGCACCCATATTATCGCTCTTCTTTCCTCCCCCAGATTAGATGACAGCTGTCTCTAAGTAGGTTGGTGCCTTACCCTTTTAGATGACAGCAGATGATCTGCGAATTGTTCACTTTTGTTCCATAACAGCACTTCCAGGTCAGTTTGTTGTGTAACCGACGCTTTTGTTTTTCCTATATCCTGTGTTGATATCTGTCGCTAGTGCTGCTGACGCTACCTTAAGCTTGGTTGGCTGAACGACCCAAATCCAAGTTTTGATGACGAAGGACGGAAAGACTTTCACATTTTGCTGTGATTGTTGAGCCCATGAGGCGCTTAGTGGCAAATTAGCTGATTTATGCTTTTTTTTTTTTTAATTTATTTATTTTTTTCATCAAAAATCTATTTCTTTATGAGGACAAATACAATATTTATCTCATCTGAATTCAAACAAGCAAACTCTCGTCTGCCTGAAAATCCTGGAAAACATTGCACGCAGACAAACCAACAAATGAGCAAGAAACTCAAACGGATGTGAAAAATAATTTACATATATTTGATCTGAACGCAGGATGCAGTCTCTTGTTCTCTGCTGCTGTTTCCTTCATCATTGCTCGGACTGAGAGTCAGTAACAGCAGCACCAGTCAGACTCTGTTTACTGGGTGTAGAGGAAGCAGCTGTTCGAATACAAACACACACAACGCTTCTCAGATTTTAATGAGTAAAACAAACATCTACATTTTTCACAATTGTTGTATTTGTTGGTCATTTGTATGTTTTTTGGGGGGGGGGATAGGGGGGGGTTGATTCATTTATGTTTCATAGCCAGAATTGAGTAGATAAAGTTGATTTGGAGCTCATGAGGGGTTAAAGGTGAGGACTTCCACAGATTAAATTTGCCTTCTTGTCACATTCCACCGGTTCGCCGTCAGTTTGGGTATTTGTAGAATTTGGTCCTTGGCTTCATTCTGCTATTCAATGTAGCTTTGAAAATGTTTCTCTCTGCAACAATGTGTCAGACTGCTGCAGTCAGATAGGCAACCGCTACGAGGCATGGATACACGCAGAACATCAGAGTTATCGGCCTGCGGCAGATCATGCAGGCCGCCAGATATTCATCAGACAAGGCCAAGACCAGCAGCTTGTGTCAGCTGCAAGAAACGGTCACACAGTGGCAAAATGCTGGAATTTCTGACTGGTCACAATGATGCGACTGCTGAAGATGTTTGGTTTCCTTCTGGAGGTTTTTCACCAGATCCACTGAGAACTGAAAGTCCTCACACCCATTTTGCCACATCACAAGCACAAACTTTATTGTACTATATTATGGCTCCGGATGACGGGCCAGCACAAACCAGTGCAAATAATAAAGTGGAAAGGAAATTATGCATGCTTTTAAAGAAAAAAAAAAACTGCAATCTTAAAAATGAAATCTGAAAATATGTTATGAATTTGAATTCAGTTACTTTTATTTAGAATCTGCTACTTTTAAAAAGAAAAAAAAAAAAAGAAAACACTGACTGGGCGGAGAGGTTCACCTTCCAACAGGACAACAGCAGCAACATGCTGGTTTATATCAACGCATATCAATGTGTTAGAATGGCCCAGTCAAAGTATAAACCCAAATCCAATGTAAAACAGTTTCCCTTCAACTTTGTTTACATTGCGTTTCATATCAAAACCTACATCGTCTGGCTTGAAGTCTGTATTTGTTAAGAAAAAGTTGAAAACATTCAGAAACTAAAAAACTTCTAAACTTCTGATTAGCATTTCCACGTTGCTGCTTGATGGCAGAGTGAAGAAAAACAGACTGAACAGATTCCTGAGCGGAAGCTCCAACAGGAAGAAAGACGACATCAGTTCCTGTCTAACTACTGCTGCATCTGCAATCTGTCAGGATGTTTGAACTTCTTTCCCTTCTCATTCAAATTCAGCTTTTTAGAAAAATGTTTATCATGTGAACACAGTTTGATTTAATACTGTTGCAACGCAACAACATTCAACATGTCTTTGTTCCATAAAACGTGTGATGTGTGTGTGTGCTTTTTTAAGAAAAGTTTTATTGTGTAGACTCTAGCTTCACTTTTCAATTTTTTTGCAATAAAAATGAATGAAGATTCTCTGTTTTACAGGTTTTTCATTACATCACTGTCTACAACCTGCCTTATGGCTACTTTTCTAACATGCTGAACATCCAGAAGTTTTCACAGATTCAGCTATTTACACTTTTCCTGTGGAACGTAAATCAAAATTATTCTTGAAAAGTCTGATTATTTTGTGGATTTTTTTTTTGGTAGCACATTTCTAACATATTAGATAAAAAACTACAGGCGCTATGCTTCCTGACATGCTATTGGGTGGTGTTTGGAAAGCAGCTAACCCAGCTCTAATTGGTCAGCTGTTTGACTCTTCCCATGAGAAAGTCTTGATTTGATGTAAGTTCAGCAAGCTCTTGAATAGCCCCTTGAAGCTCTTTGTAAGGTTAAAGTGATATGTTTGGGTTTGCCATACTGTACCGACCCACACTGAGCCAGATCATACGTCTCAACGAACCATTGGTTAGTAGTTTATGAAAAAAATGGTAGAAAAGGCCAGACATACAGTACAGTTCTCTAAAACTCATAGTAATTAAATTGCCTTTAGTGGGAGTCAGAAGAACTACAAACTGTTCACCAGAGGGGAAAATATTAGTTATGTTTCCATCCAACTGTCGTGTGAACTTTGAGCGAACTTTTGAAACTGTTGCTAAAAAGGCAAACAAAAGAAAAACAAACTGCAAATTACTTTGTCAGGCCTTGACTCTATGAATGGCTGTAAGAAGCAGAAAGTGGAAGACGCCACCTGGTCCATCCTCGTCCTCCTGGAGGTCTGGACTCAGAGTTTGATATGAAAGAACTTATCAAGGAAACATGTTTCCATCTCTCCTTTCTTTAGCTCATTCACTGTTTATCGGTGAAGTGGGAAAAAAAACAAAACAAAAAAAAAAAACACCTCAAGCGATCGTAAAAACCTTTTTGCAAGATTTAGGTGCTAATTTTGAATTTTGCTTCCACCAACCTTTCCTGATGTGAGACTCCTATCAAAACAAACGTTGATTTAAAATTCTCTGTTCAAACTCGGTGCTGGTGAGATAATCCTGAGCAGGCGACGTCTGGTCTGTTGGTAATTTGGCACATGTGCAACAAAAACACGATCCCCTCTGGTTTAAGACGTGAGTTTGAATTTCAAGGGTGAACTATTTCCTAAAGTTTGGCTATGCTGTTCCAGTTAGATAAATAACACAGGTCCTGCCCAGTGCTAAAATGTCTCCTGCCTTCATCTGGGAACAAATGCTGAGTCAGGCTTTTGGACAAAGGACAGTGACTCAGCATGAACGGCTCTTTTGCGCGGCTTCACAGGACTTTTTTTTATTGGTGGTGCATTGTAAAGATAAAAAATTCATGAACAACAATCTGGCAGCACCTGCAGAGCGCCGAGAGCAGCTCACATTAGTTATACAATAGCTCAGAAAATGATTTTATAGACATAGAACAAAGAAGAATTTATTTTATAGGCCAGCTGACCATCTTCAGCAGTTTGCCTCGTCTCTTAGTTTAAATTCGCGGAGGTGTATATTTTTCATCATGGGGCGTGTGTCTTCCAGCACCATATGCGGAGGCTTCTCAGCGATCAAACTAATCCCGTGGATTGAGCACAGATGACCCAGATTGTGTCTGATGCTGCCGGTGGCGCTGCTTGTCAGAGGAACGCAGCCGGCGTTTAAAAGTGAACCTCCATCGGCTGCAGGAAGCAGTTCCGTCTCTTACAGGAAACACAAATAAGGATTTGGAACATCTGGGTGCAATCAAATGAGGAATCTGGGACAGAATGTCATCAAATGCTCCTGACATGTGTTCCAATTATTTTACAGAAAAAGAGAAGAAAGAAAACTGACACTTTCAAAGGAGATCAGATGAGACCAAAAGAGACATTTCTGGCCTTTCTACAAAACTGAAGAGAAAACTATGCAAAGTCCCTTGAACATACATTCCTTATGGTGAAACATGGTAGTGGCAGCATCATGCTGCGGGCAATTTCTGTCTTGACTGAAGAAGACTGAATTGTGAATGTGACTAACGTTCCACAGGGCGGCATTTTTCCTTTTATCATTATTATTGTCATTATTATTTACCCAATTTATATTTATGTCATATCTAAACGACTCACATCACATCTGTGTATACACATAGTTGATTTAATATTTTATAATATATGGTTGATCAACCATGTATTAATTCCTTCTACTTCTACATTATGTACTACTAACTTTGTGTTTTCATTAAATGCATTAAAGTTTGGGCTTCTGGTGTGAAGAAAATGCTGCTGTGCGGCTGCTGGTCTGCATTCTGCGATGCTCAGCAGCATGATGGAGGAATAGTTAATAAGATGAGGATGAGGACATGATGGTGGAGCCGGTCTGAGCCGCCCTGATCCGCTCCAGAGCCCGGGGGAGCGCCGCGCCGCGCCGCGCCGCAGCGCGCAGAGCCGCACAGCGCCGCCCTCCGCAGCGCGGCAGCACCTGCAGCTGCTCTGCGCCTGAGCGGGCTCAGACGCTCTCAGGAAACTCAAAGTCGCATCCACCCCGTTCCCACGGACACACGCATCTTTCCGCGGCAAGGTCACGGAGCTCGGCGGGCAGCGCGTGAATACACACGGACGTCTACGTTTCATCTGAAAGGTAAAGGAAGAGCTCGGGGTGTCTCTGTCGGGTGGTCCCGGACGTTATCGGTCGGTTTGTTTTGAGGAAGCTAACTAACTAACTGTAGTTAACTAACGTTAACGTTAAGTACAGTTACCGCAGGTAGCGACCGGTTGCTGCGTGTCCTTGTTAGATGCCTGAAGACATTTTTTTTTTTTTTTATATGACGCGTTCAAGTGCCCGTGGAGAAAGGCGGACATCTGAGTGTCAAACGTTAGATTTTCAAAGTCTACTCCTGTTTAGCTCTATACAGGCCATGGGAATCAAAGCTAGCTTCATCCGGTCTCTGTCCTTACATCAGCAGCGCAGTCTGATTAAGCTGCTACGCTCTGGGAGGAATCACTGCCCCACATCGTCAGCAGCACCATTTTATGCTACTAAGCTGCCTGTAGATAACCTCGTGGTGGGTTTTTGTTCCTCTCCTCTCACAAGAGGATGTGATGAAGACTAGTTTCCAAGCAGCACGTTGTCATCTGTTCTGGTCAACCAGAACAGATGTCGTCCTGTTCTGGGTGAACCGTCTCTTACTGGCCTTTTGCTGTAAGGTCACAGGTCGGTTTATAAAGCGGAATGTGGTCTTAGCTTCTTGTTTTAAATTTACCTCTTTCAAAATGAGCGTGACAGAGCATCATGACATCACTTGTGAATTTACTCAACAGCGGCCTCTGTGGCCAGAAGTAGTAAAATCAAGTTATTTAATCAAGGAAGGACATTTCTCTCCCATGTTTCTGACTGTAGCATTTTATGTTTTATTCAGGCGCAGCATAATGCCCAAGAGAATAATGAAGTGAATAATACTGGTTATTTATTCTGTATGACAGAATTTTGAGGGTTACATAGTTAGCAGCATGTGAACATTTTGTCCTTTTTGATATGTTGAGGTATTTTTTTCTCTCTTCCACAACCAGTGCAGTTTTCTATAATTCCCCCCTCTGTTTCCCTTTACCAATGTGACCAACGGCTGTCCAGGTTAGAAATTTACCCCGGAAAAAGGACCTTTGGTGACTGAAAGTTCCATTAAGAAAAACATACAAAAAAAATTCCTCGGGTCGTATTTTCTTACCCCACCTCCCTGGTAGCAGGGAGTGGGGTAAGAAAAAATTTGAGGGAGTTTGACCAGGGCCAAACTCACCCAGATGGCTGGACATCTGAGTCAGAGCATCTCCAAGCCTTTAGCTCTTCCGGGGTCTCCCTGGGTTTGCAATGGTCAGTATCCATGCCATCCCTGGAAGGAACTCTGGAGAATCAGTGACATCATCTAGGTTTGGAGGAGCCAACTTCAGTTCTGGGTGGTCATGTTGACTCCTGACCACTGAAAGCGCCAACCACAAGCATGGAAGCATCAGAACTGGACCATGTAGAACTGAACCAAGAAGATGACTTGTTCTGAGTAACCATGTTTGCTTAAATATTGTACATGTCTGAAGACTGCATCATTTACTTTTGGGTATATACAGTATGCTACTCAGATGAATTATGTAGAAGGTGAACTGGCAGAGGGAGTGCAGTGCTCTATGCTCCTCTAGGGAAATCTTTGATCCTATCATCTATGTGGATGTTACTTAAGACATCTACCCCTGTTGAATCTGCACACAAAATCAAGTGTAAAAACAGCACTGAGCAGGTTTATAATGGGATGTGCCTCATACCATGCTGGCCAGATGGCCACTTTCTGTAGCCAAGATGGAAACTTTTCAGCTCATAGTCATGTGTCCCATTCTGTTTTGAGGTTTTTCCTCTGTAAGGATCCTAAACAGTTCCGTTGATAATGTCTACATGTTGTGGTATTCTGAAAAGCAGTGGCCTATTTCAACATCTGGGTAGGCTCATTAGACTTTATTTACAAAACCAAGTTTGACGATGGTGGTTAGGGGTAACATACTGCTGTCTAAGCTCTAGTGAATAGTGACATTTGATGACATTTAGCCACAATTTCACCTGAATGCATCTCAGGACAACAGTACCCAAAAAACAAAAATGGCTTTTGGTTGTGAGGGCAGTTGTAACAGAAGCCATTTTTGTTATTCAGAAACTTTTATCAATGTTTGATGCTCCTCTTGTGTAGTTAAAAGGAAGCAGTTCTTGTTGTATTTGACTATTTAAAGGTTATTGTTTTTAGTTGTTTCCAGTGTGTATTGCCAGTATTTGACTTATAGCAGCTCGGTTGGGCTGGATAACAACACCCAGTTCCATTTGCAAACAGCACGCTTGGTGTTCTGCTTATTGCAAACCATTTTTCACCTTTTTTAACCTCCATAAAGCAGTAGCAGGTTGTTCAATATGCTGCTGCAAGATCTCTGGCTAAATAATACCTTTTCACATTTGAGTCTCACTGCTTACAGGTTTGCAAAGGCCTGTGGTTTATTTAAGAGTGCATTTTAAGATTCTTGTATTGACTTGGAGCTCTTAATGGGCAGGATGCAGAACTTCTACACGCGTCACTTTATATCCACTTTTACACTTTTATTCAATTGATCTTAATTTAATGGCTATTTGTTTAGTGTGAGGTACTTAGTGGTGTTTATATTGTGAAAGGTTCTCTATAAATAAAGTTTTGTTACAGCAGTAGAAACACCTCAATCCTCTGACCTTCTCCAAGAGGCCAGAGAGGTGTGGCAGTAAGAAAGCCCTGGATTGGCTGCTGAACATAGGTGTTGGCAGCCCACATGGAACAACCGAAGGCGACCTTTCCATTCCAGACTCTTGTTCAGGAATTAGCTCCAGGACTTGACAGTGCAGAGGTTGAACAGTTAGCAGAACGGGTGTTATCTCCTGAACGTACTTGACAGACAGACAGAAGTTGTCAGAAGGAGCTGCTGTCTCTCTGCCCTTTCTCCTGCGCTCTCCAACCAAGGTCAAGTGTATTTACCTGAACCATGGTGATGAATAGGTCGTTGTGTTTACTGTAAATGGGCTGTCCTTCAGTCCAACCTTCAGAGTCTACAATTATGTTAATCATGAACTGTTTGTCAAACAAAAGGAGTGCTATTACACTGAGATAACCTTAGAGCGAAGCTTGCCTTGACATAACTTAAGTCCCAGCATGAGACTCAGTTGAAGAGGTTGGGGGTGTGGTGGTCACGCTGGAACCCGCTGACCCGTAGGGGTCGTGTTACCGTAAGCTTTGTCAAGCCTGTTTGTCAGGTTGCTGTTCAGCTGAAGTGCTACAAGTCTGATTTTCTCTAACATTCTGGTTGTAAGACGACCTTATTCAGGTTTTTTGTTGGAAAGAGATGGCTCCGGGTTGTTCAGAGTTTTTTCCCCTAGCTGTGTACAAACCTGTGGCACCATGGCACTCATGTCCTCCCTCCATAATTCACAGCTGTTTTCTGTTTCTGTTCAGACTTTCTGATGTTGTTGTAATAATATTAGATGTAACTGAATGGGTTTGAGTGGACGAATCGCTCAACTGCTGTCCTTGTGACGCGCTTCATGGGGGTCAATTTTAGCGCATGTTGGACTGTCCAGGAGATTTCAGGATATATTAAATGATGAGGCACAGCGTCTAACAAATGCATTTGTATTATGAATGCAAAATCTTTGGGGCATGTGACTAATTTAAGTTTGTTTGTTTTAATTTAAGCTAAACCATCACGTTGTAGTGCAGCTGCACGTTCAGAGCAGTGCTGCTGGAAGGTGAACCTCCACCCTAGTTTGAGTCTTTTATCAGCCTCTGACCAGGTTCCTGGCTTTAATGCACTGGATTTAGCTGACCAACTGCCTTGCTGTGGGTAGCTTCAACAGCAGGATGCATAGAGTTATAAGAATTATATAAGATGCACAATTAAATAAGATGCACAGATAAAATCACACATGAATAAGTCTGTTCATGAGATAGGCCACTAAAAGACATGCCTCATCATCATCCTGCAACAACTACTTCCTGTCCTCTTCCTGGTTTGCATCGGTAGCAACATCAGGTTGTGGATCGTGTGTCTCGTAAGATGTGGAAAAAAATATCTCAGTTCTAGTGCTGTGAAAAAACCCCCAATTCTGATACAGCCAAAAAAAACCCACCTCATTCTAGCGGCAACATATTTATTAAAGGAGTTGTTTTTTTTAATTGACATATTTCTATTAAGCAGTTTTATTTTTGATATGTCAAACTGCACAACTGACTAGTGAGGATAAATCCAACCGCTGACTGTTTTGCTTTTCCAGTCCTGTATCACCATATGAAAATGGCTAATTTAATTCGTCCTGAAAGGTGGTGTGCTCTGAGAAATTGCCAAACATATTTAAAAAAAATTGTTACAATCACACATACATGTCATTAAAAGGAAAATACCCTCTTTTCAAGAAAAACAGATCATATTTGTCGATGTTGTCTAAAAGAAACGTAGTGAGGAGATTCGTAGTGAGCCCCTTTATGCCTTAAATATAGAAAACTGGGTAGAAGAAGAAAACTTTCCCGTTTTAACCAGATACCACTTCTGAATTGATTTCCAAGCTCCGACGGTAAAACACTTCCATATGTTTTCAACTTTTAGAGACTGAATCACATTTTTAGGTCAGTTTGTGTCCGTTTAAATCAGCTGATTTAATCCAATGCCTTGAAACGTTATAAACCCACTAGAACTCTGTCAGAACCATCCAGTGAAGGACGGAGCAGAGATGGCCTCTATTGACTGTGGCCGTTGGAAGCAACATTCGGATGTGTTGACATTGTAATGACTGAAGAGTGACTTTGCTTTGCTTGACTTCCCCTGCACTCAAACAGCTCATTATGAACACGTTCTGCAAAGCCACACTGTTCCCTTTTTAAACTCTGCTCTTTTTATGCTCATTCTATTTGGAGCTTCATATTCAAACCCATCAACTTAAGCTGCTTATAGATTACAAGAAACCGGCATGCATTGTGGTTGCGTTCAGTCCAAACCAGCATCTCTGCTGAGAGCTGCTGTCTGTAATCTGATTAGCATGGATTAGATCCTCTGTGTGGAGCTGTAGGAAGAAAAAAAAAAAGCTTAATCTCTAACTTTGATTAAAACAGAAATACAAGGGACTGATACTCCAAATTATATTTCCCAACACAAACTCGGCTGAGGCACAATCTTTTCCCCAGCTATGGAGTCATGCTCCCAGTAAAGCCATTTAAAGATGTTCAAATCCTCACTCTACAGTTCGACAACACTCATGGTATGGTTAGTGACAGCTCTACATTATTTAATCAATGACTATCAAATTTTATTTGCAGCACATTTTAGCAACAAGTCATTTCAAAGTGAAATGACTTATTGCTTTCTTTACACATCGGCTGGTACTAATGGTCATCCAGTCATCTAAACGTGTATTTATTAATATCTTGATTAATTTATTTCAGTCAAAATCTCCCTTTATTGAGACAAAGCAACTTGTGTTTTGCAAAGTCATGCCAGTGTGTGTTCAGGTAACTGCTGCTTTATATAGTGCGACCTGGTTTTATTTCAACCTGAGCAGATTAGAGCAGGGAGCAGGAAGCGGAGCAGCCTGCTCTAACATCGTTGTCGTGAGTCATTCAGTCGGTCTCAGAAATGAAGCGTCATCCTGCTGGTTCTGTTTGAGCTTTCAGGCACACACACTCCGCCTCGTACCAGGCCACACACTTCACTCTGCTCTCAATCTAGGGAATGTAATGCCAAGAGTTAAGAAGAAGACAAATCAATGAGTAATTGTTTAATAAGTTCACTTTGGACATGTTTAACCAGACTTTTGGAACTGAAGCGGTTTCTGAGTGGCTAAACAGTTTTGCTTCATGGCAGACAGCAGAGCAGGATAGAAGTAGTTTATAAAGGTGAGTCGAATTTTGAGAAACTTCAGTTTTTTTTCTGCCGTTGGATTTGATTTTATTGCATATTTCTAATTTAAATGATGAAAACGCAAATGAACAGGTTGAAGTTACTTAACTATGTCTTCATATTGCTCCATTTGACCACAGTTAATTATCCCAGTAAATTAGAACGTCATCATGAAGTTTTATTTATTGCTGCGTTTTGATTCAAAACCTCAAAATTTCAATTGACTCATTACACAGAGTCAGAATTCGTGATTATTTCTGTTCATGTTTATGGTTATGGCTGACATGAAAATGAATGAAATCCAACATTCTGTTTCTCAGGTCAGCAAAAGAAAAAAAAAAAAAGATTTTTAGTCAATAACTACAAAATCATGACCTGATGGCTGTCCAATCACTGACTCACTCCAAGCCTTAAAAATGCATTTGAGCTCCGTATCCAGTCATATCAATGGAAAGTTAAATGGAAGGAAAAAAGTAGATAGTTTTAGTCTAAAGGGGAATGTGAAGGAAATTTAAGAATTTGGGGGAGATGTGTAAACTGCAGACTGGATTGTTGATTAACATACATAACATACATTGCATGTCATATTATCCAAGCACTCAAACTGGCTGATGACTTGGAAAGCAAAGAGGTCTGCTGGCATTTTAACAGCCGACTACTAAAGAATGAAACGCTGAAGATATTTGGCATTACCTTCACAGTTTGCAATGCGGTTGAGCAGGTTGTTGGTAATGAAGGTGTGTTTTCTCAGGAACACCTGACCTGATTTGATCACCTGACTCCTCCCCCACATAGTAATGTTTCCATAATCTCCCAAGGAGGGAGATGTTCAAGGTGAACTGGGGGCGGGGCCTGGTATCTCAGGTACGTTGTGTGTGTGTGTGTGTGTGTGTGTGTGTGTGTGTGTGTGTGTGTGTGTGTGTGTGTGTGTGTGTGTGTGTGTGTGTGTGTGTGTACACCCAGACCCATGTCCGGGTGTACATTTTGTGCTCCCGGACATGGAGCTCTGGAATGTCACAACTGAATGCCTGGAAATAAAAAAGGCTTTTATTGTCACCTGGATGAGTGTGTACTGTAAACACAGCTCCAGGCATGACTGTAATAATCGGGACATTTTCCTATAAACACACTTTCACTCACGTCATTCTAAATGGTAACTGTAGCAAATGATAGGACTGCTGAATTAGGCTCATGTTAGTCTCGTTAATAAAGTTGATCAGGCTCAAGTCCATCAATAATTAAGCTACAGGACCAATTAGTTTACTTGATAAGTTTCCTTTGGGAAACTTTACAGTAATTCATTTAATGTATGATTTTTAAAAATTAGATTTATTTTTAGAATCTGTCATGACGTCATGGAAGGCTCTCATTTTAATGAAGTTAAATTGACAGACGTAATTATCCCTAATATCTAACATACTAGTCATCCCTGGTGCATGGTGACGGGTTAATTAGTTGGAAATAAAAAGGCAGGATTCCAGAGGAAGGCGTTTTATTGGTCAGATAAAGGTATAATAAGAGGTGTGCGCTTATAAATCAACCCGGTTTCTCTAGCTTTGGGTGATGGACAATTGGCTGATGCTTCCGTGTGAAACTGGTCTCAGTCACGGTCGCGGCTGAGACCAATGTGATTTTATTATTTGTTTTGTTTGCGTTTCATTCTCTGGAAGGAAAACTCAAAGGTTCACATAAAAGAAAAAAACTGAACAGGAAAAAAAAAAAAGAAAAGAACTCAAAAAGAGGAAATCCTTGTTCTGATTCTAGAAAACTGTTAAATGAATAAATGATCAATTGTGAAAGTAAATCCGCTGGGCCTCACCTTGGTACTCAGATGATAATTCTGACTGCCACACTGCTGGAGAAGAAAGTAAAAAACTAAAACTAAAAATAAATGAAATCTGAACTGCCTAAGCGTCATTCATGTTCCTTGCCTCTGATTGGCTGCATGCTCAACATAAGATACGAAGAAGACTGTAGATAATAGTGCCTGTAGTAGCTTCCAATGTGCATATTTATGCATATAAAGGTATATTATGTGTTTCAACTATAAAAGTGAAACACCTAAATTTTAAATGGGGTATTTACAGTCTGCAGTTGTGTGGAGCCGTCATGTGTTTTGGGGAAACTACAAGAATTCATTTGTTTCCAAAGCTTCCTGAGCTCTATAGCAGAAAAAGACAGATAATCGCTTTAAATAATATCGTTTGACATGTTTTGACGTTCAGCTAAAAAGGCAGGTTTTAATTATAACAGCATAATAAACATGCCACTTTTTCACGAGCTCAGAAACTTCAACCTGTGAAATTAGAGACGGTGTTAGCTCGTGATGAAGGGTTTGTCGAAAGCTTCGGTCAGAACAATGAAAGGTGTAAATTTATGAAAAACAATCCACAAAACTACAGCTTATTATCCAAGTTTTCTATCCACTGATTTGTCTTTTCCTTTTTTTTTGTTTTATCTGTCGCTACAGCAAAAACTCAGTGTTAAGGTGGGCCAGTGATGCCACCCCCCACCTCAGGTGCTGTCGTGCCCCCACCGGACGGTGGGTGGGGGTGGGCGGTGGTGCTGGGATCCTTCATCTCCATCGGGTTCTCCTACGCCTTCCCCAAAGCCATCACAGTCTTCTTCAAAGACATCCAGATCATCTTCGATGCGTCCTACAGCCAGGTGGCCTGGATCTCCTCCATCATGCTGGCTGTCATGTATGCAGCGGGTAAGCAGTCCTGGAAATGACTTAGTAAAACATAATCTAGGTTGTCTACTGCCATCTGTAAACCTGTTACATGTCAGACAGAACTCATGTTCAACATACTTATCTGTACTTTAGATAGGATCGACAACGCTGCTTCATATGTGTTCACGTGAAACTGTTTACTGATTTAGATTTTGAAATAGACATGATCAACTGCAGTCAGTCATTGAAAATAACTGTAAGGCTAGGAAGTAGCCGTTAGCATTGCTAGCTGCTAATGGCTAGCCAGTCCTGGTACTGCTACGTTGCGTACACCGCAGTGCAAATCAAAAACTATTTCCTTTCTTCCTTACAAATAAGAGTCTTGAACAAAGACACAAAATAAAGCACATCGATATTTTGGTCCAATCATAACAGCCTTTTAGTTGTGACACATCAACAGAAGAAATAACATTCTGGATTAAACTGAACAGATCTCTTCATGGTGGGAAGTTAAATCTGAAGTCATATTTCCTCCCAGATTAGCCTGGCTTAATAAACTTAGCTCATTAAGCTAAGCTAGTGATTAGCAAAATAATTTGGCAGCAACACATTCGACAAGTTCAAACTTCAACAAAGAGTAAATGGGATTAATTTATGTCTTCTTATTAACCAAAAACCTGATTTTAGATGATCATAATCGGCTGTATTTGCTTGTGAGGCAAAGAATGTTTGACTTCAGATCTACTTTTGCTCTCAATGAAGACAATTCAAATATAAACAAATATATAAACATTTTGTGTAATTAGATATAAATATATTGTTTTTGACAGTTTTAGTAAAGAGCACTTTGTAGCACTGTTCTTGGGGGAAAAGTCCAAACAGTTTGTGTCCAGCATGTGTGGGATCTGCAGAGACGTTAGCTGCCCTTTTCCCGACCCTGGACCTGAACAAGTGCCTTTTGGCAGGAACTATAAAGACGGAAGTCACAGTCACAACTAATTACTGATCTCAATCAGAATCAGAGACGTTAGTAAATTAAGCCCTGCTAAATAGCTGTGTAAGGCAGCCAATCAGACGACGGGTGACTGAAATTCGTATTAGAAGCCTCAGACTGGTGGGAATTGGTCGTGAGCCGGACACAGGCCCCAGCATATTGGTCTGCATTGAGCAGATCACTCACCCAGGCCCACCATGGCTGCCATCTGCCCACGCTGTAATCCTCCAATCAGAGCCTCTGCTGCTGCCGCCATCTGTGCCGGTCAGGAACAAGCGTGATGAGGCTGGCTGGTCGGACACAGCAGAACAAAGAGACACTTAGTAAATCTTTAAAAGTATGTTGACGTTGTATATATATATTTGTTGTTGTTGTTATTATTTGCCAATCCAGACTTTCTGGAGGGATCCACAGTGGATATGATGGCTACAAACTGGAGGGAATGTGTCTGATTGTTCATCATGGGGAGTATTCATTAGCTTAAACTCTTGAGAACAGTGAGAAAACGCTCCAACGCCGACAAGGTTGGCTGCTTGTTGCTCATTATGGGCCTGCCTCTAGCAGACTGCAGCGGGGGAATAGCAGTGGATAAATGGTCAGATCCCGACTCATAGATCTCCTTTTTAAAGCTTTCCACAGGCTGAATGTCATTATCATGTGTTGACTCCGTCAATATGTGCAGGTACTAAGTGAGTGGCTCTTGTTACTCACTCATTCATATTGATTGAACTCATCAGCTATTCATTAAACACCTGCTCTCTTGTCCTGCCTATTACACCGGCGATTCCATCACTCTGAATGTTTAACACCTTTCTAATTCCCCTGCAGCTGCTTTTTGTGTGCTGTTTACACAGCGCCGCCATTAGCAGAAGGCTAGCTGGTAATGAGCCAAGCAGCAGACACCCACAGGTAATAATCCAGTCCCTCCAAATGGCCAAAAAGACCTTTTTCCTTTATTAGCACTGCCCCGCGATAACCTTGTCTACAACATGCAAAACTAAGAGTCAGCTGCAGAAACAAAACAGCCTTGATCGACACTCGACGAGTTATGTTTTCACAATTCTTTCTTTGCTTCAGGAAGATAAAAATATACAAGTAAATGAAATGAGATGTTAGATTTAAGAATTTCTAGGAATGGCGTCTCTCATTGGATGAGAGGTGGGCGACCCCCAGGTCACCCATTGAAGTGACTGACCTAATTTAAAGAGGTCCAGCCGGGTAGCGGCAGCAATCTCACAATGAGTGGAATGTGTGATTGTAGTTTAAAGACCTCTGTGTGCGGAAGACCACTGGTTCATCAGGACAGCATGAAGACAAAAAAACACTCCAACAAGTCAGAGAAACGTTTATTGAAAAGTATAAGTCAGGGGATGGATGGAATTTTTTTTTTTTCTATTGTCATTATTTTTGTTGAAATCAGTTTGCAGGTTTTTGGTCAAAAGTGAAAGTTTTGTTGATCATAACTGATTTCTAAGAGAAATAGAAGAAAATGTTGAGTAAGTATGAAGGGATTTGTGGACAAAAAGTCCATCAAAGCACCAAAAGATTTATTGTAGCAGCGTCTCTTGAAAGAAAACAGACAAGTCTAAGGCATGACTGTATTTTGTCACTTAGTTATTTTGTGATCACATTATTTCTTTATCTTGTTTTTCAAACTTTTAAAGTTTAAAACAGAAGAATTTACACAGAAACCTTCAGGATGTGTTGCTCAGTTGCTCAACTGGTTCAGTCGATGACCTGTCAAACAAAGTGACTTCTAAACAATACGCTTCAGTGGAACGAGGTGTAACACCGACAGGTTACAAAATTAGCAGTTGGAAACTTCAGACAGAAACGCTCGCAGCTGCCTGGCCTAGTTAAAACATGTAATATGCTGTGACCTGTTTGAACTTTGAAGTGAATGCGCCAATGCAGCAATGTGATTAAGATCAGTGTGGTGCATTTGATGTTAGAAACAGTGTGTTGCATTCACTTTCAGTCAGGAAAGTCTAGAGACTCTATACCGAGGCAAACAGGCCAGTACAGTGGAGGACCTTGGATGGTTCTGGGTTGAAGAGGTTGAAGTCAAAAAGAGGTTGAACCTCTTTTTTTGCAAAACGCTGGTCGTCTCCCGGCCAGAAACGGTGCAATCAGCCGAGTTTCTCATCACGGCCAATCTCAGGTTCCCCTTCTCCCCCCGAGAATACAAACGGTAATGAGGGTAGCTTTCCTCAAGGTCGGGAAGAAATTCCTGAAGAGCGAGTTCAGCGATGACTCAGTCGTCTGTGGTTTTTATGATGAACTGCTAGAAATAAACTCATCTTCCAGGTGGTAGCAAAGATATTAAGCTAAGAAAGTGCCAATAAAAGAAAAACTTTACATGCTCAGGTTACCTTTCATGCACTCAGAAGTTTAGCAGACTCCAGTACTAAAAGCTGCACTTTTTATTATTGTAAATAAATCAATGAGATAAATTTATCTCCCTCTTTATAATAATAAGACAGAAATATTTTGATTCTGGCAATGATTGAAAACAAAGTCAGCCAAGTTAGTCTTACGTAAAAAAGTGACGCCAACGAAACAAAGAGACGTAGAAACGGGTCTGATTAGTTGTTCAGTTTGTTGGCATCTGTACAGCAGCTCGTCTGACAGGATGATGATGATGATGGGTAGTTAACACGTCCCTCTAATGCTGGCAGAGCAATCACACACAGTCGCTCATGAAAAGCTTGCTGGTAGCAGACGTTGCTTGTTGTCTCCAGTCTTCAGATGAAATCCTTCAGCCTTCGCTTCTGTGTGTTTTCTGTTTATTCGCTGCAGGTCCCATCAGCAGCATACTGGTCAACACGTACGGCTGCAGACCCATCGTCATGATGGGCGGCTGCCTTTGTGCCACGGGCATGATCTTAGCGTCCTTCTGCACCAACGTGATGCAGCTTTATTTCTGCATCGGCGTCATCGGAGGTAAGCCTGGCCACTTCAGGAAGTCCATGTTGAGATGGTGGGATCAGCCTCCACCTCGCCAAGGAGAAGTTCAAATAAAACTGGGGGAGCAAGAAACATGTTTGCATCATTTAATCTGTTCAGTCATTGTACTTATTTTTAGATGGATTTTGTCTTCTAACTTTCTATTATGGACATCTGGCAAATTATAATACACTGGACTGAATTACTGAATTTATTATTTGAAAATAGCTAAAGATATAAGCATGAATCTAATATTGAGACCGTACAACAAGAGAAAGTCCAGCTTATGGCATTTAAAGTCTGTGTTGGAGCCACTAGCATCCATTAGCAGAGTACTGAACTCCACTCTTCACTATATCAAGAAAAACTTGTTATTGAACAAATAAAATCACCAAAAACACATTTTAGTAAAGAGCTACAAACATATATAAGAATGTGTACCTCTCTGGTGCTAAATGCTAACATCAGCAAGCAGATGCTTAGCAGTGGCTCTGTCTAGACAGCTTTTCTTTTGCTCAACATGTTTGGTGCATAATTAGGTGCATCCTTTCTAACACATTAGATAATGTAATTGCTGTTTTTCAGCGTTTTGGATAATCACATGCGGAGCAAAACTTAGCACTTACTTAGCAACCCCTACATTCAGCTATTCTAGCATTTTTCAACCCTGGTCCTGTGGACCAACGGAGCAGCGTTTCTCCACAGGACCCCAACATAATGTGTAGGTTAAAAATGAAGGCAGCTTCAATGTTAAATGTCAAGCTAAAATGTTTGGCTGATGATTAGTTGTATTCATTCTATCAAAAAGAAATCATTTAAAATCCTATTTGATGTTTCCATGACACAAACAATCTTTAATATGTAATTTAACTGACTTGTCAAAGTGTTATTATGCAGCCAAATAGACATTACTGTGGTGTATTTATATTACTACTAAACTCAAATGCATTCAGTCTCAAAAGATACTGAATGCATTTGACACTGAATGTCAAATGCATTCATTTAATTCAAATGTAACCATTTTGAATTTATTTCAAATTGGTTACATTTTGAAACTGCAATAGAAACGGTTTAACAGTTTTTGACAGAAACTACATATGAAATCAAATGATCTTTAGAATAGAAGTTCTTGAATGCATCACTTTACATTTTACTTGTTTTATTTAAAAGGAATGTGCTTATCTTCATCAAATGAAAAGTTCAACAGTAATTTAGAAAAAAGTGTTGATACTCTGCATGTTTCGTTCTTAACTTGGTTTCTTGCGGACTAATCGTTGCTGAATGTCCTCTTTATGTCCATCTTGCAGGACTTGGATTGGCCTTCAACCTGCAGCCAGCGTTGACGATGATAGGCAAATATTTCTTTAAGAAGCGCCCCATTGCTAATGGGTTAGCGATGGCAGGCAGCCCAGTCTTCCTCAGCACTCTGGCACCTCTCAACCAGTATCTCTTCAACCAGTTTGGCTGGAGAGGCAGCTTCCTGATCCTGGGCGGGCTGCTGCTGAACTGCTGCGTGGCCGGCTCCCTCATGAGGCCCCTCGGACCGCCGCCTGGCAAGGTCAAGAAGGACGAGGCGCTGGCCGCTGTCACCACTACGACTGAAAAGCGCAGCCTCTGGCAGATAGTCAACAAGTACCTGGACCTGACGCTGTTCAAGCACCGGGGCTTCCTCATCTACCTGTCAGGCAACGTCATAATGTTCCTGGGTTTCTTTGCACCCATTGTCTTCCTCGCCGCCTATGCTAAAGACATGGGTGTGGATGAATACTCCGCTGCCTTCCTGCTCTCAATCTTGGCTTTCGTGGACATGTTTGCCAGACCCTCCATGGGGCTGCTGGCCAACTCGCGATGGGTTCGCCCCAAGATCCAGTATTTTTTCAGTTTCGCTGTGCTGTACAATGGGGTGTGCCATATCCTTTGCCCACTAGTGGAAGGCTACAGTGGCCTGGTGGTGTATGCAATATTCTTTGGCTTTGCTTTTGGCATGGTGAGCTCAGTGCTGTTTGAGACATTGATGGACCTGGTTGGAGCTCCGAGGTTCTCCAGTGCTGTGGGACTCACAACAATCATAGAGTGCTGCCCTGTTCTCATTGGTCCACCATTAGCAGGTAGTTTTCCTGACTTTGAGCACGTTTTGTTTGATTGTTTGTTTTAAATGTACCATTGACTTGATGACCTCCTGACCGCATAGAACTCAACCATCTTTTGCTTTCTCTTTCAGGGAAACTTGTCGACGTCACCAAAAATTACAAGTACATGTATTTCTGTTGTGGTGGAGTTGTCATCCTGGCGAGTATTTGGCTTTTCATCGGAAACTTCATCAACTACAGACTCTTGGAGCGTGAGCGCAAGCAGGGGGAGATGTACAAACGAACTGAGACGGAAGATCCCGATGGAGTTCGGGACGAGAAGGAGGCTGACGGTGTGGCCCAGGCCTCCACAGACCTGGCCGACCAAAACCAAAAAGAAGAGGAGCCCATGCAAAGAGAGACTAATATTTAAAACCGTTCTGCACTGCCAAACCTTGACCTTTCACCCCAGCTGCAGCCGTGCGACACCTTCAAGTATAAATCAACTGGGCTCCAGGCCAAGAGTTGCCTCTCACTGAACAACCACAGTCCGGTCGGGGCGCTCCTCGGTACGTCTCTGAAAATAACTGCCAAAGCAACTGTGGTGTTGTAGGGAAGGTGACGTACAGTATCTGTTTAGAACAGCACGCTAGCTGTGACTACAACTGTAATAAAAAGATGGTAAACATAAGAAACTTACAGACAAAACTTCCTCTCTCATCCAAGATAAGCACGATCTCTCTGGGACCCGGCAGACATGCTGCTGATTTTAATGTACATACGGTGCGTCCACCGGAGTGTTAATTTATTCATGAAATAAACACATTACTTTGATTCACTTTTCTCTGAATTGAAACCGTCCAGGATCAAACATCCAAAAGCTGCATCAGTCTGTTATTCTGGCTTCTCCTGGTGTGGAAAGCCAGATGAACCCATATTGAAATATGAAGAAAATACAAGCCAGATGCATTCCCCAGGTTAAACACCCTTCAGAAATTCTATTAGTATTCAAATTAAATAAATCACATTTGGATCCAGTTGTGAAAAAATACATTGGGTGCATTCCCATCACATAACAACAGTTATGTTTAATAGGTGTCCTACACTGCCTCCTACAGTCTGGGAGAATATTGGCAACAGTGGAATAAATCCTGCAGAAATTGAAGCAGTCTGATTCCACCTGGAAATCATTTGAATTAATGATTTACTCTGTGGGTTACCATTGCGTTAAAAAACTGTTTGTCATATTAACGTCACAAAATGAAGATGTGAAGGAACATTAATATCCTTCACATATTAATGTGAATATGTGAAGGCAGCATACTTCTGTTTTTTTTTTTGTTTGTTTTTTTTTTTGCTGCTGGAAACAGAAGCAGCACGTTTTTTTAACGTTTTCTTCCTCTTTCTCCTTCAAGTTGCCATGAATAGTGGGGAAGAATGCCAAAGTAAAAATGCCTGTTGGTGTCAGAGACAAAATGAAACTAAAGTAGTTAGCTCCTTTTTTTTTCTTTTTTTTTTTTTTTGTATTTTGAAGGGGTAAATGTTGATAGTGTTGCCACCTACTGGCCTGGCATGGATATTCCAGGATTTATCTAGGAATACTGCTTTGGATATTGATTTTTTTATTTTTTTTTTATTTTTCAAGGGCTTAACAGAATAAAACTGGCTCTGACTGGATTCCCCAATTATTACAGCTAACTTTTCTAAAAAAAACAAAACTGAACAGATGTGGTCACAGCTGGTGATGCTGGTATCCATATATTACTCCGTCCTCCTGAGCACTGTAAAGCTGTATAAAACCTGTGCAAACCTTTGATCAAGACATAAAAAAATGCTGCATTAACTGTCTTGGGTACAGTAGTCCCACTCTCATATCAAGTATGCTGCACTAAATGTCAAATTGCCACACTTTCAGCCCCTGACGTTGTTTTAAAATTGCTGCAATTCACTGAATTTAATTACGGTTGAATGTAATTTCCTCTGTGGGCCTTAATAAGGTATTAATGACCAAAACCTCCGTCTGCGAACTGGGGGCCGTGTACAGGCGGAGCCCAGGAGCAATACTCTCTCTCTCATATTAATGCAAATATACAGGGGAATGTGTTTCTAGTGGCAGTCCAGTCTGTGATGCATTGCCTTAAATTGAAATGCAGTGTAGCGATTGCAGGGTAATCGTACAATTAATAGTGGACAGAACAATATGAAGACGACAAACTTTGTGTGAATGTGAGACATTTCGTTCCTGCTGCAGTAAAGAGAAACTCACACCTGTTCCATTTGTCTCCTAACATACTGTATCTGCGTTGGAATGTGAAAGCTTTCAGTGATCGTGTTCTGTGTCTCGTTGTTTCAGTCACTGACTAACCGTTTCCATTCCTGAATGTTAAATGTGTTGCAGACTTCATCTGCTAACTGAAAATTGTAATCCAGCCGTGTGCGGTGTGCACACGCAGACATGCAGCATGTTTTCCTTTGCTCTTCAGTGACAGTCGTGGAAATAACGCCTCACTGCCCAGGGCGCGATTCTGCCGAGGGGCAGCACAAGAACGGCACTAGCTGCGTTTACGTTACAAACATGCGCAAAATGTTGTCAGTATTCTGCTAATAAAAAAAAACCACATTGTTTCTATTAAATAAGAAACACAATTGAAATAACACAAATAAGTTTGACTTTACAGTAAGTAATCAAAAAACATGCCATGAACTGCTTCCTGTTGCCTTCTTCTTCATGGTTTGGACCAGTGGTAACATCCAGGTGATGATCATGTGACTCATGTCATGTAAACAGTGTTTCCATTGCAGTTTTGCAAAATGCACCAGTTTCAAAATCACCTCAACATTTTATTGAGACACTGGAGTTTTTTCAAAATTAACTAAATTTATTTTCGGAAAGTCAAATTGCGCAACCATATGGTCATTGTAAACGCAGCTAGTGTCAGTTGTGCCCACATGTTTTCCGTTCCTTAAATGCATGTTCAATTTTGTATTGATCACTGTATAACCACTGTAAGTATGATCAATAATTCCAGCTATAATTCAGGTTTGAAACAAACCTGAAGGCCTGTTTTTGGTGTTCTATGTATTCGACCATCTCTAGGTCAAAGTTTGAACATCAAACCTGAACTGGATTGTTTTGCCATAAACATAGAAAACAGAACTTTGTGAATTTTCAGTCTGTGGGCTGTGGGTTGGGTCAGGACATCAGGGTCCGTCCAGGACTCCATTCATGCAAGAACCACCAAAGATGTTAAATGAAGGAAACAAAAAACATCCATACGCATTTTGATTTCAAAATGAATTTGATCTTTGAGAGCAATCGTAAACAAGAGGGGATTTTCCCTTTCCTTCAGCTAACAGATGAACCACGAATCATAGAAATACAAGTCCATCTGTGTTGCACATCTTAAACCATCTTCTGTTGTCACCCAGGAGTCCAGATGACGCTCAGAGTGATGAGATCAACCTGCTGCTGAAGGCAGACTGATCACTACTGATCTCAGAACCTCCTGTCCTGCTCACGGTTTCAGCCGCCGTGTTGCTTTTATATTTTTAACACTATAACTCAGTTTCACTGAGATACAACAAAATGGAAACATAGAATGTTGTTCAGTTCGTTTTCCTGATCCAGTTGAAAAAGTGAAACTCATACATTGATCTTTTAACACATCTCAAGTGTTTGTTGTTCATTCTAAACATCATGGTTATTGAAAAATTCAAATTCTCAGAGTATCGGAATTTTACTCAAGACAACTCAAGCACATCACTTGAAAGTTGAGTGGATGGAAAACCTCTGGTAGAAAAAGCTGATCTCGCTGAGAGGGAGATAATCAGTTGTAAAAATGCAGATGAGCTGAAAAGTGCTATGATAAATAACTTGAGCTTCACAGCCTCTCAAGGTTAATTATCTTGTTTTTCCTTCCACTCAACTTTCTGTGTTTCTTGGCTAACAGCCTTTCACTTCAGCAATGACCTTTTGTGGAAGATTTTTTTGCTGATAAAACTGTGGTCAGCATTCTGATCCAGGATTGTGTTGGCAGTAACTGTATCCATACAGTTTCTGTTTTTGTTATATTTAATATTCCAGACAGTTGGTTTGGTTTATGTTTTACTCATAACCAGTAAAATGACCACAAATAATCACTTCAGCATCAATCTGGGGGCAATCGATCCATAACATATGAGTTTCAGTTTTTGAATTGGAATTCAAATGTCAGATTTGAACCTGTTGAAATGTTCCAGCTTCCTCTGCTGCTCTCACTGAGGAGAACTGACTGTCTACCAAATAACACCGCCCCCTGCTGGCGGCTCAAACCTGGATTTCAAATCTGTTTTCTTTCTACTGTCCAGGGTTTTGATTCATAAACTGTTCCATGATTTCTACACGTTCTTGTAAAAAAAACACAACAGAATGTTTATCTTTTGAAATAGAACAAATATAAATGAATGAAATTCAGCGTTTGGCTTTTTGACAGTGGAATGAGCGCTGACGCACTTCTGATGACCAGGAGAAATCTGACTTACTTGAAATACTAAGTGTGAATTGCGAAAGGCTGACTGATGCTGTATATTCTAAATCTATATGCGATTAACCTCGAAAAGGCTTTTTAATGTGCTGTGCATTTATTTGATCTGTAAAGCCCAATGGAAAGTCATGGAAATGAAATGTTATTTATTAAATCATATATAAAGAAATAAAAATGTGATGTGCACCAATAGCCTTATCAAATCAAAAGTAATTTTCTTTTGTTATTTATTATATTTTCTGAAAGAAAAGAAACCTTTTAGGATTTGCTGAAATTTGAACAAAAGATGTTAAAATGAATATAGATTAATATCCTCATCTTGGATTATTTTTCTAGACATAAATGACTTGGAAAACCAATAAATACTCCCTTTATTTTTGGGATATAATCTCATATTTAAGGTTTATGCTCCTTAAATTACTTTCTGAACTTTTTTCTTTTGATCGACTAGTTTAAGTTACTTTTTCACTGTTAAATATGTAAAGAGGCAGAAATAGTCTAGTGGTCCAGTAATAAAACATTCATTCCAGACCAGAAGGTAACATAAAATTCAGATATTGATTTGTTTTTTTACAGTGGGAAGCTGCAATGTGTGAAACAATACTGATTCCACGGTAACGACTGTCCTAAGGAATAACTAGCAGCAAGTTTTTCCACATCTGAGGAGTTTTCAGTCAGATGGAAGGTTTTCCAGACTTTGACTAAGCCGCTCCAGACAGCAGTCATCAGGCCCTGGGTGTGTCTCGTAAAATTGATCACAGATTATTCAGGACTCAGCTTAAGCATCAGATATATTGTCACAAAGGGCCAAGTTATTTAGGGCAACCTTTACGCTTAATAAAAACCATTTTAATTTGAAAACTAAACTTGGTGTTTCCTCCAGTTATCTGTATCTCATATCAGGATTAGTCTGACGATCTGAAACATTTTTTGATGGATCTGTCTGAGCAGATTCTTTATCATGCCAGTGTGTAAAATACAACCAGCTTCACTCACATTAAGTTCTCATTGTTTCCAAAAAATAAACTGATGAAATGTCTAAATAAAAGTCATGTTTCTCTCTGTACTTTTTGTAACTTGACAAAGTTCTAATCTGCTGATCCAGTCTCACCCTGTGAGCTGATGTTCTGTGTAGAAGCAGGTTTTGTGGCAGTTGTGTAGATGTGTGTGTGTTTTCTGTTCGCCGTTACTTTCCTCAGTGTGTGTCAGACCTTCCACTACCTCTGCAACTGTCATGAAGGAAAGAGCCACACGGGTAAAGCTGACTGATTTATGTCTATCTAATGCCACCAAGAAGCCGACGCCCATCATTCTGAAGAAATAAATATAAACATTAGGATAAAATACCAGCGGTTGTCTCTTCTGTTTCTCCAACCAGAACACAAACTGGCAGGACCAAATAAAATGAACATGTGTCTAAAACATGATGGATCAGAGGAACGATTATTACAAGACTTCCTCCCAGCCTCGGACGATTGTTCCTCTGAACTATCCGTCCTGCTCTGTGGCCGGAAAACCGGATTCCGGAAGTTGAGTAGTTTGGTCTGTTTTCCACATAAACAAACATTCCCACAAAATTCTGACCAAAGTCACGACAGTTTGGTGGCCAAACGTTCACCAGGGAGGTTGTGTCGAGGAGCGACGGACGACCTGAGGCAACTACAACAACGAGAACCGATTTCTGCACTTTGATCCTTTAATCTCTTAACAACAAGTGAAATGATCTGGACGGGATCTGCACTTCCTCTCTGGACTCTTAGATGAAGCTTTTGATGGGTCCAGATCATCCGGTCCACCAATCAGAGAGCTGCTGATCATCCCTCCATTAATTCTGCTCAGCCACAAAATAAAAAAGATCTCAACAAGACCTGACTCATGTTGCTAGGTGTAACTAGCTAAGCCGCATAATGTCAGGACATCTTGCAGAAATCTTGCAGCTTGAGCAAAACAGATCTCATACTTCACACATACCACAGATCCTACAACTGCTTTGCAAATATTGCAGCAATAACCCAATAATAGCATTATTTAATCTCAGGCGACTCTATGCAAACTCTCTGTCTGCACTGATAAAGATTCGCTCACCTTTGTTGGCAGAATTCTTGAAGCTGAAAGTGAAAGTGATGAAACCGGATTGAGCTTTGAAGTTTTATCCTGAACTGATCAGTCGATCTCAACATGGAATAAGAAAAATCACACAAGTTAAAATATGATTTATGACCAGATCCTGTGAGAGACGACTGCACTCGGCTTCCGGTCAGAACTCCAGCCTTGACCCGACGCCTGACCCGCTCACCGCTTTTAACGGTCACTCCGGGGTTTTCATCTTCAAAGACGTGTTCTGAAGAGACCGCCTGGCGTTTTCTGTCTGCTCCACGCTCAGAGACCATCATCCTGGTCACTCTGCAGCCCCGAGTGACCAGGACGCTCAGCTGCACGTCCAGTTTGCTGCCATCATAAAACCAAACCGTCCCACATTCAGCTGAAGAAAACAAACGTCTGTATTTTGTGGAGGATGTGTGAGAATCACTTACACCACATAGAAATCACCTAAAACAATGAGACCATTTCTCATCTGAGCATCATTTAGTGGCCAATAAGGGCCAACGAACTGAAAAGGCCACAGCAAAACGACAAGAGTTACAACAGAAGTTCTGCTAAAACAGAAAATACACTGGAGCTGAAATGAACATTTTACTAAAACTGAATTATTTGCTTACCAATCAGTCAAATTGTATTTGTGCAGCATCTTTTAGCAACAAGGCATGTCAAACTGCATTACATCATGAAAACACAAAGGTGCAACATTTACCCCCAAACAGAAGTTATGAAAAACAAGAAACTTTTCTGACTCAGAATTTAACAGAAGATAAAATGGAAGTTGTGATAAACTTGCTTGCATGACGTCCGTTTGCTTTTTGCTGACCTCTACAGAACAATAAGGAACAGATGAAAAATGTCTGAATCACTCTCTGCTTTTCATGGGGGAACGACTGGCTCTGCGAACAGAACCTGGGCCTCCAGAAAGCAGCCAGATGAGGTTCTGCTGCTGCGTTTCTCCTGGGCTCCGTTGCATCGACAGTCACTGAGGGGCCAGACTTCATCTGGCTGCCAGCTGGCTCATATCCAGCGCATACTGACTCAGAGTCAGAGCTGCTGCAGCGCCTGGATACGCAGCACATGCTCTGAAGCAATAACAGAGCACAATCTAACCTGAAAGGAAAAGAAAAAAAAAACCATCCGCTCTTCCCGCGGCGGTTGAAGGCCTGTTATCATGCAGCATGCAGCCGCTGTGCGAACCAAACCAATAAAAGCTGCGGCCCGGAGGCGCTCTGACCCAAACTGGACCTCAAACCGATACGGCCAAAAGCTACAAGCTGCTCCGGCGTCTCAACAAGACACACATTAACCTTCCCGCCGTTCTTTTTCTGCAGAGATCTCCCACTTTGAAGTGCTTCCCATTTAACCTTCATTTAACTCTGGTGTCACGCGCTCCGCTGTTCTGACAGCGGAAGCCTTTAGAAGTCAGGAAAGGGCCCCAGGCTGTGGATGGATGGCGCTTCAGCGCATCAGCGCATCTGTTCGCTCCAGCGGCAGCTTGTGGAGTGAGGAGCTGTTGGCTCCCGCTGCAGGTCTGGTTCTGCTGCCGGGTTCTGCCTGCAGCCGGGTTCTGCAGCCGGGTTCTGCAGCCGGGTTCTGCAGCCGGGTTCTGCAGCCGGGTTCTGCCTGCAGCCGGGTTCTGCCTGCAGCCGGGTTCTGCTGGACCCGCGTGTGAAAAGGCGCGTGGTCCCGGAGCCGGACGCGTCACAGCGGAGCGGCAGCGAGTTCAGCGCTGCGGCAACTTCAGGCTCCACTTTGACTTCAGCTTCTTTTTTTCTTCTTCTTCTTTTTAAAAAGAAGAAATTCTTTTACAACATATTTCTTCTAGGTGGCCAAAAAAAAGACAGTTTAGTGAAAGCTTGATGTGTGATCAATACTGTATATAGATTTATTGTTTTTTGCTAAATTTTCACATTAAATATTTTAGAGCTCATGGACTTTGTCTTGGACAACAATAAAAACGGGAAAACATTATTATTATTGTTATTGTTATTATTATTATTATTATTATTATTATTATTATTATTATTATTATTATTATTATTATTATTATTATTATTATTATTATTATTTTAAATGACAGATTTTCTTCAAGTTGAGATTTCTATGATTTGTCTGTCAGTTCACTGATGATTTCAGAATTCAGCAGTGCAGTTCAGTGTTTCCTGCAGGTAGCTTATTGACTCCTCAGCATCGCTCCGCAGAACCCCGCTGGCTGACACTGACAGCCTGTCTGACCACATGTCAGTGAATGAACTGCATGTCGTTTTTCAGTTGTGATTTTCTTGTCCTGTAAATCTGAAAAAGTAAATCATTAAAGAAAATAGAAAGAAATCGGCGAGGACATTAAAAATTCATCTTCGCAGACACTCCGAGTATTTTAACGAGATCATTCTTGGTTTGAAAAGTTTGACCTTCCTTTTCTCCGCTTGTTATTGGTTTGATCTTTTGCTCCGTTTTCCTGCAGGCTCTCAGGTTTCTCTCATTATTATCTGGAGCTTCAGTTGCTGCTCTGATTTCTTGATTTTCACATGGGAAAGAAAATAAAAAATAAAAACCCAACTAAACATGTTGAGTTATGTGCTGAAACTCGTCCTCTGGCTGCTGGTGGATGCAGCTCATCAGAAAGCGTCTCTGCTGGCGACGTCTCCGTTTTTTTTTCCGTCTAATTGGGGTTTTTTACGGCTCGGTAACGGATTTATGAAGGAAAATGGTTTTTGAGCATCTGAGGATGTGCCAGGGTTTCCAGGCTTGAGCTCAGTGAAGATCTGCTGAGCCTCTTGGATCTGTCCCGTCTCCCCGGGTTACCTCCTGATGACGCTGCATGCGCTCAGAGGAAGGGGGAGGGGGGAGGGGAGGGGGGAGGGGAGGGGGGAGGGGGAGGGGAGGGGGAGGGCAGAGGGGAGGGGAGGGGCTCATTCCATTCAAATTAGGAAAATAAAAACCTGCTAAAAACTCAAAACAGGCCACATTGTGTGCAGGAATCTCCTCCACGTCTTGCACATAGAGGGCGCTGCAGGCCTGATTTTGTCTGCACTCCTTTCCAAGGAGGAGAGTTTTATCAAGGTGATTTTGTTGTTGTTGTTTGTTTGTTTGAGACAGACAGAAGCAGCATCTTCATGTCTTTTGTCTTCCAGAGAGACAAACTCTCAGCAATCCCTCACGGAAAACCAGACGACTGCAGGAGCATCACAGGACGTCCATGCAGGACGGACGTCCACGCAGGACGGACGTCCATGCAGGACGGACGTCCATGCAGGACACTTGGTTTGCTGACAGTCGTTGGTCCGGAGCCGGAAGTTTTTCTGTTTCTTTCCTGACAGCAAAATAAATACTCCCAAAAATATAAAAAATAAAATAAAATAAAGAGCTTTACGATGTGTTTATGTGTTTTCCCTAAGCACAAAAACTACTGTTAACATAGGCAACAAGGCAGCTTTGAAAAGAAGTGCAGCAAACAGACAAATCAATACTTAAGTAAATAAATGATCTGAAAATGTGGCCTTGGGCTGAATTTTACTGTTGTTGTGTGATTCCAAAATTGATTCTCAAGAAAAAAAATAACAAAATCTCTTGTAAACAGAAAGGACAGATTTGTACTGTTTATACCTGAAAATACTGTTTATAAATCACTGACGGTTTGAACCGCAACACATTAAAGATCTGCTGTCGTTGGATCAGCCTTCCAGAACCTCTCAGGTCCTCTGGTTCTGGTTCTGCTCAGCATCCAGAACCAGAACCAAACGAGGAGAAGCAGCTTTCAGCATCTATGCGCCGCAAATCTGAGACAAACTTCCATAAAACTGCAAAACTGTCAAAACGCTGACGGCCTTTAAATCGAGACTAAAGGTCAGCAGGTCAGAGCTGCTGTGAACCATAATGAATGAAACATTGAATGAAACATTGAATGAAACACTGAATGAAACATTGACCAAACTGCAACGTGTTTTAATGACTTTGATGATCGAAATGTAATGTGGTTTCTCAGCTCTTGATTCTGTTCTTTTTGTGACATTTTTTTTTTTTTGTTTTTATGATGTAAAGCTCTTTGAACTGCGTTGTTGGTGAAATGTTCTCCAAATAAACCTGATTGAATGAGAGTCCAGCCTGTGAGCCACAGACTCAGATCAGTCACTTCACTCTGAGAGGCTCTGAGATGAAAACCAGACCAGAAACCAGAAAGCTCTTTTTTTTTTTCCTCTAAACCTGAAAATAAAAAAAAAGTCCACATTTTGACTGATTGCTCAGCAGGCTGCCTTACTGGGCCGTTCCTGTCCGTGCAGCAAGGTCAGCCAGGATTCATGCAGCAGCAGGCCGCATCCTTCATGCCAGGACGGGGAGGTGAAAAGGTCACCTGTCTGAAAGGTAAACCGGTCGGCCTGTATATCAACAGAATCACATTTATTCACTCTTTCTTTTTCTTTTTTTCTTGTGTGTGTGAATGTGCCAGTTCGTCTGCAGTTTCACACCTTGGAAGAATTTCTTGCATTTTTAACTCAATGGATTTAATTGAGATTCATTTCATAGACCAACTAAACCAGCATGTTATCGTGACGTGAAAGGAAGGTTTTTGTTTCAATTAAAGTGTAAAAAGTGGCAAACTTTTAAATTCAGTTAGTAAATATTCAATTAATGTTCTCTGGATCCACTTTTTGTTGCAGCTGGTCGTTTCTGTATATCTGAAGGGAAATGAAAATCATTTTGTTAGTTAATAAATCACTAAATCTGTGCACTATAGCTGTATAGTGTGTAGAGCTATACACTATAGAGCAGCTCAAGTCTTCTGGTTCAAGTCAGAACCAAACCAGTCGGTTTCTATGCTCCTCTGATCTTCCAGAAAATTGCAAAACTGCTGAAACCCTGATCTCCTTTAAACGGAGGATAAAATAAAGAAATAAAGTTCACCTCTCCGTTGCGCACGACTCAGCGTTGCTCTGACTCATAGAACCGACTGCAGTTTGGAATTCTAATGTGGAGAAAGTGAAGCGCCGGGAATGTTTCAGTGTCGTCTCTGCATGCAGTCAGGCTGGACGTTAATATTGACCGGAGAGGAGAAAGTCTCTGAGCCGCAGGGACCGAACTCATGACTTTTTTTTTCCTTTTTGACAAACAGTATATTTAGCGCGGCTCAGGTGACTCTCAGCCATCCATCTGGATGTGCTGCCTCCGCCTGCTGCAGCTCAGGGACTTTTGAAGACATATTGATCCTCCTCTCCAACTTTCCATGTATCCAACCTCAGCTGCTGTTCTGTTTGCTTCCCTTCCTCTGCAGTGAAGCACGTTTAACTCAACCAACACTGAAATACACCGACTCCACAATGTTTGACTAGTTTTATGATGGGTTTGTGTGTGTGTGTGTGTGTGTGTGTGTATGTGTGTGTGTGTGTGTTAAATAACCTGTTAATTATGTAGGAGAGAGGAAGAAAGTTGATTTTTTTTGTTTTTGATCCATTTGTGAGGTGAAATGAATGTTTTAGTTGTTTTAGTTTTTCAGGCTCTTGTGGCCGTTATTTTGGAAATCGGGAGGAGAGAGGAGGAAATGACATGCAGCAGATTCCCCAGGACTGGGAATCAAACCCAGGTTGACAAAACGAAACCTTTAACTAACGTCCTAAACAAAACCTCATTTCCAGTCTTAATATAAAGCGGGTTAATATTAATACCTGAATTGGGCATTTCTGAGCCTCTTTTTCTTCTCTTTTCTACAAGCAGACGATGCATGACTGCTGGTAGAAAAGAGAGCAGCTCAAACACACAGAAGCTTTCTATTTGTTGCAAAGTATTAATCTAAGAATTGATCTCTTCCTGTAGTGGAAATGATTTCTGATTAAGTTCACTGTTTTCTGACTTTCATGGATCGTTCTTCATTTTTCCCTTTTCTACATGGTTTCCATGTTAAATTGTACTTGTTTTTGCTAACTTAGTTATACTATATTTAATCCATCCATCCATCCATTTTCCATCATCCTTCTCCCTAACGGGGTCGGGAGTTGCTGGTGCCTATCTCCAGCTGCGTTCCGGGCGAGAGGCGGGGTACACCCTGGACAGGTCGCCAGTCTGTCGCAGGGCAACACAGAGAGACAAACAGGACAAACAACCACACACACACACTCACACCTAAGGAGAACCTGGAAAGCCCAGTCAACCTGACAGTCATGTTTTTGGACTGTGGGAGGAAGCCGGAGTACCCGGAGAGAACCCACGCATGCACAGGGAGAACATGCAAACTCCGTGCAGAAAGACCCCAGGCCGGGAATCGAACCCAGGACCTTCTTGCTGCAAGGGAACAGCACTACCCACTGCGCCACTGTGCAGCCTATATTTAATCCGTTATTCTAAATAAAGACTAACAGGAAGATCACACAGTAACTTTGACCTTTGGCTCAAACCTGTTTTTTTCCTAATAACAAACAAACAAACAAACAAACAAACAAAGCAGTCATAACAACTTTTGGCTTCTTCAGGGTCCAGAGTATTAAATTATTATTACAATTATCATCCATGTTATGCACAGATTTAACTCTAATCTTAATCAACCCCCTGCAACCTGAAGAAATCCAAACAAAAACAGGATTTATGAAAGACTGAAAGGTAAATGGACTGAACCGGAGCTTTAGCTCATCATGTCACACCCTAATACAGTCACATTCACACACACACACACACACACATTTACTCCCACCAGCAGGTGTGAATGTGGCTGAGGAAGCTGGAATCGAACTTGCAACCTTCCGGTCACAAGACGACCACCGAGCCACAGCTAAAGGAGCCACTGCATGATCCTTTGGCTAATGTTCATTAAGATGCAGCTTTAATCACAGTATAAAAGCTGCAGTTCAGTGCAGTTTAATATGAAAAGTGAGTAGAAAAGGTAAACCAAACCATAAAAGCACAAGAACAGTGAAAATGAGCAGAAATCATGACCATTAAAAGACGAAGGTTTAATTCTTAGATCAAAGCTTTGCTAAAAATATGGAGGCGACTGCAGCAGCACTAAACCAGCGGAGGCAAAACGTCTAATGGACGGCGAATTGAATTCATTTGACAAGTTTGTCAATAAAACACAATCAAATGTGTTGGGAGTTTCTTTTTGGGGGCGATTTGCAGCGACCAACTGACCTGACCTGCATGTTTTAGGAGATGTGGGGGGAACCAGAGCACCTGGGGAAAACCCACGCAAACACGGGGAGACCACGCCAACTCCACCCAGAGGGTCTCTGTGAAGACGCAGCGCTAGCCGCTGCGCCACCGTGCCGCCCGCGTTTCTTTCAATCGGGTGGGGAAGGGATCGAATTTATCGGTGGTCAATGGGGGGGAAATTGAACTGTTGTAAATTTCCTCCTTTTGGAGCATCGCAATGGCGCCCCGAACTCAGAGGCTCCAACGCATGCAGGTTGTGGAAGAGAGACGACAAGATGTCTGCTTCGTCTCGCTCCTGCTCTAAATGTCTTCTCTCTTTTAGTTTTTTGACTTCTTCAGTCGCAGAGTGCTACGTATTTTTTTCCAGATCGAAAATTTAGGCTTTCTCTTCTGGTCCTGCGTGGTGTCAGTGTGCGGATGGTCCAGGTCTTGCGGGCCAGTTTCACCAGAGATCTCCTCTGTGGATTCTGGATGGGTGGAGCAGCCTCCTCCACAGATGAGCTTCTCCTGCAGGATGTTCATTTCCTGTCTGGTGTTTTCCAGGAGGACGGCGTTCTCGGCTCTGACGTTACGGAGAGTGGCCAGGTCCTCCTCTGACTTCTCTTGATGACTTTTCCTCTCCTCTGTGATCTGCTGCTGCAGTTTTGCAACTTGCTGTTGCAGAGCAGAAAAGCATTTTTCCTGGAGAAGTTTCTCCTTCTTGTCGCTGTTAGAAACAGTCGATTCCTGTCGCTTCATCCTCTGCCGGTACGTCTCGTTCTGCTGCTGTAAGTGGATGACGTCCGTCTCATATCGGCGTTTCAGCTCCTCGAATGAAAAGAAAACCTGATCGAGTTCATTCAGGATCTGTTTCTTCCTCCTTCGCATGATGGTGATGTTTCTGGACATATTTTCAAAGATCTCCTTCTTCTCTGCTTTCAGGTTTTTGATCAGCTCCATCTTCCCATTTTCTCTTGCCAAGTTCGCCTCTTGTTCATCTTTCCACTCCAGTCGAAACGTTTCCATTTCTTGTTGTACTGCAGAAACGTCGCTCTCATATTTGCTGTTCAGTTCATTGTATAAGCGCTTCATCTCCTTCAACTGGTTCTGCAGAAGTTTTTTGTTGTCCTGCAGAAAATCGATCTTCTGAGACATTTCTTGATATATCTGGTTCTTTTCCGCTCTCTCATTCTCCAGGAGTCTTTGTGCTTCTCTGAGTCTCTCTTCATAGACCTTCTGTGTTTGGGCCTCCAGCCTCACCAGAGCAGCTTCAGCTTCGTACTTGGAGCTCAGCTCCTTGTACAAAGTCTGAAGTGCCTCCATTTCTTCCTGGAGGCCCTTGCTCTTCTCTCTCTCACGCTGTGATTCAGCTACAAATGACTCCTGGGTGAGGAGGTGGGCCACCTTTAATTCTGCAAAGTCTCGTTGCAAAGGCTTCTTCTTCATGTGTTGCACGTTGTTGGGAACGTAGGAAGCAGTGAGCGCAGCGTTAAGGACTGCAGGTTCACTGAGCTTCTCTCTCTCCAGGTCCCTCTTTGCGTCTTTGGCCTGGTGGACGGACATTTCTCTGAGAGCCTTCTGCCTTTTCAACTGGACTTTGGACTCTTCCAGCTCTGCCTCCAGGTGGGCCAGTCGCTGGTGGTCTTCATGCCTTCCAGCTCTCTCCATCTCCAGGAGGAAGCTCAGGCTTCTGGTTTCCCCGTGGGAGGCATCGGGTTGTGCGGGAGGGAACCAGCCTTGGTGGTTCTGCTGGGCTCGCCTTCTCGCGTGGGGTCCCATCAGTTCGATGTTGTATCTCGGCATAGGATGAGACATTTTCTTCTAATGCTATCACTAAAATCGTCGTTTGGAAAACTTCCGTAAAGAGCTTTGCAGGCGTCTGAACAGGTCAGGGGTATTGCAAGCAATGACGAATGTGCAGGATTGTGTCACATACAATTCTGCAGTTGATCACGTCACAGAATCTCCCTTTGCTGGTGGTGTGACATCATTCCACCACCAAATATCCACCTCTTTGTTCATCTTTCCGTTCAAAACGGTTCATGATTCACTTGTTCTTATCCCGTACATCAGGGACGTCCGACTCATGTCCGTTTGGGGCCACATCGAAAACGAGAGCGGGAAAGAAAATATATCATAAATAGACGTAAACAACATGAAAAAGTAAACGATAAAACTATAACTACTGATTTATTAATCTTGTTGAAAGCTGGTGAGGATTGATTACGACTCAAAAATTGTCCACGAGTAACAGATGTAATGTACTGGTATTGTTGTGGCTTGTTTATTGTTGTCATAGCAACCGCCTACCAAGATGGCTGTCAGTTAAAACAAAGAATGCTGTAATCTATATTTCCAGGGTGTTTTTTGGTTTGGTCTCATGATCTGACAGACTGACAGACAGACTTTAAGAAAACTTTCAATGGCGGGTAAAGCAAACCAACAACAACTCTGTCTCAAATGTTTGCTGAAAAACATGGAAGATGGTGAGGAATATTTTCTTAGAGAGCATCCATCCTCAGGTTTCATCAGTTTGAACCTCTGGGCTGATTAAAGCCTTATTAAAATCAAACCTGAATTTCATCAATCAGAAAAAGCAATAATAGATGTTTTCCATCACATATAGACAGCAGAATAGCGAGAGAGGTTAAAAAACTTCTCCTAAACTCACTTCACTGAAGTAGAAGTTGAGTATCCGTCACGTTATGAGCAGCAGCTCTGGGTTTAGATGACTGAATTTTAATCTCATGCTGTTGAACAGCCACTGAAAGGCTGCTGCCTGTCGTCAAGCAGAAAGTAATGAAACCGGCACCAAGCAGAGGAAGCCACAGAACGCCACAGCTGAAGAAAGTGGCTGTCCAGAGCGCTGAACCCCAGCAAACGCATAGAAAATTAAGTGGAAGGAAAAGCTGTGGGAGACAAAGGCGATTGACCTTTAAGGTGAGCATGAAGAAAGCCCATTCAAAGGTCAATACTGAGTCGGTAACATGAGCTGCAGCAGTTCACGGGCCCCACGTTTAAACAGAACCTGAACCACAGTGGAAGAATGGATTTGATGTTTCTGAAAGAGGGATTTAGTGACAATGTGTGAACCTGTTCCGTTTGCAAACTCATTCCCAGAGTTTTCCACTGCTGCTGAACTTCAGCAGCTTCTAACTGGTATTTTCTCTGTCAGACAGTGGAGCAAATTGGTGGTGATCAGAGGCGACACATGGAGCCCCGCCAGCGCCGCAGCCTGGGGACGCCAGGCAAACTCAAAGAACAGCCACCGCAGAGGTGAGAGCGGCTGAGGAAGACATTTCATCTATTCTGTTTGAAAGCCGTCCCTGTCCTCCCCTCAGACGCGTCTCCTATTGTTACGGCAGAACTCGACGTGTCCACGGGCCACGCTGGCATTGAACTACAAACAGGTTCCCTGAAGCCAGCCGGAGCGAAGGTGGAGGCAGTTCCTGCCCTGTGAAGTGTGTGAACTGGATGTGGAGGTCCGTCTCTCTGCAACCAGCTCAGTGTGCTCTGCGGCGTTCTGCAGCGTTCCGGAGCGTTCCGCAGCGTTCTGCAGCGTTCTGCAGCGTTCTGCAGCGTTCCGTAGCGTTCCGTCCGGCTCCGCTTTCCCCTCGTCCGGAGTTCATTGACACGTCCCCTTCATGGCAATCGTCCTCTCATTATATCTCATGAATAATTTATGAGCTCCCAGCACACAGTGATGCTGGTCCAGCAGAGTTTATTAATGTTGATCTGGTTCCGTGTCACTTAAGAGTTTGACGTTAAACGAACACTGAACAGAAAGACATAAGAATGTTATAAATCAGAGATTATTTCTATTTAAATTCTTCACTTTCTAATGTCTTCAAAGAACATAAGAATCACGGCTCCTGATTCATGTTTCGCCTTTAAAACATCCAAACACAAATTTTAATTCAACAAAACCGAAATGTGACAACAACAAAAAAACATTTTAACGGATCTCCGCCTCATTCAGAAACAGGATTAGAGATCAAGCTTTACGGTTTTAAATCAGTACAGAAAATAATCTACAAGTTGAGGACATTTGAGACAACATGCCCAGTGTTCAAGAAAGTTCTCCCCGAGACAAAAAGATGGGAAATCCTAAAGCACCTTCAGCTACTTTACATATGGAAGTCCCCAAAAACCAGAAGTTTAACTTTCATGGAAGGAGTGAAAGGAGGGAAACTTTGCTCTCTCCGTTTTGGAGAACCAGGAAGAACAAAATGCAAACAACATGCAAACAACATGCTAACAACATGCAAACAACATGCTAACAACATGCAAACAACATGCTAACAACATGCTAACTCCACCCAGAACGACCAAACGCTGGGATATGAAGTCTGCATGGTGCAGCTCTGCTGACTGCTGCACCATGCAGTTACCACACACCAGAACATGGAGCATTTAGAGTAAAGTTCTATCAGAACGTTTTTCACAACAGTGTGCAGAGATTTCCTCCAGCGAGCGAACCCTCACTCCACAAGGAACCGGGGTGAAACCGAGCCGCCCAGCAGGCCTGGAGGGTGAGACTGATTCCTCCGTTAATTCTCAACTGATGTTTGACTGAAATCCTGTCAATATTTTATTACATGATGGGCACTGACAAGGTCACAGACTTTGGTCGGTAACTAAATCTTGTTGGGCCCTCGGTTCAGGCAGAAAAACACTTAGCCTGTCCATTAATGGTGCCACGCTGTGTAATCTGATCAAGTCACAACTTAACGTGTCAGGACGCATTTCCGTCTGCTCCGTCCATTACTCCTCAGTGACGTGCAGGTGGATCTGACACGGGAGAAGCTGATGGAAAAGAATGACAGCTGGGTTTTTTGTTTTTTCTTTTTTCCTGCAGCTGAAGGTTCAGGGTTTGTTTCTCCCACAAAAAAAAAAAAAAAATTGAAAATCTTTGATTTACGATTTGAGATGGAATCACTTTTTAGAGAATAAACCACACACACACACACACACACACACACACGCACGCACGCACGCACGCACACACACACAAACACACACACACACACACACACAAACACACACACACCGGAGAGCAGCAGTGCAGCCTGTTGACGCCTCAACGTCAGGAAAACGGAGTCGTGACGCGCCGCCATCTGTCACCAAGGACAACCGAGACGTCTGACCCCGAAGCGGCCGCTGACCTGTGGATGGAGGAGGCTGAGTCGCTCACAGGGAGGCTCACCGGCTGCATCTGCATCATCTGAAGTCAAGACACCGAGGAGAAGAACTGAGTTCGAACTCGCCGCCAAACATCCCCGCCTGGTTCTTACTTAAGCAACTTCAAAGTCAAAGTCGCAATACCTTGACGTGAAAACACCGCCGGTTATCACTCCCAGATACCAGCGATGTCCGTCCTCTCAAATATTACTCGTCATATCAAACAGGAAGACGTTGCCTTCGGTGTGGATGGGAAACAAAGACAGACGTCCTCCACCAGTGTCTCTGGTCCACGTCAGCAATAACGTCCTTATCGTCTCTGGACACAGCCAAGCCTCCGATGGGACCAAACTGACTGAAACTCACTCCTTATCATGAGCAGAAGCAAAACCTTCCTGCTAATGGAGCTAATTATCAGAATACCTGCCTGTGAATGCAGCACACATCCTCACATAGAGACAACTTATGCTAACATAAACTGAACACATGTTCAGCTTGCATCCTGTCCTATTTGTCCTTTTTCTACCAACTCTCTGATCGCTCTGCAACACACACACACACACACACACACACACACACACACACACACACACACACACACACACACACACACACACACACACGCGCGCGCACACGCACTCACACACCCGCTGCGTAGCGCTCACCGCCACTGACAAGACGCATGATGAACGCATCCGCTGTGATTTATAATAACACACTTTGCCATTGTAAAGGAGGAAATTGAACAAACAGGCCGCGCTATCTGTCACCAGATGACCCAGTTCAAGTTCAAGAAGCTGCCTGTCAAGAACAATTGACTGCATGGCTGATATATTAGACCTTAATGGCAGCAGGGAAAAAAAGAGGCTCTTAACGATTGCCTTTGCTGGGCATGTGAAGGTCCCACAGCGGGCCGGATTGCAAAAGGAAACAAATGATTTCCTGAAGCAGCGTCTTCCTTCCCAAAAGACAAAAGAAAAAAAACACAATCATCTGATACAGGCGTCGGGGTCGGGTGGTGAGACGGGCTTTGGAAGATTAAAGACTGTTTGTTTTTGAAGGAAGATTGGTGTGGAAATAATTCATCACCTCATCAGGGGCTCCGCGGTGATAATCATGTGTTTTGGTTTGGTTTTTGAAACAAGTGCAATGATGTCTTGTTTCATTTGAAGTGAAAGTGTCTTCAGTTTGGGTCAGCTGGGAGCGGTCGGGTTTCACTGCTGATGGTAACATCCTGCTACCAACGCCTGCTTTTAGAGTTTTGCTTGTTTTGCATGAAAAAAGTTTAACCCAAAGTTAGTTTCAATGGTTCTGATCAAATTGGTCGAAGCTGAGGTCCAGTGATCTAACAAGGTTCACTGTTACACAGGGTTTAATATTTTGTTGGCCAACCCTTTACCCATCACTTACGAGACGCTGCCACCCGCTGGTGGGAGGTGGGAGACGTCTCAACCCAACGTTCGTGAACATTTTCGACGAAAACTCACATTAGCTTTGCTTCCGTTACAAAACTGCACAAAACTTTGCTGATGTTCCACTAAGATAAAAATAAAAAAAATTCGCTATTGACTAAAAAAGAAACACATATTAAATCTCACATGAATAAGTTGGTTTTTTTAAGTCCTCCTGCATCTCATTCTAGCAGCACAACTTCGTATCAAAAACAGTTTGTTTTTTTTCTTTCAAAATTTCCATTCAGCAAATGTATTTCTATGATTCTGATGATGCCAGTTTAGGCAGCTATATTTTTGAAGGGACTGCAGTTGATTATGCATTAGCGAGAGAAAACAGAAGTACATCCAAGGCTTGAAAAAAAAATCATTTATACTCTTGATTGTTTTGCTCTGAAGCTTGTCAGCAGAGGAAACTGAGATGTGCAGCAACCTTTCTAGTAGAAGGCCGTGGTGATTTGGGACTCAGTAACACGCAGCAGACCAGAACCAGCAGATGAATGTTCTTCCAGGGAAGTAGTGCAACTGTTTGAGAAAGGGGGAAAAAAATGTGTTAAGTTGCTTCTGATGTTTTCTCAGGTTCAGGAATCTCAGGTTTTTTTTTTGTTGGTTTTTTTTAGGATAACATCTTCCAACTACAGTTTTCTTTATATCGACTGCACAGTCCATGGCGTAGTAATAATATGACATTACTGAGTTAGAAGTTCTTTTTTTTTCAGGCTGCTTTTGAGAAAACACATTAACCTCTCCAAACGAGCGGCACCGGGCTCCAAAGGCGCCGCTGGGAAGCCGGGTCGGAGGCCGCAGAGGTGTATTCGCGTTCTCCCCCCGGCATGACTCCGGCAGGGATCCCGGCGCCGCACTTCAAGAAACTGCGTCTGTCACGGCCAACCTGATCACACTGCAGCCCACACGCGCAGTGGGAGCGATCTGCAGCGGGCTGCCGAGGTAAAACGGCAATCAATACATGTTCAGTTTACGGTTTCATCAGAGCGGCAGCAGAGACGCTGCGAAAGTGATGCAACCAAATGTGAATTTTACACCAACGAATTATAGTCTGTTAAGCTGACAAAACACACTTCAGTCACCGAGACGTGAGCGGAGTCACAGCAGAGACACTAATGTACTGTCTCCATATTCAACATCCATTTGTGACAAATAAGCTAACAGAAGAGTTTCCATTTCAAAATGTAACATTTTGATATTACATCAAAATGGGAATTTTCACCATTTAAACAGTCTGACCGACTTTGTATTTCACTCCTGGAGAAAGAAAATGTTTTGCTGTTGGATGTACAGTCACAGCGTCTCATTGGGTCGACTGAACCAGGTTCAGAACTAATTCAAAACTGAACCTCAGGATCAGAGCATGCAGTCGTATCCATGTTATCAGTGCAATGCTGGTTTGAAATCCAAGATGTTTATTAATAATCGGAGGGAAGTTTGACCCCCCCCTGTCCTCCCACTACTTTCTTCAAATTACACTCAATCGGTGTAAAATATTTGGGCCATTTGTCGTTCTAAAGATATTGATGAATGTGGGTCAGAGGTCAACCAGCCACCCCAGCATTCTCCAAATCAAGCAAATTTGGTGTCAGTCATCTGTGCTGCACAAACCACCACAAACATTATTTTATATCAGTTTTGTCAATGAGTTTGATCTCTGGTGGAAACTTTCTGTTTTTGGTTAAAGGTTTAAAGCCACAGACAAAAAAATGTTTGCTGTGGACTGGCTGTTTGACCTTTGATGACCTCTGGAAGTGTTCATTCTTCTTTTCAAAACAACGTCGAGAAACAACACCACTTCCTGTCCACTCGGGGTAAAAGTGTCCACTTAAGGCCTGAAGCTCGACTCTCCTGCGTCGACCAATTAATCAGGAAGCGAAGCGTGGCCCAACTGGAAACTATTAACACCAACTCCTCTGGTGAAGCTCTGCCCCCCCGCCGCCGGCCGTAAGCGATCCCAACGCGTCAGCCGATCCCTCTGAAGACGCGCTAACGTGACGCTCGCTCGCGTTTCCAACATCTTCCACGCTGAGAGACGGGATAAAAATAAAGACACACAATGAGCCGTTTTGCGCCTCGCCAAGCTTCTCAAAGTGGGATCAATAAAACGCGCGGAGACCAGCCCGGCTCTCGTCTCGCCTCTAAACGGCAAAACAAACAAATTAGCATCACGTTGTTGTCGCGAGCCACATCCAAATGCCATCTACTTACATTGTCTTACAGTAAGTGTGGCGTTATTGCAGTCATTAGTCTAAATTATTGACTCATAACGTAACATTTGGTGTGCAGCCGGAGCCAGAGCCTGGGCTTTAATTTATATGGAAATGCATTTGTACCCTGCATGTTATTTGTCACCACATCATTTGTTAGAAATGAGATGTGGGATGTTTGGTCTGAGGAGATGCTGATTGCGCCTCGTGTCGCCGCAGCACCAGAGAGGAAGTGGAATTTCTCAAGGATTTGTCGGAGCTGGAAAGACGAATCCAGCCTGGCGGTGAAACGCGGTCCCAAAGATTCTAGTTGGCGCGAATGTCGAGGTTTGATTGGAGGCGAAACGGTGAACTTTAACGTTTCGATCAACAGTGAAAGCAGAACAGAAGAAGCAAAAGTCCTTGGGTTGCATTGGTCACATGTATTTACAGTTTGGATGCTCAGTAATGTGTGCAGTGAGGAAAATGACTCCAGGCACTTTCACTGTATTTTGGTTGGCAGTGACCCTCCTTGTAAGAAATTACAAATTCTCCCAGGGTAAAAAGGCTCTTCAGAACTCCATACAAAAGAAAAAAAATAACAAAAAAAACATCAAAGCTCCAAAAGCAAATGAAGGTCATTTGCAACTGTTTTCACTTAAGCGCATTTTCATAAAGGCTGAGAAAACAGAAACACACCCAGAGGGAAGCCTAAATTATCTTCCACTTACTCAGAGATATCGCTCGACTTTTTCTTTTTTTTTTTTTTTTTTCCAAACAGCATACAAGGAGGTTGTGTTGGAGTTATTATTCTGGGGGAAAATCATCAGTATGTAAAATCAGATCAAATCTAATTGTGGAGGTGGTGGATTTATAATGTTGGGTTTTTCACTGTCTGTTACCAACCAACAGGTAACAACGTGCAGATGTTTCTGTCTGCGTTAACAACAGAACTTAAGTTATGGATGTTTTTATGTCTACTGGATTGCATGATTATGATTGTATCATTATTTTTAATCCTACACATCCAGAGGAAATAAGGAGAAATAATTGAGAGGCTTTTTGGAAACCTATCAGACCGGTACTCCACCCAGGGATATGAGAACACCCTGGTGACCCCAATCAGCCTGTTTTCCATGATTTTATTTTTAGATTAAAAATGTACAGTTTTCAATGTGTCACCACAATACTTGAATATTTTTCCAAATCACTTTAACTTCAACATTTTCCTCTTAAAAGTTACTTATAGTAATGCTACCATCTGTTGACGTGGTCACTAATATAGAAATACAATGAGGGTTTTTTATTTATTCTCTGGAACTTAATATTTTCTGATTGTACAGTATGTAAATATTTTTCCCCTCAGTGGTGAGCGTTTGTAGCAGTTTCTTGCTCTAACGTAAACGGCCCGATAAACTGCAGGAAACAGCTTGAGGGAATGAAAACATCACAAACTCGCCAAGCTAAATTTGACTTCGGCCTGTCAGCCAGGATCAAGTGCTGAGGTTAAAAAAAAGAAGAAGAGGTTTTCCAGCTCACAGTGAACTTCACCTCTGCTCCGGCTGAGGGATGTTTCATATAGAAAAATTGGGAGGCCTGAAATCTGCAGGGTGTAATTATTGATATGGACTGTCGGTGATTTACCATAAAGAAGTGCCCTCTGACAGAAGTTGCAGCGAAGTCGCCCGCTGGCAGCCGACCAAACCTGGCGTTCCGCTGTAATCCTTTTCTGATTCTGCGGGGGCTCGTCCACTTTGATCTGAGCCCAACGCTCTGAAGAGAGGCTGACCAAGCAGAGGAAGCGCTGGCTGTTTACATCTGTTCTGAAACTATGTTTTAGGATCTTCAGAATACAGGAGCAGGGCAAGTGAAATTATAATGTACAAACACTAAACCCAATTTAAAAAAAAAAACTCCGTGAGATTAGCTGAACTGTGATTATTTCTTGTGGTTTGACTGAATATCCACATGCAGCTTCGTCACGCTGTTCCAGTTTAATCCCCTTAATGTTCAGAAGTTTGGTTTTGCTTTTCTTAAACTTGTAACATATATGCATTTTTAATTTTATGTGAAACAAAATTCTAACTCTAAGACTCTCAGTATTCAGTACGACACGGTGACCTTTCAGACGTCGATGAAGACGGCAGCAGAGGCCCTGACAGGAAGAGAACATTTTCCCGCTCTCGGTTTTTTATTTCGACTGCCTCCTGTTGCCTCGTCGGTCGCACGTTTATGAACCGACAAAAAAACCCAACTTTTGCTTCGCATGAAACCAACTGGGAGCAAAATAAATCACCAAGCATGTTTAGCTGAACTTGAAGGGACCTGAGAGGCTTTAGCCAATCAATGGCTCAGTGACATAAAATCCATGGACGGCTCATCACGAAAGTTGTTCTACTGTAATATCAGGACATGACACAGAACATTTGATTTTATTCTGGCTGACAATGGAGAGACCTTCAGACGACCTTTAGCAGAGATTAAATTAGGCATCTAATAATGAGAACAAATGGCAGGCAGCGTGGCAACAACGCGAAAAACCCTCAACTTCAACTATGAGCTTTATTTTGTAGAAAATGTTTTTCTTAGTTTGAATGTGTGGCAGTGGGATGAAATAAAACTAGGCCTAAGCTGATTTATGTATAAGAAAGTGAGACATTCAGCCGCTGATTAAAGGTGATACCGATACAAAGTCGGCATCAGATCAATACTAGTGACTTAAAATCAATTATTTCTTGATTCCTTCTTGAAATGTGATAACTGTTGCATTTTCTGAATTCCACCTCTAAGAAGCTTTCAGCCATAATCATAAAATGTAATTCCTTTGCTTATGGAATCTGTGAAATCAGCATTCCTCCTTACTGAAACGGAGCGCAGCGACTGTTCCCACCGGCTCTGAAGGGAAAACCTGAAGCTGGTTGAGAATCTTCGCCCGGATCCTCAAAGGTCACGTCAACCGTCACACAACCGCTTCAGCGCCGAGCCCCGAGGCTCGACCAAGACCGCAGACTGTTTTGACATTTTCCCTCCGATCTGCAGCTTTCCTCCGGTCCGGACTGAACTCAGCCAGCTGTGCTGCAAGCGCGACTTCAACTAAAATTTCTCTTTCCACACTTTTCTCAACCTGTTTGTTCTCTGGAGGTGTAACAAACAAAACTGCGCTCCGGTCCGGTCCGGTCCGGCTCCGTTCACACTGCTTTGAACGGTGTGATTAAAAACCACACACACACACACACACACACACACACACACACACACACACACACACACACACACACGCACACACACACACACACACACAGAGGAACAGAAAGCCTGCTCCCGGTCCTCCGCTGTGTGCTGCCAGGCTGTCCATGACCCTCCCTGACCCGCAGCGAGGCTCTTGTCACATCTCTCTTTCAGCCGAGGGAAATGGAGTTTGACTCGGCTGCTCTTGCCCTGAATCCTCTGGGGAGTGTATTAAAAAGGCATCGCAGCAATGTTGACAGGAATACATTTATCGGGATTGTGTCTCCTTTCAAGGGGCAGCTTTGGGGAGGCGGCGCTGGCCGCCACAGGTCGTCAGGTCTGGCCGGCCGCCAGGCCGTTTGGTCTCCACGTCGCCTTCCTGCGGCGGACAGACCCGAACCGGGCGGCTGCCTCGATCTGTACGCTTTCATTTGTCACTTTTGTATCCACCATAACTCCCATTTTTGTTGTTTTGTCGTCACACATTTCAGCATCACGTCAAGACGCCGCTGATATTTCTTGCCTCTCCTCGTTTCAGCGCCGACAATAATAAAACACTCTCTGTCCCCACAGTGAAAACATCAGCAGGTCCATGTTAGAACTGGGACCAGCAGATTTCTATTAGCAGGTCAAAACAAATATGTTTTCTGTTTCTGCTCCTACAATCTTTTTTTTTTTTTTTTTTTTTTGCTTTTTCAATGTAAGTTCTATTTAAAGGTTATGAGTTGTTATTGTGTTGCCAAGTTGATAACTGGCAGAGTACTGAGCACATATCATCACCTTCCTGAAATAATAGATTTCCAAAATCATTATTGTTATTATTTTCCTAAATCATCTTTTGGCAAAAATGATTCATTTCTTTATTTTAGGAAGGCGTTTACAGACTGATTCGATTAAAAATACAATTTAACCAAATAGAGACAGCATGAAGTCCAACTTATAGAAATCATTATTAGTTTTTCAGTTTGCCATCTTGTTGTAAGTCATAATTTAGCTCTATAAGTTTTTGTTATGGTCTATAAAGTCTTCTAAATTGCTCGTGCTGCATGTTGGAGTCGCTCTGTTAGCTCTGATTGGTTCTTTTTCAAGATTTTTATTCTTTGTTTTTTTTTTTTTCATTAATTCTTGAAATTTTGGAGCTATGATTTTGGAGGCGGTGGTGTTGAAGGAGTCTCTGCGGTTATTTATTTATTTATTTATTTACCTACAGTAGTGACAGTTTCACCATAACCATGGCAACAAGGTACTGTTTTTACGACTTTTAACTATTTGTCAAAAGCTCAAACAGTAGCTTAACTTTAGGGTTAGGGATATTAACTTCAATTTAAAGCCATGATGAATAGATATAATAATCTTTTGATTCCCTTAAAGACATATAAACAGTCAGCTTCGTGTCCATTGTTTGGAGTCGGGCTGTGATTTTCTCTCGCTGAACGTCTATTCCAGTATTTTAACACTTCAATCCAGATTCTTAAGTTAAACAAGAAGAATCCTCCAGCAGAACCTGGACCAGTGTGAGCGACCATTAAGAGCTTATTGCAAATTTTCCACCAAAATTCTCAGAAACACTGTGCTCAAGTGATGCTAACTCCCACCTGCAGGGAGTTAGTACGCCTAGTACTTCTGCCTCGGCATCACTTGATGCCCAGTTACAGCCAGTAACCGATAATATGGCGAGCTTCAAAAATCAAAATCAAAAATCGAGCGATTTAAGTTCTTTAAGGTATAAAAAGTTTGCACGTTCCAGTCTGCCTGGATTGTTCTGTGTTGTTGTTGATAAATGTATATTTTTGCAGGGGTTTGATGACATAATATTGCAAAATTGGAACTATTCATGAAGTAGCACCAGAGCGAATGAGAAGATCTGGTACACTTATGCAATCTATAGATATCGTCCATATCCTCGCAAATATGCGAGCGAGACGAATTATCCGGCATTTTGAAGAAGTCGTCTGCGGTCACGTTGTCGGGGATCCATGGAAACTGAAGCAGAGATCTGGGGAACTCCTCCTGCTGGATTGTTGAAATTCAGTGAAGAGCACAGCAAACATGAAAATGGAAAATCAGCAGGGTTCTGGTAATCAGCTTAAAACCTGATGGAGCGAATGCACTTAAAGTCATTTGCTTCATATTTAAAGCGTTTTTTTTTTTTTGTTTTTTTTCTTGCCTTTGCTTTTCACCTTCAAGCCTCTGCAAAGCGCCGCTGGAACAAGGCGAGGGGAGAAATTCTGCTCTGACAGCCGACTTCATTAGGAGCAGATTATGAATCAAACATTTAGCTCCACACGCAGTTGCGCGAGATGGACCGCTCTTTTGCATTTAGATAACCTCTCCTGGCCCACTCCAACACGCCCCTTTATTAATGCTCACTCAGAGGCTAATGATGTAGAACGCCCTGCTAATTACTGGAAATACCGGCTCAGATCCGCCCGCCGTTCAGCTCTGCTCCACCTGCACCGGTTCTACAGAGAGATAAAGGGAGCGGGAAGCCGATGGCTCCGCTTCAGAACCGGCACAGGGTTCGGCTCCGGCGGGTCTCGGGGTCTTCAGCGGAAGAGGAAGCGGATGAATTGGAAGCAGCTCCTTGAGCTCCGGTTATGCTCAGTGTTTGGTTTTGAATCAAATCTCCAAACACAACATGAGATCTTATAAAAATGTATCGATCCCTGTGGGGGAACTCGACTCCAGCGTGGGGCTGAGACGGTTTCAGCATGAAGAACAGAAATAACCAGAAACAGAGCGCTGGTGTCACAGGAGGAAACGGCAGTGTTGGATCTTTGGGGACAGTTCGTCACGTCGCTGGAGAGGGGAGGCGTTAAATTAATGGACGACATAAACATTGGACTAACAAACAAGACGGCAAACTACTCAAGGAAAGACTTTAACTGGATGTAAATAAACCAGTGAACAGGTCTTTGAGTCGACCCAACTTCAAGGATTTGACTTCATTCTCAAAATCTGAGATCATCAACAACTAAAAACCCGTCTTGAAGCAGATGATCAATTTTTCATGCTTTGACTTGCTTGAATGTTCGAAATCAATACGATGGGAGAAAATGGTCCTGAAGAGCCGTGTGATCCGTCTGCTCATCCTGATCAATATTACATCCTCGTTAGCGAGACAAATTATCCCCCGTCTCAGTGTTCGGCGCGTCTCTCGTCCTCGTCCAGCTCTCTGCTAATCACACCTAAAAGGGGAATTTTGATAGAGATTAATTGCATCCCTTGAAACCGTGGGCTCCCTCCTGCCAGTTTGGGTCCCGGCCACTCATTCGGCCCCGGAGAGTATCGGTTTAACCCGGGTGAATCGCCGAGGCCGTTGCCATGGAGGAAGAGAGGGACGCGCAGAATGTGTGTAACGCTGGAGCTGGAAGGGGAGCAACGCTGATGGATTTTGGGAATTCGAGAGAACATGTTGGGTGTGTGTGTGTGTGTGTGTGTGTGTGTGTGTGTGTGTGTGTGTGTGTGTGTGTGTGTTGCTCTTTACCCCTGCTAGTCCATACACCATGCCTGAGTGGCTGCCAGATCTGACAGCCCAGCTTCAGGAATTCCCGCGCGGCCGACCTCTCTGGGTTGGAGGGCCTCGTTGCCATGTGAACGGCACAGAGCAGGATGCACCACAAACGGCGCTCGCCTGCTGGGATGCAATCACACCTGCTGTTCATTTACTTCAGTCCAGAACTAAAAAATAAAAATAAGTAAAAAATCCGGGCGGTGCTTTTTTTTTTTTTTTTTGACTTTGCGTTTCAGTCAGTTTGACACCCATGAGCTACGAGCCAAACTCACAAACTGACTCCAGCTCCTCTATTGGACAGTTTGAGTCACAGATGGTTCTTATTTTAATAAAAAAAAACAAACTTGAAATCATTTTTTTCTTTACTTGTAATCTTCTAGTGAAGACATTTAAAAGCAGAACAGTGGGACTTCCTGGGCTGTCGGTTCTCTCGGACTGGTCCTGATGGAGGAGCAGCCGATGAAGGGGTGAACGACGTTAAACCTGAACACATCCAGGCTTCCTGGGCTTCCTGGGCTTTCAGGTAGGTGGACAATGTCAGCCTGGCATCGCTCTCCTTCCTCTGGTCTCACTTGAGTTTGTTCTGTCCTTGCTTTGACGTTGGTAGACGTATTGGACATCTCTTGGAAGTGCAAACGTGTTAAAAAAACTAGAAAGTCTGATTTACTTTTTCTGATGAGCAACTGGGAGGATATTTGATCAGGCTGAAAAGTGCTGAAAGTGCATTTCTGAGGAGGAGCTGCGGCTCGAGGGCGGAGCTAGCTCCAGGCAGGCGTTTTGCACGGGTGAGTGGTTGCCGTGGAGATTAATGAATTTCTCAAATATGCATGAAAGAATCAAGAAGAAACACACTGCAGGTATGTATGAGATGAGGGAAAAACATTAAACATGGGTGATGAAGATAAACTAAAGTGTTTATGTAGGTATCATGCGTTTCAGTTAGCTTAGCACATTCCATACAGTATTTTCATACCAAAAAGCAAATAGCAGGAAAGTTATACAAGTGATGATGTTTTATAAAATTAATTTCTTTTTTAGATGTTTTTTTTTCTCTTTTTTTTTTCGGAAGCATTAAACCTCAGACTTTAATTCTGATTCACAGTGAGAATGCAAATTATGCTGAAAAATACTCCCTTGTCATTTTAGCGCCGCAAATGTTTTCGGTTTCTCCTGGAGCAGCTCTGCAAAACAAAACAAAAAAAAGCAAAAAAAAAAACAAACAAGTCCCAATTATCTTTCTCCACAAGCCGGTTCAAATTGTTCCCTCCCTGCTCATATTGAAACAATATCCTCCTATTTCTCTTTGTGGGAAATTGGGATTTCCATTCGTTGCTGCTTTTTACTGAAATTGCAGCATTTTCAGCAGGAGAGAGCAAAGACGGAAGCAGGAAGCGGATGGCGCTCGGGTAAGTCCAAAACCAGACCTGCTGAACCCGGACTGACGCTCACAAACCAGCTCTCCCTCAGGACTGAGATAAAGGCAGAAAGCTAATATGAGATTTAGGCCGTGGTTCACGTCTCACTTAGTTGTCGCAGTATATGGAACCTCTGACCTGCATAATCTTTTAATATGTGGAGTCGTGTTGTGTTGTGGTCAGACTGCAAGGCAACAGAGACGCTGTTTCCCCTCAAGTCTTATCAATATATCCTGTTTCCCGCCTTAAAAGAGAAAGTTGAACACAACAAAACAAGACGAAGCTCACGCTATCTGCAAGCCTCGTGTTTTATTTTTTTATTTATTTAACTACATCAGAGCTAAAAGTTAAAGGGGAGACTTTTTAATGCCACCTTGAAAGAATTTTCTTGTTTTTCCTTTGAAAAAAACAAACAAAAAAAACTATATGATTAAATAGGTCTGCCATGTTCAAATTTAAGACCCGTGATTAATGTATTTAAGGTCAAGTTATGTTTTTTTTTAAAAAAAAGTGAATTTAAGACATTTTAAAGCCTTCATTTTAGATGCACAAATTTAAAACTTTTTAATGCCTTGTACAACGGGCCCTGGAAGCCTGAATTCATTTTCACATGGAGACTAAACCACAATGAATGAAGTCCTCCGTATGGAAATCTATGCTCCTGAAATTGTGCAAGTGTCTGTCAAACCTCTGGAGTGGGCCGGCGATGGGGGGCAGAGCGGCCATTAAGGGTCGATGCTTTAAGACTTCATTGACCGTGTTCATGTCTTCTGGGAGAAGAACCCTGGGTTCCAGGAAGTGCAGAACAGTGTGTGAAAGGCAGATCGTCGCTGTGCTCTCCGGCTCTGGTGAGGAACACTACGAACCTTTCAGCCAGATTAACCAGCGTTCTACATGGAGCAGCTATTGAATGTGCAAATGTAGAGCACTGGAGTAGATTTTCTCCTTTGTGCTATTGTTGCACAGACACACAAGTAAAAGTATTTTTGAAAGTGAAAAGAAAAAGAAACTGTGCCAACTTTATAGTTAACACTGTTTTCAAAGCCATTAATAATTCTAATTCCTGAATGGGAGATATTTCTGTATTTTTAAATATTTTTTCCATATATTTCTCACTGTTAATGTCACAATCTAATGGAAAAAACTAATGCCACCCAGTCTGAATAAAAGCAACTAAATCATTACAAAATGACTCTTTGCCCAGGGTGCCTCGGTTTCAGGGGGCGACGCGTTCTTCTGCTGCTTTACCAGCATATCCTCAGTAAGAAGTGGAAAACCCTTCTGTCGAACCCAGAGTGAAAGAATGGGAAGAAAGTGTAATGATGGGGCGATCTCTTTTGAAATGCCATTCCATTGCCGAGCTACTGGGTCGAGCACACTGCTCTGTTTGAAGAATTCAAGTTATTTCTTTTTTTGTGACGTGAATTGAAATAATCCAAATATCATTGGAGCTACATGAATAAATTGGATTAATTTTCAGTGTTTTAAGGAAACACTATTCACTCGATTGCACAGTGCTTTGTCCTGTGCAATAGGACAAAGCACTGTGGGATGATTTAAGGTATCTTGGACTCAATTTCTCAGAACTTAATCCGTTTGTGGTGAGATGTGTTGGACTAACAAATCCAATCCATTGAGATGCCATCACTCCACTTCCAGGTCTTAAAGAATCTGACACCAAAATATGCCTTTTGACCCTTGACTGAATCGGTCATAATGATTTGGTGTCAAAGGCGGGATCAAGGTCAGCATAACGCTATGTGAAAGCTGCAACACTTTTTTCATCATTAATAATACATAAATGAGCATGTGCAATCTAAAACCCTATGTTTTCTTGTCAAAGGATACTGTATCTTGTTGGGGAATTGGAGATTTAACCAGAGACAGTTTAAGTAAAGGTGTCAGTGTTCTGAAATCCATATGTCTCTCTATTTTTGGCCCTAAAACCTGCAAGAATTGACGAATAAGATGGTCCACATTTCTGCCACGGTATGCAAACTATTGGTTTATAAAAAGTTTAATAGAAAAACAGATTTTACTCCTGCTAACTTGGTGAATTGTTTTCGGTTTGACTCGTACAGTTAAGTCTCAGGAGTCAACATTTTGATCAATTCCTCATTCCGCTAATCTAGTCTTATAGCAGCCTGATGCCATCTTGCCCATATTTGAACAGTGAGATTTCTGCGTTGCCATGACAATAGGTAAATCTCCCGCAATTCACCAGAGACGGAGGTGGCAGATAAGGCGAGAACTATCCCCTTTGCCATTTCCCTCTCTCCCCCGTGCCATCCTCTGCTGATGCAGTCATTATCGAGTTGGAAGGGGGAAAAAATGTATTCAAGGAGCAGAAGCCGTCAGCAGGGCAGTGCTCGGATTTCAGCTAAGCCTCAGCGGGAGGGGAAGAACGCTTTTCACTTTCCGCCACCAGAATTCATCAGTCTGCAGGACGCTCCACAACACAGAGCATTGTTTATTTTTCCGGTTTTATTTCGGCGAGGAAAGCATTTAAAGAAAATCCATTAGGGTTTTGTGCAGCTTTCTCCTTTTCAATCGAAAACCACGGCCAAACGGAAGCCGAAGTACCTTCACATCCCAACGTCTGGTTACGACCCGACGCCATGGGCGACGCTGACTGACTTCACATCCAGACCCGACACGATGAACCCCAATGAAATGCATTATTGACGTGATATTCACACTTCAGAGGTGGAAGGAAAAAACCTCCTCTGCTCTTTTTAGGTATTTAAGAGTCGCGCCCCGCCTGTCCGATCTGTCTCTACATCTCGCATGGCTGGCCGAGGCATCGGCCAAGAAAAAGCACATTTCATCAGTAAAAGAGCTTTGCCAGGAAATCATTCAGCTATATAATTACAAATTGACAAAAGGTCATTTGTACAGTATCTGATTGCAGGTGAAAGATGCATAGGAATCAATATCTCTTATCTGTCTTTTCCCTCGAAATTAAGGCTGAAGCCAATTTGTTTACCCATAATCAAAGAGACTCTTTCATTCCCCAAGTTGTTTTTCTGCCTTGCCTCATGGTTGTAGCTTCGTTCCTCTTCCTAAAACATATTCTTTAAGTAGAACCAAACACATCGCCTTCACTGGGTTTTAAAAAAATGGCAAACGAGTTGATATCTTTTTTTTATGATCCTTCCTCGCCGGCCGCTGGAAGACCTTTTGTGTTCCAGGTCGGATCAATATTATCTCCCCAGCTGAGGACAAACGGACTTCCTAAGATTTCGACTATGAGCTGTCATCTCTGTGTGTCTGTTGGCCGGGACGTTGACTGAACATTTTGATTTTATCCACAGCTGCTCGGTTGACCTCCCCTCTCCCTGGGGCGGCGGACCCTCGAGGGACAGCAATGTTCTGCAAGACGATGATGAGATGATAGGCACGTCGAGTCGAGAATGCACATCCATCAGTCTGAGAGTGTGTAGTTCAAGTTTTAAAATCCAGGTATAAATCGTTGCTGTGCCCCGCAGATTTCGACTGTTAACGTCAGGTTCAGATTCTTTATGTTGTTCCTAAACCAACAATTTATTGTACAACCGTAATGTTGTCTTTCTAACATCAATTATTTTCTTTTTCCTTGTAACATTTCTACACACACTAACTTAAGGTTGTGACAGCACATTTTAATGACATCCAAGTCAAACGTATAAAATAGGAATGAATCGGTGTTAGATATTAAGGGAAGACTTCCTCAACTGGTTCAAAACCTTCAAAAACACACTTTGTTCCAGTAGCAGGGTGTTTAAATCAAACCATTACAATGAAGAAACTACTCTGAAACGACTGTGCGGCGAACTTCCCTCTGAGCATATTGCAGTTTATAAAATTTGATTTCATGCTTCCCTGCAAGTAGCTGCTTCTGTTTCTGTATGTGGGTGTGGAGTGATTGATCCCCAGTAGAAAACAGCATCACAGCACAGATGTGAACTCATCAAAAGTGATTTTAGGTCCTTAAGATAAAACAAAGAGTCTTCTTGTTTTCAGTGATTAAATCTGTTTGGTTATGCTCCGGAACATAAACTTGAGATGTGGCAGATGGCCTCTTGCATGGGGAGAAAAGTCTTTCATTCGTCCTGACGTCTTGTGCCTCAACACAAAATATTTTCCCTTAAAAACCTTTTTTAAATTACATCATATCTTTTTCTTTTTTTTTTTTTTAAACCTGATTTTCTTTTCTGCGTTCAAACATGAACACAGAGGTATGTGAGCTCAGTGGAAAATTCAGTTGTTTTGACTTTTCCAACTTTAATAGCCTCGTGTTGCTGAGTGTGGATTATTGACAGGAATGAGGGCAACCACTATTCGTCCTTAACTTATTTATCGCAATGAAGCAAGTCTGCTAGAACAAAGACGTCCTGGCTTCCAGAAATACAGTAAAACACAGGAAATATTAGACAAAGAAAAAAAAAAACTTTTTTTTTTCTTCTTAGAGACAGAGTTTTGCTGGATAGAAAAGGTTTTTTTACTTGTATTAAGGGAAACAAAAGAGAAACGATCTGATCGCTCAAGTAGAAGAGTTCCTTGAAATGAAGTCCTTTCTAAAACAATCGGCGTCTCTGCACCAATGATGGACACACATCTCTTAATCCACTGTTCATTGTTAGTTTAGCTTTTGCCAGCTGTGAGAATGTTTAGTGCACTGAGTTAAAAGACCTAAAATCATTCCTGGACAAATTCTAAAGCGATGATTTCCTTTGCTGTTGTGTAAAGTTTCAGCTGAAGCTGCACTTCAAACTTACAAACTCAAATCCTTTCATACTTCAAGTCATTTGCTTTGTGAGTTGAAACGTTGAAAATGCGTGGAACATTCTATGTTTCTCCAAAGCTGGGACTTGGCCTGTGTAAGTATGCGGCCCCGGCTCTCCGTGCCCCCCCCCCCCCCCCTTCCTCCTCCTCCTCTTCCTCCTTCATGGTGCTGATGTCTACAGGGATGAAGGTGACTGAGGATGACGGCCCGCCAAGCGCCTTTTCACCTGCAGCTGATATCTGAACGCAACCCCCACCCCCCTCCCGCCCCCCAGTTAAGACAAATGAGAACTGGGCGCAGCAATTACTGGGCGCCTGACCTTCAGCCCGCTCTGTGTGATGGAGCTGTCACACGCTTCATGCTCGCTCCTTTTTCTCCACCTTTAGCACTCAGAACACACCTGTTTGGATTCCCTATGTTTCCCCTGGCGTCTCTGACTTATTTGTGCGTGAAGCCGCTGTTGCCATCGCTGCGTAATTATCCCCCCCCAACTCGTATTCATGCATTATTAAGGGACAGATTTTTCATTACTGCGTGCTTTGCGAGGATTCTGTATCGCCACTAAAAATTTCCTGGACAGATATAGGAAAAATGCAGCTAATAAATTCTGCATGTGCTGATTAAATTTAAATTTCATAGGTCAAGAGCCCTCATTATTTGCACTGAAATATTAAAATAATGTGAATATTTTATGCTGCTAAATTTGCAGCACTGAATTAATTTCCGAAGAAAAATGTTTGCATAGAGTAAAGTGGTTATGCGAGAGGGAAACTTTCCCCCTGCAGCTGAACTGGCAGCCTTGTTGCTCCTCGTCTCGGAGTCAGACCGACTGATTGAATCAGGGGTGTTAACGCGGCTCTCACCTCACCTGGGCTGATTTTACACCCCGCCGTCAGCCGGGGTGCGGGCGGCGCTCGTTATGGCAGAAACAGCTCACACACATACAAATGTGAGTTTTTCTCATCTATTTGCTTAATTTAAAGCCTATAAAAGTGACTCGGCCGAAACTGAACAAAAAACATCTAAACATTTTACATTTAGCGTAAAAACACTTTAGTGTGTAAATATGTTTTAGCCAAAAACTCGACTGCTTTAGTTTTAGCTTCACTGGGTTCAGATTTACTAAGGGAATGCTTTACAGTGTTACAATTTTGGCAACAAAATGTTGATTTTGGCAATTCATTTCAAAATGAATTGACTCACAATCAATAGATTCATCGATTACTAAAATAATTGTAGTTGCAGCCATACGTTGGTCCCAAAAAGAATTTACAACCACATCATTTTTAATACTAAAGGATTATTTACAACACAACTGATGGGCCCATTAGTTGTATATAAAGTATAGTCATTGTAAAACACATTTATTAAAAAAAAAAAAATCTTTTGGACCCAACTACTCTGAAGATTTTTTTATTTTATTTTTTTTAAGATTTTTTGGCACTACTGGCCTTATCATTTATCCAAAAACTGTTCCAAAAATTTCACATATGAGAACAAACTGCTGTTACACAACTTCCAGCATTTCATACTGTTCCGGTTTTCAGCCTTTATGTGGGATGCAGATGGTGAGCAGGAACAGCTTCCCTGGGGGATTAATGACAAACTGTTGCAGTTTATTTACTTCCATGCAGCAGTTGAGCAGTCACACACACCACCTTACAAAAGTATTCATCACCTTAAATGTTTCACATATTGCCACTTTCATAACCCATATTTAATGCGTGCTGCTGTGAAAACCATTTGATGACGATAATCTGAGTGAACAGAGTGGAATCCATCCAAACGTAGACGTATTTCACTGCCAGAGCAAGACGGTGAGCATAGCAGCCGTATTTTCTTGAAATGAGAAACTTTCTCGTCATCGTGACCTAAAAGAAACAAAACGTCCTTCTGACGGATTACGACTTCTTGAAGAGGCGTAAAGCGGCTCCCTCTGACTCTCCGTCTTCTCACCGAGTTTCTTCTAAACGACTCAAACCAGACCAGGAGTCTCCCTGTTATAACCTCGTTTAAACTGCAACACTTTCCGCTTTAATGAGATCTATAAATTTCGTTATAACAAGTTTTATATCAAAGCGTCTTGTGACAGCGAGATAGAAAACTCGTTATTATGAGAAATGTTCTTGTTTCAGCCTGATGCAGTTTGTTTTCTTTAATGTCCCGACTCTGGCACTTTTAACACTTCTGGTCACACTAACCTGGCCCAAAGCGAAGATATATTCACCTCTTTTTGTTTTTTTGAGGCACTGGACTGCGGTGACAGTTTTACAGGAGAGCAAATCATTGTTTATTTTAAAAAATTGCTAAAGCTAAATACAGAAGATGTTTCGAGGCAGCTAAACATTTAACCCTGGATCGCCTTCCAGCAGCAGGAAAGTGGGAGCTGTGATGGTTTAAAGTTTATTCATGATTTTGGGTGGTCTAGTCAAAGCTTGCACCTGGAATTGTAGTTCAATGTTTAGAAAAGTGATTTTATTTCAATACACTGAAATGAATTGGGTCCTCTCCACATAGTGCTTCAAAACAAAAGATGACATCACTTTTTTATATGGTGTTACATGGTTAATGTTTTCTAAACGAGGTGGAAGCTAAATATTAAAATGTGAGTTTCGGCAACTTGCTGAAGTCTCAGCGCCAGATATTGGCCTGGCATGACGACTACAGCAGATTCGAGGCGTCTTGGTGGTTTCCTCTAAACCTGGAACATTTCCCCAGTCCACATCACAAAACACAGCAGGTTTCCAGACAGCAGCCTCACTGGAACATAGTGATTCACAGTGATTCTGGAGTATCAAGCACTTTTAATACACCAAGTTAATATTTTGGTTTTATATGGTCTGTTTTTTGAGAACTGCCTCACATTTGGATCGCCTGGCCTTGACCCAGTGCCATAAGCAACCATGCTTTAAAATGTCCTGTGGCTTGATTTGTGTTTGCCTCAACCAAAGAAAGATCAATATTTCTTTCACCAGTCCACAGAATGTTGCATCATTTCTCTTTAGTCTAACATATTTTTAGTCATCAGAACTTTGTTGATGGCTTGGCTTCACATGGTGATCTTGTAGTTGTCTATTCTTTAGACTTGTGCGGCTCCATCTTCTTCAATGCTTTTGGTTTCCGTTTTAAAGTATTAGCTGAGTGGTCTATCATTTCCGGTTTTCTGCTTCGTCCTCGAGTTAGAACCATCTAATGAATAACTTCAGCAGTCGTGCTTCCATCAACAACCATTATGAGAATTTTGACATACGGCATTAGAAAAGATGGATGGTGATGGCAACGTTGGGGAATTTCCGCAAATTCACAAACAGGTTTCACGCACGCCGTCGGTGATTTGTGGCTTTTTGTGAAAAAAGAGTCGATGCGCTGGAGCGGAGATGGGAATCCATTGCAGAATAAGTTCTGCCTTTTCCCAGTGACTAAACTTTCAGTCTGATTTTCTTCTTCGCTGGTAGAAATGCACCTCAAAGCTCTTAGCGTGTCAAGAGTCTCGGCTTACTCTCTCACTTCTATACTTTTCACCGACCTGCTCTGCCATTCGTCTTCATTCTTCGTACATGAATAATGGCATGCCGCAAAACATGGTGTTTGGTCGCACACATGTAACTGAAAGAAGAGAAAAGGGCTAAATAATGCATGTTACAAGGAAGAGAGTCTGTTTCTGCTGCAGCTGTTAGTCCCTGATGACCTTAGAGATGTTTACAGGTGCTTTCACAGACACGCCGCTTGTTTTCATTCATATATCACCATTATTCTGTTGCACTGGTGTGGCAATAAAATCTCAATTAGAATATTAATAATCGAGGGAGATTTTTTTATTTCGTTTTTGCACCACCAAGGCCTTCGCTGTCTGTGCCTAACAGACTGGAGTCTGAACTGACTAATTACGACATAATCAGCTCCTCCCGCAGTCTGTCACTCTCGCTGATCAATTACAAACAAGACAGATGAACTCCAGGTGTCTCTAAGTGCAGCAGGGACCGGCGGCGGGGAGCCTGTGCGGATAAAATCCAATTCAGCCGTGCCTCTCCTCGCCTCTTGCATACATCGGTGAGACAAGTCATGCATGGCTAGCGCTGGGGCTAGCCTCTCCTCTCCTCCAGCCTGATTAGTTCTGCTCCAGAAATGCTGAGAGTGACGAGCTAATCGTGAGCGGCGGCGAGCGGGGGTCTGGAGGCTGGGGGAGCGGGCACAGATCGATGATTCGCTCTGCGCCGGCCGCGGCGTGTGGCGAGGGGTTGGATCGGCTGTCACTGCAGGCGTCTCCGCCGTCCGTCTCTGGACAAAACCAAGATGTGACAAGTCGCCGCCTTGTGAACACAAACCTCCTCGTCGTGCTTTCATGACCGCGTGGAAGGCTGTGAGCTCCGGCTGATTTCCGATGATAGACTTTATGTGGAAAGAAACCAGAAGGAGCTGAAGACAGACTCGGTTCTCCTGGGGTTTACGATTCAAGCACAGCACTTGCTTTGAGTCCAAGTGTCCAACTGTCTGTATGCAGCAAAGGCGTCCATGTTGTTCCATCCTGTCATTCTGTCATTCTACTGCTTAGTTTCATTCTTGCTTCTGAGCAAAGTTTCTGTCTCATCAGACAAAAGAGATATGACTAAAAAATGTTCTCCACCCCTCCATCCATCCATCCCTCCATCCATCCATCCATCCATCCATCCCTCCATCCATCCATCCATCCATCCACCTAGTCTCTTTACCTTGTCCATCTATTTCTATTTTGGTTCAGCATCCATCCATCTACAGTCAAGCTTTTGTGGGTTTTCTGGTTTTTATTCATGCATTCACATATTACAATAAAAAAAGTCTAAAGAAACAGAAAACTGTGAAAGCATGGCAGTTTGAGATGAATAATATGTTTGAAACCTGCCATTTGCATTCGGATGAGAGGTGCAATCCAAAGTTTCTGTTACTGTAGGCAAGGCCAAAAAAAAAAAAAAAAAATTCTCAATGGCAAAACTGAATGTGGATTTTGTATTCCTTGATTTTGAAGTGGTCCCACTTAAAATAATAAATAAATAAAAATGAAGCAGTTTGAGTGAAGGACTTGATCCCAGTGTCGGATCTTCACATTTCAGTGTGAGGATCTCTGCTTTTCAAACCGCCGGAACAGCTGACAGGAAAAACTTCGCCTGCTGTATTTCTAATGCTGATAATGCGTGCGTGCGTGCGTGCGTGCGTGTGTGTGTGTGGGTGAGGGGGGGAAGCTAGCTTCGACGATGTGCTTCTCGGAGACGTCACTCCTCATCTCCAGCGGCTCTTCGCCTCCTGCCGGCTGTTAGTCCGTCCTTCTCGAGCGCCGCCGCTTCGGACGGACGAACACGCTCGCGCTCATTTCCACACTAAACACCAGCTCGTTCCACGTCAGGCCACATTTAGCAGGCGCCGCATGACTTCACGCGTGTGTTTTCGAACCGTGTTTTCTCACCTGTCCCCGTGTTTACCCGCCTCTCTCTCTGTCTCTCTCTGTCTCTCTCTCTCTCTCTGTCTCCCTCTCTCTCTTTCTCTCTCTCCCTCGCTCTCTCTCTCTGCCTGAATGCCTCGTTGAGAGAGACGCAATGAGACGGTCCGCGCGCGCGGGGACACGGAGGCAGCGCCACGAAGGAGTGCAGCTGTAAACAAGGTGAAAAACAATCAGGTGATGGCGGACGGCGCGGCGCGGCGCGGCGGGCGCGGCGGCTCTCTGAGGGCCCGCTGCAGGTAGAGGCGCAGTGATACATCACCGCCTTGTTACCGGCGACTCTTTGACCTTCACTCTGCTCTCCTTACGCGTCACTTTTCGTCCTCCGTTTGGTTTATTTGCTTTTGAGTCTGACTGGAGTTTGCATTGAAATGTCGTCATTGCTTTTCCGTTCCTTACCGAACTCGTGTTGTTGTTTTTGTTTTTAAGGTCGGGTTTGTGAACTGTTGAGAACAAGGTCGATATTTCAGGCTTTTTGTTCAGTTTTCAGCAGCTTTCTAACGCCGTTTAGAACCAGCAACATTTGATGGACTTCACTGTTTTTATTACAGTGGTCCTCAAAAGAGGAGGACCACTCTCCTCTTTTATAAAAAATAAAATATTTTTTTTAAATAAAAAATATATATTTTTTTAAATAAATAAATAATTACTGTAAATTTCCACCAAAAACAACTACATAAATTTTCTAGAAAATGTATGAGTTTAATCTTAAAATTTCTGAGATTCAAGAATCAGAAATGTTCAACTTTTGAAACTCAGACATCTTGAGATTGGCCTGATCATTTTTAATTTGGAAATTTCATTGTTTTTTTTTTTCTGGCAGATTTTTGACTTTTCAAAGTCAGAAATGTATTTTTTTTATTTCTAGAACATTTCTGAAATTAATCTCAAGATTAGAATTTCTTGGCAAAAATTATTTTTTATTTTTATTTTTTTAGGCCCTATTGCACCATTGTATCAGTTGTTTCAAGTACACTGCAAAAACATTTTACTCAATATTTGTGTCCAGCTTCTTCTGCAATTATCTTAATACACTTGTAATAACACAAAACTACTAGTGACTTTTAAGCAAGATATAAAAACTTGTTCTAATTCCACTAGCAAATTTTTTTCACTTACATGATATTTTCCCAGGTTGTAAATAAAATGGGACCTGGACCACGAGAGAGAGTTTCTGGATGTTTGCACCTTCATTTACCTTCAAGTGATTTCAACACAGAGCCTGTGAAGGAGAGGATTGATGTCTGACCATCAGGTCAAAGTCAGCTGGAGGTGACTTTCTAAAAGTGCTGATTCTGATTCATATTCACTGCAGTTTTCTGCAGTGTTATAAGATATTCAGTCTCTGTTTGCCTCTTGTAAATAGAAGAGGAGCGTGGTCAGCTTTGATCTTTAATATCTGCTGAACAACACAGGGATGTAAAATCAGTTTATTCCGCTGCGTCTTAAAGATTTTTTGGGGTAGGAGGGTTGATTTGTCAGATTTTGGCTACAATTAGTTAGGGAGACACCGAATTAATTAAATCATCTGGTCCGATTCCAAACCCACTTAGTGAACAATTAAACTCTCTGGCCAGGGGGCAAGACGAATGTCCCTTTAGCAAATCAATTAGGTGATTGGACACGTGCAATATGAAGATCAACGCGACAAAATGTGAAAAGGCACAAGTTCTTTTGAGCGTATGTTCTGTAATTATGTTTCGGTTTTTTCCCTCACATTTAGGACTGTGACATCTAGAGGAGTTTAGCTTCGCTATCAAAGGGAGAGAGAGAGAGATTTACCTCCAGTGATTTCAAAATCTAATCTTTCAAGATGAAAAGAAACCTCCTCAGAATCCACGGCGAAGTGATACATTTGTGACTGCGGTTGTGAAATGTTTGATCTGACGGAGAAGGAACGCGTATTCATGACCATTGATAATTCATGTGGCAAGCTTTATCTTACAAACGCTGATGGGAACTTGTGGTCAGTGGCCGCTGTCATGCTGGGAAGAAACAGAAGCAGATGGTCAATGAGCCTCCAAGTTCAAACACCAAACTGAACTCAGCCATAAAGATCAGAGTTACATTTGGAGGGAAAACAGGGAAAATGGCACTCGAGTACCAGAATCAGTCTTTGCTTTGGGAGGGACTGGTGGATTTCACGGAACACATGGCATCGTTACGAATGAACGTCTTACGGAAACATCGAGAGAAAATCGTAAAACATAAAACCAGGAAGTTGAAGTTTGGGGGGAAAATGTGGTTTTTAAAATGGACAATGATTCCAAGCCTGACAACAGATTAGTTACAAAGTACATTCAGTGTGTTGGAGTGGCCTATCCAAAGCTCTGATCTCTGGGGTGCACTACAAACACTGAGCCATCACATACAACGTAAGACCATTAAAAGAAAAACAAATACAGAACGTACATGCATCCATAAATGTTCTGATTGTGCAGATACATCTAAATTTCATGTTTGACAAACCGAGAAAACAATTATCTGGTTTATTATTGTGGCATTATAGAAATATAAATGTGTAAATCTCACAGTATTGGAAAATGTTTTAACATATTGACTCATAATGCTCTTATATATTACTATAAGAGCACACCAACCATTAATGAAAGCATCACTTATCCCCTTTGGGTGAAAACCAATTAAAACAACCACAGGATCATTAAGCAAATAAAAATGATGAAGTGGCTCATTCAGTTCTTCATGCTCACCAGCAACACGCAAATTATTCTGCTGCTATGTATCAATACCTAAATCAGTTTATTCCTCATTATGTTTCCATTTTATTAAATATCAGGCGAGACGTCATGAGTTTTTAATTATGTTGCTGGTGTTTGTGTACCTTACCCTTCAAGTCCAATTGTTGAATGTGCAAAGTTAATCACATCATGAGCATAGCAATAACATAGTTCTAATAAAGGCCCCAGCATGACAAATAACACCAAGTTATTGCATATTTAGGATCATATAATCAAAAATTAAGAGAGGGGGGAATGAAAACGTTTCTATTTCCTCTCTGTGAATTGGATAATAACAGCATGTCTGTGTTTTTACAGCAAAGTGAAACAGGACTCCGGACCTCCAGGCCTGGATTAGAGGACTGTTGGTATAAACTGCAGTGATTCACCCACATCCACTTTGCAGTTCCATCAGAAGATTTGACCATATAGTATATCTCCAACTTCATTATGATTTTGTCTTTCATGTCAAGCTGCCCTTGTATTGTAAATAATCCTTAGCGAGTTGCAAACTGCAATACCCTCATCTATAGCCATGAACAAGCTCCGAGCGTTATTCTGACTCAATGTCTGACAGTTATTAACAGATTCTCTACAGCTATCCATTTAAATGATACTCTGATGTGATGAGGTGGAGCCACTACTTTTATAAGAGCTTAAACAATCTGAACCGAACTGATCCAAACAAGGTTTTGGATGTTCAGAACAAGAACCTTGGTTCAGGTCATATTTCAGCAATAGGAACACAACCATGAACCACATGGCAGAATAAACACCTTCCTGGTGAAAAGATAAAAACCTGCTTGCCTTTATTTTTCTGCAGGTTAGATTATTGCGATGGCGTCTTTACTGGTCTCGATGCAAGTGCAGCTTGTGTAAAAGCGGGTCAGAGTTCTGATCGGCATCGGGAAAATGGATCATTTCACATACATTCGACTTCTAACTCACTTCACCGGCTCTCTTTTTGTCTTAGCCTGAATTATATTTCTGCGTTTCTTTTCAAGTTCGAACCATGGAGATCCCTGGGGTCTTCAGAGACGTACTCGCTGTGCCCAGAACCAGAATTAAACCGGGTGGAGCTAGGCAGCAATCAGCTTCTACGCTCATCGGAAAAGCAGAGCTGTGCAGAAGCTGCTCCTTTAAATCAAGGCGAAAAACATTTGGAGTAAATGGGATGAGATTTGAATCAATCTAAAGGCAGAAACAAACTTGCATATTTTAAGATCCGATGTTATGTCAGTTTATTGTATTTATTGAATCCTTTAAGGTCTCTGCTCTGTCCTTTACCATCCTGTAGTGCCAGATGTTTGAATCCCGGACACAACAGGACAAAACATCATACGCAGTGTTACAACCAAAGCAACGTAAATAAAGCAGCAAGAGGTCACACTTCAACACAGGTTGCTTTGCTCCAGCTATGATTCAGAGATCAACGTTGGCTTTTTCATACTTTCTCTCACGCGGTCTCCACAGTCTCAAAGCAACATTTTCAGCGCTTGCTGCCATTGTTTAATTAAGAGGAGGTGTGTGGTACATGAGAGCGCGCACGCTCTGGCTGGATGAAGGAACTCCTCCGCTGGGACTCGATTTGCTTTAAGAGACGGGCGTGGGCGGAGGAGAGGAGAGGAGAGAGAAGGAGAGAAGAGAGGAGAGGAGGTATGCTTGCCAGAGAAACGTACACTGCTCCACCAACACACTGAGCGCCCTCAGGGAGTCGAGGCATAGAAATCCTCCTGGATTTTCTCTCTCTCTCTCTTTCTCTCTCTCTCTTTCCCTCTCTCTCTCTCATTTGGTTGTGGTAATTCATCATGGAATATCTAAAACATTCAAAGCTGCAGTGAAGAAATAAAGGCTTTGGAGCCTGTGTATAATTGGTTTCTGTGAGGTCCCTCTATGCCTATTGAACCCTCTCGACTTTCTGTCCCTCTCAGTGGCAGAACGTGATAAAAAAAACAACCCATCAGTACATAAAGATTGTGAGGCGAACTAAAGGACAGGGGAGGGTTTGTGTTAGTAGAACATTTATTGAATTAAAAGGCATAAATTGACTTTTGTTCCTTTTATCAGGCATTCATTGTGTCCACCTAAAAACACTGTGATGAAAACAACAAAGAAAGCCTTTAGGGCTGACAATTCATATACAATTATTACAGTGCAAGTTTTATTGCTGGTCCCCAAACTCTTAAAATACTAACTTACAGAAACACTTTAGAATTTTTTTCTCTCTTTATTCACCATTCAATAATTACATTCATTTAATATAACCTGTTTTTAAATGGTGTTTCTTAAAGAGACAGAGGTCCACTAATAATGGTAAAATGGTCATTTTTTTTTATTAATTCCATTTTTTGTTTTCTCTTTATCATCTTTCTTCCAATTAATGACAATAGCTTTTGTGAAATAGCATTTTACTAAATTGTCTTATTTAGATTACCTGAGTTTCTCACGTTAGACTGAAGGAGCAGTATTGTGTAAAACTGACATATTTTAGCTTTCCATCATGCTATAATGTTATATAAAGCATTTTTATAAGAACCGAACTATAAAAACTCAGTTTCTTAATTTTGCTATAAAATGGAACTATGTGGCAGGAAAAGGTGTTACACTGTGCTTTGAAAATAGTTAATACCCTGTTAAGAAACAGCCTCTCATCTTTACTTTTTCTCATAGCTGTAGATGCCTGTGTGGCTGTGATGTCTTCTTTTTCTATGTGTTATTGACAATAAAGATGTGGTGGAAGCAGGGAGCGAGGTTCCTTGAGCCTGTGCGGCAGCCATGCGCCTGAGGCTCCAAACACCATCTGTGACTTTGGCCAGACACTTTCCATTGCTAGCATGATCGCACAGATCAAACACACAGCCGCGCCGCGGCGACACTTCCAGTTGAGAAAATGGTCTTCTCCGGCCAACAGCTGGTTCAGTTCCTTCCTCCTCCCAGATGATGAAGAGGGTCAGACGCAGCCTGGCCTCTGGTTCTGCTGCAGACCGCCGCCGAGACGAGAGAGACTCATTTCGACTTGACACCTGCTCCCTCTGACGGCATCATGGAGTGGATGGTTGCAGCTTCCGAGCCAGCAAGCCAAACATTCTGTCTTTCCAGGAAGAAGGTCCAAACGCTGCGGTGCCTCATCCTCGGTCACTGTGTTCTGTTCTCTGGTAGAACTCGCATGACTTGACTTCAAAAGCCAGCGCATGATTTACCCATGATGCAGTCTGTAGGAGTCGGTCCGAATCAGTAGAAACCTTAAAAAAAAAAAAGAAAAAGGTTCGGTTGTAGGGACTCTGGGAATCTGCATATTGACCTCTCTGTTGTGAACCGTCTCTGATGCATCCTGACTCAGATGTGAAAATAAACTGGAGCTGATAATTACAACATTTTTCTGACTTGTATTGCTGCTGCACACAGCAGATTACAGGTCTACTCCAAATCATTTCAAACTCAAACGCTTGCATTTCCTCACGGAAATGATCTGACTTATTTTGTACAAACAGCCTAGTTTGTATAGGCTGCTAGAGATACAGAAATTAACAAAACGTGTGACCTGCATGACACAAGTCACATGTATAACCTGTGCGCAGCACGGCTAATAATCCACACCGTCTGAATCACACATTTGCAAATACGGAGAAGGATCTTTAAAATCTGGGTAAGTGTGCAAAGTTCTGCTTCAGAACATCAACATGTGCAAATAGTTTTAGGCAAGAAAGTTCCATTACACACAAAAGAGCCTAAAGCAAGAAGGTTCTTATTCTTTTACATATCATGTTTCCAATGGTGCAGTGCAATCACTTTAATCCACATGTTCTCCAAAACATAAACCATGCTCGTTTATGCTAAGCCTTTGTGTTTTATGTATCTCGGCCCAGAATGTGACTGCGGCTGTGAGAGAGGGCAGTGAGGCGCAGCAGGGCTCTGGGAGACTCCATCATTTTTACAAGTAGCGGTGAATCACATCTTACGGGATTGGGTTAGGCGAGAAAATATTTTCAGGGACCCAATTTGATTTCCTGTCTTCATTTGGGATGTTGTTGAGGCGTCCTGTTATTATGTCAAACCCCACAGGTACTTCGCACACGGCTCTCCCTAATAAGAGCCTGCTGCTCTCATTAGGAGGCGGCTCGGTGGAAATGAGCGGTCATTAATGTGGCATCCCGGCAGCCTGGTGTCCACTCCGGTGTCACCCCCTCACCGCTGTGTCTGTGTGTGAAACAAACAGGCGGTCCGCGGGAAGATCAGCGCCCCATAAATCCCACGGCTTCCCAAGCCCACTGGGATTGCACCGGGTGAAGGGTTAAAAGGATCTGCTGTCACTCCCTCACATGCTGATGGGAGCAGCAGGGGATGTTTTCATTAGCAAGCCTTTTATCTAACTCCTCAAACACTATTAATGAGGGCCTGTCATGTTGCACAGTATAAATAATGGCAAACAAGGTCTCGCCGGATGGCACGTTCATGCCGACAGCGGCGCAGCTCTTCAAATGAATTGTGTGTAATTCATAAAAATGGCTCGTGTCTTCATGAGCAACCCCGTCACCCACCAGAAGATGTGGAAGTCTGGAAAGAGAAACGGACCACAGCCGTCCTTTAAAGATTTCGGTCGTACACGGTTGGAAGAGAGACGATCTGTTGAGTCGGTGGGTTTTCATAGGGTTGGCACATTTTTTCAGTTTTAGCTTTGGATGAGACAATTTTCAAAACCTGAGCCTCACACACACACACACACACAAAGATTAAAAATGTTGTGTGTAACAGGTTTGGTCGTACAGCAGAACTTCATGATATTAGCTCGGTGTGATGTGAATTTGAATTTTTGTTTGTATTTAAAAAATAATTCGAGTGGTGATCTGAGTCTTTATCATTATGTTTGGGCCAGGGACATCTTTTATGAGACAAAACTAAATATCTGGGATTATTTAGTGCATCACAACCAGAATCTTGAGGTTTTCTGTTGCAGAGTGTCAAAATGGGCGCAGCTGCTGCGCTCCAGACCGTAACACGGAGAATCTCCCAACTGGACCAGAACCGAACCGAATCACACATTATTAACCTATTATAGAGAGCAACTTGCCATGCGCCCCTCCTACTAACCCAGCAACAGGTTAAAAAATAAATAAAACTTTCCTTAAAGCTGATGGCAACTTGTCATATGACAGTGGCTCCCAAAGATTTTCCCTATGGATTACAATAACCCCCCCCAAAAAAAAGAAAAAAAAAACCCAACTGGGCACACACATGGTCCTGAGTGGCCGTCTCAGGTGTTGCACAGCAGCAGCAGTCCTCTGGGTCGCAGAAACAATCAGCATCAATAACGGACCTGACATTGATCCAGTCAGATGCAGTTTGTACGCGGAAAAAAAATCCGACTGAAAGACAGCTGCAAGGAAGGCAAGACGGGTTAAAATGTGGCAGCCTGGACGGGATTCACAAACCAAGTTCACCAACAGAATTAGTGAAAACATCAGCTGCGGTTTGAACAAAGTGAGAGGGGGAGAAAAAAAAAAAAAAAAAACCTTCACCTTGTGGGCCACCTTGAACAAACTGACATAACAATCACGGTTTCAAAGTCTGTCTCAGAGAAAGAATTTCAAAAAGTTTCTTCAACCCAGGCATTGATTTCTTCTATGGAACAGATCTGCCTGGAATATCAAAACCCTCAGTTCTTCTCTGTGCACAAACTTCCTATAAATTGTGCAATGCTTGTTGACACAGTACTACTACCGTAAGAATTTTACTTCTAAAAGATTCAGCCTGCTGTAAATGATTCATAATGAGGGTCTCTCCCTCGGATTCCTTCTCTTGTTCTGAGCCATCGGTGAACAGAACCGGTTGGGTATCGCCAGGACTTCAGCAACACGATCACCAGATCATGAAAGACTGGAGAAGCAAATCAACAGATTAACATCTGGGACTTCCTGGCGTTACAATAAAGTGTTTTTTATTGTTATTAAATGGCCGTTTGGCTTCTAAATTGGTGTTTCTGTGACAACTCTGGTTGTGAACAGGTTGTGTTAATATTGGGTTAAAGAAATAATCTCAAAGTCTTGAAGTCTTGAAATCTCAATTCTGTCTTGATCTGCTTCAGACATTGGATTGGAGTCCTGGTTCAGGTGTTCTGTTTGGGATTTAATGTGAGCCTCACACTTTACTTTTAGTCAGTTGGTCGTCCCTACTTTTATGTCCATACGGTCCAGAGGAAACCCTGGAAACGCTTTGGCTCATCCTGAGGGAATCCTCAGGCAAAAGAAAGTGGAATAACATTCAATTTTATAGATTGTAGGTTTTTTGTTTCTTTTTTGTCTTTGCAGAAAACAACAAGCCGTTTCTCCCTGTAGCGTTACAGTCACATGTTTTGTGGCATTTAGCCAAAATGCCTTGTGCTATAGTTCGATTCCTGCTTTTGGAGCAATCTCCCATCTGCCTTGGTGTTCACACATGCATTCCCTGTTCACTTTACTGAACTAAAGGACGGCCCCGAGTTCGTCTTATAGTCCATGTCAGAGTTTGGTTATCCTGTCCAACCAAACCGGACTTTCAAAGCAAACGAACCGGAGTTCGATTGAAGTGGGTTAAGCAGGGCAGGTGTGAACGCAGACCATCACTAAGTTTTGTCATGCCAATTTAAAAATGCAGCCTGGTTTATCAGCCTGGTGCTGAGCCAGTTGTTCAGAAAGGTTTGCCCAACTCGTTTTGCCCTGGAAGGCCTGGAATCAGTCTGATTAGTAAACTGAAGTCATTTCTCTCTTTCCAGCAAAATCCCAATTCCTATTCGTGATGGAAATGCATTGAATCCTGACATTTTCACACTGAACTGCCGCCGAGGCTGAAATGATCAATGACTTTAGCAGAACGTAGTGTTTTTTGTGTCATACCATCATTTTGTGTCTTTAATTTGAGTTATTTTAGAAACCATTAAATAATTAAAGACATTAAAAGGACTAGCAGTTCCTTCCTTGAACCTCAGAGAACCTTTACTGCTCATGAAGCATCTTCCCCCTTTGCCCTCTCTGGAAAATCAGCCCTGCGTCCAAATAGAGCTGTAGAAACGTGTGAATCCTCAGCTTAAAGAACAAAAGAAGAGGCCAAGTTCAAGTGAGACAAAGAGTCGGCGAGCTTAGAGCCGTCAATCCCCGGCATCTTCAGCGCCTCCGCAGGGCCGCTCTCCTGGGATCAAGAGCAAAGTTAGAAACCAGGCGAAGGAACTTTTCCAGGCCGACGCGGCGGCCCCAGCACGCTCCGCCGCCGACCCGCTCGGCTCCGGGAGCCGGCTTTTAAAGAGAGAGGTTTAGGCAGGGTTGTGTGGGTGGGTAGGTGGGGCGCCGGAGAACTTTCCCTGAACTCTTCCCGGCTTTACGTCTCGTACTTTCATCTCAGGTCACTGTCAGAGGAGGATTTATCCCGTTAAAAGCCGCCTGGAGATGAAACGGGGGGGTAGGAGGGGCGTTGCTGCAGAGCAGAGGGCCCGGCTCTCGGCGCCGCCTGTTCTCCTCCAGACGCGTCAGAGTCGTGTTCTCGTTTGAGCTAAATGTGGGTCGTTTAGTCCTGGTTACAGTAACCCCCTCCGCCTTCACCTGATTAATTAACTTGTGACTAAAAATCCCATAAAACATGAACGTGTGGGGAACAAAATGGACTGAAAAGGAGCACTGTGAACATCTCATTTCATTTTTTATCCTTTTTAATTGAATAAGTAAAATTTAAAAAGGGGGGAGATGGGGTGGGATCGGGAATAATCGACTCTTTTCTGAAAGCAGCCAGTCGTATTAGAGGAAATATATGTCAAGCCGGGCCTTGATGAATATGAAGGCATACCTAGATGACATGTTTGGATCAGTCGGATGAAGACAGATTCAGGAAACAAAGCCACTGACAAAACTGACAAAAGACACATTTGTTGAGTGCTGATGAGGCGCCAGAAAGCTGACAGTCATTGAAATGACTTGCTTTCATGCAAAAAAGGGGAGAAAAAAAAAAAAAAGCCCCTGTTTTCTCTCCTGACAGTCATTTGGCTATTGTCAGTCTTCTTGCGGCATTGTTGCTGCAGGCTCGGTTTAATGATCACAAATTCATCCCAGGCGCCGAGATCATAAAATTGAAGCGGCGAAGCGACACAATGGCTCAACACAAGGCCGTGAAAGGGCCTCCTTTCTTTGTGCTTCTCTCTGCTGGACGCAGGTAACTTTCAGAACACAGATGGCTCACTCCAATCATGGCCCCCGTCCATTTATCTGATTTGTTGTAGTAGATGTAGAGGATTTAATTTGCTGGTCTCTTTTTTCTCTCTCTCTCTTTCTCGCTCTCTTTTTTTGACAGAATTCAGCCAATTTTCGGCTTTACAATAGACTCCGAACTTTGAGTCAGCAGCAGACAAAGAGGAGAGGCAGCTTGGAGGGGAGAGACGATTCCTGCGGACGTTACGTAACGCCAGATGCCTCGGTGCTCATTGTGTCGAAATCTCACTGGGGAGTAATGCAAAGCCGCTCGCGTCTCCGAGAGCGGAGCCTTGTCAGGTTTTCTTCTTGCCGAGCTCGGTGAAGATGTGAATTGCGGCGAAACAACGTTAACAGAGGAGGCGCTAAGCCTGCTGTGTGTTTGTCAGCTAATTGTGTTCTCCTGTGTGAAAATGCATTTCCCACTTCAGTTCAATTCAAGTTCAAAAATACTTCATTTACCCCAAAACGAAACGCGATCGCAACTCATTTCATCGAAGAGTCGGTATGAGCAGAAAGGACCTCCAGTAGCAGTCAGTATTCCAGTGAATCTGAGGAGGCCTCTGACTAAAGACCGTCACAGCATGCTACATGCTAACAGTCAACCCCAGGGCAGCGGAGACGATGTTCCACAGTAACACATGCTGGATGATGCCATCAGTGGTTAGCTAGCTCTGCTAATCCGCCTCATTTGCTTTTGAAGCTCCTCTTTGAATCTCACTGAAGGTTCATGAATCATTGCCTGAGTCTTTAAGATGCTAATTAGATGTTCCCAGTTGTAAAAAGCAATACTTTGTCGCCATTGTTGCGCATCATAAATATTTTTTAAAAAGTAAGAGAGTGACAAATGCGACCAGATATAACCTAAAAGAATATGTTTACTTTGCATTGAGGATTATTGAGGGCAAATTAGCTTTAACTAATCGAGATTAGTTTAAGACTAAATGAAGACTTGTTATGAGTTCAAACCAGCTAGTTCACAACGCAGAGCAGAACTGAAAATAAGACATCGTTTTGATGCAGTAATATTTTATTCCCTTTGCTGAATTAGAAAGGAAAACCTGTCGCAGTGACGGATTCAGACGTAGTTTTGGAACGCCAAGATGGCGTCTTCAGAAATTAATATGTAAGGAGTGAACTCAAAAGTACGCCACACTTTTCAGATATTAATTGCATACACTTTTAAAATGTATCTATTTTTTTTTTTTAATTAACACTGGTGACTGTTTTGCACCAACATGAAGCCCCAATAAAATAGCACAAAATTTGTCATGTGATCAAATGTGAAAATGTTTTACAATTTCACATGTGACTGCATCTTTTAGTGAAGTCTGGACCTAGCAGAAAATAGCCTGTCTGATTGGACCCTCATAACCAGAATTGAGTCTGGTTAAAAAAAAAAAAAAGGAAAAGCATTAATGCATGACTAAAACCACCTTAGATATGTCTAAAATATATCAGCAGATCAAAACCCTGTCATTGAACCTTCATGTCGATGACCTACAGAAGTGATATGAATGATGTTAAACGTCTAACCAACACTGCAGGTTGGTTAGACGTTTACCGGACTTTAAGGTCCGGTTCTGGAGTGTCTGAGAAGTGAGTTCCTCTGACTTGTCTTCTTTATTGTCCGTGTGTAATCCAACCCTGCTCCGGGAGCGAAGTGTTACAGAGCCCAGGGAAAAACACAAAATAGGCGCGATCCATCTTGGTACTAATTAGGGAACGCTCAGCTTTATTGGCACCAGACGGACCGGATAGCGTCTGCTCGGGTCGGCGCACGTGCTCAGGGATCCATTGCACATCAAATTTCCCATAACTGAATATAGCGATGACACCCGGAGGACAGAGAACAAAAACTCATGGCTGCGACGGCGATCCGTCACTGAGAGACCCAGAAAATGGACGGAAAGTCGCTGAGGCTGCAGCACTAACCGCCTCCACTCGTTTAAATATTTATTATCCAGGTTGCTGATTGTGGTGATAATCGTGCGGTGAATTCGTTGTCGTTTTCACCACTGGCCTGAGGAAATCAGTCCACCTGTTATTGAGATACAGAGTGTTGCTTGTGTTGGCCTGCAGGGCGACAGGTGGACAGCAGTGGATGGGAAGATGGTCACAGCTCTGGTTCTGAGCTGCAACCACAGAACCTTTTGACCAAACAGTTCATTTATACGGCCTGTTCGAAGAAAGAAATTGTAATTTCTCAAACGATACATCGCTACTTTTTTAACACGTTTTGAACACTGTGGTAACAACGACGCTGCTAATGCATGGATTAACTCGCAAAGAAAGGGACAAAGAGAACCTGAGGAAGTGTGCAATGAAGTTTATATTTTTATAAACGATATGTATGAAATATAAAAAAAAACAATCAATCCGGAAAATTATGCAGTAGTTATGCCGAGCCAATAGGTGGCACTGTAACACCACCAGAGAACAACACTCACACAAAAAGAAAGGCGCCATGTTTATTTGGGAGAGTGAGACGGAGCGTCGACGTCTTAGTTTTAAAAACATGCATGAACTCAGAATCATAGAAGTGCAGCTGTGAAATGCGTCCGCTCTGCAACCCGGGTTCAGAAATGACAGTTTTCTGGTTTTCCGAAGACGCCGAATCTGCGAGGATGCATATCGTAAATGACAAAAAAAACAAAAAACCTTTCCATACATACATACGGTTGTTTCCAGGTGGATGTAGCTGCAGTGTGCAGGAGAACGATGAAGATGGCGGTCAATAAGTTTTTCTGATTGTTTACCGTATTCAGGCTACATTCACTGCAGCGCAAACACAACAACATATTCAGATTCAGATTGTCACATACTGGTCGAATATATTTGAGAATACGAACGGCCACCGAAACAAAGGCGGGTCTCACCAAAAATCAGAAGTGAGCATTAAAGCCCTGCAGTGTGAACGCAGCCTTTGCATTTTGTCAAGCAGTCGTGTTGCAAACGCTGTTTAGAAAGAACAGGCATTTCTTTAAACACCTCATGCTGTGTAGTCTGGACATTTAGGTATAAAGGTACCACATAAAAAACATACATATGTAAGAAAGAGCTTCATTTCTCACATAATCAAACCATGTTTACTCCTCATTCAACCAGCTTTACGCGTTTAAAAATCTCCACTACGTCATTTGAATGTGATTTATTTTTTTTCATGCCATCATTTATTGTTACTTTATTTGTTACTTTATTGTTACTAAGTGAAATATCCATTCTGCTGTGTCTGAGGGAACACTTTATTTAACAGCCAACAGTGCTGAGGGTAACAAACACAATCAATCCCATGGGAGGAGCTGTGGATGTGTTGCTGCTTAGTGGATGGACGACATTGGATTATTTAAAGAGAGGCTCTCGCTCGCTCCCCGCAGCCCTTAGCGCCACTTAACTCCAGCAGATTCACAGCGTCCCTTAAACGAACGCGTGATTCACGACGTCTTCCCACGGACAGATCTCCCAGAACTACACAGAATGTACATGTCTGGACTAGAACAGCGGGTTGTAGTGGGAGACCCAAATGAGATATTATTTAAAAATAAAAATAAAAAAAAGTCATATCTTCGTCATAAAGGGAGCCACTAGCCGTCATTTGGACCTCGGCTCACGGTTTTACAGGCGCTGGGCCAGACGCTCTTAAAACTTTCAACAAGTCTTAACATTGCAGAGTGGATCTGATTTGGCTTCTTAACAGAGTCGGACGTTTTAAAGTGACAAGATTTCAAATTAGTGACGTGGCGTATTGAGTTGTGATGTGTGGTTCTGGTTTTACAGTTCATATTTCACCAGCAGTAAATAACTATTTATCTTGGACTAGGACGTTGTGTTTTGGATGCATGTTTTCATGATGGAGGAACCTGAACAATAAACAACGGGACCATATTTAAACAACTCCATTCTCAAAAAAATTGCATTTCGTGAACAATTAAGCCATCTCATCTACATCATACGATTATTTACAGGAGACATTATGATGAAGTAGACAGAACAACGATGGACGGAGGCTGTGCGCCTCCAGCTGTCGTCCTGTAAAGGTTTTCCAGGCAGAGCGGAAACTTCAATCTCAGATGCCTTCCACATTTCCAGGGAGTGGATTCGGCCGAGCGGGAGGAATCGCACTTTAAAGCTCCGCTTACTTTCCAGAGAATCAAATTGAAGTAAAAGGCAGGCGATTCTTTCCTTCCTCGTCTTCCTTTTGTCTTATTAACGCCGTCCTTACGAGAGCACATCAAAGCCGTATCCTCGCCTTACAACATGCTGCAGTTTCATAATCCAAAGAGACTTTTGTAATTACACAGTCCACCAGGGGAATGAAGCTCATCGATTCTCTGGGAAGAGAAATTTCATTATGCAGACCCGCTGTAAACCACTGACGCTATCAGCATCTTCACTTCTTTCATTTAATCATTTTACACAACAAAAGAACCGCATTGAACATATTCTTACAGAACTTTACAGGTGGGAGTAAAGCAGGGTGATGCGGCCTGCCAGGCGCGACGTTTCATCTGATCGCATCATTTTCTTTTTCTCTCTATTTTTCCCCTCTGCCAGCAGCACACAGACGACTCTGTGACATTTCCGCGTGTGCTTGAAATATATACCTAATGAATGTTGCCATTTCTTTTTCTTTTTTTTTCACACAGATGCGCCTCGCTTCCAGCAATAGCAAACCCTCTGATGCAATCATCAAGCCATCGAACGGCAAACGAAACGCTCTCTCCAGATGAAGTGCTTGAGCGTTTACTGCGGGAATAATCAAAACTGCTGGAAGTTCTGCAGCGTTCGCTCTGATTCTACAGGAAAGACCGACACCTTCAGCGGCCCAACGAACAGCTGCTCACGTTTTAAAACGCTAAATACGACTGAGGATCTTTGGCAAGATTATGTACATAAATATCCATCAATGTCCAAATTACCCAAAGAGGAAATTCAGAGAAGCTGTGTATGGAGTGAGTGCCGTGATACACTCTTATTTTTATTTCAGTTATTGCGATAAACATTAAGATTGTTATGAGACCAAAGTCAAACCGAAGACTTTTGTCATCCAGTTTTTGGTGATCTGTTCCTCACATGCAAAAATAAAAACCTGAAACGAGTCAATAAAATAAACTCTCCATTATGCTGATCTTAACTCTGAGGCAAAACAAATGAAACTTCACTCACCACATTGAGCCTGTTGAATGATCATGGGCTTGAGCGTCGTCGGGGCTTGAGCGTCGTCGGGGCTTGAGCGTCGTCGGGGCTTGAGCGTCGTCGGGGCTTGAGCGTCGTCGGGGCTTGAGCGTCGTCGGGGCTTGAGCGTCGTCGGGGCCTGGTTGTTGCGGCGATGTGTGCGGCTCTCTGTTCTTCGACGATGTGAAATCCGCTTGCGTTTCTTGCTCTGACTGGCGGCTGATCCTCCGGATCCCGCCGGCCACATCTGGCATTGCTTTGGTGCGGAGAGCAGAGCTTCCTCAAACGCAGTTTGGTGCAATAAAAACAAACCCTCTTCTAAAAGAGAGCGGTGAGCGCCTCCGACGTCGACCTCCATCTGACCGCAGCCCGTCTCCGCCGTCCCGCTGCTTTTCGGAGGACGGGTTTGTTACGCAGACAGTGAAAAGACAAAAGCTTTTAGCTACACGACCATTGTTTATTACTAATGTCATCACTTACACAGACTAAAGAAGTGTCAGCGATAGTCACTTGAAAGTCATTAGCAAATCATACTTGAGTCACTAGTTAGAAAGAGTTTGGGAAACACTCTCATCATCCAAATGTTTGTCATTTACATTCATCTCACCAAAGAAACTGAATTTTAATGCAGCAATGCAGTTTGAGGGAAGGCATGGAAACTTAAAGAAGAAATAGATTGTAAATGGATTTAATTCCCTTTGATTCTATGTTTGATCTGTTCCTTGAGTCTTTGAGTCCACTGAGTGTCTGGTTGAGTATTGCATGTCATGGATGGATAATCGTTTTATTTCTTTGAAAATCATACTAACTGTTTGCTCCCCCAAATCTCCTAACTGCAATTTTGTCAGAGAAGAAAGCCGCCGTCGGGCGATGACTGTGTTCGTTGGAGTGACACGCCGATCCATCAGTCAACCCAACGATAACGGCGGCTGCCGCGAGACCGCCAGCTTGTGATGGTGGCGCTACTCAAGACGATGGACGCGTCGGCGAAATCCGCTGCAGTTTTCCACTACAGGCGGCACGATGTCAGAGAACTGGTCCTGCCATCCACAAAAAGGCAGAGCGGGGACGATCGGCACGCCTCACGGTGACGTCCATCGAGTTCATGAGGATTCATTCAGAAGTCTTAAAAGATTATCTCTAGTCCAGAATAAAGGATGTCTCTATTTACAGCAAAGTCCTTCGTATCAGTCTTTGACTCCATTTTATGATCCGCCAGACAATGATGGGGCGTTCACCTGCAGCCGGAGAAAACAGAGATCAACTCAGAACCATGGAAACGATACCGACGTCGAGTCATCATGAGCTGCGTTTAGTTCTATGAAACTTATTTCCAATTCTGCCACAGCAGTCGTCAGATGTGGGCGTCTTTCATTCAGGTGTTGGAGGAACAATCAAAGGCTGAGTTTGTCGTTGCAGCGTGTTGAATCCGTTCACATGTGATTTTTAATTGCATTTCCTTTCAACAGAACTGGGTTTAGTCGGATCTGCAGTTTTAACTGCGGCGAAAAAATCATTCCACAAAGCGTTGGACTCAGAGAGGCTGAAAACAAATACCTGCCACACTTTTCAGAAGCTTATTTGGAAAAAAAACATTCAAAAACATCCCGTTTCTATTATACAAGTGTACACCACTTGATTGTTGGTCCATCACATAAAATCCACTTATATTTCATAGTTGTACTGCGAACAACTAGAAGTCTGAGGAAGACGAGAATCGCTGGTCGACCTATTACAAAATCTCTAGATGTCTTGCATAACAATAAAATACAACTCCTATTTCAGAAAGTGACTTGAAAAGAAAATGAGCGTTCCTGCCCGGTAATGTGCGCACCTATTAGATCCGGGTTGCATTAACATCTCCGACCCTTCGCTCGCGGTTCGGCGCTGTCAGATACTCGGGAAGACCTCCGTTCTCCTTGAGATTAAATTACCTGTCATGAAGCTCGGTGGCTGACTGGCAGCTCCTCTGCTCCTATAAAAGTACGTTCTGGAAAAGACTCGGTGAAGAGCACGACGTAACAACCTTCATAACAGCGTCCGCCGTCTGGTCCAGGCGGCTGTCAGAGGACGGCTGGTTTTGACGGGAAGCCGTCGCCGGACTCGCGAGGCGATTTTTATTTGATGGTGAGCTTTTGATAGGGAACAGACAACTGTGACAACCCGGTTAGATTCGTTCTCAAATGGGTTGTTTGACCAAGGCTGAGTGTATAATGTCATTTAAATCACCTCCAATTAGGAGGTAGGGGGAGAAAAACAGGCAAAGAGCCATCAGGCCGTCGCACTTCGAGGAAAACCAGGGTGATGCAGTTTCCACAAAACAGGTACGGCTGCAATAAATTCTCCCCTTCACCGAGTCATTTACATTCTGAGCTGCCATGGTGATTAATGTGGTACTAATTTGAGAATAATTTCGGGTTGGAAAGACAAAGAGCTAAGCCGCTTCTTGTCAGAAGCCAGAACGTCTCCGGAGATCAATCCATAGCCCGTCTCACTTCCAGGAGGAGGGGGGTTGAAAAAAAAAAAAAAAATCGTTAATGGCGTTCTGAGTAAGTGTCTGAAACAAAGCTAAAAATACAGGAAGGGAAAAACCAAGTCCTCCCGAGGTGTTAGGTTTGTTTAATTGGTGGATGACAAGTGCTAATTTAACCGGCAAAGCATTCGTTTCCATTCGGGCCCTGAAGTGAGCGCGGCTGAGAGATTTAACACAGCAGGTGCAGGGCTTGTGTTTCTGTAATTCAGCTGTGTAATTGGCACGCCGCCGCGTCCGTCTCAGCAATATGCTTTGTGTTAGAGCTGCTATGACTGGGCTTTTCATCATATGGCAGGAATTCACCCATGAAATCAGCACAAGCACACCGGAGAGAGAGCGCAGAGCCAACGCTGGGCTTCTGCTGATGTTTTAGGATTCGGACCAACTCTTAGTAAGATTTGAAATCAATTTGCTAAGATTAAAACAAAAAAAAATTATAAAAAATATAAAAAATGCATTTACAATTTTTAAGTGTAAACACAAATCGGTTGTGCAAAACTTACATTGCTGAACGTTACAACTAGACTCCAAATTATAGAGGTGTTCAATACTTGGTGGACCAACAGAAAACAGTATTTATTACATATTAATTTCACACAGAAGCAGTAAACGTGTCTTCTTGGCTACTAACAACAGATTTTAGATGCGGTTGGATCCCACGGTTTCTTTGTCGGATACATTGTAGATTTTGCCAAACACTTCAGTTATTCTCGTCATGATATCTCAGAACAAACCAGTAGGTAATCCTTTTTATAGGATATATAACTGACAGAAATAAACAAAAGGCTTCTAAGGAAATGTAATGTTTCAATTCTTGACTGTGTGATGTCTTCTGTAACTTTGCATTTTTGTGTTTTGACGACCTAAAGCTCTTTGAACTGCCCTGTTGCTGAAATGTGCTCTACAAACAAACTCGACTTGAGTATTTTTAATACTGCATTTGCCTGTGTGTGCGCTTTCTTTCCTCCCTTTCATCCCTCAAGTACTAAGCAATACCGACAGCGCAGGTTAAATTTGTCACCTTTGTGGATTTCTGTATTTATCCGTGGAAAAGAAACTCTTCAATCTGTCACCTCTTGCTTCCATTTGAGGCTTCAAACGCAGAGAAATTCCCATCACGTCTGAAACCCGCGCTGCGCCCCAGGCTTTCTAATAGCTGGTCTCTGCTTTGCCAAACACGTTGAAATCGCTGAGTTTTTCCAATGGTGTGTGATTGATACAGACTCATGAGGACGAGTGTAGCTGGGGGGACCCGGCTCTATGTTGTCTTGATTTTTTTTTTTCTCCCCCCCCCCCACTTTTTCGTTTTTATTATTACTTTCCAGAAGAGGTGATGAACAAAGTGTGACCCCCCCTGCCGTTTGGAAATTTGAGCGAGAGGAGCGCCGTCTCTCTAACAGAGTTCAAAGGTGTGTGACTTAGATGTTGGAGGTGATGATGGAGCTTTGAACGGGTCGCTGTGGTGTGTTTGGATCGTGCAGCTCCTCTGCTCCCTGATCGCTCGTGAAGCTCCGCTGTTGGGAATTGTGCCTGAATCATAGAGTCTGACAACAGCGGATCAGAAGTGGCATGGTGGGAATTTCCCTGTTTTTTTTAACATGGAGATTCCCAGGTCTACAGGGAATCTGAACAAGGAACATCTTAAGCATGATAAATATAAGGTATATCAAATATTATAGTAAAAACCAGAACAATGAGAAGAGATGGAAGAAATTCTACCTGGGCCTTGATAGTGGAGCGTCTGACGTTACCAAAGCTGGTCTCTGTCCGCAGAAATCTTTCCAGAGATCCGAATAAAATAATAATAAAAGAAACACAAAAGACATGGTTAGTGTTAAAAATAGCCTTGAAAGATTTGATAATAATAGAAATGTGTTCCAGGGCATCTGTGGATGTTCTCCAAACCCTGATGACTAAAAGAAAACAATTCCACATATATATATATAATTGTATTTATATATATATATTTATATATATTCTGAGGTTCGGACCGATCCCAGAATCAATAGCCCAAGGCTCCAGGCTCCCGGCTCCAGGCAGGTGTGGTGCAGGCGCTTTAAATAATTAACTACATGGAGGGAGGCAGAACTGAAGTCTATGGGTAGTCATAACACAGTGAAGGATACAGGCATCGTGTTACAATGTTAAAAGCAAGTAACTGGAGTGAGTAATTGGCCAGTTTGGGTGCTGAGAGTGGCCTGAAAGTGCTAAGGAGACATGGCAGCGCATTGATTATTGGACCCCAGGGGTCCGAGCACCGGCTGCAAACACTGGTCTTTAGTTAAAGGCAGAGGCGACAGGAACAGAAGTCACAGCCTGCTGACCTTGACGAGTGGAGGTCTGCACGCTGGATTCAACACTTCTGATTCTGGCATCAATAAAGAGATAAAAACAGATTTTTTTCCCCTCTCTCTCTCTGTCTCTCTCTGCTCACCTTGGTGGTTTTAATCTTGTTCCCTGTAGCGCAGCTCCAGCCCTTCAGATCAGGAAGAACTTTGCATTCCTCCCCGTCAAGGCACGGATGCATCTGGCACCACCACTTCTGCTCCACTATGGAGGCTGGACACGACGCAGAAAGCACGAAAAAAAAAAAAAAACAAACATCCTGTCATTTCAATAACTCAAACCAACGTGAAGGAAATCTGGTCGTGTGTTTCATTTCCGTTCCACCAGTCCGCTGAAAGAGCAGGTGGTTAATTTGGGTAATAAATCCTGTGAATTACATCATGTACGCATACAACACATTTTGATGCATTTTTCATCAAATGTCTTAAAATATGCAAAAGCAAATTGTGTAAAAGACATTTAGATGGAGACATAAACTGTGTCCTGATGTTACGTCGCAACAAAGAGGGAGGAAAAAAAACCAAAAGGGGAAAAAATAAGGAAGAAAAAATTAAGTCGAGCACAGGAAGGGATATGTTCCTTTCCATGTGGAGAAATAAGTGATGTGCAGGAGACCACAAGAAACATTGTGTCATAAAAGAAAAGAAAAATAAATATCCTTAATGGATTGATTGCCTGCAAATCACCAGCAACTCAAAGAAGTTGAGCTTCAAAACCTTTTACTTTGTTACAATAGTAATCAGAAGTCCAACACTGACACCATCACATACAGCAAGACGAAGTCATTACTAATTACAATCTCTGTAATCAGTGTTTTATCTGAATTTGAAAAAGAGGAGAAAGTTTCTCACTGCCTCAAACGACACAACAGGAAAGTCAAAGTCAAGCTGTTGAATGCGACCCTGGAAACGGAGCTACTTCCCAGTTCAGTTTTGCTTTTGATGCTTTTAACCATTGTGAGGAACACGCCGTCTGAAACCATGATAATGCTCTTTATTTCACGAGCCGGATCATCTGGAGGTGGTGGGCGTTTCGAGTCGCCGTCTTGTCATTTCGCGTGTTTCAAACGCATCTCCGCGCGACGCCAGGCGCCTTAAAGGTGGAATCTCTTCAGATCATCAAAGAAGCTGCCATCAAGCCGCGTCACGGTCTGACAGCCTTCTTAGGTAAGTGATGTAAGACTTGCTTTTTCTCTGGTAACACATCTATTTTGAATATGCAAACAAGCCTCAGCCTCGATATGATGTGTCAGGGTAGGGAAGTGATCGCTGATGCATCTGCAGTCGGAACAAACAGCGCAGAGCAGATGCACTGCAGTGAACAATCTGGCATGTTACAGGGGTCATTATCCGTGTTTGACAGGCCCCTCCAGCAGCGTTTATGCTTTTCATAATGAAGACGGTTTTTCTATATATGTGATCCAAACACAATGCGTCCCCCGCAATGGTAAACGGCGAAGAATGAAGACTTTATGACGGGAGGAGATCAATTTGTGGAACGCAAACGTGTAAAAAAACGAAGCTGCCGGGTCAACTCCAGGCAGACGGAGTTGCTACTGAATAAAAGCCACAAAGGTTTTTAACAGTAAAATGAAATGGGAGTATTGATGATCAAACAAAGTGGAGGCAGTACATTACACTGAGAGCTAACAGGGCTTTGAAACACGACGACGGCTCAGACTGGACACAAAACCCGATTCGAACCTTTCAGTTGTCCCTCAGCTCATGTTTTTATTTTATGTCAGCTTTAAACTCGTGAGCTTTGAAAAAAACAAACAAAAACAAACTACTAACTGCTTATGTAAGGTGTTAGAGATACGTTTAATTTAAATCAAAAAATATTTCAGCGCGCGTGCCAGAGGGGGTTTGTGTTGAAAACGTGCAGATCTGCCAAGAAGAAGAAGAAGAAAACGACTGCAGCCAATTCAGAGGCCAAAAACAGCAGAGAGCCTAAAAGCACGAAACTGGAAACCAAACCTGAAAGCTCTGACTAATGATCAACATGTGGGCTTCTGAACAGTCTTACCACAAGCTTTACTAATATAACCCTCACATATTGAAGCCCGTAGAGCATTTTAGAGCCATTTTTAGCCTGCTGGCCTGCTGCTTACACACTTGCGCATGTACTTTGGAGCGACGCTGTTTGCAGGTGGAAGTTAGAGTAGGAAGACGTATAAATCACTGAAAACACTTATTTTCAATGCCATGAGGACAGATTTGAAAAAGCCTGTATTCCTCTACAGAGTGAAGGGGAACAAAACTTAACATGACCATCACTTGGAAAAACAAAGTACGCTCTACAAGTCTAAATTATGGGGTGTATGAGGTTTTTTTCTCACGTCTCCACTTTTTTTTGTTTGTTTTTCCTCTCCCCTTGTCAGCCTTTTCATTTGCTCCATCCCTAAAATTCCCCGACACGAGTTGTCTTAGAAGTCTGGAGGTCCATTTATCTTCATATGAAGAGGAGCTTGTCTCGCACAAAGAGGAGCTGAAGGTAATCCCTGGTCGTAGAGGAAAGAATAATTAAAAGGTTAAGTGCTTATCATTTTTCCTCTCCCTGAGATCAACGGAGGGGCTTTAAACTGAGACTGGTGGCTCACAGCTCTAATTTGCAGAAAATGTCAATACCAAAATGTCAGGGAATAGGTCAAACCCGAGCGATCCGGAGCTTCGCCAGAAAGCAACGCTTTTCAGACCAAAGTGAAGCTGCCACCTTGGCACAGACTGGGAGTCTGGCATATTAGCATGCTAAGAGATCCTCTGGGTCACTGACTCACTCAGGCCTAATAAAGCCTTCAGGACTTCCTTTCTATAGCTTCTGGATTCAACTGGAGCATTACTTTGTGTCGTCTTACTCATTTGAATTGATCGAGCTAGAAAAAGAAAAAAAGACACTAAAAACAAGAGGAAATTGTGATTACAGAAAAATGCCTTTACTGGGTGTTTTCACACCTGATAGTTCAGTAGACTCAGTTTGACTTTTTCTATCACTGCATTGTGTCAAATTAACCAAACCCTCGAAAAACCTGTTTACACCTTCACCTGTGGGGGGCGCTGCTCTGAGAGTCACTTGAGAAAACGAAACAAAAACCCTTGAAGACACTGAGCAGTTTCTTTCTTCATGAAACAGCAACAGCAGAGTGGGGACAGAGTTCAGCCGTTGCAGGATTTGTCTTTTCGTCTTTGGCAACGGACCATGGACAATTTCTTTCGCAAACACAAGACTTGCATGTTTGTTTTTTGTTGCATTTACCCAGAATGCCCTGCACTACAGTTTGCTTCTGCTGAGCGTTCACATATGTGTTTGAACTACATCAGCGTTCACATCAACGGAACCGAGATTTAGTTTTGCAGGTCGTATTTTTGGTTCACATCCAAGTTTGATTGCGCATTCACACCTCCCCAAACGAACCAGACTTACTACAATACAACAGAATCCTCCAATTTATATATTTATATATATATTTTTTTTATTTTTTTTTTTCAGTCTTAAATTTCATTCAAGGTGGCATTAAAAAGTCTTACATTTGACTTCCTGAAATCTGCAGATACCTTATTTACTTGTAACATTATGCAACAATGATATAGGAATATTAAGAAGGAAAAAATGAGAAACAAGTGAAGCTCGTGAGCGAATCAAGAATTTGAACTCTTCTCTCACATCCGCTTATGGATTTCATAACCTCGGTTATTTTAAGCTTCGTATTTCTCCCCTTTTTCAAGCTGCAGATAGACATGCTGAGGTGTGACCTGGAAGCTCATTTGCATCACTTTCTATCTTCATACATTAACAGGTGTAAATGATCCGATCCGTCTCGTGTGAGTTGGCTCTCGGTGTGGTTCCTCTAATGGTAACAGTAACAGTTTTAATGTATAAATGAATTAGAAAAAAAAAAAAAAAAAGGTGACACGAGAACACGTTCCGCTCCAACAGCCTTTCAGAACCTCTCCAACTTTTCAACCTGAGTGTTGAGGAAGCGGTGACGAGATCAGCAAGTCGATTCCTCAAACAAGCATCAGCAAAAAAAATAAATAAAATCAACAGAAGAATTCTATCTATATCTATAGAATAGACGATTCCTGATGAATAATTGAATGAGTGGACCGTACCATCGACGCAGGACGGGGCGGCTCTGGTGGTACCGGCCACTTGGCCCGGAAAGCAGGAGCACTTCACTGTTTGCGACCGCTCCTCGATTTTGTTCTTGTTGCAGCAGCGGTGCAGCGCCACCACCTCACAGGTCCCCGTGCGGACATGGTGCGCAGCTGTGGGGGAGAGAGAAAAATGGAAAGGCGCAGGAATTACCCTCAACATGCACAGCACCGGCCTTTGACTAGGCCTGAAACGGATGGCTCTCTTTGGTCTTCAGTACATTATTTTTGTCACTAAACACAGGAAAGGCAATCAGTAAATTACCTTTAAAGTGCATGTAATATCTGTTCTCTGTGAATATGCACATATGTATCCATAACCCATGAACTTTCACACATTCTGTCATGATTAATGGAGACATAATCTTGTACTTACATTTACATATTTCTTTACTTCCATTTCAGTTTCTACTGCTTTCAAAAAAAAAAATGTTTAGTCATTTTTTGGCATGAGTTTATGTCTAGAAAATGAGCCATTTCAAAAACCTCCGGAATGCAATGAGATGAATCAGCAGGCACTACCCATAACCCAGCAACACCAGCGCCTCCCAGCCTGTCGCCTAGCAACACAAACTGAGCTCCAGCATGTTTAGTCAGCTGGTTTCACCGCTGTATGCGCTGAATAATGACTCCTGGAAAAGACCAGAGTTTTGTTGCCGACTTACCATCCAGAAACCACTTGCTGCATTCTTGTTGGTTGTATAGGACGCCCCACTTCTGCTTTTCATAGACATATGGCTACGCAATTACGCATTTGGGGGCGTGGCCAGCAGCAGATTTAGAGTGACAAAAGGAACTAAAACAAATGATTCTGAAAGGAGTTCAACGCAGGCACAACTAATATCACATTATCTAAGAAGGATTTTATGCAAATAATAATAATAATAAACATATTTCGTAAAGGCTGCACAGTGGCGCAGTGGGTAGTGCTGTTGCCTTGCAGCAAGAAGGTCCTGATTGCAAACCCCTGAAGTAATAAAGATTTCAGGATTTGAAAAAGTATGATACAATAAATGTGACATTATTTAAATAGTTCCTCAGAGGAATGAAGTATTTCTTTTAAACAAAAAAAAAAAACCCTTCAGTCTGTGAGGAGGGAAGTGCAGCTCTGCAGCGTTTGGAGCCGGTCTCCAGATCACGCTCCATTGTCTGAATTATTTAGAGGATGAGCTTTCCCATCCTGTTTTAATTGCATGTGACATTTTCATGAGGTGTCTGTTTTTTCGCTGCAGAGGGACTGTCTGCTGCTGGGGTAAACAGAGAGTGTGGAAATGACAGCATGAAAACCGTTGCTTAATTGTTCACACTGTAAGATCTCAGCGGATCCCATTTAATCAGCTGCAGGTTTGTGGACTGAAGGATGGAAACGGTTTGATTGAGGATTTAATGGAACGAGATTCACAAAATAACGTGACAAACTATTCAGTAGCTTTTTGGATTAAAGCTGACTCAGCTCATCTTTCCTTCACTTTCTCCAAACCGGGCTGTCCGGTGAGATTTAAACTTATTTGCACTTTTACAAATTTCAGTGGCCGATGTTGATGAAGCAGAAGAAAAACGACCCACGGTCTATAATTGATACAGTTGAATCAGTTCGATGAATAAAACTCAGCTGATATTAAAGAGCGATATTATTGTTCGTTCATTTTGTACGGGGGGAGATTGGTCATGTGTTGTGACAGTGATGCAGCAAAGCATTGTGGGAAGTTTAGCTGGAGCTAGAGAAGAGGCGGTGAAGCCAGTGGTGTGGTCGAGGTTTTTGAAGGTAGTGAAAGAACAGTGAAAAAATATATGTATGTAATACGCAAGATATTGGTAAATATGAACTGTGACTTGTCTAAATTTGCTTTTGGCTCGTAATAACCGGATCACTGACAAACATATTTGATGTGTATTGATCATTTTAACGGTTTTCCCAACTGTTCACTAGATGATGTGTTTGTCATATTCTTTTTTACGTCTTCATGATGAAAGCACTTTGAGCTGCCATGACAACAGCAATATCAACATCAGGCATATTGAAGATATCAGGCCAAATTTTCACATCAGCTTTTTCTTGTCCTTTTTGGTGACATATGACAAGTTTGCTCAAAATTCACGTTTCAGTTGGAGCCACACATGAGCAGTGGCTTCACTTCTGCTCTCTGTTCTCTGATTGTGTTGGTTTTATTTAGTGGATCGAAATAAAAGGTGGCTGAATTCAAAAACGTACAAAAAAATAAAGATAAGCATGGACTCATTTCAATCCACTTCAGAATTAGACTCTCAAAATCCTAATAAATACTCTGGAGTTAGTGAAAGGCCTTGTGTTTAACTGCTGTCCGCCTCAAAGAAACAAGAGGGAAAAGACGCCGGGAAGCTACAGATCCAGTGTTAAAAGCGAAGGAGCCGGAATAGATGTGCTGCTCTGACTGTACAGTTGATAACCTGCCTCCTCTTACAATCCCACCTGTTTCTCTCGGAGCATTAAAAACGACGCAGGTAGTCCAGCTGAATTAGTGGGAGCCTTACTCATGCGCCGGCTGCCAAACACGGAGCGATATGAAAGACAAACACGCGGCGTGCCGAACCGCCGCAGATGCTTGAAAGGGAATTTCTGCCAGCAGTTTCACGCTGAGAGGCTGTGGTGTTTTGACTAGATTTGGAGTTCCACTTGGATGCCTGCCCAGATTCCCCCCCGCAGCAGCAAAAAACACGCAGGGAAAGTGCTTCACGGAGGAATCTCTGCGTTCTGGTCCTAAACCCGCTGAGAGGAGGCCTCGCGCTGCCGGTCGCTCCTTCTCTCGTCTCTTTTTCTCCATTCTTGTAGGACGGCAGCGTGGAATTTAAATAGCAGGACTCCGCGTCCTGGTGGCTAAACGTCCAGCTGTTCCCAGCTGGGGCCTGAATCCCATCCATCCATCCATCCATCCATCCATCCATCCATCCATCCATCCATCCATCGATCCATCCATCCATCCATCCATCCATCCATCCATCCTCTCTCCTGGTGTTTACTGCTGCTGTCATGCTCACCGTCTCCCAGCGAAGGCAAACAGAAAAGGCAGCCATGCATGGAAACTTTCAGACGCGTTTCCAGGAGAAAGACTGGGGGAAGTTATTAATACTTGATGTTTGAAATGGTGGAAAGTTTGACATTTACTGTACTTTGAACCGACGTGGAGATGTTTTATTGAGGAAGTCGTAACGGCGGTGTTTACAGGAGACACGAGGATCGGGTTGTGTGCCGGTAAACTGGGATTACAGAATGTTCAGAGAATCATTTCTGGTATTTATAGGAACGCCTTTCAATCCATTTTGAATCCCAATAAAAAATGGATCGTAATCTCTAATAACTATTCTTTGCTTTTGTCCACTGCAGTTCCTCAGTAGTTTGCTTTGAAGGCAGCAGTTCAGATGCTTTTTGTCGCATGAGTCCCACTTAGAAGACCAGAGAGTGTCTCATTGTAAACTGCATTTATAAATATGTCATACATTAAAGTAGCAGTACCAGATGTTCTACTTGGTTCTAATAATTACTAAAAAAAAAAAAAAAGAAAGAAAGAAAGGATATAGATTGTATTAATAATATCTGTGTTTTTATTTTATGTCAATATTAATATCACCACACATAATTTGAACCTCAATGCAGTGAATTTTGTTGAATGTAGAAGCTAATTTATTATTAAATTTATTATCAATACATGTTCCTGGAGCTCCTTATAAATACGTTGTGCAAGTTTTTTTCCCCTTTTTTTTAACATTGATTTTTACAGTCAAACATATTTTCTACCATATCATATTTTATATGTTGCATGTTGAAGCTGTCTATGTATCCTCCAGGGATGAACGAGGTGAGAATTCAAGTCATCAATACGTTATAAGGTTAAAGGTAACATGTATCGCTCCCTGAGGGACACCTGATACTATAGTATTAGAGCTGTAACTTTAATGTGTTAATTTTGATTAATCAATTACATGTTTCAACTTTTTTTTAACGCAATTAAGAAATAGAAAGTGAGAGACTGAAATGAAGAAATCTTGTGTTTTTATGGCCCTGATCCTCTTCGGTTTGAAAATATGTTCCGTTTCCAGAAACAGAAACTGTGAGACCCTTTTGTCGAAGCAACCAGTGTTTTTTTTTTTTTTTAAATTTTCCATCTGTGCCACTAAATCAGCTTTCAGCTAAAAAGAACGGTTCCTTCTCCTCTCCTGGTGCGGAGCTGAAAAGATTCTACTCAAGAAGCGTTTATACATCGCTCTCTGGAGAGGCTGGCAAAGCAGAACGCACACTTTGTCTTATTCATGAAGCTGTTGGGAATGATAATGTGATCATTGCATAAGTTCGTATGCAGCACCGGGTGCAACTTCCACCTTCCACCTTCCATGTGGGGGGAATTTTCCCAACACTGATTTGAGATTGTGAAAAGCCTGAAAAGTGGAGTACAGGCGACGTATGGCAGAGTTTTTCTTCCTTATTTTTCAAACAGGTGCTTCTTTTTTTTTTTTTACATAACTCATTTTTACTGCAAAGTGCAGAAGATGGAAGGCGCAGAGGAAGTAATGATCTCTGGAGCGGGCAGCATCAGCTATAAGTCAGAACATGAAAGTTCTACATCATTGTAACGTTAACAGCAGTATGCAAAGCACCGCAGGTGATATACTGCAAAGTGAACGGGAGACTTCCCGCGCGGCGCCCCAGACCCACTAATACCTGAAAATAAAGAGCAAGAGCTGTCAAACATATTTCACTCCTCGCAGGTTCAAGGCCGCCCTGTACAAAGTGTGTGCTTTGATTTTTTGCTAAGTGATTCGCCGTCATGGAGGCTGAAAATCAAGGCTGGAAAGAGTCTGCGGGGATCGGCCCGCCGCGGCTCCAAGGTCACAATTTAAACTCTTTCCTCCCACTTGGCCGGCTGAACGTAAAGTATGAAAAATTCTGTTCGGAAAGGGAAATTCCACATCAGACGTGGCCTTGCTAGTTTTATATATAAAAAAGAAAAGATTTTCCAATTATAAAGAGGGTTTGTTTGCTGCTTTTTATGAGATTTTGTTGGAGTCACGTTTACTGGCCCTGCTGAGGCTGAAGGAGCCTCAAAACTAATGTCTGTTTTATCACAGCAGCTTAATCTCACACTAAAAAATACTTTCGTTTTTGTCTTAACTAAAAATGTATCCAACAGGGAAATGTAATCTGGTCAAAAAATAGCAAAATATTTATCTATATATACTGGTGGAATTTAATACATATTAGAGAAAATGACCATGTTTTTCAATTTAACATGGTTTCTTTTTAAGAGCATCCAGGAAATTTGCTTCCTAATTCCATAAGATATGCAAAGACATAATAGAAAAGCCTTTCTTTAGCTGATCTTCAAAATAGGAAAGATAGGAGAACATGCCATAGACACACAGCAAGAAGGTATTTCAGGCTGGGTGTGTCTGTGTCTTTTATGCTTTTGAGACGTTAAATAAGTATTGTTTATTAGTATGTTTGTTTGTTTTTTATATGCAGCAGTTCCAGGCTGGAACCTTTGTGTTCACATGTTCCTCATTCGCCCATAAATCTGAGGCACCAGCCATGGGGCTCATTTCTGCTTCATAAAATAATAACAAGAGATGCTGGAAAATACTTTTAACTAACCGGAATGTTTATATGTAAAACATAAAATACAAGAATTAACTGCATTAGAACTTTTAGCGCATTAAAGTCTGTGTAATACTAGTTCTGGCAAATTTCTAATACTTAAAACATGAAAGGAAAATTAAAGCAATCTTCCAATTTTTTGCTCGAAAATTTAAAGTTTCTATTTTATCATTTTGATTTCATTACTGATTTTTGATATTGAATGAATAAATAAATTGCCAAAGCAAGCTTCACTGTGTCTAATTTGAAAAAGTGTGTCTCTCGGTAGTAACACTTTTTTTGTTTGTTTGTTTGTTTTGTTTGTTTTTGTTTTTTTGCTCTCAAAACCACCTCAGAAAACCTTCCTGCGCACATGCAAATGTCTGCTGTCACAATCGCATCAAACTGTTCCCTCTGCAAAACAAACCAAAACGTCTTGGACATGCAAACCGCTCGTCATGCCAAGCCATGCAGGTGGCACAGCAACACACCGTTCACACTCACAAAGCCAATGTTTTCCAGGAGACGGAGGACAGCGACGCCGACCCAAATTTGCGCAGAAAGTCGCTCAGTTTTAATGAAAACAGAATCTTCCATGAATCGGATGAGCTTCTGCAGCAAAACATGTTTACATCCTGACATGGCCGGCGAGACCGGCTCCTGTTTCTGCACTAATCTGGTTTTCCGTCAATATTTTCCCTGCACACACCATACACGACTACATTAGATATGATAAGACTTGGTGAGATAAGAGTTGTTGAATGTATTTGACTCTGCAGTGTGAACGAAAAATAACATATTAAATGTGTATTGTACTACAGGAAATCTTAGATGATGCGTTCAAGTGGCTTTTATACATACAGTACTTCAGTAAACACTGTTTTAAAGTAGTGCCTCAATGATGTGTTACACCAGTAGAAAAGGTGAGAAATGTTTTATTTTCTTCTAACATTTGTGGATATGGTTTGGTTTAACTGCAGAATCCATTTCTTCTCCAAAATCTGATTGACTTAGTACCACCTCGGAAACAAATAACCCAACATTTTAAGGGCATTTTCCCACCTGATGGTCCGGTAGACTCGGTTTGATTAGAGACCAAATGTGCAACGTTTGTTACTCTTCCAGTTGCTGCGGTCCTCTGTAAATCTGCACCAAGAACCAATCATGATATTAAACATGATATGGAAACCTCTGAGGAAGATACTGAGTGCAACTTTCTTCTTCAAGAAATGCAAACAAAACTGGATCAGATATTTGCGTTTGTAGGATTTCTCCTTGTCCTTTTCTCCCACTAGAGCTATCGAGTGTTTGTTTTGGTTCCCCAGACGGTCCCGTGTTATAGTCCACTACCTGCATTTGGAGCGGTCTGTGGTCCACTTGGCGTTCACATTGGCATTTCAAACGCACCAGGGTTCACTTCAACTGGTCCGAGACCGAGATTTACAGGCAAACCAGAGTTCACTTTTTGGTCGTTTATACATTCACACCTCCACAAACGAATCGGACTTTCAAGGGAAATGAACTAGAGTTTGATTAAAGCGGAGTGAACAGGGCGGGTGTGAAGGCACCGACAGAGACAAAACCGGAACAAAATCCTAGATGGAAAACCTGAAGAAGCTCTAAAAGACTAGAGCCTGGGACGATGTTCGTCTTGCAGCAGGACAATGACCTGCAGCATTGAGCTACTGCAGTCCAAAGCAGGCGCTGAGATGGTTCAGTCAGATCCAACAGAGGAACTGCATCTGGATTGAGGCTGAGTTACTTCCAAAGAGGAAAGAGGAAAACATTCTTCAGCCTCATCATTTTTCAAATGGTCTGCACCGGTACGCAGCACTTTGCATAGGTCTATAGTGTCAAACCCCAATACATTAAAGTTTGTGGTTGTAATGTGACAAAATGTGGAAAAGTTCAAAAGATGGAAATGCTCTTGCAAGTCACTGTAGCAGGCTGCAAGGAAATTGCTCACTTTGCATATTTCTGCTGGACCATGCTGCGCTGCGTTCGCTCTCCCTGCCAAATTACTGACTCACTCTGCTTTCCCAAGAATAATGCTTTCCTCCCAGGCAGATGTGACCTTACCGCCATGTTTCCATGGGAGGAAGAGTCCAGATGCTGACAGCCAAGAGAGAGAGAACCACAGAGAGCTTTTCCTCCCCATTTTCTGCATAATAAAAGCAGTTGTTGCCTTTGTGTCTGCGGGGCTCACCTGTCGCCCCTTCTGTCGACTTGGACAGCTCCAGGACTCCGAGCACGAGCACCATGACAAGAAGAGCCCCCTTGCTTCTGATCTGCATGCACCGCTCACTCATCCTGGGACAGAGAGGACAGAAAGGGAAGTTCACATCATCAGACAAAATGTTCACCAGGTTAACCAAGCCAGGGTTAGGGTTAACTGAACCGTTTGGAAAAGCTGTTCCTCCCCCTCGCCTGTGGTGGCGCTGCACAAAGAACTTCTAAATAACCTAACTAGGATGGCTAAAGAAGCATGGATATGAATGCAGATATAGCAGAACTCAATCTAAAGTAACCAGATGAGAAAAGCTAGAAACACTACAGGAGGGAACTAGAAGAACTAAACAAAGAAATAACTGAACTGCAACAACTAAAGGAAGGTAAACATAGAGTCAGACATGTAAGAGTGACAGAACCTAAAACACTTAGGACTGAAAATAAGGAAAGCAAAAACAAGGCAATTCTAACCGCAATATCACCTCAAATAATAAAAGCGAAATGGCCTAGAAGGGCTTAACCTAAAATGATCAAAAACATAATTAATTATAATTAAGATGAAAAGCAAAATCAAACCCAAAAACCCAGAGTCCTGACAGAAGTAACACCAAATCCCAACTTTCTGACCAGATGATTGTCGCTGAAACTGAACTGAAAATGTGGCTCATCAGCCACGTTTTATTTGGTTTGGCTGTTATTTTTTTTCCACCTCATATAATCATCTTTTCACTGCAAACACACAAAGTCTTACCAAGTATTTATGGTCTAGTCTGTAGTTCAAATATATTTATAAACTTGAAATGAGACAAAACTAACTTATAAGTGACTTTTCAGCAAGAAATGCTTGTCTAGAGTCAATAAAACTTTTATATTGATGAAAAGGTTCTAGTGAAATTATCTGCTGCCTATGGAAATAGTACCTTTTCATCAATAATAAGGAATAATAATAAAACAATCTTTTTATTTTGCAGAAAAGTTACTTTTAACTTTTGCACTCGAAACTAGACAAAAATGTTTGGTCAAATTTTGTGTTTCTTGCAGTAGCAGGAACTGAATCGTCCATTTACTCCGGTTATCTTTGTGTGATATTTAAGTTTGATTGGACACGTTTAGGTGTGACAGAAACAGAGACGTGATGTTCGCCATCACGTCTCTTCCCGCCGCGTTCCCTCTCCCTAATGAAGTGTGCATGAAGCCGAGGCCGCGCCGAGTGAAACCATCTGGTGCGGGCCGTTATTACTGACAGGCCACGATCAAATTTCAAACGAGGATGCAGGAGCGGCCCGGCGATTACTGGAACAACCGCCATGTCGCATGGCGGCCGCGTGCCTCGTTACAGGCTGCGTTTCTGCCTCATTTGCCGCCTCGCGCCTCTCATCCGCCGCCTGCGCTGACATATAGATCGGCTAAAACCTCATCAGGGATCTCAGATTATTTGTGTAATTAAGTTTATTTTCGCCGGGCAAACATGACCTTTTGTGAAGGTTTTATTGTGCCCAACAGAATCGCAGAGGAATTCTGAGCGGGAGGGAAAAAAGCGAGACAGAGACGTTTCAGTGTGCTCTGCAATTACAGACTGACGGCTGTCAGGAGCGAGTTGTTGAAGGATGAGTTTAATTACCAACTTCCTGTTGGTCCAGTCTTTAAAACTCACTTCTAAGAAAATGATCGTCATGAATAATAAACTTGTAAGATGTTTCCTGGATTATAAGACTTCTATAGCAGGGGAGAGAAAATACCATACGTAAAAATGAATGTTACTGTTGACATGTGAAGAAGCGACTTTGTCCCTCTGATGCATTGAAAACCTCATGCTAACATTTTTTTAGCATAAGGTATTGTCCAACGTTAGTCATTTTTTAACACATTGGTATGAGCCAGTCTAATCGATATTTGACATGTGTATCAGCCAATGCTAGTCATTTTCACATATCATTTTGGCCATTGTTAGTCTTTTTTTAGCAAATCTTATCGGTCCAATAAGTAAAACCGGGCCAATACCAGCAGTGAGTCTCGATTTCCAGCTTTTTGCAGTTCGTGTTTCTGGCAGCAGAGAGGAGAAAACAAATACTAACCATGGTATATGTTTGATCATGTGACAGTGACTGTGAAACAGTGAAGGATTTTGGGAACTTTAACTGAAGCTAAGAAGCTTTTCAAGCTGTCAAAAGTATAGGGAAATGTATAAAATATTGGTACATAAATACCTGATATACAGTGAGGGGTAAAGTTTTAATTTTTAGAAACTTCTTATGATAAGAAGACCAGAAAGCACATCACTGTCACAAAAAAACGTGAATGAAATTCTGCAGGTGGCAGAACGATACGGTAAATGACGTCACAACTCAAAGTTCGAGAGCAACAAGGAAGACAATACCAAAGTTTTGTTCTCACTTTAATAAATGATTTTGTTTTCTCACATCACACGGCAAAGCAGAAATATTTTTGAGCCTTCCCAGCGAACACAAGGTAACTGGAGAGATAGGTGGAAGGAAATAGACCCGGCTGTGGGGTGTGATAGCCATGTAATGGTATGGCGTGTGTATTTTCTCAAGTGGCCTTCAAGCTATAAACCTATTATCTGCCTGCTGTCTCCTAATGTTCATGGGAACAGATTTATAGTTGGCGTTTGCTCACTGAAATGGAGGCAGGGCAGAGATGGTGGCCGGCCGACGTTTCTATGTAATTCACAGCAATGAGTATGTGTGAAGAAGACGAAGAAGAAGAAGAAAAAACAGTCAGCGGTGACTGAGTGCACGGCAGAACGCCACGCGGCGTCATTAGTTGACTGCCGTCTGCGCGCGTTGCTCTGTAAATGACATCTCATGGTCCCTGAAAGCACCGTGTCGTCACCTCGTATTTGTTACACTTTGAGACCGTTTTATTTTTTAACCTTGACTGGGTGGTTTGTATCAACCTCAGAGACACACCGCACATTCTTATCTGGAGGAAAACATAATAGGACCCAGCCAGAGTTCATTTGACGTGTGTGTATATGTGATCGGCTCCCTTACAGACTGAATATCAAGCAGTTGGTTTGACTCCGTTAATTTAACACATTTAACACAGTCTGTATATGTTGCTCTTACAGTTCAGTGAGATTATTTCTGTTTTTTGCACTTTTGTAACATTTAACCAATTCTTATAATCAAAAATCAATGAACTTCATTTCATAGCATAATTATCTATTTAATCAAGTGACACTTGCTAGTTGATTAAACGTTCACTTATGAGTTGACTGTGAAAATCCAACAATTGTTTCAAAGTTAAAGTTCAGTTTCAAAAGCCTCCAACTGGCACCTTCATGAAAAAGTGTGAAAAACTTTTCCCTGTGATTGAACAAAAAAAAATCAGATCTCCCCCTGCAGCCTGACAAAAGGTTCTGCATCTTCTTCCTCTACAATAAAGTGAAACAAATCTGTTTTTGTCGCTCGTCAAGCCAAGCGATGGTGTTTATTTTCAATGAAACAACACGCAGTGGCAGCATTGTGGTAGTTCTTCTTCTCTTGTTGTATTGTTGTGTAAAAATAGTTGAAATTGATCAAGGAAAGACTCATTCTCAGCTCTTTCTATTAAGTGAAACAGCAGCAAACAAGACCCAACACACACCACCTGGTCCAAATCTTTTTCTACTGTGGCGTAGTCAAATCCTGGATTTTAGATGGCAGTAAAAGTCAAATCAAGTTTATTAGTATCGCATTTCCAGCTATCTATGGCTAAATAAAACACAATACAATACAAAGTGATTATTTTGAATATGTTCAGAATATCCTGTGAAATATGGACTTAAGCATCAAAGGAAGAATAAAAACAATCTGCTTTCTGACTTCCTTCTTGTTATTTTATTCGAGATGAACTTGGAATAAGTTTCGTCGTGCTTTTAATGCGCCACATGACGGGAGGACTCAAATTAGCTTTTGGGGAGAAACAAAGTCAAAACTTCAGCTGGAAAATTTCTCATTATCATTTCAGTCTGAGAACATCGGCTCTGTGTGTAATGTATGCATGCACAGAACAGAGCCTTCAGATAAACACATAATGATATGCAGATGACTGCCATAAGCAGGAAACATGAAATGCACGGCGAAGTAAGTAAGGAGGCGAGCAGAAACAAACACTAATAAACCCAAGTATGAATGAAAAGTGTAATTATCCCCCCGACTGTCATGGTGCTTCTGTGTGTTCCTGCTCCACCTGAGGACTCTTCATCAGTCGTGTAAACAACCATTTCAAATCAGATCGCCCAAACCGCTTTAGTATTCTCTACGATTTGCCTGCTCCGGTTCACCGAGTCGGGTTGGCTGTCCTCTGGCCCCGTGGTGTCGGTGGGTAAATTAGCTTAAAACCACGTTCAGGCACTGCTTGGGCTGCAGCGGGCGAAGCGATAAACGATTTCATGAGATGATATGAAATGAATTTATTGGCAGGTCCTGTTCCCATTGTGGTTTTTCCTGAAAAAATAAAACTAAAAAATCAAAATATCGATTGGGGAAGTTTAGCGGGGCGGTGCGGCGCTGCTGAGAGTCCACGTCCACTTTATTGCTTCTGGTGGAGAAATAACACTTTCCCACAGACGCAGTGTATATGACCCCTAAACTTGACATGCTGTCCAATATATTTTCTCACCTGTTCTGACATTGAGGCAAAACAATATATCAAAACATTTCCAGTTATGCCCCCTTTTTCCTCTGCAGCTGGCAGGAAGGGGTTGCCATGGCGTTGTTAGCGATGCTGCTGATGAACCTCAGCTGTTATCACATCCAGTAATGACACAAGAGGTGAAACCAGGAATGAAAATCAGATGAGTGAGCTGAAGACGAAATGTTTGGTATGTTTCCACAAATATTCACCTTCCTAAAATAATGGAACATGTATTATTTTGATTCAGGTGACAACAGGAAAACATAGCAAATGGACTTTGACCAACATGTAGTCCTGTTTAAAAGTAGAAGCGCTACATGCAACTAACCAATTAATTGCATGATAAATGAATATGATTTCTTTTGAAGGACAATTTTGTTTCATAATCCACTTTATTAAATGTTTTATTATTTTTGGAGGTTGGCTTTTATTTTGAAAATTTAAAGTATCCTCCAGTTAAATGCTCACTACAAAAGGTGACCACTTACCTGAGAGGGTGAACTGTCAAAGATCAATAAATAAATAACAGTAATATTATTGTCATCAATATAATGACATTGAAAATGTTTTCATTTATCGCAATAATAACTGGGATAAATTATCGTGATAGGCCTAACTATGATTATAAATGTGTATTTGATGTAGTATAATGTCACTGTCTTTATTTATTTATTCATTCATTTTAAGAATCAATTTGGTGCCAGTGAGCTTTTATTGTTTTACTGTTTCTTGCTTGATCAGAGAAATCCCAAAGCATTCCGCATCTTTAGCATTTCCGGCAGCGTACAAATAGAAAGCGCGTCCCACTAAAAGCAGGTGCCGTTTCAGAGCGATCGTCTGCAAAGCGTGTCAGATTCAGCGAGCGCTTTAACAAAATGAAGGGCTTTAAGCAGATGCTGACCTCTGTTCTCATTGTTGTCCCATTTGTGTCACTTATTTTTCTACTTTGATGGGATTGCGCAGAGCCTCCGTACTTTTCATTAGCGAGTGAAGGACTCCATCGACCTTGGCCTAGTAATAGCAAACGTTGTTTTGCAAAGAAGGAGGAACACAAGGGAATTTGTTCCTCACCTGCTCTCTGTGATGTCGGGCTGGTTTACTTTTCCTTTACATTCGTTCATTGGTGAGCAGCGCTGTTACTGAACACAGTGTTCTTAAAATGACCAGTGACAAACAGTTAGTACGTTTCTTATCATCTAATTTGGACTTTTTGGTAAGAATTGAATATTCCGTTTCACGTAATCTCTCCGTTCGGTCATTTCTCCTTCTACTTCACAAACATGAGTCACTTTGTGTTAAACTTTCAGAAAACTCCAAATAAAATTTATTTGAATGTGGTTGGTATCGACAACAGGTCGATACCAACCACTCATTGGTTTTTGCAACTAGTAAGTGTTGCAAAATAAATAAATAATGTGACAGACTCACAAAGAAGGTCAAAGCGTTTTCAAGTTGATAATTCCGAGAGGTAAACAAATGTCGAGCAGCTGTTTAACACGATTTTGCTAATGAGTTATTGATACCTGAAGTGAAAATCTATGGATTCATTTCCAGCCTCATCCATCTAAATTTTCAAAAATCATTCTGCTGTTTTCAGCAAAGGCCAAAGTACGAGTGGCCTGATAACCGCAGTCCATCACTTTAAGCTGTCGTGGACGCCGGCATCTCGGGGGCAACAGATATTGACCTTGGTACTGGACATTGTCGTCCATGTTCCTCTCGGAGGAAGTTCACTTGGTGTGCTCTGCTGGTTGTGTTATGTGAAAACATGCATTATTATGGATACATTGTAGGATTTCTCTTTTCTAGTAAAAGACAACAAATCATTTCTCCCTGCTGGGTTTGGTTCAAACATTTGTTTTGTTTGTTTTTACATATAGTTAGCTTCCTGCTTTTGGCATTCACATATTCAGAGATCACTGCAATCGAAGCGAGACCTAGCTCTGTAGGCAGACCAGAGTTTGCTTCCTTGGTCCACATTAGAGCTCAGTTCCACATTCACAAACCAAACCAACGCGACTTTCCAGACACTCTAAAATCGTCGTTTTGTTTTCTTTTGAGCCATTTGTGTCATGCTGTCACATCTCAAATGCAAAGGACAGCTTGGTCGCTCTATTTATTCTGGAGATCACATGGATTCGCAGTCTGCATGCCTGTGATACGTTTTCCCAGTTGGATGGTCTCTAACTGCACTTGATGTGCACCATATGGACACTTTCAGTGGCTTAGAAGCTAAAACTCACAGAATATGCTGGACAAATCATAATGATACTCAAGCATGCTTGTGGACGCACGGCCTAAACGGCGGGACCTTTATGGATACACCTAATTGTGCTTCTACGTGAACAGGTCCAGAGAGAGAGAAATTGAGAAGACAACATTTTTTAAAGATGCAGTATTGACTGAGGTTAGTTTTGTCTGATAGTAATTTCTGATTGTCACTTTTTTTGTAAGGGAGTGAATACTTTTTTGATGGGACTGTGGATGTGTGCGAAAGGGCAGATGTGGTGTGTTGGTGGACACAACTGCTATGACGGTGGACTAGCATTGCCTCTGGCCCTTTTATTCCTCTTCACATATTAAAATGAAAGGCGGTTTAGTTCCACGTCTGAAAGAAAACCAGAAAGAGCTAAATAATAAAATAACAGGTGTGATGCCTTCAGATCCTGAAAGATTTCTGTGACGCAGAAACAGAGGGGGAGCCGGAGGGAACGCCGCATTCTGACTGTTCGTCAGAGCGGCTCAATCACGAGGCAATCGGTAATTCAAGCTGAGCGTCTCTAACATCCAAGGCTCTGAAATGAATAAAAGATGCTCTAGTTCACAGTTCACATGAACCCCGGACTTTATTTTCCAACCAGTTCGAGTGCTTGAACGCTGTTGCTGAGGTTTGATGGCGGGAGGAAGGTTGAGTTTTGTCAGAACGAATGAAATTTCTTGGAATCTATGCCGGGTCCGTGTAGAAATGGTGGAAACCAGAAAGCAGCTTCGCGGAGACAAAAAAAAAAAAAAAGTGAAAAATGACAGGTGCCGCCCTCACCACGATTTAGGTCGAGAACTGAACGCGTACTATGAATCCCTATGCTCTAATTAAAAGTAAAAATCTGAAAAAGAAAAGCAATTGTTTTGAGTTTTGGCTGACAAAAAAAGGCTCTGAATCATTCAGACGCACAAGCCAAAACAAAATTAATCATCTTCTGGCAAAATGCACATACTGTAGATCTAGCACACCCAGTAATCTAGTTCTGTTGCCAAGAAGAGATTCAGATTTTCTCAGGCTGTTACAGAGTAACTGTGTTGAATATTCCTCCAGATGACCTGGTGGGACAGCTACAATATCATAGTTGGCTTTTTTTTCTTCTCCCTCAAAAGTCTGGGATTTACGGTCGACAAACATGAAGTAACATAACTGTGATCTTCTGTTTCTGTCATAGAAATGTTATTATTATTTTTCAGACCTTTGTATTTTTCTGCCACGATTGATAGGTTTGGACATCAAGGTTTGACCAAGGAATAATCAATCTCCAGCTCAACGTCTCACCAACAACTATGGCCTTATTGTGGCTGAGATGCTGTCTGAGGAGTTTGTGACGCTGTTTGCTCATCCAATGACGTAAATTCACGCACCAATCACCAAATGCTGTATTCTGTCAATAAAATCACTTATGCACAATACCTGACTGGAGTCCAGCCTGTAGGTGTAGGGAAGGCTGCAGAGAACATTAGTGAAGGCCAAGCAGAGCATTTATTATGTGTCAACATCACCGTCATTTATTACTGATAATCTGGTCTTTTAGGGAAGAGTGGCAAGAAGAAAACCATTGCAGAAGAAACCCTGTAATTGTCTGGTTTACAATTTGCCACAAGCCATGTCGGACCTTTCAGGGAAATTACACTTGAATGACCTACATCATATTACCATGAGCTGAAACTATTCCACACAGGATGCTGTGATTTTTCAAAATGTGGTGTTTGTGAAGAATTTATTTAGTTTCATGCGTCTTTCATTATCATTCTCTGCTGGTCAGGAAGCTCAATAAGCGTTTCGGCTGGAGGCGATCTTGTCATTTTCCCTGCTAAGATTATTTCAGAGCATGTTTGAGACCTTGAGGTAGACACTGCCTGCAGCCAGTGACATCTAGCTTCTGTTTTATCAACTTAAGGCAGGAAGTCTGAAAGAATAAGTAGTTCTTTTCAGCCTTGCAATAATAATGAGCCGCAAACGTCACTGTGAGGTGACTGTGGTGTGAGAGTCGACCGACTAAAGCCTATCCCAAACATCGAGAAGTTTTAATTATTGCTATCAAAGATTATCAAACACAGCATTTTGAAGCCAAAATACCTCTGAAATATACAGAGCCAAGCATGAGAATCGACTCATTTAAAGTTCAAATTCAGCTTCACACAAAGACGCTAGCATAAATGTTTGACCGATGAACTGGACCGTTCAAGCTAATATTCTACTGGCTGCATTATGAATCTTTTACATTACATTACCAAGGCACATTAAAACTAACTGTTTCTTGGCTTTTTTCTATCCTTCCTCTTTTTTGATACATTGTTTTGCTTCTGACCTGAGCTTTGGACATGTGATGCTCTCTGCACGGCAGCTCGTTATCGCAAAGCGTGCGGTACCTACCACGGCCACCGGGGGCCCCCAAGAGCAATTAATTTTTTTTTTCTTTGTATCAATAAAATAATTATTTCTACATGCATCATCAAATATATATTATTGTGAAAACAAATCACTTCATGGTGCAATTGTGTGTTTTTGATATTATAATGATATAGGAATTATTACTAAAAAATATATCTATATATATCTGCTCCCTGTTCCAGTCCTTTCTTCTAAGTAATCATTTGTGACTGTCTCATCACTACATTGCAGACTTTTGGACACAGTGCTGTCCCATATATGTGACCTGTTAGTCAACACCTCCACGCAATAATTCAGCGCAGTGAGTGGCTTATTTTTTATCACAAAAGTTTATCAGCTAGCTTTGCTAACGTCGCGTTAACGGAGCTCACCTTTCTTTGAGCTTCTTTTCGAAAAACATTAGACGCAGTCCAAACCGTCTGTGAAAGCGAAGCTGAATTAGCTGTCGCATTTCGGATTTCTTATGATTTCTGCAGCCTCATTCTATTACTGATGATGAGACAGACATCTTCTGCTGCTCTAAGAAGCCCAATGCGCATGTGTGGGAGCGCCGCATGCGCAGGGGGGTGAACGGTGGGGTTGCACCTGCTCTGGCATTCTGCTTGTGGTACCTTCATCAGCTGAGATGATGCTGCCATCAACTAATCGTTCTACCTATTAACCTTTTACTTTCCATAAACGTAGAAATTAATCCTTCATCAGCTGTGTTTTTATGTCTCTGCTCTGTCTTCTCAAATCCAGAGTCAGTCGTGGAAGTCGGCCGCCTGTACTGAGTCAGGCTCAGCACAAGATTTTCCTTTTAGCGGGAAAATCTACCTGTTAAGGTCAAAGTCAATGACATAATTGCCCACTGTCGCCCCCTGCTGGTTCAGGAGGAGTAAACGCTGCAAGTCAATAGCTCAATGCAATCTGCTGATTTTCCTTAGACAGAGACTTTTTTACTAAATTGAATAACTAAGCGAGTTTAATGCACAGTTTGATCACTAGGATCAGTTGAAGGTTCAGATTGAATTGAAATCACTGCAGGAACTTGAACTGACCTCTGCCCACCAGGTTCACCATTCAGGGAGTCAACACAGTCAACCTCTGCTCTTTTGTAAACAATGTGATACTTTCTTTATTTAAAAGATAGATGTAAAATCTGTCCCCTGCAATTGGCTTTGCACTTAGAGGTCTTAAGTATCAACACAAATATAGTATTTTTACTGTACGCGTCAACTTAAAGTGTTTCATTATCTCGGCAATAATCCCTTTAAAGGCAGCGCTGCATACTGCAAGTGTGTAATCCACAGAATCAGAGATTTCAGGGCCGGAAAAGGAGCTACATCCTAAATTATAAAACGCTGAGCGTTTCCTTTTTCTGCAGCCGGATTGGACACAGGGATTACACCCCCTCCCGTTCCTCTCCTCCGTCTCTGTCCCCCCCTCCGCCCCTCCGCTCCATCCCTGGACCATGACAGAGGCTGTCACCGCGGACGGCGGCGGGCGGCCGATTGCTCCCGCCCCAGAACAAACATCGCTCATTTGCCAGAACACAGATGTTCCCTCCTGACAGCTGAGGAGGGGAGCTCTCAACCCTGTCAAGCCAAACAAGGGAGTTTGCCCACTCTTTGTCATGCGGCCTGCAAGGCATCTGCCACCAATCCCGCTCCATTCGCTTCATAAACAAGACAAGACAGCTGTCAGAGCCACGCTGACGTTGATGTATGAACTTAAGTCTGTAAAAGAGGGGCCTGATTTAGCACGTTATCGCGACGACGTGCTAATCAAATTATTACCCAGCAGCCTGCAGAGGAGATGGCAACACTTAAGTTGACTTTTCAAGCTTTCCTCATCGTTCCTGCTGGGTGTCTGACAATATTTAGGTCTGGTGAAATCAACAGAACCAGCAGCTGTGATCAAAATAACAGAAGTCCAATATCGATAAGCAGATCAGTCACTGTTTAGCTGAAATAGTACTTTCACTAGACATACATTCAGGAGTTCATTTATTCTCTGAGAGCCGACAGTTGGCCCACATTTAGGGCAGCAGATGATGCTGCTTACAGTTTTGACTCTGAAAATTGGAAATTTACCCGGAATTTTATTTTAGGTGTTTTCCAAAGTACTGGATAAGTGCTGGAGAATTAAACTTTTTTTTTTCTTATCTTCAATTCCTAAAATAACACAACTCATATGCTTCAAAAATGGTTTTATATTTATATATACTGTATCTATGTGATATATCTCCACATTGCAGCTTGATGGGAACACTTCACCCAGCGGCGTTTCAGCTTTTGACCTCTTGGCTGAATGTTTATTTTTACAAAAGGCAAGTCAGGGGGTGAGCTAAAGCACTGGGAAAGTTCACGCTGGAAAAAGTCTCTTTAATGACAAAACTAAAAACTTACAAAGACAAATGGAGACACGGGATGGCAGAAGAACACGAGGACAAACTGATACCGCAAACTATGGATCAAACGGAAACGGTCCAGCAAATGTAAAAGGAGAGAAAGGAGCTTCAGCACTGAGGGAAGAAGAGCTAATTATAGGTGAGTGGCTGCAGCCGGTAGAGGCGAAGAAGGAAATGACTTACCAGATGGTAAAGGGAGCAGAATAGAAGATAAAACCAAGAGAACATAAGAAAAAAAAATTTGAAATTGACGTAAACAATAAACAAAAAGAAATAGTAACCTAAACAAACAAATGAAAAATAGAAACAATGAGACAAACTGAACTGATAGGAGGTAGAAACTAGGATGGCAAGAAATGAGAAAATAAACTAGAAGGAAATGATCAAAACATAAACACTAAAAGTCCAAACATGTTTTGAATTCATAACACTGTACTCAAAATCAACAAAGACTTTGGACAACTTCAACTTTAAGGTGAACTGAACCAGTTGTCCTTGTACTGAGGCTGTTCAAAAACCTAAACCCTTGGTTGTTTGTGTTTCCTTACAATAGAGGTAATGCCCAGAGGTAAAACACTCCAACAGGACAACATCTTGGTTTCAGACTGATGAGATTAACATTCTGGAGTGGCCAGCTCAATCTCTGGACTTTAGTCCCACAGAAAAGGTGGGACCGACATCAAACACTCTGCTTCTGAAGCAAAGCCAAGGATTGTAATCCAATCATCCTGGTCTAGGATTCCTGCACACTGGTGCCAGAAGTTGGTCGACTCCTTGCAACACTGATGTGGAGCAGTTGGAGGATCCAATGGGACCACCAGAAAACTAAACCTTCAAGCATTTTATGGAGTAAATGTCTGCAAATGATTGAGTTTTTAAAGAAAAACCAAATCAAAATATTCATTTTTAAAGAAATACAACCTACAAATATTTGTAGGTTGATCAAATTTGAGTCAAAGTTTAGACCAATGGAGAATCTGTGATAAAATGTGAAAACACACGTTAATGCTCTCTGTCCACTTTATGATTATGAATACTTTGTGTTCTCACATAAAATCCCAGGTGAATCCATCGGTGTTTGTGGTTGCAATGTGAGGAAAGAAGGAATATCGCAAAACCGGGTGTAGAAACTCTTGCGAGGTACCGCGTCCTCCAATCAACCCTAGAAAAAAGGGGACACCTCACAGCTTTCTGCTGGCCGCACTGATGACAAAACGTAATCTCCGGGTCACAGAAAAAGAGAGGAACTGATTGGGACGCCTCCAGCTGTGACCAGAGCTTGATTTCAGATTTCACCAAAGTAGAGGACCGGGCAGCACAAACACCAGGCCTGTCACCTGATCCTGACACTAATGCCCTTTCAGAGAGTTGGCCACCAGAACGACCTTCCGCAACGACACATTCAGATGCTATCTGAGAGGCAGCACTCGTCAAAACCGCAGCAGCCAAACGGTCTCAACCTTATTTTTGCTTTGATCAAACTGTCTAGGCATCACTGTCATGATCCAGGGAAGCTATTTCAGTCTGTCGCTTCATCAAATATTGCGAGGTATCCTCTGCAGGAAGGTGCTTTCTAAAACATCACAGTTTGCCTCTTTTTTCATGCAATGATCTCATAGCGCAGACGGCTGTTGTTTGCCTCTTTTAAATTGCTCTCCCAGCTGAGGCTTTATGAATTATCGATGAGTGTAGACTAAACATTTTGGTAAAAATAAACACGTTTGTGACACATTGGAGAACAGAACATTTTAAACTGCAGCGGTGGAACGGGACTATGTAGGAATAATGTGCAACTTTAAACCTTAGCTTCATGGTGTTGAATTTCTACCATATCATTTAATATTATTTTGCAAAATTGTATATTGTTAAACTTATAAATATATTCAGTACCTCTGATTCAAGAACCTGCCACTGCATATCAGGGTCATTGAAGGTAGGGGAAAAAACGTACAATTCCGACAAAAAAAACTCAGAAATTTTGAGATTAATATCTGAAATTATCTACAAATTTCAAAAATAAAGTTCGAGTTTTGACAACTTTTGGGGTTTGTAGAGTCTAACTCTTGTCATCCAGAAAAGAAATTGGGGCTGGGCAACGTCTGTCTGTGTCCATCCATCCAGTCTTTGATTTCAAATATTCCGTCTCAGAGTTTGACACTCTCAGTTGGATCAGGATTAAACTGAAAGCACACCTGTAGGTCACTCACATACAAATCCTCTGAGACATTCTTAAATTCACAAAAATGTCTGAGGCAGCAAATACAGTGTGGACTGGAGAGGAACAATAACAAAAACGTATCCCAGACTCTAACCTGCCATTTTATAATGCTCAGTTTGTACGCGTGGTCAAAAGACAGCAATATCTTTACTTGAAATATTTTTTTGCTAAACAACAGTTTTTGATCTCGAATCTATTTGTTTTCCCTCTGGAGAGTTTAGGACCAAACATTAATAGCTCGAGGGTGAATTTTTGCCAGTAGTATATATCATAGTCATGACATGCATATTTTAAATGTATTCAATTTCTTAGGTTTCATGACAGTGAGTACAATATTTTCTCCCCAAAGTAGGAAAGTGATGTATCACCTGCTCCCATTGTTCTAACATGATATTTTAGGAGGCAAAGTAGAAAATAGAGTGAGAACATCGTCTTCAGTGTTTTATGCCTCCACTGAGACATATGTGGACATCAGGTTTTGCTTAAAGCAGCAAGTTCCCAGCAGAGAGAGCTGCCAGCGTGCCAAAGTATAAAGCATGAGCTGTCCTCGGGTTTTTTTTGTGGGGTTTTTTTTTTCAGCAAACTGTTTGAGTGGACCATAAGGTAAGGCTTTGACAGTTGATAACCATCTCGACTACATAAATTATTAATCATTGCGCGTTTGCTTATTTCTGCACTTTCTGGTTTCCAGAACCTGATGCGAGACCTCAGCTATAAATAACTAACAAGACAGTAGGGCTTCTCTATTTGGGAAAAATTGCATTCTTAATTCCAGCTGGAATGGTTGGGAGTGCAGCAATATTGCCAGTCAGAGTGAAGTCTGCTCCACAGCTACTTTTCAGTTGCTGTCAGGATCAACAGCATTCTGTTTCTCACCAGCTCTTCCAGTGGAGCCAGCTTGATCTCCACAACTCACTCAGCCTTTGTCAGTGTGTTGAACAGTCAACCGTCTTCAAATCAGACAAAATTGGTGTCAATCATCTCAGCTATGTTTATACAGTAGAAATTTGTGTTTTTGCTGCGGTCATTTTGAAGATATTTCTAAAAGAAAGTTTTCAGTTGTCAATCACTCCCTGACCTCTGATGAACTCTAGAATCTTAATATCCTTAAACTCAATTTTTCACTGCACAAAGGCTTGACACCAATGTTGTTAGAGTTGGATAATGTGGCAGGCTTGGTGGACCATCTTTAAACTTTAATTAGTATCTCCAAGGGAAAAGCAGAGCCAGCAAAAAATTTTGCTGCACAAGTGTAGAACAAAGGTTTGACACCAATTTTGTTAGATTTGAAGAAGGTGAAAGGCTCAACTTCACTCCGTTGTTTGAGTCTGAGTCCTTCGCCTTCAGTGCAGCAGATCTAGATAGTAATAACTGATAGAACATGACGAACAATCGGCTGAGCTTGAATAGGAAATATTCTGCTTATGGCCTTTTTGTAAAGTACGTCAGTTTTTGTTGGCCCCTGCAGCCTCCAGACCAATCTAAAACTGAGGATAGAACCTGCTCCACATCTGGAGATTGGGAGCAATGCTGTTTTTTTTTTTTTTTTACTGCCCAGACTGACCACCAGTTCTTTAGTCTTGCCTGCATTTAGCTGGAGTTGGTTCTTTCTGCGCCTCACCACAAAACTATCCATCAACGTGCCGTCCTCCACACACCTCACCATAGCTGTGCCATTTGCAAATGACATGATCTGGAACAGCCCTACACGTCCACAGCGACGGTGGTGAATAGGAAGGGAGACAACAAAATACTGTGGGGATCTCCGATGTTGCATATAAGATGATATGAAGCAGCTTTGAAATCTGTTATGTGCTTTAGAAAATATTTTCTTTGGGACTGGGACCAATCATAATGTTTTTCTTCACCGTCTCATTACTGCGCATTGTCTCGTTTTTGCGAGCTGGGTGTGTCGTTACACCCTACTTATTGTCAAATAAACTGCCTCAGGTTTGAGTGTGTGCATCCGTCGTCACCGGACAGATGGTAATATTGCTTCAAATGTAATAAAGTTGCGGTTCGAGTTACGGTATCTCTTGCTTGTGCGCCTAACATTTTTTAAGGGTTTTTTTCCCATTAAGGTACATTTGTGGGAACTAATGAAATCCTGATGAGATTAGTTGTGTTGTGTTTTGAAGTGGCTTCACAATACACAGATAAATTCCCGATGAATCTCTGATTCTGTGGCGAGCTTGAGAGGAGAGAAGGAACACGTTATGCTTCGAGGTAGAGCACCATTTATCATCATTACTGAGCAAACAGCCGACGCTTGAGTGGCGCACCTGTGCGGATAGCCCCCCTCCTCCCCACTCCTTACTTTTCATCCCCTAGAAAACACCTACAGGTGCCGCTGACACGTCGGGTTTATCCCTGCGAAATATTAATGCGCCTATAATTGAGTTTAAATCTCGAGGAGAAAATACAAAACGCCTCCAAAACAAACCTCTTAGAGGAGCGCGCCAATAACAGGCGTCACCGCCGCAGCAGCTAATGCTAACAGTTCAGGGTCAGTGTGAATTCAGCTGAGAGGATCTGAAAGTGTATGAAGAAGGAATGATGTTTTGTGAGCACTAGCAAAAGCCACTCTTCTTCCCCGTTGGTGTCCTCACTGACTGTAAATGTCTTCTTTAGTGACAGACTAAGCGAACTCAGCCTCGGCTCACTTCGTGCGGGCCGTGGGACCGGAAACCCTAACAAACGTCCCACTTGGGATTAGCTCGAGCCGCTGAGCGTCGGGGAGCACGTGGAGAGTCGGCTGTCGGCGCTTTGATGAGAGGGAAAGGTGAGGAGTGAGGTGTCACAACAGGAGGGGGGGTGGAGGACGGGAGGGGGGGGGCTAGCTATTTTTAGGCGGCTAATGAAACGTCTCTGTGCCGCCCAGACAACAGCAGAGGAGCTGACAGGTGATTATGATACTCTTTAATTAGCTTCCAAGCTCTAGTAAGTCTGTTAGCCAATTATCATCACTCAGGAACATTTGATCCCTTCCCGGCAGATTTGAGGCCGGAGAGGCAAAAAAAAAAAAAAAAGAGAGAGAGAGAGTTTGGGTTATTAGGAATCCAAGACAAAAAGCTGAGGTAAAAAGGAAGATGTTAGCAGTGAGGGGAATGCGATATGAAAACGTCAATGTCAGGTCCATTTCTAGTGGTCTTGACAAACAAACGACGGACAGCGACGACTGGAAAATACTCTGAGACAATTGAACCATGAAGTGAGACGTCAGTAAAATACGAAAAGTTCTGAAACTGAGTCATAAACTCCTGCTGTGTGGTAATTGAAAATACTAAAAATATACTAAGATGTCAATCTGGACAGAAAATTATTTTATATAGTTTGGAGACAGACTATTAAAAATCTTTAGCAAAAAAAAAAAAAAGCCAATGAAACCAGAAAGTCATTGTACTGGACAGAAAGCAACAAAGTTACATTCTCACACTTCCAGGTTAATGTCAGGGTTAGGCTTAGGGCAGTATTGTTGAACAGCTGCAGAAAATGGAAGGATGACTGATTGACTCATTTATGTAAAGAATCAGTCAACTTTGCAAAATGTATAACTTCCATTAAAAATAATTAAGAAAAACACAGCAGAAGCAAAAAAATAAATCTTGTCTCCCACAGATCTTTTCAAATTTGTCAGTCTTAAATGCTTCAGATTACAAAACTAATTTCAACATATCTTAAGATATTGAAATACAATCACCAGTTTTCAATTATGACTTTGTTAACGAGTCAGGGTCAAGTCACCCTGACTATGTGAAAAAGTAATTACCCAGGTAGCTGTGACACCATGAGTGGCAACAACTTCCATAAATCTTTAGTGATATCTGACACCTAGTTTCCTTCATCTTTGTGGCACTAATTAAATGTGAATGGTCTGTTTAAGGTCCCCTCAAATTGGATTTGAGTTCAGACTTTGACTGTGCTGTGGGTAATTTGCCTGCAGCGTAACCAGACGGTTGAATACAAACTGCAGGTGCTCACTTTGTAAAGAGGTATTTACACAGGAAGATTGCTTGAACTTTTAATGAAATATGTACCTGTAAAACACGGATATGTACTGTATGCTTAAAAAAATCAGTACAGTAACCTACCAGGAAGAGCAATCGATCGCTGTCAAACCACTAAAGTCGTCTTTTTCCGTGTCAGGAAGTGTGTGACAAAGTAATTCTGAGGCTGTTCAATTCTCAGTCTCTTTTTCGCCGTCGCTCTCAATGTCACTTTGGTCTTGAGGCAAATTTGGCCTTGAGGGCATGTGTTCCTTTTGTATCTCAAGGAAAATTACAACCAAAAGAAAAATAATTCAATCATACAAACAGATTGAAAGTCATCATTTGAAAATGACTTTTTACTATTTACTTTATCCAATCACTGCATGTGCCAGCTAAAACCAGTACGTCACACCACGACATCATCCAGCCTCTGCTGCTCTGGTACTATTTACACTTGTCCTCTGTCTGCAACACGGTGACGGTCACGAACGCACCTTGGATGACAAGCCTCGCTGACATGAGGCATTAATCAACTGCTCCTCACATCCTCTTATCTCTCACTTCTTCTTGTCAGCCTTGTAGCGTGCCAGAGTGAAGGCAGAACCCGCAGAGTGGGCTGTGATTTTTAAAGACCAGCAGATACCAAAAAATCAGGCTGGGAGACTGAAGGGAAACAGTTGGGGTAAAGGTTTATCATTTTAATTTTATAAATCAGTTAAGTGGAAGGAGGTGTAAGTTTGTTTGTTTTTTTTTACGTCATGGAACAATTCGGCTCTAGTTACTTTAGCAACGGCTTCCTGTGAGGTTCATGATCCGAGCTTAGAATGTTTCCATCGGCTCATTTAAACGTTAGCTGTATAGAGAGGCTGCTCTGCCTCAGGGGTCACATTCACTTGTACCCATCTTGATCGCTAGAGGTTTCCAAGGAGAAAGCGAGCGCATGGTCGCCCCATTTTTTAACGTTTAAACAAGACAGATAGAGGTTGAAGGTAAGACATCACTGCTGCGCTGGAGGAAACTTTCCATCAAACGGAATCAGCGGCGTGTTTCGCCTAATCTTCATCCTGTTTAGAATGGGAGTCGAGATTTAAATTGAACCAAAAGGCCCATGGAATGAGAAAATAGGTCCTCTACTGGAGTGCGAATTCATCAAACTGGACAAGAGACGAATCTGGTGCTATTAAAACGGCTCAATCAGGAGACAAAGAGACGGGAAGAAAATCAAAAGAGTCTCCGAAAGCCAAAGACGGACTCGCAAACAGAGACATCGACGCCATTTTCTTAACAATACGAAGAGTGGCTCGCTAAGTCAACTTAATGCTGATGACCATTCAGGGTGTCAAAGGCCGGAACAAGTAATTAAAGGCAATAGAGGGAAAAAAAAACGGGGGATTAGTTGGAATTAATCTGCAACTTTTCCCATTTTCTGGCAGAAAAACGTTGAAATGGAAGGTTATGGAAATCTAGCAGAGCATAGCAGAACTAATAGGTTGGCGGTTTCCACCCCCCTCTACTCCGACCCTCTCGAATGAGAAGGAACTAATGGATCCGGGGCCCTGGCTAAGATGGCTGAGCCAGATTCCATGTGGGTTTAAGTGATTAAGAACACGGTGGCCCCTTTTGTCAGGGAAAATGTGATATACGAGAATGAATGCAGATATATGAAATTCTTCATTTAAAGCAGTCAGGGAGCGTTCAGATCCCAGATTAGGAGGGAAATTGTGTCATTTGAATGGAGGGAATGAGAAGCATGGGAGAGCAGGGGTCTGCAAATATTCACACAGGTAGTCATGTACAAGACCTAGCAAAAAGTATTCCCACCCCTTTAACTTCAGTAGAACTTTCAAAACGCTTCGTGGTTTTCATTGCTGTTACAAGGTCTATAAAGGGTCAGTACCAATGAGATTACCTGAAAGTGATGCTGCTTCCCTGTACTCCAAAAAATTATGAATTCTGCTTAATTCTGCAAAAGGAATCTTTAAACTGCAGATCCCCCAAATAGAGATGCTCTATTTCTGTTACTGACTTATTTTATTACCCAAGCGCTATCAGGCAGGTATTTATAGAAAATAACTGCAAACTATTTGGTTATTATTTCCTAATAATCAGGTGGTGTACCAATTTGGTAATATTGAACTAAGTCTCTAATTTTATTAATAATTACACACATCAATTATTTTTGGGTATTTATAGCCAAACCAAACCTATTGCTGCCTGACATGCACTGCAAAAAAATAAAATAAAATCAACAAACACCAGAGTGACCATTTGGCTAGAACACCGTCTCCCACATGGTTGCTGCGTCTTATTCTATGTAGGTATCAGATTAAAGAATGTTGAATAAAACATTTTTTAAAAGCATTTTTTTTTGTCACTCCCCCCCAAAAACCCTGGCATCCTTCATGGTTTTGTACGTCTTTGAGTTGATCTATTGCACAAAAAAAAGAAAATCCAAGTAAAACACATTCAAATTAGTGACTGAAGAAGTTAATTCTATCACAAGGCACGATAGATGTGTATGTTGTAGAATTTCGAGAAAAAAACTATTCTGGTTGTCTTTCAATGAGAAAAATTAAAAAACAAGTTCTTGCACCGCCTCACTGCAACGCAGGAAGTTTCCTCCATCTGTTTAACTGAATGAAAGTATTCGCTGTCGCAAGAAGTTTTGGGACATAAAGACAGGCGTGATTTATGTCAGTAATTTAAATGAAATTTCCTCTGCTCTGGTAAAAACTGATTATTGATTAATGGCGCTAATTAAGTCCGGACCGCAGCACATCTCTGACTGACTCTATTATCATACTTCGGCGTAAAATGTGACAAGCTGTAAGAAAAGAGGGAGTTTAATAACACGAGCCATAACAGTATTGACCCTTATTATTGCTTTTAATATTATTGGATCATCATTTAACATTATGTTGTGTCTCGCATTGAGATATATTAGCAGATAATGTAATACTGGGATGTTATGTTATCTGAGAATTGATTGCCTGGGTGGACTTTATTGCGTTTCCATGCCATGTAAAGACACAATTTATTACATTCTGCCAAGTTATTACATAATCTATCACCAAGTGAAACACTAGAGGGCAGGTGTGCATGTGTGTGTATGTGTCAATATGAAATATTGGAGAAATTAAATCTCCACACATGTACCAAATATAAAGGCATGCAATACATCATTACAAAACTTCTGGAACTCGAGGTTGAGTGAAGGCGAGAGCTAAAAATACTATCCTGAGGTCAGAGAAGGGTTACTGTGAGGCTGCTATTCAATCAGTATCTTATGTTCCATCTTTTAAGCGTAAAACTGAGGCACATGTGAGGCGGCTAGATCGTCATAGGCCAAAGCTTTGCTCCAAAGCAAGTTATTTTTTTTAAATGTACTTACAGCTAGCAAGCAAAAAAAGAAAAACAACATTTTACAGATGAAGTTGTTTGTCTGTGATCGTAAGCTGCTCTAATTTTTGACAGTAAAGCTTAATAATGAACTGGACTTAAAACACTCGAGGTAAAACTTTAAAACTTTCAGATAGAACAGCAATTTACCTGCAAATAGCTTCCATACGTGAGCTCCTATCTAAAACATCAAAAACTGCCTGTTTCCAAGTAGTTTTCATTGATGAGCAGAATCAAAACTGTCTTGCCACAGAAGCTCATTTCTACAGTATACCATGTCTCTGTTGTTTGGGATACAGCCAATCAGGATTTGCTGCTCTACAAGCACCAGCTAGCCAAGTAGCATTCTGCCTTCGAAAAAAATCTGTGGCGAGGTGAATTTTCCATGAATAATTTGGAGTTTTGTTCCACAGAAAAATTGTCGAATAGGTGAATCCACGACTACTGAAGCACAAGCAGTCACGAGTCCACTGTAGTGTCATGTACAGCCGCAAAAGAAATTTCAGGAAGTAGACAAAACAGTGCATATTTCCTGATGGTTAACGCAGTGTGTCTGAAACTTTTTTTTTTTGCCTGTACTCTCAAAAAAAAAAAGTCAACACTTGTATCCAATTTCATGTCCCTCAAGAACTGTCTGAGCTGGTCTTCCGGAGCAGCAGGGTACACTGGGTGAGGATAATCACTCAATGTACCCTAGAAGGTTTTTTCAGTAAGAAAGGTGAGGGCTCGCTTGTTCTCAAGCAAAGCTTTGGAGTGTGCCAGGTGTCGAAACTTGTTTTCACACATTAATATCAAGAGATTTTCAGAATGTGCCGACAAGTCAGCTAGAACTTCTTCACAGCAACAAATACTCTGCTGGAGACGAGTTCTCACAGCTGGAACGACAGACAGCAGAGGATGGTGGCACGATGCTAACGTTTGTTGACAAAATCTTTGCACTTTGAGAAGAACACACGACTTATTTTCTTTTTAGGTTTGTCGTACAATATCGCAAGATCAAACAGCAAGGATAAAAATAGACATATTACTTACAGTTCAACCATGGACTGAGGTTAAAAACCCATCAATCTTTTAGTAGCTTTCGTGTGTAACTCATCCAGGCCTTGGAAAGCAAACCACAGAAAAACAATGCTGCAGCACAACAAGATGGTGAGAGAAGATAAAAATGTCATTGTGGGGTTCCTTCTATCCCAAGCTTGAGGAGTGACACACTTTTCCACTGCAAACGTGAAGCACTGAATGAGATATTTTCAAACCCAGAAGATCCCCAAAATAAGTGACAGGATTTTAAAGATCCTGAGAAATTGTCCGTGAAAAGTGTCGAGCAAAAGTTGCTGATGTTTGTGGTTTTGCCCCCCCAAGAATGTATGAGGAAACCTGAGGGAATGCACATGTGTATAATGTATTTCAAGTATCTTCCAAATGAACTCTACAAAAGTTACTCCAGCAAAATGTAACATTAAATATATTCAGTGTTATACTTCTAATTGATGGTCATATTCATCTTACACAATTCATCACATGGACCAGTCATATACCTTTAATTATATCATAATTTTAATCTTCTGTATTGTCTACAGTGTGGTTGATTTAACTATAACAGACTGTTACTAAAATGGCTAAAGGAAAAATGACTACCTGTTATTGTAAAAGTTTTTAACATATTAAACTTTTGATTTTTTTTTGTTGTTGTTGTCTTTACAAATACTTTCCTAACAAATAAGAGTGGCTGAAGTTTATTTTCCAATATGGTTTGTTGTAACTCAGTCATTGATATAATTTGAATACACCAAGGCTTTGTTTTGACTCCTTTTTTGTGACATGTAGGCCTCCCTTCAACAAATCATTTTCTAATTTTGAAATATCTCCAATCATTTTTATGCAGACAACATTCAGCTGAACTGATTCTTCAAAAAGTCTGAATTTTCAAACTGCCTTAACCAATTAAGTGCCTTGTTTTCTAAAGCCATGCGTAATGTCAGCATCTGACAGAATGACACTTTGCGTAGCCTGGTTGATTCGCTCCAAAAAATGGAAACACGCCTAATTCACATTTTCTTTTTGAAAAATTTAAAAACTTCGTCCAAAATTCACATGACAATTGAAAACTTAGCTGGTGTCTTGGAGAGCAAAATGTCTTTTTTGAATTTAGAAGTTATTTCAGCCAATCAATGGAATTCCTTTGTTTTTCATTAGCTTGAGAGTCTGGACTGATTTAACCAACATCTTTTCATGGCTCCTATAATGAGATTCAAATTGGCTTTTCTTTAGCTTCCTTTCAATGAGTAATCTTTTTAAGCATGTTTTAGTATTTTCATTATCTCCATTCCGTCTTTAAGAAGCACATCTAGATTTATAACTGTTAAATGTACTATTTAATCCAAATAAAATGTAACTGCAGACATGCAATATGTAGGATGCAATAAATGTCTTTGTGTTTGTCAATGGGTGTAATTTGGAGGGGGGGGATAATTTAACAAGCAAATCCAATTCAAAGTACCTCTTTTAGATGCACCAGTCTGTGCAGTTGTGCCATAACAAACCCCCCTCTCATTATAGGAGCCATGAAAATATATAGCAGAGGGGTGGGACAAAATGCATGTGGTTTGAAAGCCTGACTCCGTAGAGCCACGACCGACTTCGACAGGTGCTGGCGGATAATTGGGCGCCGTGCCGACTAAAACCACAGCGCTGCTGTCTCCCTGCAGCTCATTACTATCACTCAGAAGTTCCCCCTTTAAAAGCCTCCACTGCCTCATGACTCTACCCATTTTGTAAAGCGGTGACTGAAATCTTCTCAAATGCCGACATTAAAGGGCCTGTCACTCTCCGAGCTGCTGACATGTTGTTTGGACAGGTAAGTGATTGCACTCTGCATGGTGTAAGCCTCCTAAGCACAAACGTTAAATACATATTCATCGGAAGGCTCACTCCTCTTTATGAGATGGGTAAACTGTACAAACTCACGTTTGCCCACGAGGTGAAAAAATACTCTGTTAAATCATTTTAGGTCGGCTGCTAATTTAAATGTTTTAGCATCCACATCTTAATTACCTGTGGATAAGTAGACTTGGATAGACGGGAAAGAAAGGATTCCATTGAGACGGAAAGTTTTGCAATGGAAAAAATTGGGTTACCGAATAAAGATGTTCACTTTTTTTATTTTAACATTCATTTTTTCCTCCAAAAAAAGTGCAAGTTAATTTTTGAGCGCTCGGCACGTGTTGGTTTCAGTTGTGTTTTTGCTTTTGGAGCCGTCTCAAGTAGTCAAGACCACCTAACCCGAGACCAAGACCGAGAGTTTGAGACCGAGTCAAGACCAAGACCAGCATCCTGTGCTCCTTTTATTGGTCAAGTATGACACAATAAAAATGTTAAATATGATCAAAATTGCTTTTTTTAAATTGATCTAAAGGATTCACAGTCCCATAAAATACCTAGATATTAAAAACTTAGAGCTGAAACTAATTTAACCAGTATCATTATGAATTCTAACTGTTCTTTGCTTCCATCTCTGTGCTACAATCCACAGAGGTCTCATGCAATCCCTAGTCAGTTCCCCATATCGCCCATATCAGAAACCACCACTGTCTGCAACATCAAACATCAAACATCAACCATCCACCATCAATTAAGGCAATGGCCCAGTAGCAAACAGCACTGAACTATGAACTCTGACCAGAAAGCAACAAGCAAGAAGTAACCAGGCACAAGGTTCTCACCATGACTGTCTCCAGTCTCCAACATCAGTCTGAGGAATGTTTGCAAAAGAATCAATGTGTTAAAGAGATGGAAACACATTTGTTGAATACTTTCTGATGTAGTGAACATTTATCTCATGACACCTTCTCTCCAAACCAGTAGATGGAAACACGGCTAATTTTCTTGACTTTTTAAAAATGTTTTTAAAACATTTCAAGAAATTTGCTCAAAATCCGAATGACAGTTTGATGGTAATACAGCTAATAAAAGCAAAGAAACTAGTGTAGACACTAAACATTCCTAACAGTTCAGAGGATGTGCTGAGTTTGTGCCTGTGTTTAAAATCTCTTGACGTCCTCATTTGCTTGATTGTGACGAAGGGCTTCAAAAGGGATTTGACTTAAGATTTTCATTGCGACGCTGCACAAAATCACAGTCAAGAATCAGAAAAACATTCTCGTCAGAATCTTCCGCGTACCGAGCGCCTGTCTCAGGAGGCACCTGCAACATCTGGCTGTGCATCAACACATCCAGAGACCAGAGCTCTGTGGACTCTGTAATCTGGAGGTTTGCCGTTACTCATTTTTGGCATGACAGCATACTTGGATGCTGGTGTAACTCCAGTTCTCTCTGATTTTCTCTTTCTTTCTCTCTCTCTCTCCCACCAGTGTGTAGCAGCCTGACGTTCAGCCAGAGCGGATAGGGATCTACGGAGGCAGGGACGTGATGTAGCGTTTATTCATCGCCGCCTCCGCTGCCGCCTATTCTTCATCACAAATTCAGTTTATTCCTTTCAGATTAAAAGAAAGGCGGCTGATGTAAGAAAGCCGGATCACAGACAGAGGAGACGTTCTAGCATGTGGCATTTAATTTTACGCCGCGGCTTTGCAGCAGATTTAGCAGATTTAAGCATGCCGCAGAATACTTTTAACGTAATAGGAGAAAAGGAAATTAAAGAAAAAATGTTACCATTGTGGGACACACAAAAGAAAGCAAGGAAGGCAAATCCTGCCTCATGTAGAAATATTGACCAGTGCAAATAGGAAATAGGCTAAATATAGTTTTTTGATGGTCAGACCTTGAATTAAATATTTAAAACTGGCTTTGCGCTGTATTTTCTTACTTTTGCTAACCTTTAAAAGGTGCTGGTTGCAGCTCTTAAGGCGTTTTCAGTTTGAAAAAACCACAACCAGGGGTGGAAATGACGTTAAATGTAACTCTTTAGAAACCTTCGAAAACCTTTTTTGATCTTTGCTTACATATGTAATTATTGTATTATTCTCATCATGGCACCATGTTGCATTAGTTCTGAATTAGCATCTGAGAACCTGAAATAACACCTGAACCGATGAGGTTCGAACCATTTTTTCCAACCCTCTTGGCTGACATGGATCGTATCCCCTACTCCAACATCTCTCTTCGACGAGACAGAGATTTAAAGAGGAGCGGCAAAAGCTAATGAGCTGGATTAGCAGTGCTCGCCAACAACTGGTGGAGTCGTTCAGGAGACGTTACTGTGGAATATAATTTCTGCTGCCCAGATACCGAGCAGAGCTTCTTCCTTTCCACGATTCTTTGAAGATATGAGCGACGACAACGTTCAGTTTCCCTTTGGGACAAATAAAGCATCTTTGAACTGAATTGAACATATGCTATGATGGAACACCATCACACTGAATGGTTGCTAACGCCAAAGTTGCATGGTAACTGTCAAGTGTCCTATAATTTCATGGCTTCCTACACTTGAAAATGAGGACTTGAAAACTTCAGGAATTCACTCAATCTTTTTTATTTTCACCAATGAGTGAGAACCAATGAACAGAACAGGTGAAAAACCTACAAAACACATACAAAATATTTTAACATACATTTTAGACATTTGGTGCAAAGTTAATAATTTATCTTAATGACTAATTTAATTTTTAACCTTAAACATACATTTCTTTTACAATTTTAACCATAAATTCACAGTATTAAATTATTAAATTTCATGTTTGGTTGAGTTTGAATCAAACAAATCAACACACTTTAGAATTAGTTTTTTTTTCTTTTCTTAGGACATAAGATTTTTTACATTAGATATCTTAACATACATTTAGTAGAACCAAACTATAAACTAGCAGTGCAAACTGTTACTTCAATAAATTATTTATTTCATTTCTCAAATGTAAAAAAGACAAATTACATTCAATTGAGCCCAGTTAGTGGCTTAGCGGTAGTACTTATAAGTCCTTTCCCATGAAATTCTGCTTTGGAGGCTGTTTGCTTCCTCAGCTCTGTTGCAAAACAAGTAAAGTGGTTAGTGGATGCTTTATATACCTGAGTTGAGGGTGCTGCTGATTGGGCCAGATTTCTTTCACCTGCTGAGAAGTGCTGCAGCGTGGCATACTAATGTGTGTATGTGTGTGTGCACACACACATGTCTATACATGCACCCACATCTGAACTAATGAGCAGATCTGCGCAACAGTAACAGCAGCATGATTGGGATAAGTTCATTCAAATTTGGCAAATTTAGCTATTAGCTATAATCTAAGATGCAACTCAGATCCATGAACTGAAGATGAAGTACTCAAGCTAAATTTAACTGATTGACCCCAATTAAGAAAATATAAAATTTGCCAGTAATTATTTGTGGACGCCACCTCAGTGGTGAGTGGACTCGTACAGTTTGGAGGTTTATAACCAGCGTTTTCTTTCCTCTCGGTGCTTTCAGACATACTTTTAATGTGGTCAAATTTAGTAACTATGGCAACAGTGCCCTTCTGAGGCTGGCCCTCATATTGGTGTCCGCTGTATATCTTCCAATACCTGCAATTATTAGCAACTTGCTACAAAACTGCTCTTTTGATGCAGAATTTATTCAGCGTCGGGGGAAAAAAAGAAAAGAAAATCAAAGCGGCGTTCTGTGCTTTAAGGCTTTCAGTAAACACAACCTTATTTGTGCTTCTGAGAAAATATTGCCATCCTAAAACCAACATGTTTTATTTCCTGCTGCCTCGTCTCGCTGGCTCTCTCCCGCTCGCCTCTCTCCGGCTGTCGCCTGCTATAATGTAAATGAGGCTCTCAGCACTGAGCCTACGATGGTGTCAGCCCCTTGCTTAGTCTCTGGTCTCATTAAAAGCCTAGTGTTGCTGACATTTACCCAGCTACAGTGTTGACTAGCTCTCCACGCGGGCCAAACGGGTCAAAACAATACACGGCGTTAACATCAGCAGTCCAAATCCTCCCCACGAATGGGAGGCTGCGGGAGCCTGGGATGTTTGCTGAAAACACACACGTCAGAAAACATCCTGTAAAAAGGCCTGCAATGTTCTCCTGGTTTCAGTTTGAAAGTATCCATATCAGGACGGATTCATGGCAAACATTTCTACTGAGGTCTGGCCTGTAAGACCTGCAGACCGGGTGGATGATGAATGGATGGATGGATGCAAAGGTGGGTGGATGACGGATGTAAAGTTGCATCCATCCCTGATGGATAGATGGACGGATGGATGTATCGTTGAAAACGTGTTGATGAAACCTAGAGAGGATTGTGTGGAAATTCTAATTGTTCTGCCCTTTTTTTCTTGTTTCCTTCTCATCCAGAACTAAAAAAAAACACTAAAATCATGTTGAATATTTTATCCAGAGCGTTTCGAAAACGTGTAAAAATGTAAGACAAACAGCGAACATTGTGGATTTTGGTGTAATTCGGCTCTGAAGCATTGCCATTCCCAGCGCGTCCCGTCCTTGGTGTGTTGTTAATGTTTGCTCTGATTTCAGCATGACAAGGTCCTGACCACTTCACTACTTTAAATTCTGAATAACAGCAAACATCCCCCACGTCCTTTTTTCCCTCCCTTCTTATCTGTACATATGCATAAAAACGCCGTTATTGTCAAGGTTGTTTTACAGAGCTCTCCCTCCCAGGCTGGTCACAGATAATGTCAGCGCGCCGTTCATTGCAGTTCTAAAATGCTTTGATTCCAGTTAACAGCAGCCATCTCTGCAGCCCCGCAGTAACACAGAGAAATGGCTCCGTGAGTTTGAAATGAATAGGGCGGCTATAGATATTTCCTGACCTGACGTCCTCCTGGGACCCGGCAGTTCTGTTTTTCTGCGGTCCCCTTATCCTGTTACTGATGCCTGACTCTGTGTAACCCTTATCTCTGAGCGTGCTACACGGCCCGATAGGGCTCTGTGTGTATGCAATTAAAACAGCTTATTTGACAGATAAGTGGGGGCCCGCGGTCAGATTGAAAGCCACAGCCTGCCACTATCAGGTCTTTAGGTTACAGCTCCCGGGTTAAATGGCCCCGGGATGCAAAGTGAGCCAAACGAGGCACACAGCTCAATAAAAGGAGTCCATAGGAAAGAAGACTTTGCACATAAAAGACTGATGCCTGCTGGCAAAACAATATCTTTTTTTCAACAGATGCTGCTTAAGTCAACGAATAGCAATCAGAGCTTCTTTCCATGCGGCCACCGATAGTTCAGATGTGGCTCAACTTTGTACAATTATCATGTTTTTTATGTAGTGACTGCTTCAGAGAGGACCTATCGGGCTCCGTTGGAACGACATGCACCCACTGCAGAATTTGTTTCAGAAAATTGAGCATTTTTTTTTTTCATTTCTATTTTACAAAAACAACAGTTTGGAATCGGACGGCGTATGCGTGCTTGTGACCTTCGGGGCACCGTCAACAGCAGTCATGACTGATGACACTTGAGAGCCGAATATCAGTTTGGTTGAGTTTTCTGTAATTTAATCCCAACAGCAGCAACTGTTGTCAGACATTTTTTTCTAACTTCAGGTTCATGACTTTGCCTCATTGATGAAATGACTAAATGAGGTCAAAGGTCACTTGGCGGATTGAGACAATGTCATCTGAATGATGTGGTATTGAATCTTTATGGATCTAACAAATTTGTGAACATTCTTGTAATCATGCCTTGTTATGACAGGTTATGCATGTCATGATTTTTCTTATTGTTTTATATGTCTGTATGTTTGTATATGTTAGACTTTGCAGTTTCCCACCGTCAACAATTGTTGCGGAGCATAAAACCTACATTTTCACTAAGTTAACCAATTCAAAATGTAATAATTCATAATGTGATGTAGCAGGGAGGGCTTAGGACTGAATTGCATGCTCTTATTTTGCAGTAAAAAAAATTTGGGACTAAGAAAAAAGATCAACTATGAGCTGACATTTTCTTTAAATGTGTTGCAAGTTTAGTTATTTTTCAGTCCTGTTGCTTCCTTAAGAAATCAGTGCTACGTGCTGTTAGCAGTTGGGGACATGGAGCTGAAAGGGTTTTAGCTGTTTCAAAGCAAACTGGCTTTGGTTCTTATTCTGACAGAAACCAAGTTTGTTAAATAAGACTTGCTGTTTTTACATGCTACTCTTGTTTGATGCTAAAACGTCCAAAAGGTTTGACTTTACAAAGGGAACTGACCTAAATACACAGGTAATAGTAAACTAGTTACTTTAGCAGTTTAACTAGACTATATGTTTTACTAGGTTAAGACACTCTATTCACTGCAAGTAATCGAAGAAAAAGAAAGTACATGAGATAGAAAGATAGCTGCAGTATAAGTTACAGTGAGATCTATTGTTCATGTACAAGCTTTGTTGTTCTAATGCTGTTTTCTACCTGCTCTTCTTTTTAGGACTGGAAGTAACACAGACTTTGAGAGAGAGAGAATTGTTTTTCCTGGAGCTAAACAAACCAATCTTACACAATAACTGCAATCAAACACGTTCTGTTGATGAATGAAAGAGTTTATTGCGTCCTTAAAATCACATTTGAATGTTTTATTTGTAAAAGCTGAAAGATTGAAGGGCAAATTCATACTTTTTGAAATGCTTGTCATTTCAAAAAGTATCGCTTGAAACTTTCCTTTTATTTCCTGCGTTGTTGGATTCATGTAAAGCATAATCATTTAATAACTTCTACCCCCACCTTGATTTTTATCCCCTATCATGATTAATCTGAAGACTGTTCTAGATCCTTTACTGATAAAGCACACATGGGATTAACCCAGAGGAGTTATCAGAGGAAACAGAATGTGTGAAGTGAAGACTTCCAGCTGGATACTAGATGCAGTTCAGGATGACACCAGCATCAGTCAGAAGCCACAGGCGTCCCAGGTCATAGGTCACGTGTTTGATGGACACACAGAAAGAGATTTGGGTCCAAGCTGTGCCCTGTGGAGCTGCTTGAGAGATGCCGGTTCTGGAAAGAGAAAGATGCTTATTTGGAACTGTTCAAGTCTCTTCAATCTGTCTGCCCTGGCAACTCGAATTTATTTAGAGGTTACCTTTCATAGACATTTCCAGACTGATTCACAACAAAGACCCTTCCATCACTCCCAACTTCGACTTTCACAGCAGCTCCATCTATTTTATTCCAGGCACCTAAGCTGCAGGAACCTGGTGAGGCTTTCTATAAAAGTAAGGAGTAAAGACGGTGACTGGGGAACGAGGGTTGAATCAGGACTTACAACAAGAGATGCAAGACAAACATTTTACCGTGAAGTAGATGTTTTGACCCGAGTTCACTCCCCAGCATCCGACTGGACCACAGCTGAAATACATCAATAACCCAGGAATGGTGCTCCAGTTCAAGTCGCCCTCCTCCTGAATGGAAGCGGCACTGTTGGCGTCCAGGCAATGGATGGTGTTTTGGCTGGTGACTCCCACTACTTTACTGTCTCCAGCATCCGCCTGGATCAACGCTTGACCTGAAGAGACAAACAGCAACACCAGACAGTTAAACCCTTTGAATCAGGGCCAACCTGTCACATCTGGCTCTGAAACGTGATACTCACCACGAGTAGGAAAGAAATCGCCAGCTGAAAATTTATAGACTCTGTTGTCTTTGTCGACTCCCCAGACACCTGCAGACCCCACCGAGACGTGCTTGAGAGGAACCGAGCCCAGTTTGGACCAACTTGCATCACTCAAGAAGAAGGCGTCGGAGTTCTTATCAGTCATCACAACCATTCCGTTGCCAGCATCAACCTGGGACGCAGCCAGGTGCTCAGGAGCAGTAGTGCAGATCCAACCTATAGAGAAGAACCGCACAAAATAAATGTAATAAAAACCCACAGAACACTATTTCATCTTACAATTGTAAATTGAAATGCATTTGTAAAGTGCTTGGTAATGACACTTATGAATTGCCCTATGAATTGAAAATACAAAGAGAACTCACCATGGCATCTGGTGAAGTAATTCAGCAAAACCAAGAAAGTTGCGAGAGCTTTCATGTTGAGTCTGTAAGTTGCTGTGCAGCTCAGGATGTAACTCTGCTTCTCTGTCCTGAAACTCCTGTGATTGAGGGACATTTATATCCAAGGTAAGGTGTGACAAAACTGGGTTGTAACCAGGGACTGAGGAGTTTAGTTTCTTTTCTTAGCTGGATTTGGTTGCACTTTATTATTCCTCAACAATGGTGTTTCTGAGTTCTGGTAATCAGGTACCACTGCCCTACATATTTTACATACGTCTCTGTTCCAGAACATTTGATTCCTATGGTTGCATGACCTCCTTTGCACAAGAAGTACAGGCTCAATGACATGACGGCCAATTTTTTTGTCCAGCTCCAACTTTCACAGTTTAAAAAGCGTAAACTCATTAAAAAGAAACCACAGGCATGCGGTACATGGGCCAGGTACTACAGCATGAGGGAGAAGAAGTAAAATCCGGACAATACGACGGTCTGATGACGAGAACTTCTTCACATGGTCACATGCTCATGTCAGGACCTGAACCAGCAACCTCATGGCGTTCCAAGTTGAACAGCAAGAACAGCAGAACTAACAAGCTGGGCAAAGTTCACAATAACCTGGTTCTGAAACCTGCTTGGTGTTACGATGTCCATTGATCGGCCATTTCTGTGAAAAAGTGCATGATGATTGGTTGCCCAACACAAAAACCAGTCAGCTCAAACTTCACAACCTGCTTTTCCTTCACGCTGCAGAAGTACGGAGCAGCAAATCCTGAGCAACGTCGTGTGAAAGTTTAACGCTCTGAGACTGATGGGAAGTTTGCATCTTGCAACGGACAAATATCTCAGGGTGAAAAACGTCAAATTGCATCAACACAACAAGATTTACTGATTACTGTCACTGAAAACCTATTTAGACATTTCTTCAGCAAACATAAGTTATCTGGGGCTTTGTTACTCTTACAGTGTTCTCAGAAACACTTTTAAATATGATAAAGCAAAGTTATAGAGGGAACAATACATTTTCAGGGCTGCAAATCTTTTTCCCCAAAACATTTTCAGTATAAAAATCAACATCAACTATTTTATTTCACTTATCGGCCCGGCTGCAGGGGTTGCATGTGCGAACCCTGACTGTCTCAGCCGTTGTCTCGATAGTAGTCTGTTTTCTAAAAACAACGTGATGGAGGAGGAGAAAAGTTCGACCTTGACTGTGACCTGAGACAGCTATAATGAGTTCTGAACTTCTGAGTCAGCTCAGGTTTTTGTGGTTCTCGGGACTGCTGAGAGCTGGTAAACAGGATATTGCATCCCAGATGAGTTTTGGCTCACATCATGAAAGTACTGGAGCCCCACAGCTCTGCACACACTGCAGCACCGGCCATCAAAATGAAATGGAGGGCAGCCGATCGGAGGGAGAGATGAGGGGGGGAAAAGAGTGAGAAAAAGATGTTTCTGCTGTCCAAAATATGACTGCGAGTTTGTTTGGAGGCTCTAGGCGGTCGGAGTCACCCTGCGTGACGGGCACATGTTTAGAAGTTACCGGGCCGCAGAGAGATCAACACCAAGTCGCTGCCGAAGAGATAAAACTCTTACATGGGGGAAGAAAACCTGGACACAGACGAATGGATCTGAGTTATTCGTAGCTTGTCCTTTTTTATCTTCCTCTTACTTTGCTCTGACCTTCCATCTCTTTTCTCGTCCTATGGAACAGAATCATGTTTAACTGGAGGACGGTTCTGAAAACTACAATGACTATAGCCATGTATTTTATCCTATGTATGTATGTCTGCTTAACTCGCCATGTTTTGTCCATCACCGAGAACAATTATTACTGTATCTTCTTACATTCGTATTAAACTTTGGTTGGGTGAAAACTTTACCTTTAATTTTATAATCATTTTAGTGCTGAGAGCAACAGGACACTCCATGATAAAGGCCCCATATGGTAAAGATATATATATATATATATATATATATATATATATATATATATATATATATATATATATATATTACGTTGATTAATCTTGTTTTTCTATCAAAATTCTTTGAATAAAATCCAATCCATATTTGTTCAATGATTTTTTTTTTCTCAATTTTACACAGGACCTCTAAAAACCCCTTTAAAGTGAAAAACACAACTGATTGTGTTTATTTATTAATATTTCTGCATTTTAAGTCAATCAGAATGTGGCTGCCTGGGGAATAAAAATGATGAGTCATCGTCCCGTTTTCCTGTTCCACTTCTCAAAATGGGAAAGACATGACGAGCTCTCATTTCTGAGGCTTTTTCACAGTGTTGAAGAAGCTCAGAAGTGATGCACCGATAATTGTAAAACTTGCTCCACTGATAAAAAGTGAGCTGGGCTGTGGGAATAAATGAACGAAAAAGAGAAGAAAACTGTCAAGGCAAGTTAGAAAGTTTTATCTGACCAGGGATGGTTCCTAACAATGTGTGTATAAGAATCCATAATACAATACAACTGAGGGGTATTTTAACTCTGACGAAAAAAGAAAAGGATTTCTGAAAAAAGGATTTCATTTCTGAAACAGCGAATCAACAAAAAGCCAACAGAGATGCTTCTAAATCTGAAGCATTTTTCATTGTCTTCATTTGTAACTTCTTCATACGTCTTTATTCCCATATTACCAACACATAAAAAGTGAAAAATGCTCATATTTGTAACTGTATTTGGGAATTTGAAGAGCAATGACTGTGAAGTAGTTTTTTTGGGGGAGTTTTTTCCAGGTGTTTAAGAGGGCAAATCTTTGCTACATGAGCAGACTCTGACAAACCGGCGGCTTGTTTTGCTTCTCAGCGCTACAAAAATATGATCAAGGTAGGATTTTACTTTTATGTTGCTCTGCTTCAAGAAAGATGAAGAAGAAATTGTTAATATTTCTCCTTTGATCTCTGCAGACCTGTGTAAAATGTGTGCAACCATTAAAGGATTTTTATGAAGGAGAAACAAACGTAGACAAGCAGTTCAGAATGTCGGGCTGCTAACCCTCGACTAAGCTCTCCGACTGAAACAAAAATATTATATTTCGTTGGAAAATCTTTTTTGAGCACCAGAGACAGAGCTACCATCACACATTCCATCAGAAACTTCGTAATGAAAGGAAATTCCAGCAGCAATGGACATTAACTAAGTGGGAACATGTGTGTGTGTGTGAATAAATCTGTACTCCAGGTCTATTTCTGAAAGAAGACATTGCTACATATCCCAACCTAATGACAGGAAGAACCATTTCAGCTATTGTCAGTGCCCTTGCTGTCGCTCTGTTCCCTCCTCTGTGATGGCAGGAGGAGAGCTGACATTCTGAAGGCTCTGTATGAGTTTCCCCACCAGATATATGAGCCGATCAGGCCGATTTCCTGCCCGATACAAAACATAACACAGAACGCGTTTCTTTGAGGAAAAACACCAAGAAACCATTTCTTTGTGTTTTTGTCGTGCTTTATTCATGCACAATGACATTAGAAGGAATTTTAAAAACCTAAGCATGTTGGAATGCTACAGAAAATAAACTACTTATAAGCACATATCCATTTATCTCATTTAAATTCATTAAAAAGTCAAACAATTTTAGGTCTATGCTGTTGGTTGATGGTATTACAGACGGAAGATAGCAACGGTTTTTCATTATGACAGGCTTAACGAACATGAAAAACATTCTTCTTCTTCTCTGGTAAATCAGTTTCAGGAACTGAAGTTTTACAGCTTAACAACCTCAAGTAAAAATAATTAAGGTTTCATAGAATTACGGTGCAAATTTAAAACAAAAGCTTTCAAAACCAAAATCTAAAAGTTTTTGTTGAAAGAAAAATGGCTACAGTGATTCTCACTGCTGCTATAATAGGATGGCTATGCTATATTTAAAATGTATTTCATTTTGGCATGTAGACAAGAACATACTGGAGAAAACTGGACATAATCTCTGGACTTACAACCATAGAAATAGCATGATTATCAATTTTGTACAATTTTTTTTTTGTCTGCAACCAGATTTTAGAATTTTAAAATACAAAATAAGACAAAGCTATAGTTTTTCCAAGATTCCGTTGTTTGTTGGGAAATTTTGACTCTGCTACAACATCACACGTCATTAAGAGCCTTTGCATGTTTCCTCAAACGAATGGAGAAAAAAAAAAAAAAAAACACGTACACGTGTAGAGATTTTTCATCATCACCGCATACTGCGTAACTACTGTGACACGGGAGCACCGTGACGCCCGAACCACACAGGAGCTGAAAGAAAAGCCATCAGCAAAAGAAGACGATGCAGGTAAAAATCTAGGTTGTTTTTTTTTCAAAGTTTTATCATCTATCAGTTCTTTCTATGGAGCTGCTGTTTGCTCAGTCACTCCAGTATTTGACTTAAAATTAGAACAGAGAGAGGAGAGCGAGACAAACGAGGAACCGAGAGCTAAAAAAAGCTTCAATCAAACACCTCCACCGAGAGGTGCCAATCAAGTCATTTCCAGAAGGCGGTGGCACCGCCTCACCCATCAAGAGGGAATGAACAAGCACACTGCATGCTAAACATGAAACCCTCAGCTTCATTGTACGTACAGGAAATTCTTGTACCAAAGGCTCCTGAGTGATCTACAAAGCTGCTTTCACATGGAAGAGACGCATGACTTCTTGTATCTCTGACCAGATGAGTGTTTTTGTATATGAAAGGGCTTATTCTGTTTGTTTTTGCAAAGTTTCTTAAGATCCAGAAATCAAAGAAAGATCATAATAATAATAATAAGAAGAAGACAGCCTGATTCTGAGGCTCCCTGCTGCTCGTGTCACAGGTGTTCGATGGCAGCGCCGAGTCGTAACCGGCGAGGGGCAGCAGACCATGAAGCCTCCGTGCCATCGCTTTGGATCAATGAAGAGGAGGCAGCACCAGGAGGAGGTCACGGAACCAGGCCAGCTCTGATCCGCACAGAGCCGGCCGGATGGACGGACGGACGGCACCGCTTTACCCAACCCGAGAGGTTAGGAGCCTGGGGGTCCTGATCTCAGCCAGAGGCCCCAAATCCCACGAATTCACAGCAGCTGCAATCTATCAGCTATCTGCTGATGAAAATGGTATATATATATATATATATATATATATATATATACATATATATAAAGCTATATATATGTATATATATATACATATATATAAAGCACGCACTAAGCTATGTTTCCATTCAGTTGTGATCCAAATTTTGAGTGAACTAAAATCTTGCAAAAAGGAAAATGCGAATTAGATGTTTCAAGCGAATCAAACAGGCTACGCAAAGCGTAATTTAATGACATGTCGACGTTACGTATGACTATGACAAACAGGAAGTAGAAGTCACAAACTAGTGTAGCCGACTTGAACTCTGCGTTGTGTAAGTAAGGGACCAGCAGACGAGGACTCGGGATGTCTAGCAGGTTTATTCTGTTTTGAAACAAAAATAAATCAATGCAGCAGTCTGGGCTCCGACTTTCCCACACACAGCACACACCTTAAACGATCAAAAAACAAAATAACCAGGTTGGCTTTGTAAACTCAACAAATGTCGAAATGGGGGAATCAAACACCCAATACAGTGCTGCACCAACATAAAACGGTAGAAAAACAATATATAAGATCTATTAAGTTAGCAAACATACTTTTCTTAGAATATTAGGAATATTTTCATAAACAAACTGATGACATCTCTATACACTCACCTCTCCCCAGCCCAGTTCGGCGCGAACTGAGGAGAGTAGCGCGAACACGCAGGATGTGACGCAAAAACAGGAAACAAGAAAATAAACAGGAAACAAGAAAATAAAAGCTTCTTTACCAAAATAAAATTACAACTCAAAATTCACTCAAATATACTCAAATTAACTCAAATATACATAGATAATAAAAATGGATTTAGGATGAAATATAAACATTTTTTTACATACTTGCTACATCAGCATGAACCACTGAAAACTTGAGAGAGTCCTCCTCCAAGCTGCTGGTATGAGCTCACAAATGTTTTGCACTTTGTGGCTCTGGTAAGGCACCGGCCCATCAGGGCACGTTTTCTACGTTAGGACTTATTCAGCAAACGTGTTTCCATCTCACATCCATCTCTTTTCGAAAAGCCAAAAGCCACTTCAGACGAGCATAAAGCGTTTATTTTAAATGTTGAGATTTCCATCAACCATATGTAATGCAATACTTCAAAACGTGAGGGATGAGGAACGTTGATGGGAACACGGTTACTATGAATTTAACCACATATATATTAAAAATAGGTGCTTCTCTGAAGTAAAAATAGTGAAATCACGTTATGCATTTTTAATTTGTATACACAGTATTAAAAAAACATTTTGACTGAAAGTGTACAGACATGAACTTTGGTTACCAGGGTTTCCATAAATTACATTGTCACAATTTCCCATCACACTGTTGCCATGATGTAATATCTTTTGAATAAAACGCCAATGTAACAACACAATAGTAAACTAAATGTAGCCAGAGTTAATCCTGTACTTCTGAAAAGAATATAACTGTAATAATACATATTTTGGGTGTCTTTGCAGCAGTAAGAACTGCTGGACACCAATTAATAACGTCTAACTCGCCTCCTGGTGATCGTTCGGTGAGACGTGGCTCATCTGGAGGCTTGGAGAGAGCAGCCCGTGCACTTAGGCTGCTCCTTTTCCATATTTAATATGAGACTTGTTGGTAATTGCAGTCAGCAGGGAAGTTGAGTTAGTGCACGGAACAAGCTGTGAACAGTAATTGGCGCTTTAATTGGCTTTGTAAACAAATATTTCACACATCGCTTCTTAAAAGCCAAATTCCACCACGTTGTTCAGACGTTTGACGGATTCATTTCCCTCCATCTTTTTTTCCTGACCTCAGATGCTTTTTGCGATGACTTTGACCTGGGATTTTTGTCAAACGGCTTCCAGTTGTGCTCTCGTATTAAGCGGCCTGTTATTCATTTGGTCTGTGTACCTTTTTATGGATGGTTTTTGCAGCGTTTAATTGAACAATTTAAATCTAATCCAGTCTGTGCTGCTTCATATTGTCTGTCAGCCTCTGGAACCAAGGAGGAGGAAAATGCGTAAAAATATTTACTCACTCTGTGTATTGACTACAATTAACGGTCCAAACATTTAATGAATGAAAAAAAACTGCTAGCTGAGGAAATTCTCAAAGCATAGAGCCGCTTTGTAATTTATTAATAGTCATGTTTTTACATTTTCTTAATCTCTTTCCAACAAAGTAACCCATACAGTGAATATGGATGAACATATGCACACCTCTGCACACCAACAAAAGTGTGTTTCAAACCACAATGGTTTTTCTTTTTCCTTTATATTTCTGTCGTTTCTTGTCTTTCACAGACACCATCAAGTGTTCACCTCGCATTACAGAACCGGAATGAACTTTTATTAGACGTTTTCATGTTCTGAGGTTCTGAGCTCTTCTTGAGCCCGTCTATGAGAAAACACCTGAAACGAGACCCACCAACAGGAAACCGTGGAGCCGGCAGTCAGTGCAGGAGGCTGTGAGACTCTAGTGGCGCCCCCCGGAGGGCAGTCTGTAGACAGCCCTACAAATGTTTATAGACCCACCTGCCCGGATGAACAACCACAAAAGATTTAGGGCCGGACTGAGTTTTTTTTTTTTTTTTTTTTATGATGTCATGAGAATAAAGTGATAATGTTGCCAGAATAAAGGTGCAAAGCCATAAAACTCTGAGAAAAAAACTGTTGTTTTGATGAGGAAAAAGCGTCGATTGTTTAAAGATCAGCTGGAACAGACTCAGTCATTTGAACAAAATCCTCAATATTAACTTTAACACTGATGTGCTCAGAGGAAATATTTCCTCATTTGCAGAACTGATACAACTTGACAAGACGCTCCACATTCCTCGCTTTATTTGAATTTGGTGGAGGAATTTTCGTAACACTCACTGTCTAGAAAACATTTCCTTATTTTTCTAGTGATATAAGTTTATTCTGGTGATGTTACAACCGGAATAGGAATCCAAGGTAGAGGAGGAGGCGCTTCCACCAACTGGAAGGTCTTTGTTTAAATCAATGATTTATTAACCCTGACCCAGCAAGCAGGGCAATGATGACAACCTGTTACCATGACATGATACCACATAATGGAAGAGAAACAACTTTTTATTTATCCATAACACGGTGAAAAAATACATAGAGAAAAACAAAGCCTTAATTAGCGTTTAATTAATATTATGCTGGCAGCACAAGTTATCAGTGTAGTGTATCACCGAAAAACTCATTTTAATTTCAATTATTTCATCAGGAAATTTAAATATTGCATAAGAACAATAAAACTGATTCTTTTTAAATATATTAATAATTGTGGTTCAATGGAAGAAACAAAGTGTAACTATGTTAAAGAATCTTCTACCTGAATGAAGCTGTTGTCACTCCCTGCATCCATGCCAAACTTTTTTCCTTCCACTAAACTGACTTTAATTTGTCTGAATCTGAATTTACTGGTTTGCAAATGTCTTAATTTGGATCTTGACGTCTGACAGGAGCGTCATAAATTTGCCTTGAGGTTCCAAACTTCCTAGTTTTTTGCCTCTGCCTGCATCTGGAGTGACGCGCCGCTGCAGCTGCATCCTGACCGGAGTGAGAGGAGCTGAGTTGGTCAGCCTCCGTCCACTCTGAGGACCAGCCTGATCTCTGCTGGACTAACAGCTGCTTCCGGTGGATTACAGCCAACTTGAGGGACCTGCAGTCAGGAAAGCCAGAGACGACGCGGATCTGTCCATGTCCCATCAGGCTGAGCTGCGTTCGACAGGGTCGGTGTTTGGTTTTTTTTGTCGGGCGCTCGTGCCTCCGGGTCGTGCGTTCTCGCCGCGCGCAAAGCGAACCGTCCCTCAGGTCTCCAAGGAAACCGAGAAATACCTCAACACGTTCACAGAAACGGACGATCCGGAATCTTACCTGTTCGTGTCCCGCTCCCTTCCCGCACCTCAACGCCCGGTTAAAGCATCGCTGCGGCCGCCGCTACAATCCAGCTGCGTGTCTGCGGCGTGGAGACATTTGAATCCAGAACGGGAAGGAAGACCTGCTGACTTGTCTTTTAATTATTATTATTATTATTGTTGTTGTTGTTTTGAAACACCTCCAGGTGAGATCGAGCAGAGCTTTCTAACAGAACAGCATCTGATCCATGGCTGCTCGAGTCTCCAGCCCCGGTTCGTCCACGGAGCCTCTGTGCGTCCTGACGGCGCGTGTTCAACACCCAGCAGCTTTCTGAAAAGAATCAATACTCATAGAGATGATCGGAACTCGATCAGAAGTCGTGACGTATCCGGGTGTGCGGGCTCAGCCCCGGCGGAGGCGGGCGGAGGCGGGCGGGCGGGCGCGCTGCAGCGGCTCTTCGCGGTCTGACGGCTCCGCTCTGCGCGCTCCAACTTTTATGGAGACCCCGGAGCGCAGAGTAATCAGATTACTGAGACGCTCTGCGGCGCGAGCCCAGGAGAGAATCAGCGCCGACTGAACCGAACATCATGATGACAGCGAGGCGAGTGAAGCCTGGCATCACTGACACTCTGACGCGTTTAGGTTTGTCAACTGGGGGGGAAAAATGATCGATGATCATTAAGAATCAACTTCATGCGCTCAGCGCCACCTAGCAGCCAAACTAACAACTGTCGTAACACTCAGTTTACGACAGTTTTGGGGCTGAAAAACATCCTCAGCCCCAAAATGCTTTATGAGGATTAGATGGAGTATTAGAGCCATACTTAAAATGATGATAATAAATACAATTACGAGAATAAAGTCACAAAATTATGACTTTATGACTAACATAAAGGCCAAAATTGTAGGGGACACACACACACACACGCACACACACACACACACACACACACACACACACACACACACACACACACACACACACACACACACACACAAATAGCTCCGGCTCTTTTGGACACCCCTGAGTCAGGCAATAAAGTGACGTCATTAAAGTTTCCCATAGAAAAACTTTGGAATTATGAACCAGAAATTGTCGTTTCACACAAACAGCCCCAGTCAGATGACCGAGCCTTGCAGGGCCAGCTTCTCTCTGACGTCATCTACGTCATTCTTCAAGGCGTTTATTACATGTATCTGCTGCTGGACGCGTTTACGCTCGACTTGTTTTTTCAACCTTATGTAGTTTTTAAACCAGACTCATATAGTTTCAAATATATATGTATAAAATAGATTTGGAATCCAGTTTGAGCTGGAAATTGAGTGAAGTTGTCATCTGACGCCTTGGTATCAGAAAATGAACATAGTTTAATTGTTTACCTCGTCTGATATTCAACTTTCTCAAACTTCAATAAAAACTATGAAAATTAATTATTATAATTAAAATATAAAAATTTATTGTATATTTGCTGTATGGTAATTTAATATAGAAGAAAGTAACGTTATTAATTGTATATTTATGTTATTTTAGCCTCTTATTGAACTCAGAGGGCCCAAATTTGGGTCGACTCTTTAAAAACGCAGCTTCCGGTTTCCCTAAAAGTGGGCGTGGCTTTGTGTCTGAACCGTAAATGAGATTTTAATTCAAAAGGCACGCGCTCTAAACAGACCTGTTCCTGCACCTGATGCCCACAGAGCAAAGGCTGACCTCTACTGCCACCATGAGGATCTTTAAGGCACCTGCAATGACATCTCCAGTCTGCGCGGTCAGTTTGATCAAAAATGTTTATTCCATAATGAAAACAGTCCTGTCTCACACACTCACACGCACACACACCCACACACACGTTTCTTTTTACAAGTAGCAAATTTCCAAGATCTAATGCATGTGGAGAGACAAACCAAAACAAAGAATCATAGAAGCACAAGTGATTGGCTTTTTGCAGGACAGAAACATAAAGAGTCCTCTCAGCAGCGTCCCTCCGACCAATCCCAGCGCTCCTTCCAACAGGAAGTCACAAGCTCATCCTGAGGCGTTTCACATCTCACTTGCTCTCCATCTGGGACCGATGGGAGCCAAACTCCTGGAGTTTGTGAAGCTGCTTCTGAAAGGCATCGGTGGCTGAGGCTGTAGTAAAGTAGTCCATGGAATTCCCCCTCCCCCGTTGACCCCTAACCTCCATCCCCCCCTCTGACCCCCATCCCGGAGCCGCTCAGCATTCCTCTTTGATGTAGATTTGTTCGTCTGTGTCTGAGTCCAGGTGCTCCAGCCGCTCCGTCTGGCCGTTCATGATCTCATCGGGGGTCTTCATGAACCTGGGGGGCAGAGGGGAAAGGGGGGTGGGGGTCATCTAGAGCTCTGAGGGGAAGGGGGTTTGGGGGTTTTGGGGGAGTGTTACCTGAACAGGAGTCTTTGTCCCGGCTCTTTCCTGATGATGTTCAGCTTGTAGTAGTGTCTCAGTGCTCGCGACATCTTCTCGTACGTCATGTTGGTTCTGTTCTGTTGGCAATCAACAACAACAGGGTCAGAGGTCAAACATCGTTTTACAAAAAAAACCCCAAAAAACATTAGATTCCAGGCAGGTACTTTCAAGAGACAAAATGCTGTAAACATAAAGCTTCAAAAATCAGAGAAAGGAGGGAAGGAAGGTCTAAAAGGAATGAAGGAAGGAAACGAGGACAAAATGAATTAACACAAAGTGAGGACACAAGGACAAAAGGAAGGGAAAAACAGAGCGGGAAAGGAAAGCAAAGCACAAAGAAAGGAAAGTTATATCAAGGAAACGACAGACAGGAGGACACTAAAACAAAACAAACAAAGAAAAAGCCACTAAAAGTTATTTTTGTTTCCAAGAGAAAGCAATATTTATTTAGTAAAACAGAAAAACATCTGGAAGCTCCAGCATTTCTCTCTGCTGGTCCCTGAACAATGATAGACGTACATTCCAGAGGATCCCGCTTACAGTAAACTCTCCTTTCATCTCGCTGGAACTTCTGAAACGTCTCATCAAGAGGGAACAAAAACCCCATGTTTACACATCGTAGCGAGAGACGGATACGTTTCTGAACAAATCTACTTCAAGTAAACGACGGATTTGTCTCCATTTGTCTTTGTGAGACTTCACAGCAGAAAAAGCCATTTCACGAGGCCATTCGCCATAACTGTGTGATGTTTGTTTGGGGTCGGCGTTCATGAAGGAACAGGAAGTGGTGCGTTTACCTTGTGGTTCCCCCACAGCCTGGCCAGACCGTTGGGGTCCATGATGCGGAAGACTTTGCTGTCGGGGTCCTCCCAGCGGATGTAGTTCTCGTACCTGCTGTCTGACAGGAGCTGGTACACGTAGTCCCACAGCAGCCTGCAATCTGGGGACCACACACAGGGGGCGCTCTGGCTCGGCTCACGCGTTTCCACAGAAACACTCCCAACACCAGCTGCGTTTCCATCACCAGTGTGTGCAAAACGTTAGCGATATTCCACCTAACGTGGAAAAACATGATGTCGCGACTGTGGTGTTTCTGTTCAATAAAATATGACAGTTGAATCCCATGTGAATATATATGAACTCATGTGATGTAGTTTTCTGTTTCAGCCGGTTATGATGTCACCCTGCTAGCTTAGCTCACCATGACAGGCTGAACGGCTAACGCTTTCCTCTGCCTACATCTTCCAGGACGCTGAGCTGTAATGGATTGGAGTTCAGTTAAATTATTAAATGCTCTATTGGCTACATTAACTATTGATTTTGGTCAAAATCAATATATGTCTATTATGATATATATAGTTATTGATTTATTGCCCAGCCCTACACTGAGATGTAGGGCAGATTTGACAGATTTCAGTGAATTTATTAGCAATATTCCAGTAAGCTGTGTTGCGGTCAGTGGAAAGGCAGCTGGTGTTTTGTGATGAAGGACAGGAAGTGATGTAAAGACCTGCTATCCGGCCGATGGGCATCTGCTGCTCCTCAGGAGACACGGGCATGATGACGTGGTTCCTGTAGAGCGCCTCCTCCTGTTGCTGCAACAGCTGCTGCTGGGCCAACTGCTGCTGATGGTGGTGGTGGTGCACATGCACCTTGCTCTCACGCCCGTTCTCCATCACCACCTGGGAGGGGGGCCCGGCGCGGCTGTGCCTGAAGTCCAGGCCAGGCCCCCCGCCTCTGCCGGGGCTGAGCAGCAGAGGGTTCAGGATGGTGCTGGGCATGAGCTGGATGACGCGGGGCGGCCCCGCCTCCTGGAGCCCCGGGCTGGGGGCCTCCCTGGGCGCGGCGCAGGGCCCGTTGGGGGCCGGCGGGGACACGGACAGCGGGTACATCTCCTCGGCCAGGTGGTGGTTGCTGTCAGGCAGCTGGGAGAAGCTCTGCAGGGGGTCCTCGCTGGCTGAGCGGGGCCGGTTGGGCTCCGGGGGCGACCGCCTCGGGGCCGGGTTGAGGGGGGAGCGAGAGCGTGAGCGACGGTGCCTCAGCTCGATGGTGGGCGGGTTCTGGGGGAGGGGTTCTGTACCGCGTGGCGCCCGCCGTACCGTCTCTGAGGAGGCAGACATATTGGATTTTAGCTATTTATATTTATGTAAGGCTTCAAACCAGCAGCAGCGGTGCAACGTTCCGACAACAAACCACAGCTTTTACATTCAAAAGTACAACTTCAAGCAAATGTTTGATCTCTACTAGATGAATATTCTCAGAAAATAAAACACCTGGAAAGAAAAAGGAGGAGAAACAAACACGGATTCTTATTCTGCAGGCCTGCTCCTGGTTGTGGATATTTTCTGGGACTGCTGGGAAGTGATACGGTTTCATTACTGAAGATGTCGCACATGCACAAATATTCCACTAGATGTCACTGGTGTCACTCTGAGACTGAGCCAAATGTGTCAGGAAGAAGATCTGAAGACAAGAGCATGCTGAGGAAGGGTGGCAGGAATTAACAAAGGAAGGATGGAAGGAATTAACAAAGGAAGGATGGAAGGAATTAACAAAGGAAGCACTGGATGAGGGAAGGAAAAGATGGAAGAATCCAGCAAGTGAGAAAGAACACGTGAAATAAATGCAGCAAAGACTGAAATCTGCAAATGTTTTTGAGAACTTGACAGATTCTGTAAGCCCTAAATGTAAAACGTACTGAACAGAGCTTAAACAACCATTGAGAGTAAACTAACTCAGTGTGGAAACAACGTTGATGCTCTTGGTTTCTCTGAAACATGAGGGAGGTTGCAGGTACCTGCATGTGAGTGATCAGTGACACAGGAAAAATAGCTACGAGTGGCACTGACAACAAAGCAGGAACTCACCACAGTGAATGAGTCACTTTGCATGAAGTCTTTATTGTTTAACTATAGCAGCACTTCCTGGTGGAGCAGGTTTTACTGTCAACACCAGAGTTACGGCTCAGTCCTATCTGATTGCTGCCGAGTCACATTTTCCTCCACCCGACCCAGGAAGCAGTTTCAGGTATTTCACCAAACTCGGTCGGCTCTTCCTCGAATGGAACCAACAAAGCAGTCTAATGGGACTCACATCGCTGCCTTACACTTTTATCAAGCTAACGCTTTTGCTTACATATTTTGGAGGATTTTGCATAGTTTACACATTTACCAGAACTCTTAAGTCACTTTGGTTAAGTTTGTGACCAAAGTGATTACGAGTGTACGGCAGCAAACACGGGATCAGGTGATGATCGTCTGACTTTCAGAGATGTTTTTCCTTGAAGAAGCATCGTTTTAGTTGGAAATCTGCCACTGTTAGTCAGAAGCTGAAAATGAGCTCTGTGGTGCCCCGTGACTGCGAAGCTGGTGTATATGCCATACAATTAAAAATAAGGATTTATTGCTACAAAGCAACAAACATCACAAAATGCTTCAAAAATGACTGCAGTTCTATTTTTCACATCAGTATTTAATGCCTGTCTGTTCATAGATAAAGGCAGGTGCAAAAGGTTCAAAGCAACCTGACCAGCTAAAATCCAGTTAGTGGCTAATTATGCTTGCATTTGTTGTTGGCTGCTAGCATCAGATTAGCCTAGCTCGGGGCTTCAGATTATTGGCAGGAAAAAGAAGCCGTATCAAGCACTGACTTCAACTTTGCTCTCAAGTTGAATTGCGTCAAACACAACCCGAAACAAAACTATAAGTAAGAACTGAGTAACTGAAGCAGCATACCCAACATAGAGCATTAAAGACAAAATAGTAGCATTATAAGCCGTTTTATAAGCCGTTTCACAAAAGCATGTTTTGTACTTTTGTAACAAATTTATTTATAGATAAATAATAAAGCATGATGTCACAAAGAGCACAAAGCACAGATCTGCCCTTATTGATCTGGTACTTTGTTACCAATATCTGAGCTAGATCTTTTTTTTTTTCTTTTTTTTTTTTAAATATCGGGATTGATGCAGATATTTATACTGGATTGATGCATCTCTAATTCTAGTTGGCAGTCATTATTAGTCTCCAAACAAAGGCTAAAGAAACATGAAGTGTATCCCTGAAGCAGGAAGCGAGTGTAGGGAGGACTGACCTTCGAGCTTCAGATGATGCACAGCGCTTTCAGGCAGCGAATGGAAAGAGTTCCCAGGAAAGTAAGCAGACGGGCAAAACACAGTGGACTTCCGTTGCTTCAGTATGTGCTGCAGCAGCTCATACAGGACATCCCCTGCAGAAAGCAAAAGGCCATAGGTCACCATACGTCTCCCGGTGACATCTGACGCCTGCATGACACGGGACATTAGCCGTGTCGTCAGGCTGCAGTATCCGGTTCCCCTTCTTCTTCTTCTCCTCCTCCTCTGTTCTTTCCAGGATCCAGCCCAAACGATGCTGCCGTTATTGCTCAAACTTCCTCTGGCTTGAGCAATTCAGGACAAGACTCACCAAACAAACAATATTTCTGTTTGTAGAGACACTTCTTAGATAGTCCAGGCCAGACTGTGAACACATCATAGCCTGGGACGAACTACAACCAGCTCATAGCATTCAGTTTGTATTGAAAGCATTGTTTGCAATATCAATGCCTCAGTATTCCTCAGTGATTTCTACATTCTTGTATTACTCTTGGATACACAATAGTCTAGCATCACTTTAATAAATCAAAAGCAAATGTTAGATTAGAACCAAATTATGTTTGTTCATCTGTTTGAGGTTCTTCTCTAGGATCATCAGAAAAACATGGTTGATAAAATATGACTACTTTGTGCAGTACCTTCCATTTTTAGAGTACTTCAATTTGTCTGTACATCAGTGAAAATGTCACATCAAGATTTTAAAAAACATTGTGCATCTGTATCTACCTCTTGAGTGGCAAATCAAATTGGTGCCATGAACTCATCTAAAGAGTCTCTTTGTTGCTTTGGCTGCCTGACACCACAATTCTACTTAATAAAATCTAACCGCAGTCCGTTTCCAAATGACTGTTCATCGGCACAGTACAGCAAGTCTACAGGGGGTTGAGGGGCACTATTATTTGCAAAGTTGCATCAATCAGTTTAGAACAGTGATGGTGATGAACATCTATCTGCCTCGCCATTACTGACTTCAAACAATTCCGATACCTAAGAAGACCTTTTTCTCATTTGAATGCAAATCTGAAGTTAGAGCTGTATGAATAAAACAGGAAATGCTCTGAGAAATTAGCTTGCACGCTTCAATTTCCAGTTTGATTAGCCAGTCTGAAATTCAAAAATCAGATCTATTTCCAATCGTAAGTGCCACTGCACACCTAGTAAAGCAGTTGTCGGTGTGGACGGTGTTACTGAATAGAAGACAAACTCAAAGTTAGCCATGATTCCCATCAGAGATTGTAAAGCACATCGATGCTAAAAGCTATAGAAAAAGAATGGACAAGTCGACACATGTCTGCAGTTCCCTGATGCTGCAACGGAGCGCAAGACAATGGAGTAGATGTTTTATCCTTTTGAGCTCTCACCTCTTCTAACATAAATGATGATTGATGTTGCAGAACAGGAAGGCCAGGAAATATTTGGAATGCTGTTCCTCTGTGTCTCTATATTCCCAGCTGCCCTCAAAACGTTTGCAGCAACTGACTTTCCCGTCACCATGGAGGAAATCTGGACAGCTCTTGTTTGCAGGATTGTTTTAATTGAGCCACGGTGGAGGCTTTTTGATCATGAAGGGAGTGTTCCGGGTGGAATTTAACTCCAGACTCAAAAACCTTCATTTGTTTTCAAAAGCGTCGGGCGGTGGACTTGCTGCTGTGCTTGAGATCATCTTTTTGTTGCACAAAACAAGTTTACTGGAGTTCTAGGTCACAAAACTTTTTATGCAGGGGAATTTATGCTCCCATCATTTCTCATGACAAATTTTGTAATGTCCCTCAATCCCAATGGACACAAGCAGATTTGATGAGCTTGTTGGGTGTCTCGTCCTGCTTCTCCACTCCAACGCAGTGATAAATTGGACGTTTGCGTGGACCTGGCTGGTGGACGTCCGCTTTGAACCTCTGCAGAGTAAAAAAACGTCCGGGTTTCTGGGGGTCTTTGTGACCGCGTACTCGGTATCGCTCGGCAGGAAACGCATCAGACTGTTGAGAGTGAGCCCAACCAGTCCCAAGAACACGCAACAACTTGTCTGCCCATTTCTTTTCCACACCAACAGGCGTGCTAGGCCCCAAACTAGCTTGTTAAACTTGCTTATCTTGGGAAATTAAGAATTTTGTTACAAGAAATGCAGGCGATCTGTACGCGGAGTCATCGTACACCTGAGTGTGTGGTGGCCTTAAAGCCGCTGAACAGACCACACCATCACACTGCCACCATCGACTTTCCCTGAAAGCTCAACTAATAGTGAACCAGATGCAGCCAACGTCCAGTGGGAAATATTACTTCTTCCCAAAAGACAATGTTGGTTTGGACAGACGTGTATCATCAATTAAAAAAATGACGTTTTTATTGATTAGAATTTTGATGTCGATATCAGATTATTTCAAACATTGAAGTACGGCAAAAAGAGCAAAAACAAAAAATGAGAAAGCTTCAACTGGGCTATTGAGGGAAAGTCATTAACAATCTGTGAACATATAAAAGGACCGTTGTGTGATATGACCCTGACGCTCTCCTGGTCGTAGAGGAGCAGCGTCCGAGGGCAGGAACAAAGCCTGAGCAGGAAGGTCACTCAATGATTTCCAGCCTCAACATTTACACAAGCAGCCACCAGTCCGGATGGTGTGATCTCACCAGCACACGGTCACCGGCTCACGCTCTGAACCGCCTAACACAACAAGGAAATGATTCTCATAAAGGAAGCGAGGGTGAACACACACAAACAAAGGCACGCGCACACACACACACACACACGCACACACACGCACGCACACACACACACACACACACGCACACACACGCACACACACGCACACACACACACACACACACACACACACACACACACACACACACCCTTTCGGTTCTCACTTTCTGACAGTGTGGGGAAAATTCCTGCTTCCTGCTCTTTTCTCTGATTCCTATATTTAAAATAGTCTGCTTGTGAAAAACGAATGCGTGCTCAAAATAAGAGGCTCCTTTTGAAGACCCAAAACAGGACATTTAAAATTTGATGATATCTGTTGAGATATCATCAAATTCGCCAAAGATGCAAGTTATGCCATCTTTCAGAGACCCGTTCCATGATAAGGAGGCAGCCTTCTTGGAGCTTCTGCAAAGGGAAGCATGAAGCCCCAGAGACTGATGAGAACTCTGTGCCTATCAACATACAAAGGAGGAAATAGACGCATCACAAGCCAGATAATTGCTCTCTTCCCTAAAGTGAGATTTAGGCTGATACCACTAACCACTGGCTGTATACAACTAATTCTGATGTAAAAAAAAAAAAAATCCCCTTCCTTTTTAGTTATTTGACCTTATGAGGCAGGCTTTGTGAACAAAACACCTAATATGACCCCAGAAGATCATGAATCATTTCCTCCCACTTTTCTCCTCGTCGATTACTTGACAGGATGGGAGATTTGTTTGCTCACAGCTGAAATGGAAGTGAGGTGAGCTGTCAGGCTGATCACTTCACTGGCCTCTGGGCCAGGAAATAAGTCTGCTCCTATTTAGTTCTAAAGATCTGCTGAACATGAGAATAAAACCAGCTTATCTAGCCATGTTCAAAAACACATCGTTTAAGATTTTTAGGAGCTGTTGACGATGACTACAGCCAACGGCTCGCGTCAAAAATCCCAGATACCTTCCCAGAATCACTTGCAGTGGTTCTCAAAGTATGTCTGGAAAAGTCAAAAGTTTTCAAAGTCCCTATTTTCATGTCGCTGTAGAATAACGTCAACACACTGCCAGTTAGCCGATTGTGCTAAGGCACCAACTGTTTTTCTTAATTTACGAGAAATGTGTTCAGAAATCACTAAAACAAGACATTTCCAACGTGGAAACTGAAAGGGCCCCACCCTTCACTGTCAGTAAGGAAAAGTTGTTTTAAAATCAGTTACAAAGCTACAAGTATATTTGTTTAACAGGCTGGCTACCAGAGCAGACACACCTCAAAGCTTAACAAACTCCATTTGGTCAGTATGCAGTTGAGGACTGAGGGAATAAAAGTTATCAAAAGTGAGAGTTTTTGAGAATGTTTAGGAATTGCTTTCCATGCGTAACCGCGAGAGCCAAACAGCAAAAATGTAGAAGGTTTCTGTGTCTGTCAAGAGTTTTGCTTATGCTGGTTTCACCATAATATTAAATGTACTAAAACAGCAAAAATCAACATTTTGCTTTTTAAGAGGTCTAAATAGCTTTGTAAAAACCACCTCAGAATGTTACTTTTTGAAACAGTGTTTCACTGGGCATTGGGTGTCACTTTGCAGGTGCCAGTATAATAAAATAACAGACTATGAAAATGTTTTACAGTCGCCATGGTACCAGCAGAACCAGCTTAATTAAATTTAATGGCAAATGCCAAAATTATTTAAAACTGAAGCAAGATGAAGTTCGGAGGATTTTTTTATTTTACTTGTTAAATGTAATATGCAGAGGATATGAATAAAAAAGTAGCATCTTGTCCAGCCCTGGAGTTGGATTGTTCCCTTCCCTTATTTCTAGATTAATCAAAGCCTTATTTATTCTCGTATGACTTTCATCCTAAAGCACATCACACAGCACCTGTATGGAGTCTGAAACTCCCAATGTTCTCTATTCCACAGTCGAGACTTTTTTCTTTCAAATCTTCCAGGTAGACTGGCAGAAACGGATTGAGAAAATCCGCTCAATATTTCATTTTATTTTTAGGCGCCTCTCCACTGGTGTTGCTCGGGCGACAGTTGAGGTTGCTTTCTACTTCCTGATGAACCGTCTCCTACTTCCTCTCCCCCAGCAGTCGCGCTGTAACAGCTGCATCCCTCGGCTGTCACCTCGCACCGCCACATCATCTGCTCCTGCTGCCGTTACTGATTTATTTTCCATTTTGGAGGTTTAAGATGAGCAATTGAAAAATTGCGCAAGATTTCCAGACAAGATTGACCTGATAGTTGTTGCAAAGTGAGATCAAACTAATGCTTTTGCGGGTTTTACAAAACTTGCAACTATTTTCCACCTCGTAATTCAATGATCTGTGATTTGAATTTCCTTTCTCGCTGCTAAATCTCTGTTTTTTTTTTTTTTTCCCCGAGCGTGGACTGAAATGACTCATTTTTAGAATATTTCACTGATAGACTCAAAGCTGGGAGTGTGCTCCTGTTTCCAGAAGTGCATAAAGAGGAGTACCGGAGTGAGGGGATCTGTAGCGGAAGTCCTCCTTGGTGAGGAGAAGCAGGGCCTTGCCGTTCATCTGGAAGGTGCCGCTGGTGATGGGCCGCAGCGCAAACTCCTTCTCGGCCCACCGCAGCCACTGAGCCACGTCTTCCCGGCTCCAAAACACTGGCTGCAGGCCTGGAGGTGGAGAACGGAGAAGAAGTCAGGGTTTTTGGGGGGAGACGGCAACAACATGGGGAAGAAAGGAAAAAAGAAGAAGAAAAACGAGTTGAGTGTTGAAGAAGCAGACGGATGGGGAGGCGGCGGCAGTGCTGGAGGCGGAGGAAGGAAGAAAGGAGGAAAGGCAGGAAGGAGGGGGGGGGAAAGGAGGCAGTAAAAAGGATATTGAGGAAGGGGAGATAAAAGCTGGAAGGAGGGAGTGATTACTGGAATGGCAGCAGAGATAAAGAAAAAAAAGATGAAGGGGGAGACAGAGTCAGAGAGGGAGATGAGGTTAGAATAAAAGATTAAAAAATGATAGGTTACACGTAAAACTGCACAAAGAATCAGACGGGAGATGTTGAAGGAACAAAAAAAGTCAACATGTTTTTATATAAATATAAAAACAAAGTGTATATACAATACACTTTGCTATTTTGTTCTGTTAACCCTGAAGACGCACGTTAGCGGATGAAAGATTTATTGGTTTGTTTTCAGAATGAGACACGCATGATAGGAAAAATGAGCGGAGGAAACAAGTCCAACAGTCGCTTTTTTATTTCCCCTCTTCGCACAAGACAACAAGAGAGTAAAGAAATCCATTATAACGACCAAGAAATATTTACAGTCACCTGGAAAAGTACAGAAAATAGCCTGTTATCAGAAAACTATATCACCCTGCTGAAAAACGTGGTTCATGGAGGAATCTCTAGTTTTAAGTTATTAATCAAATTGCTCAAATATTCTGAAAACCTATTTCCTTGTCCTGGTTTTTTGATTTTGCCAGTTAAATGTCTAAACGCTGAGGACAAACATAAAAGCAGGATGAGTATTTAAAACAGGTTAAAATTTAAAAAAGTGAAATAACCGTCTCTTTTCTGCTAAACAACCACATCCTTTCTACATTTTCTTAAACCGTAGCGCGGTTTTACCTCGGATAATTTGAAACACAGGGCGTGAACCGTGTCGCAGTGCGCACATGAATTAGAAAATTCTCAGGTTAAGTACATAATTGACATATATTAAGTGAAATTCTAGAATGCGGCGCATATATCCAGACTGCTAGAAATCTTTTTCACGTCCCTCTTTGGTCCGTGTTAAACAGTAGCATCTAGCAAGATGCTACTGTCAATGTGTTCTCTGTTGGATGTAAAAGGACTCCAAACAATTCCAGCTTGACTTCTCCAAAAAAAAAAAAAAAAAACTTTTACAAGTATTTTTATGAGCATTTGTAGCCGTAATTTATCAAAAATGCTCAACTGTCCAGAGAATTATCTAAAAAAATAAGAAAAAAATTTAATTGTATTTCCAAAGACAAGTTGATGCCAACAAAACTTGGACCATTCATGAAACCAAAATAAAACCAAGCAATGGATCAACTTATTGCTAATATTGATAGTCAGAAGACATTTTATTACAGTTGACTATGAGCAGATGGTGTCTCCATTCACTTCCTCCGCTGCCATTGTGAAAACAACAGTACAATACTAAAACAGCGCAGAAAATTGACATCATTCACAACTCCTTCTGATTGACCAGGTTGAATAATAAATTATAATGAATAATAATTTAAACTTTATGACTTTTTTAAAGTTTGTTTTTGCCTCAAAGATCATTACCAAGAAAATCTTTGGTTAAAACGTCAAATGTATCCAAATCGACCACCAAAACCAAAAATTCAGCAGCCGACTTTGGCCTGCATTTATACCAGTCAGCATGCAATACTGCCACCTCATCATATCGCTCGTCTCTTGCTGGAACCTGATGATCTACAGTATGACTCAGGCTCACCTCCCCTTTCTTTCCTGTATCCTCTTCTCTGTTTCGCACAGGTGAAATCAAACCGCTAAGCGTGCGTCGCTCTGATCAGACCATCCACGACGCCCACACCGAGCACAAGCCGCTCAGTTCTTACGCCTGACTTATCGGACAGACTCGAACACTTCCTCTGGGAGTCGGGCAGCTGTTATCTTTGGCCGCCAATGTCACTTGTCACACGAGTAATAAGAACCGTGTGTCTGCTTCCACTCCCTCCCCCTCGCTTTCCGCTCACCCCGACATGTCAAACAAAGGAAGTTTTCAGAGAGCAATCGATCTAAAATGACACTCTGTCCAGATTGTCAGATTTCTGTTTCTTCCCTTTCCTTCCAGTCCTCTATATTCAGTTGGCGATGAGCCAGGGAGGGTCGAGGTTATCCGAAGCACAGCTCTGACCCTCAGCCTGTCGTCTGAGGCAGGTGTCTGCAAATGGGATTAAGGTGCTTCACAACGAGGGTTGCAAACAAAAGAAAAAACGTTGGACCCTATTTTCTTGTTGGGTTTCTGCTTTATTGACAAAAATCAGCTCAGCACAAGTCAAATTTGCCATCAGAAATGGATTGGTAGATTTCTGTACTGGAAAATAGAACCACGGCAACTGTGATACAGCCGAATGCATCCCCAACTTAGTTGCCATCTGCACCAGCTGTACTTTCTTCTCCCGTGGCCGAGTTGTGAGAGCGGTGAAGCCAGGGCGGGCAGAAGTGAAGTTCAGGTCAAGAGGTCACGCCTGCGGTATGCTCTCTCCAGGGTCGGAGAGCCGTTCCGCCTGTTCCAAAAGCCCTGTGAGATCCGGTCTGCCGGCCTCGGCCATCTGCACGGGGCCCGGAGGAGGAAGCAGCGAGGGGAGCAGAAGGGGTGAGGGGGAGGAGGAGGAGGAAGGGGGCCCAAACAAACGTGTCCCACAACGCTCTTTGGCAGGAAGTAATCCAGCGTGGGCTCCTTTTCAGCACAGGAAACTTCCTGTGGCAGGGTTAGAGAGCAGCGCAGGGAGGCTCAGTAACTGACAGCGGCATAGAGACGGAAAAAAAAGGACGAGAGGAAACAGAAAAGAAAGTGCGGCGAGAGCAGCAGCGGATGGTGCGTCAAGACAATAAATTGAGGCAGCGTGGATAAAACAGCACTAGGTCTAAACAAATATGCAAGAAGAGGAAGGAAAGGCACACAGGAAGGGAAACGGATAACTAATCCGGAGAGCAGATCGAGTTTCCAGAGCCGGACGTCATGTTCAGTCTCCAATTCCTTCCTTAACTTATTTCTGTGGCAACTTGTGTTTATTCTAGGATCTAATCTGCACAGTAAGCAAAGTCCACAAGAGGAATCACACTATAAAACAGGTTCATAAAAAGTTCCTTCATAACTATATACATAAAGTCAAGCGCCCATAGATCCTGACATCTACATGGCGTTGAAGTGATGATGCCAAATTCACAAGCTGTCAGTCAAAGTGAACATTTAGAATGGCTTCCACTACGAAAACAGAAACGGTTTTAAATTTGTCACCAAGACCGAAAACCAAGTATCTTTTTCTTTTTCAGTCTTGCCAGCCCACATGTCCGTAACAGATGCTACATACAAAAGACTTCCTGCTTCATGGAGCAGCTATTTCTTCAATGCATAGAAATGATAATAATCCAAGCAACAGATTGTTTCTGGTAACAGGCGTCACTGGTAACTTTAGGAATAAACTGTGTCGGCCAAATGTGCTACAGAAATCACAAATAACCACTAAAAATTAAAGTTTTGGTTTTGAAATTTCCTGATAAACACTACCATATAGAAAACAGCACACTCCCCATACACCTGTTTAGTTTGAATTCGAGTTTGCTTGACTACAAAGCCACCAAATGTCACCTTTTGCCTTTGCTGCAGTGAGCTTTGAAGACTTTATTGTCCTTTACATCCTCCTTATGTGCAGTGGAAAGATAAAGTAGGGTCTCCACGGTGTTTGTCATAGCTCCGGTTGTTTAAAACTTTTTAATTATTGCTCTGACTCTAAATGTGGGCGAGTATTTATTCCCTTGTAGCCATTTCCTGACTTATGAAGATAAACACATATCTGCCGAACCTGAATGACAGAGAAGAGACTCTGGGTTACATCACATTTCCACCATAGAGAAACAAGAAGTCATAGAGAACTAATTAAAAGTTTGTAGACAATTTGATGAAGTTAATAAAGTGCTTCAGTTGCATTTGTCATGTGGAAGTTGTAATGAATGCCAGGAATCTGCCTACTTCAAATCAACTCCAAATTTAAAACCCTGAACAGCAAAAAGTTTGGAAATCTTGACATTAAAGCCTCAGATGGGGAGGAAAATGGACGGCATGGTCAGTTACCAGAGGAGGAAGAAGAGCACCTTCTGTCCTAACGTGCACTCAGTACATTGACACACTATTTGGTGCTGGTGAATTTGCTCAGTCTGTTTTCTGTTACAAACTCTGAACCAGATTTGTTGCATGTTGCAGGAACAAAAATCAATTTCAAGACTTCCGTTTCATCAGGCTCCCTGCTGAACACATCTCAGATTAAAGAGGTTCATGAATCTGTATACATATCTGTGTGACTGTGCGTGTGTGTGTGTGTGTGTGTGTGTTTACTCTGGGAGGAGGAAGAAAAAAAACCCTCGAGCACGACAGCAGCAGGATCCCAAACCCTCGACTAAACCGTGGGCTCCTAATCCTCTCTGATGACACATAATTTTCACTCTGTGGTTTCTCAGGCCCCCGCTAATGCTTGCTAACACACATACACGCACGCAGCTCTCAAGTTGCCAAGGCAACTCATAAGCGATTGGGATGAATGGAGGGAAGAGGAGGATGAGATCATCGGTATCTTGTTTCGTTGTTGCGGTACAGAAGCCGTTAACTTCCCCTCTCAGTCAGATGAGTTAATGAGGTCCGTTCTGCCCCCGCAAGGTCCCGTCCGATACCGAGACACCAGTCTCACCCGCACCACTGACGCTGGGTTTTGTTACCTTACAAGAAATCTTCAAGGTGAACTTCAATATTTGTAATAATTTGTCACTGATGATTTTACTATTCATTGATTTGTATTGCTGGGAAACTAGCTCAACTATATCCAATAAGAACCGGTGCTGGTCTTTACATACATTTGTAGTTTTGGTCACTTCAGACATGGATACCTAATGTTCTGGACTAATCGGGCTATAGTTTGTTCCTGTCATGGCGATGCTTCATACTCCTGTTGACAACTGACTATTTTGAAGGAAGAAAGTGTTTTTTTGGGGGGGTTTTTAACCCGAAGTTGTGGTAGCAATAGCTTTTTTCCCTGCCATGTCACCAGACGGGTTCTCTAGGATCGGTCACAAAAAGCTGTTCTGGTTCTGCATATCATACGGTACATTGATCGGAAAACATGTAAAGTTTTCCGAACATTGTTTGTTTTGTCAAGCAGGTGCATCATATCGTTCAGGGTTCCATTTCCTTTTCCAACATGTGAAACTGGAACTAAATCACAGATTAATGGGATGTGAAAGTCAGATCAGATATTATTTTCAAACCCCCGACTCCAGGACTTGATAAACACACACATAGCTGATACATATCCATCTCAGACTGAGAATTTCTCCTTTACCCTGACCTGGATGAATAATATCCCAACTGAGAAAACTCAGTCACTTAGTCACCCGCCTCTTCAGCAAATATTACTCCATTTCTCACAGCCCAGAAGTAGGCGGACATAAGTTTTGCTATCTCCATCGAGAAAAGGCTTTTGTTTCTTCAGACGGAGAAGGAGGGAGAAAGGAGGTGACCCACTAACACCCTGACTCAGGAACATGAGGGGATGAGAGTTGCACATTTCCTGACTTTAGTATGTACTTAGCATTCATCTTCCCTTGCTTTGTGCGCATTAATTCCCTATCAGGTGGGTGTGGCAGGGAAAAATCCCCGTCCACACTCACACAGACACACACGCACTTTTACTTTTCAGTCAAACGTACCCGCGCCCCCCACCTCAACCCTCCCATACATCCTGTGTTTCCGCCACCGGCGTGCACGTGCTTGTCCCCGTCCGGCTAAACTGGACTCCATCCAGTCAAAACAAACGTAAAGCAGCTCATCAATCACACTGAACTTTTATGGCCAGGAAGTAGCGCGACCTGTTTTTGATAGTAAGCTGTTGAGAGTGGGAGCAAGCCGACTCTTGTACGGTTGGTTCCTGAATCCAGCGCCAACTGCCACTCTTCTTTTTTTCCTTCGGATGCTTGGGGAAATGCAGCTACTTCAAAGGAGCCTGGTAACCAAAGGCTGTCTTGAAGCAACCAACACACCTGTGCACAGTATCATTTGATACTGCTCTTCAGGTGAACAATGGGCAGTTAGTATTTAAAGTAGGGTAACGCTTTTATTGATCTTATCTAATGCAAATATGCATTTAGGCATAAAATAAAACCTGCTGCTGGAAAAACATCAATACAGTTTGTTTCAAATGTAACAATTTAACTAATATGGAAATGATTTTGGATGCATAATGGGGGTATAACAGTAGGGTTTCTTGGAAAGAACCGCTTGGTTTTACCTCCTGTTCCTCTAAGTAGCGATCTATTGGGGGAGCAAATTTGCAACATTTGTTACATTTTCAGCTGGCATGGTTCACTTTCACACCGAACTGCACCAAATTAATCTAACTCTTTGAAAGTCCCGTTCCCCTGCTTGCTTGTGATGGTGCTGCACCAAAAACTCTGAAGACACTGAACGCAACTTCCTTCTTCACCAAATCTAAACAAATATGGAGTGGCGTCAAGATTTTAGCGGTTCCAGGTTTTCTCTTTTGTCTTTGAAAAGGGCAATGAGTCATTTTTTCCGCTAGCAAGAGACTTGTGGTTTGATTTTGGTTGCATTTACCCAGAATGCCCTGCGCTATTGTCCGCTTCCTGCTTTTGGAGCGGTCTTCTGTCCACTTGATTTTAACTCAGGTATTCGTATTGCATCAGAATTCACTTCAACCAAACAGACGTAGATTTTCAGGCGGACCAGAGTTGGTTTTTTCGTTCCACATCGGAGTTCGCCTGCGCATTCACACTTCCCCAAACAAACCGAGCTTCACAAGCAAACAAACTAAAGTTTAATTCAAACTAACCAAACAGGGCTGGTGTGAATGCACCTTAAACCTCTCCTATCTGCTTTTCTGTACTAACATATTCTCTTTCCAGGTATGTTTTTTTTTTTCTTCTTTTTGTGGAAATCTTTCATAAAAGGCCAGAAGAGTGAACTTATTGTTGCAATCGTGGAATGCTGAAACAAAGTGCTAAAAGTCAAAGAAATCTCCAATGTATTCTGAAATGTCACATTCTGACTCAGAGCTTCTGGGATAGTCGGACTGTATTTCTGAGAAATGTAACTCCACCTCGACTCTTAGTGACGCAGACAGTTTCAACAAAGATTTATCACCTTGGTGTGCTCAACTGTCCAAAATAAAGTCTGTGTGAATCTAAACTTAAGAATGTAATCGGTTTGTATGTATGTCAGTTTAATAGGGTTGCCAATTTCGCCAAGCAAAGTGCAATCTTTATAAAATCAAAGAGGAACGTTTCCTGCAATCCCTTTAAAGGTTACAAATCATTTAACCATCTTCTCTTTCACGTCTCAGAAGCAAACTGCTTTGTGATTTCGGGCTGAGTGGCAGTGCTAATCTTCAGCTGTACATTATTGTGAAACTTCAGGTAAGCTGCAAGTTCTATCAAGTTGCTGTGTTAATTCGACATAAAGTTACATTTGGTGTGTTCTGCTTTAAAAGCTACGTTAGCCTATGCCAAGCCATGCGTCATTTATTGGTACAATGGCGTACCAAAGGTTTCTAAAATGTTTGCACACTGATGATTTATATTCAACCAAATCAGCATACTGCTTGCAGTTCACCAACTTGATAAGTATTTGTTAAAGCTGCCTGTCATTAAGAACTGACGTGTAGCTACATTTGTGAAATATAGTCTCCGTTTATCCAGAAGACTTTCACTCAGAGCAAAAGTACAGAAATCATTCTATGTTTGGCTGGGAAAATATGGCAAAGGTAAATTATTATCATTATTATTATTTTGCCAGTATATACACGATATAAATTTGCAATATAATTTTATTATGAAGGAATTGAATTGAGCCCAAACTGGTTTTTCTATATGATTATTTTATGTATTTATTAACGTTAGTAGCAGTAGTTGTGGTAGTCATGGTAAACAAACACAATCTGTGTTAGATAACATCACATTCCTGCCTAGATTGTAAAATATTTGCAGATTCACCTGTTAGCAGATTTTTGCATTGAACGCATAAATTATTTTTAGATTATTTTAATAGTGTTAATTTTATGTTAAAACCGTAACAGCTTGTCAAACGAAACGACTCATGATCTTGAAGTGACGGATCTTTCACGAGCCAACATCCTTGCATTGTCCACTCCTTGCTACATTTATTAGCTCCTCACAGATTTCAGAGGCAGATACGTTTTTTATCTTTAGTTGTTTGCAATTATTCGAGTGTCAAAAATGTGCTATTCTTCCTTGTGCTGATGTTTCTTTGAATTTGAATCATCTTCATCAAGTATGATCATTTCACTATAGAAAGTAATAGATAATTACACTTTATTAATCCTCAAAAACGGAAAATTGTGCTTTTTCAGCATAGCACACAAAAATAAAAATTAGTAAAACATAAAGTAAAAAAAATGAAGTAAAAAATAGTGTTATACTAATTATATATATCAATGTAATACAGAATCTAATATGTATTATACAATCTTATACATATACTATATACAATGTAACTAATTATATATACATATTTGTATAATATCTTGTATTATACCTTGTACTCATGTTTTTGTCTTTGAGAATTCAACCTCACTCCCCATTTTGCTCCTCTCCTTGTCTTACTTTCCACTTTTGATGTTGCTATCTGGTATTTCCTTCCAAGAATCAACTAAGGCCCCGGTTTCTGTTCGCACCAGCACAGGCATGCCCGGTGCTCATGCGCGATCTTGCAAACTTTGCTAAATTGCATTTATGAACAGAAAACGTTTTCAGTTTGGACCCTGAAGCAAGTCCAACTGAAAGGCTCCTGCCAAGCTGAACTGTTGGAAATCCAGGCTGATGAGGAAATGAAAGCCGAGACGCAGAATGTCAGTCCTTAGGCAGGTTTTGATGGTTTCGACTCTTCAAAAGTGTCAAAATCTTTTTTGGGGGGTGGTGGAAATGTCCTTGAAGTCTTTTGCTGCATAAGTGACTGGGTGGTCTGTTCATCTCGTCTTTTTCCTCAATCCAAACCAAACAAAAACACATTACTTCCAATGTGGCAGGGAAGAGCCACAAGATCCAAAGTGTCTGGGAAGCATATGGAAGGAATTCTATTAAACGAAGTTTAACAACAGGAAGAGAATTTCCAGTTATTGCAGCTTTAGTTGCATTTCCTATAAAAGCGTAAAATCACCGCACCATAGATGGTTGCGTGCGTGCGTGGCTGCATGTGTGTGTGTGCTTTGTGATGTTATGAGAACAGTCAGCCCACCACCCCCACGTCAGAAGCACCATGTGGAGTGTGTCGCGAACAGGAAGAGAAGGGGGCTGCGCTCAGCTTCGTTAGCCTGTGTGAGAACAGTTTCCCTTTCACAGGAGAAAAAAAAAGAAAAGTTACAATACACACACACACACACTCAGATTAACACACATGCACAAAACAACAACATTTATTCAGGAAGCAACGTCTGCCCACTCAGGAAATTCCTGAGGACAGAGCTGCTTCCAGGGGCCGGAAATTTCCCCTCAGAAAGACCCAACAAACACGACACACACACACACACACACACACACACACACACACACACACACACACACACACACAGACACACACACACACGCACTTCTTTTACACCAGCTCCCCCACAGTAAAACGGCTAATAGACCATAAAGAAACAGCGGCCAAAGGAAGCCAAGGAGGTGGTGGGGCATGCATACAGTCTACACCTACACTACCTCTGGCAAGCTTTCCACAAAGACACAAGATTCACTCACGCTCATCCGCCCACACATACAAGCATGCACAGTGCAAACCCAGCTGTGAGCTCACACACACGCACGCGCACGCATACACAAAAACCAAGGAAACTAGCCTTGTTTCCATGGACATAGATTTTTTTTTTTTTCTTTTTCAAACCATCCTGGAAGATTGTTCCCTTCCGACAGCCGCTTCTCCTTCTGCATGCCGTGTTTATTGTGCATTGGGAGCATCACTCAGTGACGCAGGTCTTTAAATAATTCATCTCCTTCTTTGTTTATTTATTTTTTTAACTAAATGCAACTCACTCGTGGCACGTTTGTGGCCCACGACGGCGCTTTGACCGACAAACCCATTTCGCGGCCGAATTAGAACCCGACAAATTCAGCTGATCAGCGTTTGTGTGAGGAATTTTTTAGAAGCCAAGTTGCATTACGTGGGACAAATTGATCCTTCAATAGTCAACTCAATATTACTTGCCTTTAGGTTTCTAGTTGGGGTGGGAATCTTTTACCATCTCACAATTCGATTCTGAAGTTTGGGCTCACGATTTGACTCAAAGTCAGTCATTCGTATTGATTTCTGCTTTCATCCATAGGTGTCATCATCTATTTCAGTTTGCTTTACGAGGCAGAATGACAAATAAATAAAATATCATTTTCACATTTATTAAGATTTAAATATGTACAATATTCTTAAAAATGAGCAATGCCAATGTTAATGCTGATATATTATGAGTCCCTAATATTTTTTCTGGATTTTGGAAAAATCCAGGTCTTCAGTTCCTGAAGCAAGCATTTCTCAATAGCTGAAGTTGTGGGCCTTCTGCACAAAGCGAAGCGTAGAACTAGAATCTGGTTTTTACCAGCCAAGTGACTCTGTGGCATTTTATCATGCAGTGTGAACACCGGCTGAATCACTCAGCAGTGGCCCGAATTTACTGTAGGCAAGCATAAAACGTCAATACTGGCTGAAAATATAGATTTTTAGATATGTTTGATGTTGTTACTAGGACAATCATCAAACCTTGGTTAGGTAGGACGGGATGTCATTTTGAAATCTCTTTGTCAGAAACTTTCTTAGATAAATGTTATAATTAATTCATAACCTAAAGAAGTGAACACACTGCATCCTTGACCATCTATACTATGGACATTTTTTTTAGCTTGTTAACGAAGGAAAGTCTTTCTTAATGCACCTCTGCAGCGTTCCAGAGAAGTGTGACTGAGAGGGTTAGAAATCAAGCCTGGTAGCATTCTTCAGTGTGAGGAGCAGGCTGCAACTCTCTCCGATCTAATCCACTTCCTCCCCAGGAAATGGAGAAGGCGGATTTCTGCCCACACTGCAATTTCCTCCCTCATTCTTTTTCTTTCTGTCTTTTTTTCACCCCACTCCCCCTCCTCCTTCTCATCTTCTGTTTTTTTTTTTTTCTTTCCCTCCGCCCCAGCCTCCCCTCAGGATATTCTCTCACTCAGAGTGTGGGGGGTTAATGGGCAGCTTGTTTTCCAGCATGTGCTGTTTGCACAGAAAACTGGAGAAAGGACAAGCAGAGGTGTTTTTGGATCGGCCGCGGCCGAGACAAGTCGCCTTCTGTTCGAGCGAGGAGAAGGAATCCCCCGCCAGCAGAAGCCTCAAACTAAACAATGAAAGAAGGGACATTTTTCCGGCCTGGAGACAAAGTGCGGCACGGGTCGGCGCGCCAAGAGCTTTTATTTGACACATGACTGAAAAACAAAGTGGAACTTCCACATGTTTGCGGATGTGAACTGACCCGACGGCTCGCGCGGCAGGAAGCCCAACGCGGACCTGTTGAGCGTTCTTCCTTTTTCTGCAACAATGCAAAAGAGGAAGTGCGCTGAGGGAGTTTCCTGTTCGTCTCATCCAGCTACAGCCAGTCTTAACGCCCCGCAGAAAGCCCTGAACTTCACACTTGTGAGAAAAAAAATAAACAAACACGCAGGTTAAACATTGACGGGTGCACCGATCCGGCGCGTCTGGGTTACTCTTTGAACGGTTGGATTATCTTCTGGCCCCGCTCCAGCCTCGCCTCCCATTTCATTGGGTGAGAGATGATGAATGACCATAAGCAGCCAAATCCAAGCTGCAAAATAAACATTCTGCTGTTGCAAAGTTCAATGCAACCAATTAAGGAACATTTAAAAGCTGCACTTGGTATTTATTGGTTCTGGCCGAAGAGTAAGCGGTCACTCCCTTCTAGGTGTTCACAGGAACCAATAGAAACTAAGTTCCTCTCAGCAGTTCACACCGATTTAGGCTCCCAGTAACGTCAAACAATGGATGAACCGAAAATCAAAGGAGCTCTCTAGTAAACTAACAAACTGACGGTCTGTGCCACATCAAAACAGACCTTTTCCCAAAGCTTTCTTATGTTTGTTTCCAGAAAAAAAAGTCCTTGGTTTACACAGCACCGCTTCGAGAAATGCCTTCATCCCCACAAGAAGGACAGAATCCTTCTGTGACAATTCATGGCCTGATTATGACATATTATAACAGAAATACACCAAACTCTGGCAGATAGGTGCTAAATCATGCTAAATTTTAGTCCATACTCACAATGACAGCAGAAAATTCCACTCAACTGCTTTCTCTGGCATTTCATTAAAATGTCTTTAAACTGTAGGAATGGAATAGTACCAGCTGCCTATTTAGTATCCATCCAGTCGGGTTTCCAAGTGAGTACAGTTGACATGAAATTTATGCAAATTGGAATTTGGAAAATAATGGAAATGTGCCAATTTAAAAAAAAAATTGTAGGTCTTTTGATAAAAACGTTTTTTTGAGTATGGAATCACTTTTTCGCATCACACGAGTCGCATGATCGACAACCGGATGTTACCATTGGCCGAACAAAACAGAAGACCACAGGAATTTCTAGGAGGATGATGACACCTCATGCTTTTTAATGACTTCTCATATGAACAAACTGGTTCGTTTGATTATAATTGCGTTTTAATTGTGAAATAGTATTTGTTTGACCTTAGTGGAATACCAACAATGATTTGCACACATTTGTTTATGTGAGACATTTTAACTTCTATAAATTTAAAATGCTGCCTCCAGTGGCTTTTCTGGTCTCCCTACCTAAACAATGTTAGCATATTACGTATTTGTGCTTAAGCAATGTTCTGTTATCTTAAGTTTTCCATATGTAACTGGAAGTTGACTTCAAATTAGTTTCAAAACAGTGAGCAAGAAGCATTTCTGGAGACAAATTGTGTTCTACTTTTCCAAGCTCCTATATATATATATATATATATATATATATATATATATATATATATATATGGTCTTCAAGAAGCTCTGCTGGTCTTCAAAGAGGAAAATTCAGCTGTTGTGAACCTGATCTATTTAGAAACAATGGAAAAATGTGAGATTGATCCAACTTCATGCTATTCCACAGCACTGCCTCTCGTCTTTCCACTTGCAGCAGTCATTGTTACTGCAGTTTCTCAAACAGATGGAGTCATTTTGTCGGTACATACCACACCAATCAAGGACATCTCTAATTCGAGACTTAGAAGAAGGGGGAAAATAAAGATTTCATGTAATGAATGGGCTGAGCTAAAACGTGAAACCAAGATTAATGTGAGTACCACACGTTCTTCCGCCTCCACAAGCTGTCAGCCGCCGCGGCCTTCCTGCTCCCCTCCTCCAGCAGTGTCTTCCCTCTCTACATCTAAACTCTACCTTCTTTCTGAGCTCTGTTTCCCTCAGTTCTGTATTATCTGAATGGATGCGTTTCCGTTACAACAGTGTGTAAAACCCTGTTGATTTTCCGCTAATGTGGGAAAATCACAATTTCACAATTGTTCTGTTTGCATTAATTAAAAAACACGATTAAAATCACATAGGAATAAGTCCGTTCATGCAAGTCATTAAAAAAAAAAAAAAAACATGCTGCACCATCATCCTTCCTCCACTTCCTGTCGTCTTCATCTTTTCCGCCAGCTGTAACATCCAGCTGTCGATCATTTGACTTGTGTGATGTGAAAAAAGTGTTTCCATGGCTTTTTTTGCGAATTACACTCATTACGGAACGGCCAAAAAGCTAACACGTCCTAGCACCAAAACTCTCTATCAAAAAAGTGATTTATTTATTTATTTATTTTAAATTGGGATGTTTTCATTGAGCAAATTTATTTTTGTAATTCCAATTTGTGAAATGTTGCGGTCAATGGAAACACAGGCACAGTTGCTTTTTCCGGTGCAGTAGGTCCATCAGTTCAGGTTCTAAAGTTTGACCTCAGCTGTGAAAACGGGCTGATCGGAAATGCTGGCTTTTATTCTGTAATATTTGGAAATAATAGTGGTGTGTTTGCTTCTCCGTGACGTTACGATCTCCAGAAGCTCAAACTGTGTCAACGGGAGAATCCCACCCACACATATCAACTGATTCCTGTGTCTGAAAACGAAAACAAACCGATTTAAAGGGTCACTACATGGGCCAAGCGATGAAAAGCCGAAAGAGGGAAATGAGGTGGGGAATCTGCCCATCTGTCCTGTTCAGATGACCGAGCGATCGATACGTGTGTGGGAGAGTCACCGTGTGTTTTGCGTGTGTGTGTGTGTGTGTGTGTGTGTTTTGTTTTGTTTTTTATGACTCACGCAGGTGCGCAGGCAGCCTGGCAGGCTCGTCCTCCATTCGGCTGGCTGGCCTCGCGGCGGGAGCATGGACGGGGGAGGAAGTGGAGTTTGGCAGCAGGTTCGCGGAAGGACTGAAAGAGCTCCTCTCCTGCTATGAATAGACACAGAGACACAAAGCATGGCTCACAAAGCTCCGAGAGATGCACCGGCCCTGAACCCAAACAGCCGCCCCGCCAAGCCGCCAGCCCGCCTCGGCTCACCTCGCCTCGCCTCGCCGTGCTCCCACAGCAACCGCTGCAGCCAGAGGAAAATGCAGCACTAATAAACCGCTACACTGCCCTGTTGAGTCAGGAACTGGCTTTCTGGAGGCTTTAGGACACAGAATGCCACACATGCTTCGGCACATGTGTTGCTATGCAGGACACCGAGGTTCTGCACCGTCGGCCAAGACTGAACTTTAGACTCTTAGGAACAAACACAATAAACTTCGATTTAACTTCAGGTTAAGCATTTCCAAAAACAAGAAAATCTGGTAAAGGCTTTGACATTTCCAGAAAATATCTGTTGGAATCATCGCAAGAAATGTCAAAAAATGTTGACATTTCAGTTGTTTGAGGGTAACTTATTGCCAAGCGGCTCTTGCATTGTTTGAACAAGTTAAATATTATGTGAAATAGCCAAACTTCAGTGTCCAATGAGGCACACTGACAGCTTCATAGAGCTTCTCCAGGAAGCAAAAAAAAAAAAACAGAGCAAAGTTCACCTTGATTTCATATCAACTAGCAAATTAATCTTGTGATTTTGATAACATACACTCAATTTTTTATTCAATTTTTCAAACCATGATCATTTAACAAGGCAGTGAGACTAAAGATGCATGGGCCAAACTTTTATCAACCGATACCAATTTTTTTTTAACGTCCAATGAGCTGATTCGAATTTAACACATGCAAACTCATTTGCATAAGCTTTGTTTTACTTTGCACATGCCATTTTATTATTTTTATTTTTTTGTAGCACATGTTTAAAAAATTCGTAATAAAATGTATCTTGTGAAGCTGGTATAACTGCAAAAATGCTATTTGATACGCTGTTGGTCACCATTTGCAAAGCAGCCAATCTATAAGGTGCATTCACTTTCCTTGGTGCTGATTGGCTGTTCCCCCAAGAACATAAGAAAGGAAAACTCCAGATTTGATATGAAGATGGTTTCCATCGTGCATATAATAAAATAATATCAAGGCATATCTAGTGATTGAAATATCAAAATAGATGGTTGTAAGTAAAGCGCAGTTTAAAAAGAGTCAGGTGTAGTACTCATATTGATATTCTGCCAATATTTTGGGATTATTTCAGTCCCTGTTTTTAAAATATCACCATTGATCAGCTATTTAATTGACAAAGTGGTTGCTACCAGAGTTTGCATTTTATGACTGTCACAAAGTTGAGTTTAACATTTATGGGCGAGTAGAAAGCTTGTAACGTCTTGAGACGTTAAAGACAGATAAAGGTCTCTATTGCACAGCAGATTCTCCATATACCACCAAGGCAATGACAACACTAACTATGTTTTAGTAAAAGAGTTGGTGCATGAGAGGGGATCGTTTCGTAATCTCAGGTCTTACGTGCATAAAATAACCTGCAGAAGATGTTTAAGGTGTGCAAGCCAGAAAAGAAGTGATGTAAAATAAAACTGAAATTCGAATGTCAGAGCTGGAGAAAAACTGGAGATCAGTATTTTAATTCATTTGTTCATTCACTGTGTCACGTTCAATCAAAAGAAGATGTTGATCGGGAGTGAATCGTGGTGAAAATCTATTGCATCAAGTGGAAGTTTGCTGCGTATGTATCTTTAATGTACTCAGTCTGTGGCAGCTGATCCAGTACAGACACCTAACACAAGTTCAGACTTTCAAAGTTTTTAGCTGTGATGCATTTACTGAATAGGGTGGGGAAAAAGTTCAGTCTGAGCTACCGATTATCGGTCAGAGCCAGTCGAGAGAAAACTGTCTGATTTTAATAACTGGCTGTTTAATTGGTGAATCCATCTTTTACATTTCAGGTTTTGCTAGATAAATACTTGCAGGATTTTGAAAAGTTATAGGATGTTTCCTTTCTTAGCTTTTTTTCCTCGTAAAACACAAACTATCTGGCAAACAACAAACAATTTCTGTCACCTATTTTTTTATGTCTCTGGAGTTTATTTGTTGCCGTTTAACAGTCCTGATTAAAAAAAAAAAAGGAGTCCATCATTCATTAGCTTCCCTTCTTTTGACTAAAGACATATTCCAGACATATTTGAAGCTTTGCCTTTGGGTTCCAGCCTCCTGTCACTATCCAGCCACTGACAGGCCTTACATACCAACAGCATGTACCAGGAATTTCCTGTGGAAGCCAAGCAATAATCTCTCATTCCCCTATTTCCTCCTGTTGGAAAGGAAAGGCCCATCTCGCCGCTTGTCTAAAAATTCACTTCCCCCGAGTCTTCATGCGGCTAGGATTGGGTGGGTCAAGACTGGGTCATGTGATGGAGTCAAAGGGGAGGTGACCTGTGATGGAGCAGAGCCGTGGTGAGAAGGTGAACGGTGGGGGGAGGGGGGAAGCTGGCCAGCCGTCTTCTCTCCAGCTGCCGGAGGTGGAACTTCTCGGGGACGGTCAAACGCTTATCAGACTCGGTAATGAGCATCCCACACAAGCAGGGCGACATCACTCGCTGCCGGTCGCACCGGAGAAGCTCGCACTGCGTCCAGACATTTTACACTGACGACACCTTGGTATTTCTAGCTCTACATCTGCCACTTAGGACCGCTTTCTGGGTTTCTATAAGACCATGAATTTCAAATGTCCTGCCTCACCAGCCACTTCACACCAAATGGTTTTCAGCTGATGGTGAACAGAGAGTATTAAAAATCACAACTGATTATAACCAAAAAAATCGCTAATATCAGGCCTGGTATATTGCCTTTCTCATTCTTGTTTTCTTGAGGCTTTTATAGACGAGGAAGCGCTGATACAAACACTGGCACTTTGTAGTTCAAAAATGGACCTGCTCAAAAATGTGCATCAAAGTTTAGGTGAAACTCTCAGTTCTCAGTTTTGACATGTTCAACACATAAAGAAAAACAATTTTCTTTTGGTTTTGTTTTTAGTATTCAACCTGCAGATGACCTATTCGTCTCAATCTTCTGCTTTTTGGTGATTCTTTTAACACAAATGGTGATGTTATGATTTATAAATAAGTCGTTCTAGCTCATTGGAAAACCAAATCAACGTTTGGACTAGGACTAGTCGTTTCATATCCCTGCTGTGTGTCACTTATGTAGCTAGTTATTTCTAGCAGGTTACTGTATGCAGCTGCCTCAATTCGCTTGATTAGTAATTATGCTCCTGGCCATGTCATCCCCTCAAAATCAGTATTTTACTTTCTATACCATATTGAGCCATCAAGAAAATTGCATAATAAACAAAATCAAACATAGGCAGAATATCATTTGATTTTGCTTTTTAATTACATTAAAAGATGGAGATGAGCAGAAATTGGAATAAATTGTGACCTACAAAGCAGAAGTCTGTTGATTTGGTGCCTGATTAGTCACAGCTCCATCAGACATTGCTGAAAATGTGTGAATGATTTCAGGGTTTTTGGCTGTCTTCAAGGCAGATCATTCTCTGTGGTCATAGAAAACACCACGTTTCACAAAAAACAAACATGACTCTTTCCTGTGGATAAAGGGGCTATTACAAGTCAATAAACTGGCATTTATTCTAACTCGCAAAAAGGAGGTCAGGCACTTTCTGTCTGGGCGAAAAAAGGTGTAATTTTGAGTCGCGTGCTTTAACGCGTTTCAAAATAAAGTCTTGGTTTTTACAGCGTGATCTCTGCGCGAGCTTTTAAAACACTGTAACTGCAATTTTTCACCTTAAACTCAAATATGTTGTTTTTTTTGCAGTCATTTGAATACAGGTTAAGCTGTTGTTTTTCGACGTTGTCTTTTGGATGCGAAATCCCCACTTTCGTGCGGTCTACAGTCGCGTTAGTTGAGGTTTAACAGCGGTGTTAGTGAAGTGAGTTTCAGTCGGCTCTTACTCTGATAAAGCTGTTTGTGTGCTCCTGTTCTCACGCGGTCCTTTCGCCCCCTTGTTTTAAATCAAACGGTCCCCGACAGTCACGACCTCTTCTTCCCATCGACACCACCACCATCATCATGAGCGCGAGCCGAGCCGAGCGCGTGGAGCGAGCCGCGAGCAACAGATGAGCAACAAAAACAGACGCGTGCGTCCGCGGCGCGAGCTTCTCTTCTCTTCTCTTGTTTGCGGAAAGTGTTCCTGCTGGAGGAGAGGAGCTCGGTTAGCCCGACGGTCGGCGTTACCTTGTTCGCAGCAGCAGAAGAGGAGGATTCAGACATTATCTTCCCGACAACTTCTCTCCCTCTCCTTCCACTTTTCCGTCGTGCTTCCTCTCCCTCTCTCTCTCTCTCTCTCTCTCTTTTTCTCTGCGTGTGTCGGTCACTTTCCTTCACAGAAGCCCGAACAGCTGCAGCGGCAGGAGTGGCACACCGAGCGCTCTTCTCGTCTCTATGGAAGAAGTTGTTTTTCTCCTGTAGCCCCGCTTCTTCGGCTTGTATTTCCCCCCCTCCCGCCCCGTCTTCTTTATCTGCTGGCCCGGTCCATGGCGCGGCTGTTGTCGGTGTGAAAACTTCTTTTGTCTTTCGTGTGTTTTCTTTCACATGTCGGCACCGCGCTGGTTAATAATCCCTTCCTGGAAGAGAGAGAAACACCCCCCCTCCTCCTCCCCCCTCTCTCTCTCTCTCTCTCTCTCTCTCTCGCTCTGTGTGTCTCTCTCTCATTGATCTGGATGTGTGTAAAACGGCGAAATGACGTGAATTCCCAGCAATGAGCCTTGCCCCCTTTTAAAGGGAAACCCGAAGCAGGAAATCGCGGCAGATCTCTTTGCAGACACACACAGACACACGCACACACGCCTACACACAGCGACAGGCCGAGTCAGAAACACTGACACAAGACTAGTTTTCTACTTACTCCTTAAATCAAAGCTTAAAGCCAATGCGGTTACACAATGGGTTTAACCTCTATACTTTAATTAGACCCTGCTGAGCGAAATTAAACAGCAAAAGTATAAACAATATGAGTGGACCTGGAGTACATTGCAAAAGTATTAATACCTGAGTTTCTCATGTTGAAATCTAAAAAAATTCTAAAGGGGCAGTATTATGTTAAATCAACTTTTTTGAGCTTTACATCATGTTGTAATATTATTCCCTCATCAAAGACGTATGTGGAGTGTTGCCTTGATTCCTTCACGGATGTTTGAGAAATCCTTTAATCTCCCATGGCAACCATTCAGCTGTGCAAAACACCTGGGTGGAACTAGCTCCGCCTTCAAGGTGGAACTCCTCCTCTGAGCTGCAATTTGCAAACTTCCACCTCACAGGTCCCCTCTCCCCCGCAACTCCCTCACTCAGCTCCTTCAGACTAGCCAGAACCAAGTAGTTCGGTGGAACCGCGCATTTGTTGAGCTCAATATATAAGCTACTTATCAGTGAAAAACTGGTAAAAACATTTAAAGGCTATTACGGATGCCCAATTTCAAGGCTTTAAATTACAACGTCAAATTTCTTTTAGGTAATATTTGATATAGATAGAATTTTTGTAACAACTAACGATAGCAATTACTTCATTGTGCTGTAAACTTGCATTATTTCCCTGGACAAATGCACAATATTGCCCCTTTTGTGTATTCTTTTGTGATTTTATGTGACAAAACAACCCAAAGTTTCAAAATAGCTAAGCTATATCACGTTTGTCCTGCCATTGGAAGAAAAGCCCTCCCACAGCATGGGAGCACCCATTTTTGGACTTGTGTGCCACTGAAAAATGTGCAAATAGTTTTTTTGGGGGGAGGGGTTCTTACTGGTCAGTTTCACACCTAACAAGCAATGTAAGGGGAAGTAAACGTCATTGATATAACTTACTGTCCCTCTGACAGTATGGAGGAAGAACTTCGAACCAGAAACATACATTATATTTGCTAAATGGACTGGACTTTCAAAAAGCTTTTCCAATCATTTTGACCACTCAAAGCATTTTACACAGTCTCATTCACCCATTCGCGCACACCGATACGCACATCAGTAGATTTTGGGGTTAAGTGCCTGAAATGTGGCAGGAGGAAGCTGGAATCAAACCTACAACCCTCCCATCACAAGACGACTACTCTACCCATAAACCCACAGTTGCTGTAAAATTGAAGAATTTTATGATGTTGTCGTATATGACTGATCTTAAAAAGGGGCGAGATGAAGGATGGATATATAAATAAAAGAATGGACTGCTGTACCTCGTCATCTCCATTGGGTGTCGCCACTGTGTGAGTTTTTTCCACAACACTTCAGGGCAGGTCTTTGTGTTCAATTGAATCTGTCCAATTAAATTTTTTTCTATTTGCATTTTTAATACAATATATGTTATTTATGGTGAGAACAGCATCATGCAGTCCAGCGGTTCAAAGAGCAACAACCACACAAAAACATTCAGAAATATGTTTTTCACTATGTTGGAGAAACATAACACATCAGCCAGGTTGTACGAGGTAGGACACTTCTGACAAATTATTTACAAAAATCCAAAAAGAGAACAAGCAAACGACATTCACTCACTGCTCAGCTTGAGCTGCATCATTAAATGGCAGACAGCTAACCATTCCTAGGTCTGCATATTTCCGTTTGTTCTACGGCGGTTTGCCAAAATATTCGTGCCTCCTAAACTTTGTCACATCCTCTCATGTTACAATCTGTAAATTCAGAGTGTTTTTCTGGGATTTTACATGGAAGGGTAGCCCAAAGCGGAGAATAACTGTGGGGTGGGCAATAAATGACGAATGGTTTTCTAGTTTTAATTTTTTTTATTTAATTTTTTTTTTTTTTTTAGAACCGCCTTGGCTACTGTGAGAGGTGCAACATTTTTGGGGTGGAATGTCTCTGACCATTTAAAATGTCTTCACAAAATAGCATAGCTCAAGCTTGGGGTGGGTTAGTCTAAACTGTAGCTGGAAGCTGTTCTACTGGAGCTCTGATGGTATGACCACAGATTTCTCCTTGCTGATTTTTCTAACAAAGTTTTGAAGCTTTCAGAGGTTATGTGACACACAGGTGGAAGCATTTAACTTCCATAGCTAGGAAACAAACACGTGAGCAGTATGTTGTTAAAATGAGAAGGTTTGTCAATGCAGAGATATATGAAACTTTCTTATTCAAGTGAACAATTTTAACAAGATGTGAAAATACGTTTCTGTGACAGAAAATGACTTAATAAGAAGGCAAGAAAAGCTTTCCTCTAACTGTCCATCCCACTCAAGACAACACTCAAACATCCCACTAAGCGTTTCCATTTTCTCACACGTTTCGGTTCAATCAGATAAAAATCTTTTAAACAACATTTCTTCTTATTGCGGGTTTCATATCTCCTCTGAGTTAGAAAGTTTCTTGTTTTAAGAAAGCTCTTCCTGTTTTATCTCCTAACTCTGGCGGTTAGATGCTTCTACACTACTTTCTTATAAAGTAAGTTCTGTTCCACTGGGTTTTATTTGAGCGTATTAGTATAAATGACCCCAATGCACACGACAGCCATTTGTGTAAATGAACAAAAAACATGAAATCCATCAAATACATTGATGTTTGTGGTTTTAACGCGACAAAATTGACTGAATAATGGTTCACAGTGTTTCAAACAGAGTCAAAACAGGTCTTAGATCAGACATATTTCAGTTTTGGGCACAAAAACAATGGAGAGCGTCTTTAAAAAGTGAAACTTTCACCATATCCAGAAATGTTATCGTTAACAAAAAAAAATAAATAATAAATAAAAAAAAAGAGCAGGAAAAAAAATTAAAGCAAAATTCAAAACCACAGCTGGATGTATTTAAGATGGAATGAGGTCAGTATTATCTGGCACTGAGGGACATTGGAAAATAGGAGATTCTGTTAGAAAACGCTTCTTTTAAGACTAAAGACGAAGGAATCTTAGTCAATTTTAACTCTTCCGACTCCATATGTCGGAGGAGTTAAAAACGACATGTGAACTGCTTCAAGACAGTTCTTTAAGGCACAGAACTGTCTTGAAGCAAAACGGCCTTGAAAGGTTGCGAAAAATAATGCTATACAATGACGCCCTCAAGTGGCGACTGCAGTATCACCTAAAAAAGATTAAGTTTCGGTTTCCAATCAGCAGAAACGACACCCAGCATTTCCCTCTCCTCTTGGACCAGAGCCGCAGTCGCCTCTTGCCTTCAGGGCGGAAAGGTCGCCTGGAAGAGCCATGGAGGCACAAATATTACAGTTCATCTGCGCTAATCAAGGAGCAGTTGATGCCGAGGAGTTGATGTTCAACCTTTTCCCTGGGGAATCCACGACTGAGGTGATTTCCAACCAGAGCAAGTTTGCCTTGTGTTCCAGCAACGGGAAGCGGAGAGTGGTGGCCAGGACCAGCCTGAGACTGTGCAGGAAGAGAGACTGCCCGGGGACGTGTGAGAGTCTACACCTGTGTAAAAACTTCCTCTTCTCCGGCTCCTGTCAGTTCCTACAAAGGTGAATAACCTGGTGACGTTAGGGGAAACGAGAAGGTGGTCGCGTCTTTACGCATGTAGTTAAAACCAGGCTGTCAAAGCTAACTCGACGGCCTCGCTGGAGTTATTGGTTTGCCTGGTTAAAGGCCTTGTCGACCGCGGTGCTTTCAAGTATTGGGGTGAAAGATTAGCTTTGGCGCAAGACTGACGAGCCACGCAAAAATCAGACAATGACAGTGTGACGCTATAATCCAAGTAGAGTTTTGAAATGACGTGTCTGAAAGGGCTTGACTGTGATTTCTTTCTCTGAGTTAACAGTGACATTATTGGCCAATTGTTTTATTCTCTACAGTGGAAGCTAGCTTTACCTACTGCTGTTATGACAGAGAGGTATCGTCAAAGTCTAGGTGTGTTTAGGATCTAGTCCAACCAGTAAGACAAAAACAAGTAATCATTTTACTTGATATTTTTTATTTATAATGTAATACCATTTATATAATCCAAAATATTTGCGAGCTTGACATTTTGAATTTCCTTTTATATCAGATTTTTCATTTTCTGGCACTTAAATCTTCCTAAGTTTATTCATCACCAGTGGCATCTCTGCCCACAAACAGTTGCCACAATTAATTAAAGCCTATCCAGAATTAAAGTGATGCCTCTGTAAAGTTATGACCCAAAACATACGTGTCTTGGGAAAATTCAAAATAAGTTTCACATGGGTTTTGACACCATCACCACACAAATTTCACAGCATATTCTTTTATAGTTTACCTTCTTTCTTTTTTTATTCGGTCACAATTCGAGTATGTCATTGTTTAAAGCTGTAATTTTTCCCCGTCTAAAGCAAGAGCAGAAAATAATTTGGAATAATGATTCAGTTCCTCCTTCAAGGTCAAGTCCAAATCTGTCTATGTAGCACTGCATGAAGAAGTTCCTTCCTTTTCTGAGCTGCTGTGTGTTGTGAAAAAAGAGACTCACAAGACAATTAGATAGTAGGAATAAGTTGAGCACAAATGAAAAAAATCAATGTATATATATGAACCAATAGATAATTTATGTTAAGTAATATCCCAACAATGTGTGTCTAACAAGGAGAGGCAAGTTTATTAGTATTCACAAATGGAAAGAAACATTAAATGCCATGATTAGCCATAATAGAAATTATAATGACAATGCCAACAGGATCTATGTAACTGTTGTGCAAAGTGGGATTTAATTTAATTAATTTAGGTATTTATAAATCCCATCATCTCAGATTGGTTTGACAGATGTTGATGACTTCTTCCCCAACAGAAGAGGCTGCAGCTTCCCCCACGTTCTGAACTCTGACTACAACCAAAGGCTGCTGAGGGAACATGAGCTGGAGGACCTGAGCAGGGCGGAGCTGTGCACTCTGCTGCTGCAGAGCGACAGCAACATGCTGCCATCTGTAAGTCCACCGACGCTTTTACATTCTCACCTCTTGAAGTTTCACATCAGAAACAAGGATTATACTCAACTTCACTATACTTGACCGTTTTCCTCAGATATGTCATGATTACAATAACGGTGATGGAGAATTTGGCCGGTGTACGAGCGGCTTAGCTTGCGAAAGACTCCACATCTGCGAGAAGTCCCTGACCCAAAGCTGCAGCTGCTCCAGAGCCCACGACTTCACTGCTTTTCAGCCGAAGAAGATCCTGCATGATAAGATGGTGCCCGACGACATGCTTCGCTCGCTGAAGTCCGTTTACGCAAATCGAGAAGCGTTGAGGTACTATAGCAGAGGCGAAGCTGCTCGGGGTCAGAGGGGCAACTACAGCTCAAGCCACGGGCCGAATTCAAGTCGTAGACCGGGCCACAGAGGGAGAGGTGGCAATAGAGGCAACCGGGGGCCCAGAGGTAGAGGTATGAGGGGCAGCAGGGGCAATAGAGGAAGCTCCAGACAGCAAGAAACAGCCACCCATAGTGACCTCATGGGTGACCTTGAGTGGTGGGCTATTGTCAGTGGAGACGGACGTTATGAAACCAAGAGTGAGCAAGGAGATTTCAGGTCATCCAGCAGTGACATCTCTGCCGCTGGAAATGACTTCGATTCAAGAAGTGACTGTGGTTTCAATACGGAGCAGAGCGAGTGGAACCGAGGGATGAGAGGGAGAGGGAGAGGGAGAGCTGGCCACAGGGTGTTCAGGGGAACCAGGGGCCCGAGGGGAAGCAGAGGGGGCAGCGGAAACGGAGGTAACGACCTCACAAAGCTACGAAGCACTTCCTTTAGTGACATCTGGGGTGAGTTCAGTGGGTTGAACCTGCATGACCGAAGCAAGAGTCCTCCACCAAGTTTTAATTCGTCAAACAGTGACGTCTCTGCTGCCGCTGACGACTCCGAGGCGAGCAGCAATAGGAAGAAAAAGCGCTGTCGAAGTCGCAATCGGACTTCAGCGAATAAAGTGAGAGGCGGCAACCAACCAGGGATCCGAAGGGCGTCCGCCGATGAAATGATTAATGCTGCTGGTGGCCAAGAGGGAAATGGAGCAGATGACCAGAAAGGCAGACAAAAAAACAAACCTGTCAAAGGTAAATACACCAACTATATAATGGGAATAAATAATGATTCAAAGTGCGTAGCTGAAGTTAATTTAATGTTCTTTGTTTTTACTAGATAAAACCGAGATATGCATGTACTTCATTAAAGGCTACTGCAAGCATGACGGTAGGTTACAGCCTGTTGTCATTCGACATGAAACCTGTTTCCTTTCCTTGTTTCGCCACAGATGTTCTTATTCGTGGTTGTTCTTTTCAGACAAATGTTTTAAAGCTCACGACAAGATGCCGTACAGATGGCAGATCCAGGAAGGAGGCCAGTGGAACGCCTTGCCTGATAACGAGACAATCGAAAAGGAATACTGCGATCCCAGCAACTCGTACAGGTATTCTGCTCTAAAAGTCATAAATCTATATTTCTCGTTAAAGTGAAGTCTGTATCAGCGTGTTGCTTCTCTTGGTGAATTAAATTTTAGTGGTTTCAGCTTCACATCCTGTTTGAGACTCTTATTCAGAAGTAAGAAACAGACTAGCCAGAAACTTTTTTTTTTTTTAAATAAAACTGGTTAGATGCTTTATTGTCCAATTTGGAACATTTTTCTCTGTGTGGGAAAATGTTACTATTCATTGTGACTTTATTAACTAAACATAAAACTATCTCTGTCCAAACATTTTAAAAGAATATACAAGCCGTGTGAGCAGCCATATTGAATTCTTGAGCAGTTATTGTTGTTGTCAGTTATTTATTTCTGTATTTATGGTGGCCCACAAGGATCAACAAAATGCAAAAGTCATTTTTCGACAAGAAAAACCACAACAGAAGCTATGCTGAAAAATAGTTCATGCTAAAACGATAGTTTCCAGGCTAAAATGGAATTCATGCTGAAACAGAAGTTATGCTAACACTGTAGTTACACTAAATTGACAATCATCCTAAAATGATAGTTATGTGAAATATTATGTTTTGCACAACTCTTCTATGGAAAAGGATTTCAGCACTTAAAATAAATATGGATAGACACGCTCAAAATATAAAAGTAATTTTCTATAGATTCACTAAAGCTTTGCTTTGTGTCTGCAGCAGTGGCAGTCCGCCTGTTCATTTTGACACCATGACTCGTGGAGAGAACAAAGTGCGGCGGCTCACTACAGTGAACTCTTTGGTTGAGCCGACCTTCATCCACACCACGGAGTGGCTCTGGTACTGGCAGGACGAGTTTGGAAAGTGGAACCTGTATGGTTCAGATGTGAGTACACAAAGTCGTCGTGTGACATCTAAACACGTTTTGTGCTCAAAGTCAGAATCGAGAAAAGTTAGTTTTGAAAGTGTCCGTGATTGTCAGTTCAGTCATAAAAAGCACAGCTGCTTTCAAAAAAATGTAAGCGAAAAAGCATCCGCCAAATGCAAAAGTAACGGCAGTTTGCTGGTCTGGAGCATGTAGGTGGGTTAACACAACACTAGGGTGGCAAGAGAACAGCAGTAATCATAGAGAAGCAATTGTTGCATTGCAACAATACAGGAAATATTATTACAAACTATTGTTCTCAGTCAGCAAAAATTGTTCACAAGTAGGGAAACATCCAACTCTAAGCTCAGAGCTTGGAGTGTCCCTACAAGAACCCGAGAGCTCTATGTCAGGCTCTACACGCCTCAGTTAGTATCTTAAATGTTAATGGAAAGTTTAAAAAAAAATATTGAATAGATGTGGTTTATTTGGGAGAGTTGTTTGAAGAGCAAACTAGAAGTGGTCAAGGCTAAGGTTTGCAAGTTTGCATCTGAATCAACCACAAGGCTTGCTGCTAAACCAACATTGTTTTTCTAATGTTGGTCCAAACTCTGGAACTCGCCAAATGAAATTAATATCACCAAAATATAAGTTAAATGAAGCTGATTTAATTGCATATCAGTCCAAATGTCTGAGCAGTCATGTTGAGGACACATTACCTAATCAAAGTTAATAGGCTTTGCCCTCAGCAATGCCATGTCATAAAAACCTGCACAGCACTTCTTACACGTATATCGGGGTTGGCCAACAGCAGATAAACAAGGAAAAAACTGACGTGTCAGCAGAATGTGTACAGAAGATACAAGTAGTCACACGATACCTCAGCAACAGAGCCAGCTGAGGTGATCCAGGCTAACAGTGGCTACTGCTGGTGCTTTCAGGGACAAGGAAAAAAAACCCTCAAATACATGATTCCTGCCAGTAGAAACCTTTTGAGGAATCAGCAAAATCAAACATAGAATTTCTTGTCTCTAGTTTTGCTTTAACTGATGATATATTTTTCTTCTTTTTAAACATAGTCTTTTCGTACACTAATTTATATTCACCCCGATAAGCTGCCTTATAAAAATCATCTAATTAGCTAGAAAAGTCCATCTTTACATCAGATTTTTTTAAATTGAGTTTTATTCAATTGTGGACTTAAATGAAGCCCATGTTGTTGGAGAACACCAGAGCCATGTCTTCTAATATGATTCTCTACATACTGAGCCAGAACCACCAACACTGTGTTGCAGAACGCCGGACGGAAATCATCAGACATCAGAAGTGAAACTCTGGAGCAGAAGTTTCTGGACAATGAGAGTGAAGTGGAGTTCTCTGCTGGCTCCCAGTCTTATTCTCTTAGTTTCCAGGGTAAAACACAAGACTTTGACATTTGAAATCGAATAAGAAAAATAAATAAATGCAACCTTGTTTAGTATGTCTTTTTTCCCCTTCAGACATGATTCAAACAAATAAGCGTTATGGTACTAAGAGGCTCGTGAGCAGACGTCCTCTGTTCGTCTCTGCTGCTGATGTCCGCACCAAGAAAGTGAGGTAGGTTGGGGAAAAGCAGTTATTCATTAGTCCTCTTGTTCTGAATGTGTTCTCCATGTTTTAAAATGGTTCAACTAAGTCAATTTGAAACTTTTCCTCACCATCTATTCCTGCAGAAAGCCTGCAGCAAATTCTTCTCCTGTGCCAGACCACTGGGACAAGACGCAGATCCCTTCAACAGGATTCTCGGTATAATAAACTCACTATAGGGTTAGAGCTTCCTGTCTCTCCACTCTGACTAGAGGGAAATAGGATTGGGCGAATGCTTTTCTATTTCCAGGTAGAAGCACAGTAATGTAGAGGGCCAATCTTTCTCGAGTCTTTAAAAAAGTCAGTTATAACAATATAGATGGATAAGGATTCTCAAAGGTAAGAGTCAAAATCAGCAGAATAATCTAAGCTAAAACTGGGGTGGCATTAGTGTAATTTATCCAGAAGGTCTTGGCTATTGAGAAATGATTGCTTCCTGGAGACACTGACTCTGTTGAGATTTAAAATTTTACGAAATCGCTAACGTTTGTCCATGACCTATGTAAAGCTCCAATTCAATGCTATGAATCTATCTGGAAATTCCCTGTGCTGTAAAACAATCACCCAGTGCCAGTCCAAACAAGATGGCTGTCAATGTTATTTCAATATTTGTAAGTGTGGCCGGCATGGACTGAACGACTTCGTTCACTTCCTCCGCTGCCACAACTACAACTTTCTAAATCAGTGCAGAAAATCTGTCATCGTTCACAAATCCTCTTTCTGCTCATTGGCCTGGTACAAATTCTACCAGAGAAATTCGGCTCAGTGGGAGAAATCCCAGACAGAAAACTGATGGGAGACGAGAATTGAGCATGAAAGCAATCATTTCCTGTTCTCCTAATGAAGCATGTATGGTTTTGAGACTCAGAGTTCACGTTGAATATCGAATACACAACAGTGGTAGTTATGATGTAGGACATGAAGCAACTGTGTCACATTCCTGAAGATGGCAGGAATGTCTGAGAAGGATTTTCCTGTGTAAATAGCCTGTAAGCGTTCTGAAATCTACAAATAAATAAAAGGCACATATATATTTCATATAATCCTATTTTGTAATTTGAACACAAACCTTATGTTTTCACAAAACACTTTGGCAACACAGTGGGACTTAGTTGAAGGGACCATTTGTTATCATTTTATTTAGAATCTGTTATCTGTGCATGCAGGACAGAACATTACCATACTTTGTTTAGGAACACCAGTCTGGTTGCATTAGCTTGTGTAGTGAGATGTTCCTACTGGTTTTAGGAACTTCTTTGTTTTTGTTTTTTTTCATCTGGACCTAGAGCTCACTGTGAGTTTCATCCAGTGCTACTTCCATCCTGTACTTTAAAACTGCCGGTGTACTTCTGCTATCAGTTGAATTGTTTACTTTTACTTTAGCCAAAGCATTTTACGTCTACTGTATGAGCACAGACTGGAAAATGGCTTGCCACTGTGCACTAATAAGAAGCAACAAAAACCACAAAGATAGAAACCTGCACCATCTCCATTGATGGGTATTTTCTCAACCTACATAAAAAGAGAACCACAGACCATGTTTATGAGTTTTCAAGCAAGTCTTTTGCAAAAGGAGAAGACATGGCAAACCACTTCTTCAAGGTGTCTGCCATGCGTTCTGACTTTCTGCATCAGAACTGGTCCTTTATTACAAAGCATAGCAGGAAAGGAATGTGGAGGGAGGACAAAGGAAGATCTACACACAGGCCGTTTAAGGTATCCCAAGATAAGAAGTAGCTGCAGCTTCAAGGTCTAACGGGTTCCTTCTCTCTGGGACGCGAATGCTAAATCTATGAAATGAAAAACGAACAAGTAAAACTACAAATGTAAGAATGACAACAAAACATAATTATTCTAGCATCCGTATCATTAGTGCTATTTGCTTTGTGACTCCAGTGCAAAGATGGAACTGATGGCCAGTGCAAACAGAAGAGATACGAGTCAATATAAAGTTTAAGTGACTATTGGGTCTACAGAAGGTTTCAGAAATGCATTGAATGCAGCACAACTTGGCATAAAATGTATCTATGCTTTGTCTTTTGTTGTGTCTCAAATTATATATATATATATATATATATATATATATATATATATATATATATATATAAACTTGCAAGAGTTGTGCCGTTAACTATGGAAGTGTCATTTTATGTTATGTTTTTGCTGTATATCTTACAAAGCTAGACTGTTATTTTGGTAAATAAAATAGTTTTTTGTCATATTTGTGACTTGTTTTTGTTTTTTGTAATATAAGTCCTTTTCCAGCATCCCTCTCAGATTAGGGATTCCACATTGGTATCTCCATTTGCCTTTCATTAAAAAGGTGCATTTGTGGCCTCAATAAGGTTGCCAAGTGTGTGAATTACAATGTTTTCAAATTATGTTTGTGTGCAGTACTTCAAAAAAAAAAGAATGCTGCAACTCACAGCAATACCACCATAATATTCCTTGATCTCATTCAATACTATGCAAACACTCTGTCTGCACTGATGAAGGTTCTCTGAACTTAAGATCCTGGATGCTTGAAAGTGACAGCATGACCTCCTTTGATTAATTTGGTTAATATTTACTTAACAACTTGGCACTCACAGGATATTAAGATTTAATTTCCAGAAGGCCAAGGCTAAAACAAACACAATCCTGACTTTGTTGAAAACTATTTCACACCCTTGATCCTAATATACATGCACTTCTCATATTAAGAACATGAGAACTTCAAAACTTTCTGATGTACGTGAAAGGTATGACCAGACTTTATGTTCCTAAAAATCCACTTGATTTTCTTAATGTTGAACTTGCACAATCTATGTTCCATGTGCTAACATGCATGGCAAGAACATAAATTGTGGCAGAAGCTTTAATTCAAGTAGACTGAAGTCAAACTGCCACTGAGAACTTTCCTGCTTCTGTGTATTGTAGAGAGTTGCTGTCCCGCGCACTACGGATGAATTTCAAAAGATTGAAGCACTTTTTCGAACAACCTTGAGAGGCTTCGATATTATGAAGATAGAGAGGATTCAGAACAAGGCGCTTTGGGAGGTCTTTCAGTGGTATGTATACTATGATTTTGGATGATTTTGTACTTTTAATACTTATCGTCTAGTAACTACCTTATGTCAACATTTAGCTTTGAGGTGAAGCTCGGCAACATTATCTTAGTACGTTAGCTCTGTGAAAATGTTTTTTAAAGGACATTCCTTTGCCACATTTTTACCTTTAGGCAAAAGACTCAGATGAAGAACAACAACAGTGGACGTGAAGCGGAAGAAAAGCAACTTTTCCATGGGACTGACTCAAAACACCTCGACGCCATTTGTCTCAACAACTTTGACTGGAGGATCTGTGGAGTTAATGGAACAGCTTATGGCAAAGGTGGGTTAAAGGTGATGGTTCAGGGCATCTAAAGTGCACTGTACAAATGACATTTTAGAGTGTCTGGGAAATTTTTATATTAGTGGAAGGTTGAAATCACACTGTCTGACTTGAGAAGATGCCATTAAAATATATTCTCTTCTTACTTATCTTTTTCTTTCTAATCACAGGAAGCTACTTTGCTCGGGACGCTAAATACTCCCATAGCTACACTGGTGACTCTGATGTCAAAACCATGTTTGTGTCTCGTGTCCTGGTGGGGAGCTACACACGAGGGGACTCCAGCTACGTCCGACCTCCTTCCAAAGACGGTGGAGACATAAACTTCTATGACAGCTGTGTCAACGACATTGCAAATCCCTCTATTTTTGTTGTCTTTGAGAAGCACCAGATCTATCCTGAGTACCTGCTGACATACAGGACCACACACCCTCTGGTTGACATATTTAGTAGTACATCAGCACAGCAACCAAAACCAGTGATTGCTCCTAAGCCAGTGCTTGTTTCTTCATCACATCAATCCAGTGCCGCTTCATATCCAACCAGTTCGTCAAAACCTTTTCCAACCGTACGCCATCATATCAAACCAGTTCATCATTGCATCCACTCACTGCGACGTCGTATCAAACCATCTCTTCATCATATCAACCCAGGCGCACAAAACAAACCAGTACATTATTGTATCCACCCACTACAGCATCAAAACACACAATCTCTTCATTATATCAACCCAGTGCGGCGTCAAAACAAACCAGTACATCATCACATCAACCCACTACGGCGTCGAATCAAACCATCTCTTCATCACATCAACCCAAGGCAACTTCGTATTCAACCCGTTCATCATCGTATCAACCCAGTACAACCTCTTCACTGTACCAAACCAGACTTGATTCCCAACGCACCTCGTCTTCCACATTGTCACCCTCAAAGCCGACCAAAAAAAATGATTCCTGTGTCATAGCCTAAGCACAGCTACGAAATGGAAAAAGGTCTTAACAGATAAGGGAGTTCAGTTAGGTTTTTTGGTTTTGTTTTTTAACATTGGTCAGAAGGGGAAAAATATGTCCGAAGGGGAAATGGGCTTAAAAATATTCCACCCATATGTAAGAAATATTCCAAAAACAGAAGGTTAAATAGAAATACATGCGAAGGCTAAATTTACAGTGTAATGGAAATATTTGAAATGTTTTCATTTTAAACGACCTGTTGCATTGATTTTTCATTCAGTGCTTCAGTTTCCATTGACAGGCCAAGTCTGAGAAACAGCAGCGTATTCTTTAGGTGGTTGGTCGTATTTAAATGATACTCTGTTGACTGACGCTCAAAGCCAGACGAGGCTAAACTGCCAGCCTTTCACTGTGATATACACTTTGTATGTGAAGGGCATCTACCCATCAGTGCCACAAAAACACATCTGTCACCACTGGTGTTTGCATCCCACCTCCAGTGTGCTTTTTAAGGCTAAACAGTGAATTCAAGAACGATACAGTGAAAGAATCTTATCCAGTCAACTCAAAAGCTATTTGAGGTTTCTAAAAAGTTGCTCATGAAGACATCTTTTTTTTTTCTTTTTACAAATTTTTATTCACACTGAAACACTACAAATAGGCTACATTACCCATACCTAAGCTGTGGGTGGCGCTGTAATGCTGCTACGATAAACCAAACACAGCAGTTAACACCAGAAGGCGACATGGAGCAGGCGCATAAAGTTTGTGCCGTGGAGCTATTACAATCGATTTGAAAACATTTGGTTTCGGATTGCTACGTGATAAACACAAGAGTGGCATTTCACAATGTTTTTCATTCTGACGCTTGTTTCCAGCCGTTAAATATCCATTCCTTTGTGGACTAAAAGGCTGAAACAATAAGAACAAAAGTAGAGCGTTGTCAAAGCTCGTTCCCGCGTGAAAGACAACCAACGAGGATTTATTTTTGAGAAAGTGGACTCTTACTACTTTAATGTAGGAGCGCCTAATGACTCAGATCAGACAAGTCCAGAATTCTTGCTCTGATTTGACTGAGACACAACAGCTTTTAGATGCGAATAAACGGCAAAACAAAACAAAAATGTAAATGTTAAAGTTCTTCCCAAGAGCTCCAGTTTCTCTACATGTTGAACGATACTTTCCATCAGATGTTGGTTAGGTCACCGAAAAAGGGATCAGTGTGCTCGTCAGCGCCTCCTGTGGCACGACACATTATTGCACTCATTCAATAATTGCGCTGATTCTATATCCACATTGAGAACTTTTTTCTTTTGCCCAAGTAAAAAGTCCTTCTTTAAGAGCCTTGATAACTTACAGCATCTGTTTTTATTCCAAACTTGTTTTGCCTGTTTCTTAAACTGAAGTTTTTATTGGCTCTCTAAATCTTCTAATTGTTGTTGGTGTAGTTTTTCATAATCATTTTTGTTCATTTTAATCGAATTATATGAAGGCAGAACAATAAAAGTGAAGCCAAAGTTGCCTTTCCTAAGCCAACAAGTTCGTCTGTGCCTCTTAATAATCAAAATGGTAATTACCTGATTGTATCTTATCAAAATAAAGTTCTTTTCTATTACGAGCTGCTTGCTTCTGAGCTTCTGTCATTGAAAATGAGAGGAACCAGAACTGTTGGGTGAGTGTACGGGTATTAACACCTTTGGAGTGTTTTCAAATCTTAACAAACTTGCTTTAGATGAGTAGCAGAACTAGGTTAGTGTGGAAATGACTGGCTGTTGGAAGAGACAGTCATGAACTTGACGGGCTGGCCTCGTCAGATCTTGATGACGATCAGCGTTTCTTTTTTTATAAAGACGACTTCTTTGTTGTAATTCTACGGCAACTAATATTGCATCTTTATTTAGCTCAATTTATGACTATTGTCATTTACAAAAATCTCAGTCTGACCTTGATGTTGGGCATGAAGACGGGCAATATCAAAAATGAACATGCCTCAAAGAGAATAACTGAAATCGACAATTATTGGTTCCTTGCAAAGCAGACATTTATTCTATTGAATTCAATGTTTGGACACAGAAACAATGAAAAGTTCCTTTCAAAATCAATCCTCAAAACGTCTTGAGTTTTCTTGAGTTTTCTTCCAACCCTGTAAAAAATAATAATAATAAACAATAATAATAATCATTCTGCACAACAACGCCCTCGAGTGGCAAACTGCAGCATTACGGGATGACGCCAGTCTAAACATAGTTCAGTTTCGGTTTCCGATCGTCACAAACAACACCGGGCGTTTCTTACTCGCCTTGCCCGGAGTGACTCCCCAACCACAGCTGACGTCCGGGCGGAAAGGGCTCCTGGAGGAGCCATGGAGGCTAAAATACTACAGTTCATCTGCGCTAATCAAGGAGCAGTTGATGCCGAGGAGTTGATGTTCAACCTTTTCCCTGGGGAATCCACGACTGAGGTGATTTCCAACCAGAGCAAGTTTGCCTTGTGTTCCAGCAACGGGAAGCAGAGAGTGGTGGCCAGGACCAGCCTGAGACTGTGCAGGAAGAGAGACTGCCCGGGGTCCTGCGGGGGGCTCCACATGTGTAAAAACTTCCTCTTCTCCGGCTCCTGTCACTTCCTACAAAGGTGAATAACTCGGTGGCTCTATGGTTGTCAAACTTTCTTTTTTCTTCTCAAGCTATTAACCTATTCAGTTAAAAGTGACGCCGTCGCAGCTAACTGAACGCTACTGTTTTATTGCTCCAGATTACCCACGGTGCGTTCACGTGCTGCGGAAAAAGATCCCTTGATCTTATGACGTTCGGACTTTCAGTAAGCTAACAAACAAGTCCATAAACAGACATGAGAGAAATCGCATTATGACCTCATGCTTGAAAAGTTTTCGACGGTTGATTTCAATTGAAAGTAGCAGAGTGACATCATTCCACGCTGTTTTTCTAACTCCAATCATGAGCCCAAAATGTAGCATTACATTCCCTGTTTGTTTTGTTTTGGTTCTAGCCACACATACAACATAGGCTTATATGTTGTATGTGTATAGATATATATAGATATTTTTTCTTCCTTTTCTTTTTTTTTGCATACCAAATATCATAGACATTAGTTGTGGAAATTTATATTAGCTTCACTTTCTTTTTATTTTGATAGAAAGTATCAACTTTAATAGAAAAGAAAAAATTGACAAAGTGGTGAACTTTTGTAATTTTCTGACATTTTAACTCACACCAGCAAAATACACCAATCTGCTTGTATCTGAATGAGTATTAAATCAAAAATCAACCAATCATTCGTTTTTCGTTTTCCTTCGCTAGCTTCTGATAATGCAATAAATGAGGCATAACTTGTACTACTGACATAATCGCTTTGTGTTTTACCTTTTTGGAGTTGGCATGTTTTTGTATTATAAGGAGCTATGTTGGTAAACTAAACATAAAAAAATGCAGGAATATTATCTTTAATGTTACCAATATTAAGAAGAGTGTAATAGTGTAGAAGAAAAAAATAAATAAATAAGCTGTTAATTTCTAAAATCTTCAGTTTACATTAAACATTTATAAAGTTGGCACTCAAAACAAAAGTCTTATGACAAGATTCAACATAAATTCAACAGGATTTTAATGCTATCACAACTCAAATGTTATAAACCTTTTCACTGGCAGGATCACATCTTAACCTCTGAACTGACTTGTAAGCCATTTTAATCCAACTGAAATGCTGTCTTACCTGTTAAAAACAGGAACTGAAAATACACGTTTGCAGTTAACAACAGTCACCACACAGTTGCCACCTCAGCTATTTTTTTGCTATATTAACAAATATCTCAGACAAAAAAAAATGCAATATGGGCCAAAACTGGAATCGACAGGTCAGGCTTTGTAAGGATCGGAAATCCACGATCAACCAGAAAGCTGCAATGGGCGGGCCCTTAGTAAAAGCGAAACGCACAACAGTAAATTAATTTAAATAGAAAAATAAAATATGAGAAAATTCAGCAAAATAAATATATGTAGCTACAGATTGTTGATGTTTGGTAATATCCCAACGACTGGGGAAACCCTGCATCCCACTGATGTGACATTTGCAAAAAAAATTTTAAAATTGCTAAACACGTCTTTTTAAATTGGTCGTTTTGAATTTTAGTGCATTCTTCCCCAACAGAAGAGGCTGCAGCTTCCCCCACGTTCTGAACTCTGACTACAACCAAAGGCTGCTGAGGGAACATGAGCTGGAGGATCTGAGCAGGGCGGAGCTGTGCACTCTGCTGCTGCAGAGCGACAACAGCATGCTGCCGTCTGTAAGTCCACCAACGCTTTTACATTCTCACCTCTTGAAGTTTCACATCAGAAACGAGGATTATAGACTTCATTATTCTTGACCGTTTTCCTCGGTGTTCCTCAGATATGTTTTGATTACAATAACGGTGATGGAGAATTTGGCCGGTGTACGAGTGGCTTAGCTTGCGAAAGACTCCACATCTGCGAGAAGTCCCTGACCCAAAGCTGCAGCTGCTCCAGAGCCCACGACTTCACTGCTTTTCAGCCGAAGAAGATCCTGCATGATAAGATGGTGCCCGACGACATGCTTCGCTCGCTGAAGTCCGTTTACGCAAATCGAGAAGCGTTGAGGCTCCATATGAGGGGGGGATCTGGTAGGGCTAGGAGGGGAAACCTGGTTAGTGCGGCTGGTGGCCAAGAGGGAAATGGAGCAGATGACCAGAAAGGCAGACAAAAAAACAAACCTGTCAAAGGTAAATACACCAACTATATAATGGGAATAAATAATGCTGCAAAGAATTGCAAAAAGAAGCTAATTTTGTGTTTTGTTTTTCGTTTTTCCATTTTTACTAGATAAAACCGAGATATGCATGTACTTCATTAAAGGCCACTGTAGGCACGAGGGTAAGCCTGTCCTTCCCCACGGTGCTTTTACACTTTCCCTGTTTTACTTCTTTAAAACATTTGTTATTTGTCTGTTTTTTGTTCTTTTCAGACAAATGTTTTAAAGTTCACGACAAGATGCCGTACAGATGGCAGGTCCAGGAAGGAGGCCAGTGGAACGCCTTGCCTGATAACGAGACAATCGAAAAGGAATACTGCGATCCCAGCAACTCATACAGGTATTCTGCTCTAAAAGGCATAAACCTTCTCAGCTTGTCACAGAAAGGAGAAATGAGCTGCTCCATGCAGGTTTCTTGACAAACTGCCTTTCTTAAGTGTGTAACAAGAGCTCACATTATGGAAGTGCCATTTTAAAGTGAAGTCTGGCTCATGTGTATAAACATGCGACTTCTCTTGGTGATTTAAATGTAGGTCTTTGAGCCCCGAAATGAGAAGATTTTGTGCTTTAAGCTTCACATCCTGTTTGAGGCTCTTTCATTGAAGAAAAAACAAAGTAGCTGGGCTGTTGTGTTGACAGTCTGCTAGCAAAGTCTTCTTGTTGGGTTGAAAACTTGTTGCTAGTTACCAGATGAACTTTGTCTCTTGGGAACTTAGATTATGTTTGTGTTGAGATCCGTTAGCTGCTGTGGCTAACAGTGTGTCTTTGGTTAACAAAAGCTAGCTTTCATACGATCGTTGGCTGCCATGCTTCTTTCCCCCTCGGTGCGGCGGCAGCTGCCATCGGTTGTCTTTGGGAACCTGTAACTACACGGTTCCTTCTGCAGAATTCTGAGCAATTCTGAAACAGACGCCATCTACATCGAAGAACTCCCACGATGATGGCAACGAGTTCAACAAGTATAACATTTATTGTGATTCCTCTAAGTTCACGAAAGTGTTGCTTTGTGTCTGCAGCAGTGGCAGTCCGCCTGTTCATTTTGACACCATGACTCGTGGAGGGAACGAAGTGCGGCGGCTCACTACGGTGAACTCTTTGCTTGAGCCGACCTTCATCCACACCACGGAGTGGCTCTGGTACTGGCAGGACGAGTTTGGAAAGTGGAACCTGTACGGTTCAGATGTGAGTACGCAAAGTTTTTATATGATTTCTAAATACTTGTGTTGCGTCAAGATTTTGCTCGTTCAATCAGAAGTTTGGGAAGTCCTACCTCTGGCCTTATAGGAAATACATCAAACATGTTGATTGAGATTCTCTGGTCAGGACCTGAGTCAAAATGTACAGAAGCCTCCTGTGTGTGGCAGAAAACTACTGCTTCACATCACCGTCCATCCCTGTGGTCAGACATGGTGGTAACACGGCACCAGTGGAAGGTCGTTTTTATTGTTGGGGTCTCGTTCTAACCCAGAAATCTTAACCCAGAAATCTGTATCTTATGACATTTTTCTCCTTGTACTGAGCCAGAACCACCAACACTGTGTTGCAGAGCGCCGGAGGGAAATCATCAGACATCAGAAGTGAAACTCTGGAGCAGAAGTTTCTGGACAATGAGAAAGAAGTGGAGTTCTCTGCTGGCTCCCAGTCTTATTCTCTTAGTTTCCAGGGTAAAACACAAGACTTTGACATTTGAAACGGGTTTGAAAAACAAATAAATACAACTTAATTTGATGTGTCTTTCTTTCCTTCAGACATGATTCAAACTAACAAGCATTACCGTACTAAGAGGCTCGTGAGCAGACGTCCTCGGTTTGTCTCTGCCGCTGATGTCCGCACCAAGAAAGTGAGGTAGGTTGAGGACTGTGACCTAAAGCAGCTTTAGTTAGTCATCTGGTTGTGAATGTTTTAAAATGGTTCAACATGAAATTTGTCCTCACCATCTATTCCTGCAGAAAGCCTCCAGCAATGTTTTCTCCTGTGCCAGGCCACTGGGACAAGACGCAGATCCCTTCAACAGGATTCTCGGTATAATAAAGTCACTGTAGGGTTGGGGTTTCCTGCCTCTCCACTCTGTGGGGGGAATAGGGCGAATTACCTTCTTTTTGTATTGAAAGGAAACAGCAATGATGGAATCCAGACCAAACCAAGACCAAGACAGAGGGCGAATGTTTCAAACTTAGATAAATGTTACTACACAGATTTGGATGGTTTTTTTTTATATTCTTCATAGTTTGTGTCCTGCCGACTTGGCCTCATTTTTGCCTTGGTGAATCACATTTGTTTGATATTTCTCCTCCATGCGCTGGCCCTGGTGGCTGCCACTCAAACCTTTCCTGCTTCTGTGTGTTGTAGAGAGTTGCCGTCCCGCGCACTTCGGGTGAATTTCAAAAGATTGAAGCACGTTTTCATTCGACCTTGAGAGACTTCGATATTGTCAAGATAGAGAGGATTCAGAACAAGGCGCTTTGGGAGGCCTTTCAGTTGTATGTATACTATGAACCAAGTTGAAAACTTGGATGGTTTTTTGATTCTGTTTATTTTAATAGAGTCTTTGGTCATTCAGCTAGTCATACTATTAACAGATATCCTCTTGGTGTTAGCTCTGTGAACATGTTTTTAAAGGACATTCCTTTGCCACATTTTTACCTTTAGGCAAAAGACTCAGATGAAGAACAACAACGGTGGACGTGAAGTGGAAGAAAAGCAACTTTTTCATGGGACTGACTCGAAACACATCAACGCCATTTGTCTCAACAACTTTGACTGGAGGATCTGTGGAGTTAATGGAACAGCTTATGGCAAAGGTGGGTTCAGTTCAGTCACGGTTTACCCCAGTGTACGAAAAGCCTTGTCTTTCTAAATTTACCTCACCAACATATGTAACAAACATTGTACGGTAAAAGATACTTCGGCGTTTTTCCACATACTTAACTTTTTATAGTTTCTTGGAATTTTTTATATCAGTTAAAGGATGACATACTGTGGGACTGGAGAAGAGACAATGCCATTCAAATAAACATGCTAAAAAAAATCTCCATAACCCATTAAAGACCTGCCTTTCGTACTGCCGTAAAGCTCAACGTGTGTTTCGTCTTTCTCGGTTATCGTTTTGTTTCTAATCACAGGAAGCTACTTTGCTCGGGACGCTAAATACTCCCATAGCTACACTGGTGACTCTGATGTCAAAACCATGTTTGTGTCTCGTGTCCTGGTGGGGAGCTACACACGAGGGGACTCCAGCTACGTCCGACCTCCTTCCAAAGACGGTGGAGACATAAACTTCTATGACAGCTGTGTCAACGACATTGCAAATCCCTCTATTTTTGTTGTCTTTGAGAAGCACCAGATCTATCCTGAGTACCTGCTGACATACAGGACCACACACCCTCTGGTTGACATATTTGGTAGTGCACCAGTGAATCAACGCAGTGCCCCAGTGTATCAACGCAGCGCACCAGTGTATCAAGGCAGTGCACCAGTGTATCAAGGCAGTGCACCAGTGAATCAACGCAGTGCACCAGTGTATCAAAGCAGCGCGTCGTCAAATCAAGCCAGCTCTTCAAACAATTCCTGTGTCATAGCCTGAGCAAAGTCAGAGGTGGGTGTTAACAGTGGAGGAAGTTTAATGATTTTTTTTTTTTTTTTTTATATTATCTGAAAAAAAACAAAAACATGTCAAAGGGGGTGATGATGTCTTTTGGTAAACTCAACGAAATATTCAGCACACATGTCTAGAATATAAAAAATGATGGAAGTGAAAAAAAGTACAAGTGAAGATTAAAATGGACAATTAAGTGACACTTCAGACGGTCACTCATTCATAAATGGCGGATGCAGGACTGTAACTGTGACATGCACTTTGTACATGAAGGGCATCCATCCATCCATCCATCAGTCCCACAAAAACACGACTAACTGTTGTCACTGGTGTTTGCCTCCCTACTCCAGCGTGCTTTTTGAGGCGATATATCGATGGAGTCTTCCACAGTCAAAGCTCAAACTGTCTATTTGAGGCTTCCAACAAAAGTTTTCATTTACACCTCTTTATCCAGAGGATGGCCGGGTAATGCTGTTATGATAAATCAAACATAGCAGTAAACACCAGAAGTTTGTGCAGTGGAGCTATTACAATCGATTTGAAAACATTTAGTTTGGGATTGCTACGTGATAAACAAGAGTGGCATTTCACAATGTTTCTCATTCTGACGCATGTTTCCAGCTGTTAATAATCCATTTGTGGACTAAAAGCTGAAACAATAAGAACAAAAGTAGAACAGCAGAACTGTTTGTAGCAGTTCATTGGTTTCATTTTGTGCATTCTGCAATCTCGAAGTGGGTTGTGGCAGATGATTGCTTGCACTGAGTCAGGATCTGGTTCTGCTGGAGGTTCCTCACTCCTGTTAAAACAGGACGTTTTCCTCTTCACTGTCCCTCCAGGAGGAGGGAACGCTGCAAGCAACTTGGCATTCCCTCCTCCTTAGGTTGGGTCTCTTTCCAGCAGTGTGCTGGGCTTCCATAGATAAGAACGTTTAATCAATTTTGAATAACTAATTGTTTAATTACTAGGATCAACTGGAATGTGTGTGTGATTGAAATGAAATGATTTTTATTTTTTTGTTAATTTTTTTGTGAAGTGTCTTGGGACTTTACAAAAAGTCAGGTTGTTGTGAATTGGTCGGGATATAAATAAACTTAATTGAAATGAATTTAAATGATCTTCTACCGGCCAGTAGAGGGGGACAAACTCTGTTTATGTGATTGATCTGATTGATGGTTGAGGCAAATGAATGATTTCACACGACGAGTTTAGAACGAAGCGAGAAAATCTTATGTTTCTGTCAAATGTTGTGTTGCTTTAATACTAATCATATTGTGCTTTTAAAATAAAAAAAAAAAAGATTTTAAAGCCGTTTTAAAGTGCTGCTTCCTTGGAGCTGCAGTCTCCTTCTGCGTAATGATAAATTGCGTCAGAGGTTGGTTAAATAACATCTGAGTGTTGGAATGAGATAAAACAATCCAAGTTTTGGATTGGAAAATACGGGAATTGTCGCCGTCTTGTGGTACAGCGACCTAAGAAAAAAAATGGTAGTTTCCCAGCCAAAATGGGAGACTGTACAGGTCTGGGTAAACTCTGCTTGCCAGCGCCTCCTCTGGCAAGCAGTAATCTGTGCAGTAGTGACAGATTATTGCACTCAAGCTGGTTTCTAGTTGTCTATATGCTGTTTTTCTTTGTGTTTGTTTTTGCGAGCTGAAACAGCTCGGTTCGATGCTAAGTGCCTTGACAACCTTCACTTCTACAGCATCTTCTGTTTCTTATTGATCTTGTTCAGATCTGTGGCCGTTCATCACCAAGACCTCGAAACCCTACAGTGAGTTTTTGTTGGTCTACTTTTCTCATTTCGCTTTGTTAATTGTAATCGAATTACACAGGATTAGAGTAATAAGTACTTCGCCAGAACTGCTTTTCGTGAGCCACTAAATTTAAGTGTCCCTTTTAAAAAATATATGCATAAAAAATAAGGGCTCCTTGATTTAAATTTTTCTTTTTATGAAGTTTATTAGGTAATGGAGGATTTTCCAAATCTTGATGTAAAGTCATGCTTCCTCCTGGATTATTTCAAAATAAAGTTGCTTCATATTGTGAGCTTGTGTGACTTTCTTCATTGAACTTCATATTTATGAAATGTTTTAGCATAGCAGAAAAAAACCCTACTGAAATAGTATTCTTTTTTAAAACTTGACTAAATTGATTCTGTCTAATTTATTTTTAACTTGCTAGCACTTTGAGTTGTGATTGGCTGAAAGGTGCTGTATAAATAAACTCGCGTTGCCTTCCTGTTGCAGTAAGTGAGAGCTCTTCTCTGTGTTTCATTCTTCTAAATGACGTCCAATGGTTGTGATCAGACAGTAGGTGGAGGGTGGATGTGTTGGACCGTCTTGTCCGCTGCATCGTGTTTTCTTCATTATGCCTCTGCAGCCCATTAAGATGGAGCTTCCTGCTGTGACCCGCAGGACGTAACAACCCCCCCGTCCTTCCCTCCCGCTGGTAGGAAATATCCAGTGACATTAAACAGCCTGAGCAGCCACTTCCTGTCGTGTGCGCGACGTGGCTGCTGCTGTGTGGCCTCCCGGCTCCTCTCTCCCCCCTGCATCACATCCTCAGCCTGTCGGATGATGAATCTCACCGTTTCGGTTTCCTGCCAAGAACAAGTTCGTGAAATGAGAGTCCTGTCCTGGTTTCTGGGCCGTCCTGAGCCGTGACGGCTCCTCAGTCACCGGTTCAGTAATGCGTCTGCTGATCACCACGTCAGATTTCCACCAAACCACTCCAGGCCCACTGAAGACGGGGTTGCTAGGCAGCCTGGGGAAGTTTAAATGAGCAGTGAAGTGGCTTAAAAAGCTCAATATGGGAAAAAGATTGATACTTCCACATTGTTGCACTATTTTACATGATTATCACTTTGTGATAGATAATATTAGTTCTTAGATGTAGTGTTTAAAAACGACAAACTTTCATTCATGAATGAACAACAATAATAATACATTTTATTTATAAACTCCTATATTTCCAATTGAAATCTCAGGACTCATTGAAGTTGCCCCCGCTCCCCCCTACCCCCCTGCACCTTCTTCAAATCAGACAAAATTGGTGTCAAATGTTTGTGCTACGTTTCTCATATCATTTTAAATATATTAAGACATGTTTCCAGAGGTCATGAGAGGTCAACCAGCCCGCTCCCCCCCAAATCAGACCAAATTGGTGCCAATCGACTCGACTACGATTGTGTAGCAAAGAATTTTGTTTATGTTGCTTTAACTTTGAAGATAATAATTAAAGTTTAAAGGTCGACCAGCTCCTCCACTTTCACCAAATCAGAATTTCTGATTTTGTCAGCTTCATTGTGGCTTCAGTTGCAGCTTTTCTGGATGTCTTTGTCAGGGAACTCGCATGAAATCAAATCCGAGGCTTCCAGCGGACGCTGCTGTGACGCCAGTGTTTGTGCTGCTCTGTGGACGGCCGCCCCTTCCTCTCTTCTCATTTTCCCAGACGCACGCAGGAGCAACAGCTGCTCCACTGATGCGCAGCACAATGCATCTTTAACGAGACAAAGGCAACAACAACAACAACAAAGCTTGAATCTGGAATGAATCAGCAGAAATGCAGGAGCTGCTGCAGCTGCATTTTAGTAGCAGTAGCTGCTGAAATCTGGAATCACTTTTTGAAGCTTTCATTCAGTCTCCTGTCATTCAGCTTCACGTTTGTGGCGCTTTGGTCATAATTAAGACTCGAGTCATCCTGTTACGTGAGCTGTAAGAATCCAGAAGAAAAAAAAAAGGACACAGTTTAAAACTTTGGCAGTTGCAGCCGGTTACATCAGTGATGCCTGGGCTCAGTTGTCGCATGTTTTACATCTACTGCAGATAGAAAATGATTCTTCAATCATTTCTTTTTCCTGCCGGGTTGCAGATTTGTTGCTTCGTCGTGAATCGTCCATTAAGGACTCACCTGAGCCTCTGCAGGCTCTCGTTTCCAGATGGAAGTCTGCCGTTTCCTGTTGGCTCAGGTCACGTCATGAGATCTGTGTCAGGACATTTACACTGTCCCGATGCACCGAAAGCTCTACAAGGCTGATCGTTTAACAATCAGCCTTTGAATTATCTTCAGAACTCTTGAATTTGCAGGCAGGGATTTAAAGAGGTGTATCAAAAGCAAATGAGGTGGGTTAGCAGAGGTGGGATCATCCAGGACATTTCCACTGAGCGGCTAGCGTTTCATAGCCGTCTTCAGTCAGGAGCATACTCTGATTTGTTGTGAGACTGACTGCTACTGGAGATCCTTCCCTTCCATAGCCACTGTGAAGATACTTGCATGGTGTGAGTTCTTGAGAACAAATAAAGTATTTTTTGAACAATTTTCCCCCCACAGCCTAATGCTGTCACCACCATGCTTCACCATGGAGAAATATATATTTTATTAAGCCCACATTTCTGTATCCAAATAAATATTTCACTGGTAAATTATAAAATACACTTTTCAGATTCTTATTCATATAAATTAAAAAAAGACACTGTGCTCAATCACATCGAATCCCGATGAAACACGAAGCACGTTCATACATGAACATGTGTATGATTTCTGCTTTGAATGCCTCAATTAAACCATCAGCCAATCAGCTGCGAGAACCGACTGCAGTAATGAATCCAGTACACTCGTCACGTTCCCAGCATCCCTTGTAGAAAGAGAGAGAGAGAGTGTGTGTGTGTGTCAGCGTGTCTGCGTGCGTGAGAGAGAGAGAGAGAGAGAGAGAGAGAGAGAGGAAAAGAGAGAGAAAGAGAGAGAGAGGGTGAAAGGGTTTGTCTGACAAGCTGAGGAGGACCACGGATCGGAGAGCAGAAGAAGAAGAAGCAGGAGCATCATCAGCATCATCAGCATCATCCGAGGAAGAAGCAGAAGAAGCAGAAGAAGAGTCATCATCCAACACTTGTTCATCTTCACCAGCCGCTCAGGTAAATTGCGCGTTTTTTGCGCATGTAATTCGCGCAGCGCCTCTTTGTTCGCGGCCGTTGTGTTTTATCGCTTCCTGTCGCGAGGTTTGCTGTTTGGAGAGAGAAGCGCGTTCCACCGGAACCAGCCTTCCGCCTGGCCGGGACGCGTTCAGGGACTCTGGGTTCTGCTCAGCCTGTCTGAGGCGGGGAGTGAGTGCGGGGATTCCCTCCGCCGGGGCCCCGCAGCCCACAAGTCCCGCACACTCCAGACCGGGGGTGGGGGGCATGGATCCATTTCATCACCGTGACCCGGGGATCTGCTGCAGCAGCTGCTGCAGCTGATGCAGCAGCAGCCAGATCAGAAAGTCACTTCTAATCCTCCTAACGTCACTTTTCTATTTCCTGGAGGAAAATGTGGCTCTTAGAGCCGCAGTGGATGCGGCATCTTAAAGGAATAATTCCGACTTTTATCGTATTTTCTTTCTAACTGGGTTTCTGTTGAGCGTTTGTGCGCAGTCAGCGTCTCACTTGAAGTGGATATCCTTCATCTCGTTTTTCTGTGATTTCACAGGAGTTTTGACGTTTACAGCTAATTAGAGCATCAGGAGCAGAAGCTGCTCCTCGTTACCGTGGTTACCTCTGTGTGTATCTGTTCTCACCTGGATTCTCTGTCCCTTCCGCCTGTCCAGTAGGTCTCCGTAAAAGTGTTTGGACTGTCTTCATCAAATCGTCCTGTTGCGCTTTGGATTCTCCTTAAAATCACCAAGTAATAATAATAATAATAATAATAATAAGTGAGTGAAGGACTGTTAGCTGGCTGCTTTCAGTTCCACTGAGCTGCTATTGGATGAAGCCAGAGGAAGTAAAGAGATGAAAAATTCTACTTAAAATATATTTTCAAATTTTTGTACTGACTCTTTATCATTTTTAAGATGCAGACAAGCAGCCAATTATCTGTCTCATGTTTAAAATGAGTTTAAAGTGATATGTCATGTTTTACTTGAAGCTGGGGTTGCATTAAGAGTGCAGAACAGTCAGTATCTTTGGGGTAAATCTCTCTGAGGATTTTGTACCATATTTTTCATATTCTACAAGGATTTTCCGAATTCGGTTGACAATCCTCTCGTGTTGCTGGTTCACCTGTTCCTCGGAGAGATTTTCCTTCCACTCAACTTCCTATGACGATGCTTTTTCTGAGTCACTGAATTCAGGATTTTCATAATCTATGAATCACAATCATCCAAATGACAAGAAACAAGTTATGACATGCAAATTTCACTTTCTAAATATTTTTTTCATTTAGCTCTATTTCTCTATATATATTTCAGCTGCCTTAGAATTTTTAAAAATATGTATTTTTTCAGTTTGACTTAGGGTTAAATTTGGACGTGTTTGTTTAATCTGGGTCAATGTAACTCTCTGTTGCTAAAAAACGTCTAATTTGAACCTGTTCTGCAGAGTTGAGGTACAGCTGCACAGTAAATTTTAGATTCCGTTCTAATATTTGCTGCTGCTGATGATGATGATGTCATACTCCCAAAGTCACTCGTGAAATATTAATGGGGCCATCAGGAGGCTGAGGAATGTTCTGCCCATAACCAGTTATCTACATTTCAGCCAGCAGATGCTCCCCAGCAGGACGGGGGCGTGGTGTGTGTGTGTGTGTGTGTGTGTGTGTGTGTGTGTGTGTGTGTGTGTGTGTGTGTGTGTGTGTGTGTGTGTGTGTGTGTGTGTGTGTGTGTTTGGGGGGGGTGACAGCCAATGATTACAGGCTTCTGGCTTCAGGAGGAGTTTATGAAATAAAACCAACACTTTTTGTCCAAATTTAATCCCAAAAAGTGACCAACCAGCCAGGATAAGTTGGGATACAACAATTTAAGAATGAATAACATGCACTACAGATTTAATCATCATACACTGTAGCTCTATTAAAAACGCTGGCCCCCCTGCTGCTGCCCCCCCTGCTGCTGCCCCCTCCAAGAAAATCAAGTTTCAAGCCTATATATATATATATATATATATATATATATATATATATATATATATATATATATATATTTCTTTCGGCCGTGCCGATGTCACTGACTCATGGCAACACAAACACCGTTTCTGAAAGACCCTCCCATTTCAAACAGGCATCTTCAGGACAGCCGTTACATCACCGAGCCAAACACAGCAGCTGAGATTCATTGACGCTGTCGCGGGACAAACAGTGAAGAAACCAGTGAAAATAACATCTCTAATAATCCTGTCAGTTTAAATTGAATTCCATTGAGACAACGACGAATCTGAATTCCTTGCATTAATTACAGATGATGCACTAAACGCCCTCCTCTTATACAAATGCATGTTTGTTTGGAAGTTGACACTGCGCGGTTTGTTAAGCAGTTCATTTTGGAAGTTGCTTCAATCGCTTTTTACAATCATTGAATTAAACTCAACTCCCTAAAAAACCTGCAATTAAGCTTCTCCAGCAGATTTTCCACTAATCAAGTAGAGAATTCCTTTTTAAAAAAAAAAATGATTCGAACTCTGATTAAAAGCTCTCACTTTTAATCAGAGGCTTTTTCTTTAGATTTCTAATGAAGCTTTCCTGTGACTGCAGCAGTCCTCTGCCTGCAGGCAGGGAGGACGGAGTGTGTGTGTCTTTTTTTTTTTTTTTTTTTACCGTGTGTGTGTGTTTGAACTAATGTGGCGTCTGCTGTGGGAAGTGCTGGGAGGTCACTGTGTGGGGACTCGGCTGTGACACCTCGCCTCGCCTCGCATCGCCGGCCTGCCGGTGCTGCAGGAGACGCTCTGTCGTGTCGCAGAGCCTGTTCTGGCTCCGCAGTCGACAACGGTTCACAGTTCAGCGGCGTCTTTCTCATCACCGCCGGCTGCTGTCGCTTTGAACGGAGCACGAATTATTAAAGAAAAACAACAATAACAAAAAAGCATGAGGTGGAAAGGTTTTTATCCCTATAAACTTCTTTGTTATTCTTGTTTTGTTGAAAATGTCAGTGAAGCCAAAATAGCTGCACGGCGTGCCATCAGTTTAGTGCACTGCTAACACCCTACGTCTAATAGAGTTCCCCCAAGTGAGTGTTTTACAAGTTTTCCACGGCTCATTAAAAGAAACAGCAGGGCAACACAGAGCGCCCAGACACCAATGAATGAAGGCACAGAGGAAGTGGAGGAAGTGGAGGAAGTGGATCATTTATGCTGCGTCACTGTGGACACATTGGGTCACAAGTTTGGGATTCAGGATGTTTTCCTACCTGATAATCAGACAGACTCGGTTTGACTGGTGAAAGTTGCAACATTTGTTCCATTTTCAGTTGGTGTGGTTCACGTTCACATTGCCGTGCGTCAAATGAACCGACTGAACCGCTTGAAAAACGGTTGATTGGTGGCGCCGGTGGCGGCCCTGCCACAAGAACTAAACTACTGAAGGAAATGACACAAAAACCTCAGTGGACGACCCGGAGTTCAAGGGTCTAATAACTTCAGCTTTCATCATTTTATTTTTTTTTCTTTTTCCTCCTGATTGTCTCAAATAGTTTCATATAGTAGGACTCACATAGCCAGATCAAGATGTTCTGGCTAATGTTCAGCAACAATCTACAGAAATTGGATGGTTGAAGAGGGAACATCACAAACCCCAATTCACTGGGGTTTCATTTCAGGCTGAAATAAATAAATAAATAAATAACATCACAGTCATACCTGTCATGAGCATTCAGATTTAGAAAACAGCCATAATCCCTCATTAAAACAGTGATTACATAAGGGGAGTAGAGGCGGGTGTGCAGATGTTTCAGTCAACGCACCACCGACTTGCCCTAAATACTGGCAATGTAACACAGCAAAATAAGACCTTGAGAACTCAGTACTGTCATTACAAGCTGCTTCCTTCAGTAAACAATAACTGTTACATGACAATATAACATACTGCACGTGGAGATGGAAGTGCTTGTTGGGCAGCATCTCCAAGTTTTCTTGTCTCCGTTTTCTTTTTCTTTTTTTTTGCAGTATCAATAGTTTCTGTGATTAAAGCAGAGAAAGTCGTGTTGTTGACGTCACCGTGGCGATGTGAGGTCAGTGTCTTACTGACCTGACTCGTGTCCGAGTAAAAATCTAGGAAGACCTGGGCTGCTGTTGACCGCAGAAGCACTCTGTCGGTCAGAAGTTTACCTTCACTGCAGGAATCTCTTTATTTGAAAAATACGGCAAAATGCAAAAAACCCCAAACTGCTTAAAGGTATAGTAATGCCGTTAAATTCTGAATTTGAATACTCTTATTATCTTGACCTTAAACAAATACAGAGAATGTTGGTAACATAAGTTAACCTAAAATAGTAAAAGTCTGATTTTAATGTCAGAGGGGAAAAAGTTTCCAGTGTCTCTTTATGCGGCGGATGTAAATATCTGCTCTCTAAAAGTGATTACAGAAGCTCCAAATCTAAGATCTTTCTGTAAAACTCCAAAATAGAAACTGTCGTGATAATCCATCTGGCAGAGGGCCCCACACATTTATTAATAATCTCCCATAATGCCCAGGGGCAGGCTCCTACCACCTCCTCTTCTTTTTGGATCAGTCTCTGCTGTCTTCCCACTTCTCCTGCAGCATCCTCTGCCTGTTTCTGACCCGCCGTCCCGCCGGCGACCCTTCGCTCCGACCGGCTCCGTCAGCTCAGAATGTCAGGAAAAATAAAAAGTATCTATCACACCAGATCTATATTTACCCGGCTGCTATAATCTAATGCTTCATGTTCCACTAGCGTGTCACAGAAAGTGAAAATCCGCCACAGGAACAGTCCATGTCATGGACGTTGTGCTGCTTTTGCCGGCTAATCAACGAGTGTCAGGCTTCGACGTGCAAATTCACAGAGCAGCCATTGGGATTATGTGCTACTTTTAACGGATTCACAGGCAGGATGCGAAGAACAAGGAAAAAAAAAAAAAAGATACAACACGAGCGGAGTGGGAAGGAGCTGCGGTTTTCTTCACTTGCGAGATATTTTGAACATAGCAGAAGGCGCGCTGTACGTCAGTGGGGGCCTCGAGAGTCTGCTGCGGCATTATCACTCTCTTCCCCATCATTAGAGAGCGAAACATGTGATTACTGCCTCCCCTCCCTGTTTGCTGTCAGTGTGTTAGTACCTCACGAATCCCTCCTCTAAGTAATCCACACTGTACGAGGTTGGATTCAAGTTCTATTCTCCACTGGAAGCAGAACATCAAGTATTATACAGGATCTTGGCATCTCTAGTTCTGGTTTTTCGTTATTGATTGACCTTGTCCCCGACCCAGGCAGAGCAATGCAACTCTTTTCTGGCTCAAGGCCATGGATCTGTTTCAGACACATCAACCTTGAATCTGGTATTCACAAGCTCGTGATCGGTTTTTGGCCTCTGTGAGTTTCTGACGAGATAACCGCATTGGTTGCAGCATTGAAAGCACGTAGAACTGGTGCTATGGTCGGCAAGGCAAACTTTCACGGACCTACCTTGAAACTGCGCCCCACAATTACACAATAACTCTTCCAACCTGAAATGAAAATATTAGTTTCTTAACTCACTTATTGTTAAATGAGTTAACAATAAGTTAACTCATGAGAAGGGTGGTTCTGTTTTGTAAATGTGGCTGGTCACGACAAAGCCATTGACAAGTTTACTCAGAACATTTTGAATTATTTAGATTTAAAAACATCAAACGATATGATACAATACGATACAATATGATACAATACGATACAATATGATACAATACGATACGCTACGTATCATAATGGCGTTCTAAAAACAATAAAAGTCGTGCAGCTCATCCCGAGAAATTGAAAACTATTCCTGCAGACATAAATTCCAGTTTGAGAAAGACTGGCTTACATCAAAGCATAATGGTGTGATTAATGTTCGCCAGCAAAAGTCGAGACCTAAACCCAATAGAGAGTCAACCTGTCCTCTTTCCACTGTTCATTCTCTGCTGACAAAGTCTGCTAAAGCTTCTGCTTGCTACAAGGTTAGCCGTAATGCAGCAAGGCCCCCTGTGGATTCCTCCCACTGTGGATATTCAGCAGAAAGAGCCGAGAGGGAAAGACGAAGCGGCTTTAACAGCTTCCGGCAGAAAGCAGCTTATGGGGTGTTAAGGAAGAGGAGAAAGTGCCGGTGGAGCAATGACAGTGATTTTCCATCACTCTGATGGCGACACTGACTGTCACTGTGATTGTAATTGTCACGTTCAGCTGTTCTGTTTGTTTTCCTGCAGTTTCCTCCAAATTGACTCAGGTTATTATGACGGATCAGCCAAAAGTCATACTTCCAACGGGAGGGAAGACGATGTCGCTCCCTGTGAGGGGCTCCATTGTTCAACCCACCTGCTGACATGTTGAACCTTAGCGCATCTGACAATGCGCTAAGGTTGTCAGTATTTAGGTGACAATCTGTGTAGAACAGTTACGAATTGTTCAGAGGCCTGTTGGTGGTGTGCGCTGGCAGTCGAGATAATTCTCATTAGACGCAGCTTCCAGTTGTAAGCTGTCAGCACTGAACTGGGTGTCAAGCTCCTTCATATCAGTGCAAAGTGTGACTCACACACATTTGTCTTCTTGAGTTATGTTGCAATTCTCCACACCTCACAACTCAGGCATTTAGTCTCCTTGTTGATGCTTGTACCCCCCCTCCCCCCCATCCAATCATCTCACACTGGGGATGTAAGAGCTCAAATAGATTGTTATTTCAAATGCTGAAGATTTCTGGCCTTGCAAGTTTTAAAAGCAGGACATGATAACTACATAAATAATAATGTAGTTTTCAGTTGTTCAAACCTCGACCTCATGTGAACAGGTGACCCCCCCCTCCCCCCTCCCAACCAAAACCCAGTACCTGGCCTTGTCTCTCCTGGTTGATAACAGCTACCATTAAGCATTTCATTCAACTACCATTTATGTGGCTGTGGAGGAATTTAGACCCATACTTTGCAAAACTGTTCAATTGATTAGAGGATCTGCTCTGATCAATTTCCAGTTTCCAGCTATATAACACAAGTTTGTTTGGGCTTCAAGTGGCAAACTGATGGTCAGACATTTCTGAGTAGAAAGCAGAACACCAGGCCAGCTGGAGCGCTGATGTGTTTCCATCAACAGTTTGAAGTATTCACTAGAAATGTCTCGCTTGTCGTTGTTTTTGGCTTTTCCGTACCGACGTAGCGAACGCTCCCATCCACGCTCGTGGGTTTGTGCCTTACCAGATGCACCAAACCTCTGGCTTGATGAGCAGTCCATGCTAGTTAGCAACCTCTACTTCCTGTTTATTAGAGCCATAAGAACGGTCAGCATTTGACGAAGTCATGCTCTGCGTAGACTGATTGATTCACTCCAAACCAGCAGAAGGCGACACACCTAATTCGAATTTTCTTTTTTTTAAAAGTTTGCTCTAAACAAAAACACAGTGTGCATTACTTTTGTTTTGCTGCGACTCGGCCAGGATGGCTCACCATCAGGATGAAAACGATTCTAACTTTTGTGACGCTGGGCAGATTCTTCATGAAACAAAGATCTAGTGGAGAAACCTGACAGAGTTTATTAACTCCAATCACCAGAAGGCGTGGCGTTAGGAGGCGGCCATGTTGTCCACTACGACCATGGCTGAAGGGAAGGTGTGCGGCGACCTTTAGCCCAGAGAGACCTCACGATGAGGTTAGATTCACTCTTATCAAACAATTACTGGCCGTGATTAACTTGTCATGGTGATTTAACACTCGACCTCCATTATCTCATCCTGCTTCTGCTGCTCTCTAAAGTTCCTCCTCCGTCTTTAACCTCAAAATGCAGAGGAGACGCCGCGTCTTTAAAAACAGCAGCTGGGTTTTAATCGGGTGTAGAGGTTCCCTTTTCCCCTCTGTTAACAAGCCGGCGCCACTGATTCTCCTCTGCATCACAGACGTTATGTAACTACATCTTTCCATATGAACTCCACGCTTCACAAAGACCGTCGCTGTGGATCTCTCACTTCTGTGTCACTGAATTATGCGGCAGCGCGTTCACACAGATGAGCCGATCCCACGTCACGTCGAATCGTTGAAGCTCGGAACCGAAGAGCCGGGATGCTCTGAGGGCAGAAAGATGGTGAGAGACGGGACGGCCTGACCAACTGGAGCCGGAGCTTCAGGAGGAACCGTGTGCTGCAGGGCCGAGCACGGACACAGCAAACTGGTCAAAAAGCAAAACCTAATCATTCTAATGTAGCTTTAGCATATTTACCACTGGTTTGAAGTTGTATTCTCTAGTAATTACATAAATTTGTATACTTTACCACCCTTCTCCTTTAAACAAAATAACATTGTTTTAATGAGATTCTGACCAGATTTAGGTCCTAAATTTATTTCCAAGCACTGGCAGTTAATAGTCGTCCATTTTGACAGTTCAAACACCAACTTTGCCCCCATCACCATCTTACAGCCACAGCAGAAGCTAACCTCTGTCCAGCCAATCACTGCCAAGGAAAATAAATGGCGCTCCCTCTTGATTGGCTGCCCCGCCAGCACCAGCCAATACCTGGTGGAGTAGTATTAAGGACTAGCTAGTGTATTTTAGCGACCTGAACTGCATTTTCTTTTGACTACTTTAAATATACTGTATGAAAACAATCAGCAGATTTTAATACTGAGTCATTTTCACAGAGAAATGAGTGACGTCAGCATTTTTAATAAAACTCAATTTTGTGTTCACCGGGGTTTGTGTGTGTGTGTGTGTGTGTGTGTGTGTGTGTGTGTGTGTGTGTGTGTGTGTGTGTGTGTGTGTGTGTGTGTGTGTGTGTGTGTGTGTGTGTGTGGTTCTGTAGGATTTCTGTACCTCACCTCCTCTGGCCTGACCGACCCACCAGCCCGTCGTCATGAACTACCTTCGCCGGCGCCTGTCTGACAGCAGCTTCGTGGCCAACCTGCCCAACGGCTACATGATGGACCTGCAGAGGCCGGCCCCGCCCGGATCATCCATTTCATCTCCCGCCTCCCCGGCCACCGAGAGGCGTCAGCCCCCAAGCCTCCCCAGCCAGACCCCAGGCTCAGGCTCAGGCTCTGGTTTGGGTTTGGGTTTGGGTTCAGGTTCAGGTTCAGGTTCAGGTTCAGGTTCAGGCCCGAACCCGGCCTCAGCAGCGGGTTCGGGGAGCTTCCTCAGCTCCTTCTCCAGCGTGGTGAAGAGCGCCCAGATGGCCCAGAACGTCGCCGCTGCTGCACACGCCAAGTCAGCCGGAGCTGCTGCAGCTGAGGCTGCGTCTGCTGGAGGCGGTCAGCCGGTCAAGCCTGCGGTACGCAAACCCAAGATCCTGCTGGTGGTTGACGATCAGCACACTGACTGGTGAGTGCAACACTAGAAACTCTTAGTTTTTGTAACTTTAGGCGTTTTTTGTTTTGTTTTTGATTTTATTATTTTTGGTTCAAGAGTCCAAGCGTTTTTGGGGCCCTAAGCAGATTTTTATGAGGGGCCGATTATACCAACACCAGATGCTTTATAATTCCTAATCCACTCTGTGAAGCATATCAACTAGCATTAGCATCATTTGTAATTGGACTGCATCATACTAGCGCTGCTATGACTATTGATTTTAACCTTAAAGGACCAGCAAACCAAAGGGGGGAAAAAAAAAAGGATTTTGAATTAAAAAGTGGTATTTAAGTGCAGCCATATTATAACTACTTCAATGCAACGTCAGCATATAAACACTACATTTACTTTTCTCCAACAACGGTTTCCCCCCACAGTGGCTGCAGTCAATTCCAGGTTAACCAGATTAACTATTATTTATGTAGCAACTATAAAAATACAGAAATGTTTTTTTTTCCATATAGATTTGCGTTTCGCTTGTGTTATTCTGAATGATTTGAAATGCATATATGTTTTTACCATGATGGCTTGGTGCGCTTGTAACCATCTGCTTAACTCACATATGCCTTGGGCTGGCCCTGTGTGGATATTACAGGCAGATGACTGTAGAGAAATACATTCCCATACCATAATACTGCCTCCACCAAATGAAGATTTAACTTCCGGGCGCAACCTAGAAATGTATTCATTGGGAAACAAGACAATTTTACAATGTTAAAAAGATAAAATACTGCCTGGACTACAAACTGTTCATATAGTCTATTATTAAAAGTTGTTTTTTTTTTTGTTCTGTGCGAAAGCAACAGCGCATCACGTTATTTTGGATGTGCAAGCATGTCCTTGGGCTTGCTAGGCATGCCAGAGCTCTCTGTGCCAAAATGGAAATTGTCATGGTAACCAGAGGAGAGAACTTAGCTGATGAGGTGACAGAAAAATGAATGAGGTTAAACGAGAAAGAATTGCCTCATCTTTCAGTGGAGGCACACACACACACACACACACACACACACACACACACACACACACACACACACACACACACACACACACACACACACACCTGTGTGTGTTAGAAGCTGTTGATGGATTCCCAGAGCTCAGGTCAGCTGATGGTTTATCTTCCCTGTCTAACTAAATCAATAGAGCCCTCATGCATTTCATGGATTGTTATTGTGTCGTCTAATGTTTTCGGAGAGATTGACTTCTGCGAGCTCGTTATGAGCCGTTTCCAGCCTTTTGAAATTTATCTCCAGCGCCAGCAGAGGGGTGATTGTGCGCAGACCGCGAGGAGATCAGGCCGGGATTGGAAATTGATCTCTAAATTAAAGCGTCTCGCTGACAGATGTAATGAAGCGTTCCGGATTTTCCTCGGGTCTTTCCTTGAGGAGCTGGGTAGCATGTTTTGTGTGAGCCGGCGGGCTGAAATGCCCCTACACATCCCCGTGTTTTGATGAAATGAGCTGTTAGGGGATCACTGTCACCCGCAGGCCCCCAGCCTGGCTCAGCCTCTCTGGGCAAAGCCGGCGCGCTCCTTCAGGAACAGCAGGAGTTTGGATCACATGTCAAAAATACTTTCTTTTTTTTATCCCAAAGGGAAATTAAATGTTGTGGCAACTCATATGATCTAATCCATTGTGGATGTGAGCATGAAGGGTCTCCAGTAGCAGTCCGTCTTGCAATGAATCTGAAGAAGCCTCTGACTGAAGACTGTTGCATGACTGTCACGACATGCTAACAGGTCACGGTAGTGTTATAACAGTGTTATGACATGTTATAACACTGTCATAACACAGTTATAACAGATGATTTTCCACAGTAGCAAATCCTGGATGACATCATCAGTTGGCAAGCTCTGCTAATCCACCTCGTCTGCTTTCGCCGCTCCTCTTTAAATCTGTCTGGCCGTTTGGTTTGAAACTCAGGACGAGATGGTGTGAACTTCCTCTGATTCCTTTTCAACTCCTCTGGGACTTTGGGGTCAGAGGTCGCCTATCATTTCAGCTTTTGAGACGCCAACCAGCTGCTCCCAGCTGTCAAAGCGATACCTTGTTGCCACGGTTTCATATTTTAAAGGTAAAAATGTAAGAGCAAAAACCTTCGTCAGCATCTGAAACCAGAGGGAATAACCGTCCACACATGGAACGCTTCAACCAAAAACACAAAAATGAAGGAATCAGAACTAACGTAGCAGAAATCACCATTCGTCTGCTGTGCATTTTATAGGTCAGACAGTAATGCTGGATGTGAAGGTCTGGATTACAGTCACTGATCTAATTCATCCCAAAGTCGTTAAATCCGGTTGAGATCAGGGCAGTCAGTTTGTTTCACACTCAAACTACTCTTTTATGTCTCTATGGGCTTTGCTCTGTGTACAGTTCTGTCAGAAGTCAAAGGGCAAAATCCAATTTGTTAAGTTATTTTTGACATGGACAGTAAGAATCTCAGCGGACACTAACTGAATCCGCATTTTGTATTGCAAATTTTGAAAAAGAGCTCAGATTTAAAGGGGTTCAAAGCCCCCAAAAAAGGCTAAATTGCCATTTGCTGCGAAGAAATGATTCTTTTTAAATTGTTCAACACAGACAATAATTGCAAACTATGATAAATTCAAATATTGAGAAAGCAGCTTGAGAAGATACAAACGTTTCCTCCTTTATGAAATAATCACAAGGAAATTAATCTTAAAGAGAAAATGGAAGCAGTTTTACAAATCACCATTACTGATGAATGAAATGGAAACTGTAAAGTGATTATACTTTACATTATGCATTTCAAATACTTGACATTATTCAGTGCGTTCCATTTTTCGCCACATGGTGGCAGTGCAGTTCAGTGAAAGGTTCACAAACTCTCCTCAGTGAAGAGCTTCTGCCAGCAGGTGGCGCCAAGCGACAGTCTTTAAATCCATATTAAAGTACAGCTGCTGTGAATTTCTCCCTGTACATTTTTTTTGTCCCGCTACATGTATCTTTCTGAATACATTTTCTTCATGAAAATGCATTTCAGCATTGTATGTTACTTTATGTGTTACTAGGCAGTTGCTGGATAGTTAGGCAGTTCAACAGAGCTAAATGCACTTTCAGTGCTATAACAAGGTAAATGGCTTCAGGTGGGAAAACATACAGTTTTGTGTTTTCCTTGCTCTGTGCAGCCTGAGAAAATATTCAATACTTCAAAATTGCAGTTTTTTGTTACTTACTTTGCAGAGTTATATTCATATTCAGGCTCATTACTCATCACTTTCTACACAGATATGACGTTGGCGTCATTAAAAGCGCGACGGACGGTCATTGATTCCAACGTCGTAGCTGTAGAGTACGGTCACTTTTTGAAACTGTTGCATTTTTTTCTTTCAACAAACCCTTGCTTTCCATTTTGTGATAAACGTGTTTGAAGTTTTCACACGTCTTCTTCGAGGCCGATCTGGAAGACGCAGGTAGAGGAAGAAACGGGGTTTGACCAGCCGCTGCTCAGTTCCAAGATTCAAGCAAAGTGCTAAAGAAAAAAAAAAAAAAAGGCAGATTTCTGGCTGCTTTTTTGGCGGCGCTGGTGGAACATGGTGTTCTTCGTGCACCACTAAAGTACCTGCTTTTCAGCAACTGCCATGGATCTGAAATATTCGGCGCATGCCAACGCGATGCGACTTTCCCTTTTAAGAACTGTAATCTAATTTGGTTGACTCAGAAAGCTCAGATAAGATCATCAAACTGATGTTAAATGATGAATTCACTGATTTGGTTTAATTTCATCCTGCTCTGTGTACTGGCAGAGCTTCAAATTGAACAGGACAGGATTTAAATGTATGTTAGATTATATCATTTGTGAATTAGTCTGGCCATTGCCATCCTCTGCAATCCTGCTTGATTCTCATCAACCTTTAGTTCTTCTCTGTGTTTCTTCCATGGAGATAGATTTCTCCAGATGAATTTCAACCGGATCAATCAGCAAACCGAAGATTTGTAGGGTGTATTTTGGAAATGACAGCGGAGAAAGTGAACAAAACCATTCAATCCGTGTTGGCCACACTTCCAAATATTGAATAATTATAGTTGGAGCAAGAAGAACGTTTGAGACATTTAATTTCTGGCAAAGATGTCGTGGCCCCGCTCCCCCGGGAATCGTTCACAGCACACGCAATTCCTGGTAAGCTTCATCGAGCTGGTGTGTCACATACGTTACTGCAACTGGGTGAAATCAGATCCAGACGTTCCGAGCTCCAACAGGGTCCACACCTTCAGCAGGCCGTCGGTTCCCAGCCAAAGGTCCAGACCCTCTGAACGAAACAACGCGTAGAACAAGGACTGCTTTTTTGCCAAACTACTTGTGAACACCTCTAAAGCCAAATCAAATGTCCGTGTCACAGTCCTTTCCTGTAGCTGTAATGCCATAAGTTACTCATCGATATTTCCTCTTTTTTTTTGAGGTTTTGTAAAAAGTCCTGGCGTTTTGTCCGCCCGTCCTTCGCTCCCGGAGGCTGAATTTCCTCCTGGTCATTCCAGCAGAGAGTCTGGGGTCTCTGGGGAAACCCTGCTCTCTCCTGACAGCCTTGGCTTCCAGCAATGACTGATGCACAATGGCAGTACAGAGCACTGAGAGCATCACCGCAACCACCAACAGTTCCTCCTTTGCTCCCTCCGTGTCTCCCTCTGTCCTTCTCTTTAAGGCAGAGGGATGCAGCATGCGGCCGATTGGCCAAGTATCTGTCAGTCTGTTTGCACTGAGTTCAGAATTATGCGAGCACCTGATTGCTTAATTCAGTCCCGCTCTGGCAAAGTGTTTACTTGGTCTTTATGTGCGGCAGAGCGGCATGAGAACCTCTGCTTACCCAGACTCATATGAAGAGGGGATTTAAGTTAACGTTATGTCCACAGAAGAAGTCGGGAGGCCACACACTGGCATTAAGGAGCTGAACATTCCCTCTGGGGGATTTGGTGATCTGTGCTGCGCCTCAAGAAGAGGGCAAAAGTTCATGAACTGTAGCAGAAGAATTAGCAGGCCGACAGCTTCTGCTACAACTATTTTGAGAAGCTGCGTAAACACCAGAGACAGTTGTGCTGAAGGAAAACTTTGTTTCTGACATTCGATTACACAATTTCAGTCAAATCAAAAACATTTCTTAAAAAAAGTCTCATTTTACAAGATGAAAAGAATTAGAAATGTATTAGTCGTTACTCCAACACATTTCTTTCCCATTTGGCTTTTTGGTTTCTGGAACTGGTTTATCCTTAAATAAAGACAATTGTCAAGAACCAGATTTTTCTCTCAGCTTGTCGCCTTTGCAAAGACCACACACAAAAAATAAAACCACTGGTTTAATGATTCTTTATGTGAAATTTGAAAGTACACTCAGTCCATATCTTGGTGTCTGCAGGAATTATAAATGACTCCGAAGTTTAGAGATCCTGTGTTGGAACAATAATCGCTGTGTGTGTGTGTGTGTGTGTGTGTGTGTGTGTGTGTGTGTGTGTGTGTGTGTGTGTGTGTGTGTGTGTGTGTGTGTGTGTGTGTGTGTGTGTGTGTGTTATTATGAACTATTAGCTCACAGTGTTTTTTGGGTTGTTGAAATAAGTCATGGTCTCCTGTGCAACGCTGATGAAAATATACATGAGTATATTTGCTTTGGGGCTCGCGGGGCTGTTGCTTTTCTTGGCTGAAGAAAAACATCTACTTTGCCGATGTGAACCGTTCTATTATTCTATTGTTGAGTCATAGAAGGATAAGTCATCTGGGGTTGGTGTTTCCTCCAATTTTAGTCCCAGGACTTCCTGAGTCTTCTCTCCTGCACATCTCTGGCTCTACTGCATAGAAAACTCTGGTCCTGCTGGGGCCGAGGCGAACGGAGGCGCTGCTGGGACTGTTGGCCCGCAGACAAACCAGCTAAATCCCATCAACTTATCTGCCTAATGAAGAGTTTTCACTGTTAATGTCAGAACCAAGCGCTTCAAATCTGCATGTTTGGGCTTTGAGGCCAGTGAAACATAGCAGCTGCAGAGCAGCAGATGGAGATCAGATACAAATGCCGCCATAAGGGAGCATTTGTATCTCCCTCACCTCAGTGCCATTCCTGTGCTTCTTCTTGAGGATCCAGAGGTTCCCCGGCCAATATGAATGCATGAAACTCTGGATCCGTTCCGGGTCTGCTCCAAGACCCGGAAACCTCAAAGAAGCAGAGAGACCCTGATCAGATACTCGAGCTGATTACAGGTTAGACGTAGAGGATTGTCTCAGGAATTGTAGTTTCACTCTGCAATGCCTGAAAATACGACTACAGCTGCAAAGGTACTGAAACTGTAGAAGTCAAGAGTTACTGCTTTTTTGTCAAGGGGAACACTAAAGCTAGCTCAAAAAAAAAAAAGACCAAAAGTTGTTTTCTAACTCTGCAGCACTGAGCGATGTTTGCTCGGATCCAAAGGGGATGTGTGACGATGAGAGAAGGAAAACCCCCAAAGGGAAACTGACTTTGTCCAAAAGTATGAATCATGCACTTCAACATATTCTCATGTTTAAAATGGAAAGAATTCAGCCTCATGGTGTTTATGTCAAGGGTGTGGGTCGGATTGAGATCTGGACGTGGGCTGGACGTGCGGATCGGATCCGATGAGAAGCCTTCGCCCATTGATCAATGAGAGCGACGGCGCGTTTCGCAATACCTGGAGCTGCATACCAGCCGTTGTTTGTGAGTGAGCTTAATGGTGTTGACTCACATGTTTGACAACAAAAGTAGTCCTCAGTGACAGGAAACATCAACCTCTGAGAATTCACAGCTTCTTAAATGGTGGGAAATGATTCGCTTCAGGATCTACCAGCACAACAACTGAGAGAGTTCAGGGACAAGAAGCTCCTTGGTGAATGTGATGAACATGAAAGATCGGCGCTGAAGGGACAGATGCATGACGGTGGACAGCGGGAGAACGGACAGAAAAAACACGTTTTCGGGTTGAGGCTCTGGGGGGAAACGTCATAGAACAGGGAGATATGCTGCAGAGCACAAAGATTAAAGAGATAAAACAGCCCAACCAGCCTGTCAGAGAACCGAACGGCCTCCAGCATCCAACCTAGATAATCAGCTCCTCAATTCCAAGACAGATTGTCAACTGCCCTGTGCATGCCAAAGGTCAGAGTTCACACCCAAGCCACATGGAATAGTTGGACTTAAAACAATTGAGGCGATATATGATCAGACGGGAATTTGAGCATCAGCACCGAAACAAACAAACAACAACAAAAAATCACAAGTATGACCCTGAAATTCTGCTTCACTCCTTTAATGGCTGCTTCACCCTTTCTTTCAAAATAAAATCATTGTTAGAAACTGAAGTTCAAGATATTTTTCAAAACGCTCGCTGGTGTTCGTCCTGCAGAGCTTCAAATAGGACTGAACAGTTGAGGCATTTTTCAGCAAATGCAAGAAAAATATAGTTTCATGATAAAAAAACAATTAAAAAATAGCTCCTTTATCACGCTCCTATATATATATATATATATATATATATATATATATATATATATATATATATATATATATATATATATATATAGCAATCTGAATGGAATACATTTAGATTGCAATACTTATTTATTGCTATCTGAACTGATTTCATTCAGAGTTGCATAATGCAAATACTTGCACAGAATTGACTATTTCCACAATTACACCTGAATTATGGTAGTCTAATTGTATAATAATAATAATAATAATAATAATAATAATAATAATAATAATAATATAATAGTATAATAATCCTGGTGTTGCTTCTTTTCATTCCTTCGATGGTTCGTGTTGCTGAAAAGCTTCAAAGACAAAATCAGAACTAACTTGGAATTTTGATCACATGTTGCCATTTTAATATACATAGAAAATTAACCGATAATTGAGTTATTAATAATCACATCACATTGTAGTAAACCTTATTGATCCTGACGTGTGTCCTTTATTGAGATTACAATTACAGACTTATTATTGATCTTAATTTGTCCTCTGATTTGTCGTCTGCCAGTGAACATGCACAATCTCATCTGGGCCCATTTTTCTACCCATTTTCTTCCCGGATCAAAACCACATGCACATTTTGGCTTGATGGTTCTTAATTTGTTCCCAGAACAGCTAATTACCTTAGTTTAAACCATTTGTTTACAGAGCTTTGTACTGTAATATTATTTTTTTTGGGGGGGGGGGGGGAAATAACTAAAACAATGCTGTTTCCATGAACCTGTGCTCAGTCCTAACCGCTCATGTTGTTAAGTGAGTGTTTGAAACTAAAAACAGTAGTTTCTGTTTTCTCTATTCTGACTCGTGTTTTGGCTTCAGATCAGGAAGCTGAAGCTGAAAGCAGGGGGTCATAATACAGGCTATTGTCAAAGCCTTGCCGCTAGCATGTTAGCAAGATTAGAGTAGCTGGAAACGGATTCAATGGCGTCGTTTTTGCATCAATTAAGCATGCAGAAAAATGTTGGTCAATTTTCTTCTAAAATAGCACAAAGACTCCTTTTCTTCTTCCTGCTCTGTCTGAATCGTCTGTGTCTGATGGCGAGGCAGATAACTCTGTTACTGGAACAGCCTTCAAGCCAGCAGGTGCATCGCAGACGGGGATCTGTAGACTTTTCACTGTCTTTGATTTCATGCTCTTGACTTGTGTGAGTGACCTGTGTCTGCAGAATTATTCAAGAAGGCAAAACAAAAAACCTGGGCGTTCTCCACCAGTTGCTTGAAATCCCCTACAGGTCAGATTCTGAAACCATGGAAGAAGTGAGTCATTTCTCTTCCTACTCGCCAGGTATTTTTGGACGATCTTGTGAAATTTGAGCTTGACGTCGACACAACAAACGCGGATGTTTAAAGTTAATGTTGTTTTGTGCCGCGTGTGCTTTGTAGTGCGGGAGGGCAGTCTGCGGTTGGGACCAGATAGAAACTCGCTGCCGGTGACTAAACAGGAAGGGGCTTTAGTCTGATTTCATGTCGAAGTGGCTTAAGAGAAACAAAGTCAGAGGTCTCAGATCACAGAAAAATTTACAAGCAGAGTTGTGTGAGGGCAAGGGGCCCGGGCCCTTCAACTCTGACTCAGTTACAGCCTGATTGGACGGGAACCTGTCCAAGGTTCTAGTTGTTTTCCATCATGGCAGAGTGTTGTCTGCACCTCCTTCTTACTTTCCTTTAAGCTTCAAACACACTGAATCCCTGTATTTAGTGTATCGGCCGACCAACCAGTCTAACCAATCAGTGATCAGCGGTCTCTTCTGACTTCCTGTTTTGAGCCCAACTTGGCAAAATTCCAACAAACTGTTGAGAAACTTGTGACAGGAAAACTGAAGGCCTGAAAGTCGTTGGATTTAAACTGCAATTCCACCAAGGACTAAGAAAATGAACGTGAATGTTTGGCATTTAAGTTTTAGAAACTCTGATGTGAAACTGTGTGGTACTGAACAGGCAAAGGCTGCTAATGTCAAACACTGAGAGAAGAAATGGAGGGTTTTTTTTGGCCGTCCTGCTCTTCCATGTTTAATCAAACCCTTTTCTGTTGTTCTTCCATGCAGGGCCAAGTATTTTCGGGGGAAGAAGCTGAACGGAGAATATGAGATTCGAGTTGAGCAGGTAGAGTACATTTTTGATTGTTCTTAATTAGTATTAGAGACGCTGCTTCCTGTGTGTTGAGCCTCTGATAGCAGCACTGATTGAACTTTCACTCCATTCTCAGATCTTCTGCAGCCTCTAACAGTCTCTTCTCAAGCATTCTCTGGTATTTAGCTCTTTGTATCTTCATCCATTGGCCTTACCTGCCAGCTCGACTCCCAAATGAGAATTTCTCCCCGATTCTCAGAACTGAGGTCACCTCCACTGCAGCTCCTGATGAGCACTCCACCAACTTCACTTCCCGCCCAGGTTTTCACGTCAGAGTAACGCTTCCTCAGATGTTCATCTGCACACTGTAAAAGAAATTCAGCGTGCAGCTGAAGCTGAATCCACAGGAACATGTTTGTATGTCTAGACTTGCAGCATGGACAGCGTGAGCAGCATCAGCTCTGGACCAGAGACGTGTTGGGCCACCCGTTGTCGGGACTGAGGCTGTCTTTGTGTTTACGGGGGAAGAAGAAAAGAACCACAAAAAGCTGGACGGGCGATTTATTTTATTTTATTTTATTGGCCATTTGCTCGGCTCGCCACTGTTGTGGTCACGTCTTTAGAGGAGGACGACTTGAGAGACTTCTCTGTGAAATCAGTCGTTTTACTTTGGATGTCCATAGAGCTGTGGTTACGAAGCTGAGTGAAGACTCAACAGATTTATTTGGGCCTGTCAAGTCGATAATTTGGGGACCAAACGAGCACACCGCTACCCGGCGGAGACTGACCTACTTAGATCTCGTTGGACCCGGCGCCCTTTCCCTAAAGCCCTCCGTACTTTGGTGGAAAGGTCAGTTTGATAATTGCTAATCCGTAGCCAGAATCTTCATTGACTGTTTGTGGCTTTAGGAAGACTGTGTGAAAAGCAGGCAACATGCAACACGACCAACCAAAGCCGTTCTGCAGGCAGACTCTGTTCACCTCCGTCAACAGGAGCCAGGCTGCAGCTTGAAGCCGACCCCAAGAGCTGTTTTTCTCATCACGTCTTTACACCTTGTGATTATCCCATATATGTCTCGCTTGGATTGACATTTGACTCTGAAATCATATGCTATCTCCCATCTGTCATGTTAATAACGTGTGGTAAGCTCCCTGAAGCAGCCCCACATCATCATTATCAAACCTCTTCTCCAGTGCGCTCACCTCCTTATAAGGCATGATCTCCATGCTTAAACACAAAGCTGCCACAGCAAAGGATGCTGCAGATAGGCGTAATGCTAGCCTTTATATATATTTTGCTGGTTCATGCAAAAATATCGTTGCAATCACACAATGCACAGATTGTTCGACTCGGGCCTGGTGGATGCTTCCCCGCAAACAAAGTCATGCAGTTTTTGTCACGCAGAGTCTATGAGAACCGGTTTCATCACTTTGGGTCAAGCGGGGGCTCCTGCGGAGGAGCCGGCTCTCGTCCCAGCGGCTCAACGCTCAGCAGCGAGCAACAACAGGCCCACGTGAGGTCCCCGAACCGGGCGCACTTGTCTCCATAGTTACGCTTCATTTGCTCATTTGGAGTAAAACGCCTTGGTCTGGAAGTCCTCCGTAGCCCACATGCTGTTTGGACAGCAGAAATGCTGCAGTGTGTGGACTCGTCAAAACTGAACTGAGATATTCTACACTAATTAGAAACTTAACACTGGACCAGTGAAAACAAAAAGTCTCATCTCATTCTCCACTTGTGTCATCATCGCTACAAAACCTCATTAGTTTGTTGTATCCAGACCATATTGTGGGTCATTCCTCATCATCTCTACCGTTGCCTGTTTGTGTTTTGTACCACCATCCCAGCTGGAACAAGGGGCACCTCTGTTGTGGGGCCACATCTGCTCAGCAGCTGTGTGACCTCACGGTTATTGGTGCTTGTTTTGGTTGCAGCCGTGCCAGCTCCCAGGCAGTGTGTTATCAGTAGCCCCTTTTACACCAGTTGGTTTTCACCTCTGATAAAAAGGAATCTGTGCAGAGCAAACGCCCGACAGATGATTTGTTACTGATTTTTACAGTGAAATTCTATCATTTAGGCCTTTGGAAAACGTAATATTCACAGTACTTGGCAAAGATTAGCCAATGATCATTTGGACCATGTGAGCAACTGACTGTAATCTTGACTTTACAGTTGAAGGGGTCAGTGATTGAACCCAGAAATTACACAAATGACAGATCTAGTGACAGATACTGCAGCCCCATGTGTTAAATCACTGTGATGTAATCACTCCTTTTATTTCACCCAGCCTTTTTTTTTGTTGTTGTTTATTTAACCATTAGAAATACAAAAAAAATTAGGAATTTATTACTATTGACATTCATAATGCTTTTTTTAATTTTACAATGATAATTTAGTTTCAGATTTTTGTGCATTGAGCCGTTTGATCATCAATTCATTTAGCATAATGTAGTTTCAAAAGTTCAGTTTCTAAAAATAGTATCTATTTCAGAACAAATTTAAAGAAAAAAAGAAAATCAATTGTAAAACGTAAATAATAAGAGTTGCAGGACTTAATAGTAACAAACTTTTATCAAATCATATATTGAAACCGTTAATGAAATGATACCGTTCAAGTTTATTTGACCTTTATCTCTTTTTTATCTCATAAAACTGGTGTTAAAACAATATGTCCACTGCTGTGTCTGTTTCTGTTGAGTTCAAATGGAGCTGATAACTCCGGGGCCAAACCTCGGCCCTCACTGGCGGCGGATCCAAAAGCCGCTCTGAATCGGCCGAGGACGGAGCTCGGCACATAACAGTCGGCTCTGAAAGCGTTTCTTCGATGTATCGCTTCCTGTTTTCCTTTCCCAGGGCGAGAGCTGCTCCAGGACTAGTGTCTGAATGAGTAACCATGATGGTATCCATGGTGACGAGGAAAACCTCTCGTCCTGGCTTCTGGGCCTTCTGGGCACCAACCACTTCATCTGTTACTGCCCAATGACAAAGGCTGTTAAGACTCCTCTCATCCTCAACCGGCCAATCAGAGGAGCCATGACGTTGCCTGCTCTCTTGTTTTATTTTGCAACAGCCAAAGTCAGCGTAGGTCTCCATGTTTGTTAGCCGAGAAGGAATTAATTGACTTGGGTGTGCAAATTTGCTTGGGACTGTCTGAATATATTCATGCATTTGCTAGATAGAAGTGGGAGTTTATCTGTTTAGAAATATTTTCCAGTAGAAAAACAATTAACATTTGCACAAAAGTTTCAGCTCCCAGCCCCACACATGGCTTTATCTTGTTGCTCCTGTACCGTTTTCATACGCAAGTCAAAGTCATTTCAAGGGATTTTGGATGATTTTGGCTGATCACATGGATGAAAACGCACTACAAGGCGATCAAGGCTCTCGTTTCATTTATTGAAATGTGTCAAGTTGATTTCAAACAAACGTTTATAGAATTATGAGAAACAGTCCGAAAAAAAAAAAAGACGAAAACAAAACCACAAATCTGGAAAAAATCTGAAAACTCCACACAGAAACAGAGAAAGATCTGAACTGGCAACCTTCTGAAGTAAAAGATGAGTCACTTGGTATCAGGCGAGGTCTTAGGTCTGTCGATGACATCATGGCTATGAGCCTGAGGGACACAGAGCAAGAAGATCCTGTTGATGTCATGACTATTAGCCTTAAAGGCTTACAGGCAAAAAGGCGTCGTTCACATCATGACCATCAGACTTACAGACAAAAAAAACAAGGAGAACTTGTTGGTGTCATGGTCTTAAGGACACAAAGCTGAAACCACTCTGTCTGTCCACATTTTGGACACCAGCTCAGTTCTTGCCGCCAGTATTCCACTTTAAGACCTAAAGCAAGGAGCTCTCTTTTGTCATGACATGATATGTTGGATAAGGAAAGAAGAGTCTGCATACGGTTCCTTTACCCGCAACTTTTCATGCTGTTAAACTGGATTGCTTAATAATACTCATGATGAGTTTGTTGGCACTGCAAGGCCAAGAAACCTTTTGGCTACCTGGATCAGAACCAGCTGAAAGAATCAATCTGGGATCAACCAATGGGGCAGAGGTAACGCAGGCGTAGTGTGATATCATCCGTCGCTGCATTCTGATGGACAGTGTAGCTGGGACAGGTTGAGAACAGAGTCTGAGCTTAACGAAAAGAGAAACTGAGGCCCTTGATGAATCTGGCGTTACATAACCTCAGCGCACTTTTTTGCGACCCCGCATGCGGATCAAAAGGAAATGACAGAAAGCTAATTGACGAGAGCAGCTTTTATGTTTTACGTCGACCCAGTGACTTTTCCCATCAAAGAAAAGTAACAGTCTGAAGTTTCTTCCCCGAGCTTCATGCAAATGTTTCCAGCACAGCTCAGCCGCAGAACGTCTCTCCCTCACGCATTTAGCTATTTATTTAGCCAGGCAGTCCAGAGCTTAATCCATCAAGCCTTAAATCACAAACCTATTTCTTTGATTAGTGGAGGGCCAAATACCGTTAGCCATGTGCGGCGCATGTGTGCAGAGACTCGCTCCGCTGCGCAAAATTTGCTTTCGAGTCTTCCCCCAGAGACCCGGCGGGAAACGTTTCAATAGAGAGGAGAAAAACTGGGTTTGTAAAACGTTGCATAATTTGAGTGATTTATTTAAAAAAAAAACAAAAAAAAACGATTCATGTTTATTGGCAGAGCGCTGCTGTTTGACATGAACAGCAAAGCAGATAACTCTCAATGCTCCAGTTTTTGACACTTCTATGGATTAGAATCTCACTTGATTATTTATCTGTTGAGATATTTTGGATATTTTATGGCTGCACCGGCAGCATTTAGAGTCGGTGACTCTCAGTCCCATGCTTACTCAGGCCGCTCGCTCTGGAATGAAACGCAGCTGTGCTTTCCGCACGCCGTTCTGCTGGAGCGCTGACCGGGGACCTGACCCATCTGAGTTTTTTTTTTGTTGTTTTTTTTTTGTGTTTTTCCACACATGGTCAGCAGGCTGCTTGTGCAGGGCCCATTTATTGCGCCATTCGTGTCATGTCTCATGCTTAGAAGGAATGTAAAGACCAACAAACGCCGGCTATTCCTGCCTGAGGTCAACCTGCTGCCGTCCAGCGTTCCTCCAGGGAAAACGCCACCTGGTGCAGAGGAGTGATGCACCAGCCGTCCAGCTGCAGTCAGGAAACTTGCATTGTGTGGCAAGCCAGAAAAAAAACAAGGGAGTTTAAAGTGGTTTAGAAATGGGAATCAGAATTATCTGCTTGCTGATCAATAAGCCTTTGGGAGTGACACGGAGCGTAAGGCCGGGTGATGCACAAACACTCATGCATCTGTTTGCCAGAAGGAGAACATTCATGTTTCCACTCGTCCCTACATCTCTACATCTCCCTACAACTCCCACAAACCACACAAGAATAGTTTAAACTGTTTAATGACTTTCTAATTCCATTTTAAAGCGAGTGGTTCAAAAACGATTCAGTCCATTCTGTGTGACATATACAGCGAAATCAAGAAAACCACCTGAAGAGTTTAGAACAAACAGCAGATCAGTGTTTCGCATGCAGAGATGAAAGGATAGAAAAAAAAAGCAAAGCGCTCCGCGCCCCACCACCACTGACACCGAAAACGGACGAGAAGGCGGTTCCAGATCGCTCCCAATTGTACGTGTAGATGCCAAAAAAAGGGTTTGAGGATTTTGCTCAGTGGAACAATGAAATGAAAGTGGAGCCGAACTCAAGTCGGGGTCAATCTAGTATCGGAAACTCCTGGGAGAACGAACGGCCGTCTGTGAGGACGGAAGCTGCAGCCTCGGCCTTGTGGCCGGCGTTGAACCCTCAACCAGGAAGAGAATCCCCAGCGTGTGTCAAAGTCCAGCGAGTTCTAAAGATAACAGAGCGGCTGTCATGGCGGTAGAGACGGTTGAAAAATCACAGGCCGCTTTGATTGTCAGCAGGGGGAAATCGGGACACTTTCTTTTGTTTGCAAAGTTTCTTGAGGGGTTTCTTGATACTTATTGGGTCTGAATGGAATAGCAGGACGTGTCCAATGTGTGCTGAAGACGTGAATGACTTTTGGAAACTGAGTTCCACATACAGAGAGCTTTTGTCTTTAGACTAAAGCTGATAAAACAGATCGTACAAACCTTAATGTGTCTTACTATTTCTTTTAGTTTCCACTTTGGTTAATACCATCCACACATTTCTGGAATTTTTTTTTTCTGTTGGTCCCCCATCCTAAATTCCTTTCCCAAAGTGGAGTTGTTGTCCCTTCCTTTTGAGAATCTCTGGGAGTCTGACTGAGTCATTAAGAAGCCAAGCAACGGCCTTTCACAAGGCCCTCACTGTCCTGGAGGCCAGAGACTGGGGATAACTCAATTTGCCTTCTCCGACCAGCTCGCTCTGTCTCCCCCGGTCTCGTCTTCTGCTCTGCTCTGTGCAAACGCAGAAAGGCTCTGTGACGTAAGGAAGCCGTCCACTTTAATGTTATGTAGACGTATCGCTGTCAACAGGCCAAAAGAAACGGCGTCGAGTCGAGGGGTTCATCTGCTGCTCGTACATGCAACCTCATGCTTCATGTCGCTGTCAAAGACTAAACTTGGGTTTTGCTTTTCGGTTTCCCAGGCGGAGTTCTCAGAGATCAACCTGGCCTCTTACGTCAACTCGGGATGCATGGTGGACATGCAGGTCAGCAAAGGCGGCTCCAAAGTCGTCAGGTGAGTTATTAGCGGTGACGCTCCGGAGAGATGATGCAGTTTAGAGAAAAAAAAACAAAAAAAAAAAAAGAAAAATCACAGTTGGAGAATAAACTTTGTTGAGTTTCTGATAGCACAGATTATGCTTCACTGTGTCCAGTCATTTTAATATTAGCAAAGTGACAAGTCAGACTCTCTGGTCCAGAATTTGACTAGGCCTAAAGAACAGGGACTTGTTTGTGTCAGTTGTCATTGGAGACAGAAGTCACCTCACGTTTCAGTCCTGGGACGTCTGTCATTTCACATCCACAAGCTCCCACTGGCTCAGGTTATAATACACAATAAGAGCCGTTGCCATAGCTACACAGATGATACACGGCTCTACATTACGATGTCACCAGGTGACTCTGAACCCAGCCAATCACTGAACAGATGCTCGGAACGGATGAATGTGTGGATGTACCAAAACTGTCTCCAGCTGAACAGAAACAGAACCAAAGTTATTATGTTTGGACCTAAAGAGGAGCGATCCAGAGTCAATGCTAGAAGAGGTCAGGCCTGAAATCTGGGAGTAGTGATGAACTCTGAGCTGAACCTTCAGCGACACATAAAGACGGTTGCAAAGTCTTCCTTCTGGCACCTGAAGAACATCTCCAGGATTAGAGGACGAATGCGTCAGCAAGATCTAGAGAAACTCGTCCATGCGTTTGTCTTTAATATACTGCTTCTAGTGTATTAACTAAGAGAACTCATTTATTCTCACCATATGTAATTGTGTTATGTCATCATGCAAAGCACTCAACTCTCCTTATGGCGCAAATGTTCCATGCTGACAAACTTGCCTTGCAAACACTTGAGGTCAGCAATGGAACAAAAACCCGGCCGGGCCTGAGTGTCCAGGAGACGGACGGCTGTGTTTGGTGAGGTAACTGCTGAGAGCGTCGCAGATAAACAACAGATTCTGGTTGGAAAGTTGACCTCATGGTCCAGCTTTATCTAAACGGGTGCGGCGCAGTATGCCAAACTGCAGTCGTCATGGCAACGTCGGGGGTGTGCCACGCCGCAGTAGCAAGTGGCCCGCTTGAAGAACCGTGCATCTAAATTTTAGGGTGAACTTTTAGTGACACGCATTGTAACTTTAAAGCAGGAGGACGGATTGCTGTCTTTGCAATCCGAGGAGGAGATTCTGCTCTTCTCTCTAAAACATTTTCGCCTGTAGAAATATTGCGTAAGCGTCGGATCTCAGCCTCAGAACCGCCCTGTGACAGCCTCGCTCACAATCACTGACGCTCACTGCCACATTGGTTTGCTTATCACTTATGGCTCTGGACTCGTCTACAAATAGAATAATGGTCAATTCAAGCAGCCGATCCCACCGGGACATGACTAATAACGCGTAGTGCTCCCACAGCTATAAAGTCAGAAGTTCAACTTCTAGAAAGTTGCTTTTTGTTTCCGCTTCCTCCCAGAAAGGGCCGCAGGGGAACAGCTTGGATGAAAGAATTGGCTGAAAGCTCGGCAGACCCTTTCAGATCCTTCCCATTTCATAGATTATGTCCTAATTACGTCTGCGACAGCAGCGCGTTTCATTCTGCGCCAGAGGAATGCATAAACACCAGCTTCCCAAGCACAAATTAAACACACGCCATGTGATTGAGTTTTCCTTGAGTGCATGTGATCATTCTAGGATGGCACACACACACACACACACGCTCA